>CM072813.1:16393626-17099420 GCA_036937905.1 Salvia rosmarinus | reverse complement strand
GTTGTTGGAACGATGAACACTATTTCTGAAAGATGTTGATGTTCTCACATTCTATGCCAGCTCGAATCATGTTGTTGTTTGGGCTTTCCATTCGCATGCCCGCCATGGTGATCAATTCATTTTGTTCTTCGTATTTAGTAAATGATTTGATTAATTAATTGTAAATATAGTGATTTATCTGATTTGTATATGTTACAGTAAATTATTAAATTTGTATTCGCTTTTGTATATGTTAACAATATTCCTCTTTTGTATCATACTAAAAAACTAATTAATTATTAACTCGATTTGGGGTTTATAGATTAGATTAATTGTAAAATAATCACTTGTAACAATATGTGCGCTCGAATTTCTATTCATGTGCGAGAAAATTCTTTATTTCAATTTAAAACATAAATTTGGTTTAATAAGTTTGCCGACCGATGCATTTTTAAGGCCTTTAGAGGCTTCCATAATTCATCAGAGCGATTTCTCGGATATCACCTTCACAAGTGTAAATTTGATAATCGAAACCTTTGTGGAGATATGTCAACTATATGGGCAGAGAAAGTTGTAGTAAGTGTATTCGTGCAATGTATTTTTGTCAATACAAAAAAGACTACGATAGCAGGTTGTGAGCCATTTATCAAGTGGAGATTGGGGATTAAGCACAAAGTAATTGAGAAAGATATTGGATATCGTAAATTAATGAAGAAGAAGAAAGAAAACAAATAATTACTCCAAAACACAATACGACTTTCTACAAGGTTTCAAGTGAAGTATATGGACAAGGCTGATTCAAGAAAAGAGAGAGTGATAGTTCTTGACGCTCTTGAAAATCTTTCAATATTAAGTTCGCAACACCTTGAATGCTTTGATTGCACGGTTCTTCTACGCATCGGGTTTGCCATTTCATTGGCAGAAGTCCTTACTATCTTGCACTTCCTCCTACGCCAATCATAATTTAGAGGTGTTGCCACCGGGTACAACATGTTGAGAACATCTCCTCCAACAAGAAAAGGCCAATGTAGAGGTTGTTGCAAACCATTAAAACCACATGGCGTGAAAAGGAGTGGCATTGTGAGTGATGGATGAAGTGATTCACAGAAGACCGTTAATCAATTTTATGGCGCTCACCGAAAGTGGACCCATGTTTTTGAAGGCGTTGCTAGGAAATTAAAGATAAATTTTTATTTTTAATTTGTTGAAAGATTATTGATAAGTAGGTCCCCAAAATGTGGTTCAAGAATCAGCAACAATGCTAAAATTGTTCGTCTACCGGACTTCTGTGGAAGCGGTGATCCTAGTATCGTTTGACGCGTGTGTTCATACACTCAATTTGGCATCGTATATATGTGTCGCGAAGAATGTTGAAAATAATCAAGACTTTTGGTTATGCTCTGGATCTCCGATGTTGCGCAGATGCCAATATGATCAAGAACTCATCATGAATCATGGTATGAGGTTAGCTATGTTTAACATTTGTCCTCTAAAATTACTATCTATTTCGCAACTCGATTCCTTCCTTATCGTGATGTCAGAGCTGTTTAAGCTTCTAAAGAAGAGATTAAGTGAGATGGTGATAAGTGAACATTGGGATTCTTATCGAGAAGATGATAGAAAAGGCAAGCTTGTGAAAATGAAAGTATTAGATGACATTTGGTGGATAAGCTTGATTATATACTTTCATTTACAACTCCTTTTATGACATGATTGTTGTAAAGGAAGGCCGTGTCTTCATTGGTTTATGATATGGGACTCAATGATAGAAAAAGTGAAAATACAATATACAAGTATGAAAGAATCGAACTTCACGAGTCGCTAACTTCTATGATGTGGTTCATGCCATCTTAGTAAGTCGTTGGAACAAAAACAACACTCCAACTCCATTGCTTGGCTCATTCACTAAATCAGGTACGATTCAATAAGTGTTTTAATTTATAACTTTTATATTGTTTTACTATTATTATATAAGTTTTTTTATTAGATATTCGTTGATCAAGGTTAATGAAGACCTCTCCGAGTCCCAGCAGTAGGGATGATGAAGTTGAAGGAAAGAATTAAATGTTTAAAGTATTTTCCTGGATCTGCACAAGGAGGATTGTGACAACGGAGTATGGTAATTTCTCTACCATGTCTGGATTTTGCGATTTTGATCGATTGAGCAACGACGACTTGGATCCCAAGATTTGGTGGGTGACATATATCAAGTGCCCCAACTCTTCAAGGTTTAGCATTGACTACTTGTTCAACCTTCATCCTCATCATGTCTTGAGGAGGAGCACGTACTTTTTATCCACTCATTGCAAAGAAATAAGAGACACCAAAAGCATCGAGATTTGGTTTTCATTCATACAATCTTCGCTTTGTTATCCGTAAAGAACACACGAATACTTCGAATGAGAAACTAGTTGTGGGATATTGGAGAGACAACTTTGACGTCTTTGAGGATGTTGAATCTCGATTGCACAATTATCATGATGAGCGTGAGAGGAAAGCATTGTCTTCACCGAAGATGAAAATGAGGATGCAATAGATGTTGAGGAGGATGAAGAGGAGGATTTGATGACTTAATATATTTTAGTGTGTTTTAATTGAAAAATCGAAAAGACTTTGTTTAGTATGACTTATCGTATCTGCACTTCATTGACTAAGATTATTATTCTGGATTTTAATTAACTAGTTAATTGCTTTATTTTGAATTTTGATATGCACGATTCTACATGAATTTAATAATAATAATAATAAGAAGAATATTAATATAATATAAACGTATTTTAACGTATTCATATTTGAATTTTAAAATCTGACGATTTTCAATCGTATCGTATCGTGTATTCGTGATTCGCATCGTATTGGTGCTTCATAGCTCATAAGTTCTTAACGCTAACTTGTTATGTTAAGGATTAGTAGTAGCGAAGATACAGAGTGATTCATGCTTGGTGCAAGTCGTGTTCGTAATGAAAAGATGGCGACAAGGAAAGATTTTCAGCTCATGTGTGATCCGATTTATGGAATTCCAAGACTTAGTACCTGAGGGCGCCAAATTTTCACTAGTGAGGAATATTCAACATGCTATTGATCTAGTTCAGAAGTGTCGTTGCAAATTTACCCCATTATCGATGAGTTCCAGAAGGGTGCAATCTTGCAACAAATTATGGAGGTGTTGATGCTAGGGTCCGATCGTGACAAACCGGATAACCCGTCATTTAACATGATAGAAACACCACTATCAAAAATAAGAATATCCATTAGTAAATAATTTTGAAAGCGAAACAAGGTTCAGTGAAAATCCGGCACATATAAAGCGTCTTTTAAAACTAAAAGCTGTTTTCTCAAAACATAAAGTAACATCTCCATGCAACTTACCTCGACTTTTCAGCGTTGCCCATGGAATCGTTATCTCGCCATCAAGCGACTCCTTGTCGCGGGAACCCACGCAAGGTGTAACAAACATGATCGGTTGCACGTATCTACTACCGAAATGGGTAGAACAAGTCGCTAAACATGTTTCCGTTACTAAAAAGCAGGCGTACCTTGAGCTTGAGCATAAGGCACTTGGCCTTCGATGCCGGTCTTACCGCACTTGAAGCACTTGCCTTCTCCTTTGACTTCTTGAAGCCTCCGGTGGCAGACCATGTTCTTGTTCCCATTACCCGCTATTTGCTTGCCTCTTCGGCTTTGGTACCCTTTTCTATTTCCATTTTGCAATGAAAATTTTGGGCCCTTAGATGTGCTAGCAGAGCATGTATCCTTTTCCATATCTCCTTCCGCATGACGAGATCATTAAGCAATGACTAAGTGTAAACTCGGTCTTGCTCATGATCGCATTCTGTAGTTCTCAAAAGACTTGGGCGGTGTATTGAGGATGATATCGACCTTAGCCGCCGTCGATACCTCGCTCCCAGATCAAGACTATCCATGAGATGAGTCGTGTGGAGACATGTTCATGGACGAACTTCCTTCTTCCATCTTGCATGATTTCTCTCATTGTGTGAAGCGGATATCCGATCCATTGCCCAAACTTACTCTCGAGACTTGACCAAATATCGATCGCGTCACCATCGGTGATCTGCTTGTTGCAAGCCTTTAGACATCGTAGTCATCATATAGCATTTAGCCGTATTGTTTGATTTATTCCAAAGTACCTTGACTCTCTGCTCATTAGTCGATGCGTCGATGGGGCATCGGGTTTAGGGTAGTGAACAAACATGTGTTCTTGACGATAAGAACATATTCCATGTTCGTTTCACTCGATAAAATTTGGACGGATAGCGGTTTTTGTGCGAGCATATTGATAATCGTCGGTAAGAGACATATCTGAAGCGATAATGTAAACACATAAGCATCACGATGTAAATAATTCGTAACAATAATATTATAACCTTTTGATAAAACAATATTAATTGAAACCTCCGATCGCAGGAATTCCACATGCAAGCCCACGGCGTGTGGATGTTTACACATGAACCCCTAAACGAGACTAAAATATACCTTTTAGTCGTTTAATTTCAATCCATGTCAACTTATCCTTATGACGAATGAAATTAACGATTGGACCTTACTAGAACCACATCACTATCGCGAGAAGGACTTGGCGGGAAGTTGTACTTGAGGTGATGTCTAAGCATTGACCACAATTTTAACGAGAAAATGAATTCTTAGAATTAGTATACTCACTCGGACCATACCGCTTCCAATTCAAATTCTTTTGTTATCGATTTTATATCTATCTACAGAGAACTTATGAAAATCGCACATCTGAAAGCCGCGTGTGGGCGTTTACATGAAACTCCCAACTCGATAGATTTAAAATGTTTTATTTAGAAATCTCGTCTAACAAACTTATGATAAGCAGTGCAAGCAAACCCGCGTGTGGGCGTTTACTCACGATCGTCTCACTTTGTTTAGAGATCAAAAGTGGAGGTCTTGACATTTTAATTTGAAAAATTAATTTGTCGGGTTCTTATAGTCTTTTTATTCAAAAGGTTTGTCCGTCACGGATCACGAAATCTAGCATGCTTTTCTATAGAACTCGACATATAAAACATGCTGTGAGAATTCTAAAATATGCTTGATAAGCGATAAACCTAGCATGCTTACTATGCGCGTCGATTCGTAAAACACTTAAGGTTTGTCGGCGTAATATAAACATACATAACGTACTCTTGCATTATTTAAACATCCGCGACATGCATATGAGCGATAAAATAAAATAAAGCGTTCGCCAGCGGATCGTGAAACACTGCACATTCATGTCTAATCTATTACATAGATTTACAAAGTCGAAATTAAATTTCAGCAGACCTCGCGTGCGGGACGCGGACGGATTCGACAAATGGACCTCGCGTGCATGGGCGCGGACGGAAAATCTAGGTTGGGTGGAAAAAGCGAATTGCGGGCGGGTCATTAATCTGTCTTGGGCAGCGCTAGGAAAGCCAGCTGCATGACCGACTACGCCGCTTGCCTGCCGCGTGTCCTCGTGGGGCTACCTCGCGGTCGCTAATCGACCGTGACCCGTCGAGCAGCGTCTTGTGCCACGCCCGGCGCCGAACATCAATCGAGATATCGTCGCCCGATGGCGAAACTTCGCGACCAGTCGAGTGCTTTCATAAGCGCGGGTTTCTCGCCGGCGAATCGCGCCGTCGCCCATAAGCTCGCTCGCCCGCGTTGCTTGGCCGAATCTCGCGACCACTCGCTCGCTCGCGTGGCGCGAGGATCTCGTCTTGTGACGCCGCCCATCACCGCGCCCCTCGCGATCGCCCTCGCGACGCGCGAGGCTTGCTCCAGCGAGTCGAGTCCGGTGCAGAGACCTATTTTTCCGTCGTTTCGTTCTTCGTTCTTCGTCTTCGTTCTTCTTTACGGATAAGATTTACGAGAATAAAATCTAATCTAACCACGGATTTTCTCGTGGTGTAAAAACAAACCAACAAAAACAATAAGCGAGCCACGATGAGCGAGCGGATCCATAATTAATTAAGCGCGTAATAATCAAGCGTGAATTAATCAGCGGGCGAATTCGATCCCGGGCTACGATACGATTGAAGGAAAACATATGTTTAACCTGCTTGAGGGATCTATCTTGGATATTTAATTCACCATACATTGATTATATTCTAGCATGCGTCTATATAATTAATTGCAACACGTGAGGGTTTTCGTGTTTACCTTTGGATACGAAGAGGTCGATGGAGCGAGATGAATGGATCGAGCGGATCGGGACTGGTGCTTTAACATACGGGCGTATCCGGTTGCCCAATCTCGGCGTCGGTGAGGGCGATCTATGGAGAATGCTTGGATCATGCAATGCTCTTCACAATTTTGAAACTCTCTCTGCTTTGCTATGAGGGGCGAAAATTCGAGGTTAATATGTGAGCATTAACCTAGACTTTATCTCTTACCTTATATTTATAATGCATTACCATAATCCCATAGGAAAGGATCCGTGCATATCCGTAAATATAATAATATCCTTATAGGATAAAGAGAATAAAATCTATCCTTTGAGAGCTATAGGGCGATTTTCTTGTGCTAAAGGGGCTGGATGGGCCGACCAGAGGATCAAATCACGAGGAATAAAGATGGGCCTCAAATAAATTAATTATCTTATGTTCGATTGAACATAAATTAATTTATAAACATTTATTCATGCCCTTAGAGAATAAATCTTGACTTACCCTTTATTACCGAAGTTGAGTCGGGCTTGCACTTGAGACATTCTGAATCCCGTATTTAAGATATCGAGCGTCCATTAATTATTTATAGCAATCATTGCTTAAAATAATTAATATCTTTAATTCATAAGCGGTACCACTCGACCTTATTATTGTGCTTGAGCTAACTCGACTGCGGGGTTTAGTACTGATAAACCTTTTGAGCTCCTTAAGGGCGTCATCGTCCTAAGCGGATACGGTGACTCGTCTGAGATAACTAGCGTGACATCGAAACCGCGCCACCACCGAGATCACGGAGAATCTTGGGTTAGAACTATAACCCTCACCCATAACAAGTCAAGTGATGGTCGACAACTCGTACTGCCTAATACCATATCGAGGTTTAGATCGCCGTAAGTCACAGAGATCTTGGTTCTTCTGACGGTCGGATGAAGAACACATCTCCTGTGATCCTTGATACGTCGAGGCGTACCGGCATGAACAAGTAACCAAGTCAAGTCACTTCTTATCTATACCGCTGACTATCACGAGCTGACTCGTCTCAAGTTGTCTCGGTGTGAAACTTTTATATCTCATTAAGCTTGACCAATCATACGGACTTACGTGATCTTCTACACCTGTGTGATCTAACATATATGAGATAAGGGGACAGGATATATGCGATCAAGTATTAATCGGATAGGAGATTGTAATAGTGGTAACGAGAAACATTGTATACAATCTCAACAAAGCGCTACGGTATAAAAATCCGACACAAGCAACACAGTGAAAAGCGAAGGTGCTACTCGATCACATTGCTGCTTGCCGCTGCGTCGTGGCTTAGAGTACTTGCCCGATCGGCGGACATGATTCGAGGAAGAAGTGGACTCGGTAAAAATCCGGTGATTCGTTGACTAAGTGGAAGCAATTGTTGTGCCCGATTGGTGGTGCATTGTCGATGCAGTACGAGGGCAAATTGAAGTTTGAAAGACCACGGTTGCCAAATCACACGATTGATAAGAGGTAACGTCGAGCTAGCGACGATAAATCCATGCCTGCTTGGTTGGGAGGTAACTTGACATTTTAGTCTTTATGTCTTTTGTTTGTTTTCTTGTTTCGTTGTTTTCTTGTGTCTTGTTTGTTTGTTTGTAAGTCCGATGTATATCATCAATGGTGAGGATTCTATCGACCTTGAGTAAGCGCAACATATGAAGTGCGGTCTCTCCCGATCACTCTCTACCAAACATTATATCCTCCATTGCTGTTATTGACAATAAGTTTGGGGGAGTAGTCGAGTGTGATGTGATTGAGAGTCCTTGTTATGTTTTGCGTTATTTTGTTAAGTTATTATATGTTGGGACTTTAGCCGGGTCTTTTGTCTTTCTTTTCATGTTGTATACGTCGATCAGCGAGTTAAGTGAAGTGTGTTAATCCATGTGGCGATGATGATAGAAATTTTTGTGAAATTTAATGATAGTGCACATGATATGTTAGAAAATAGCGCATGAATGACTTGAGATTGCTTAGACTTGTTGTTTTCACCATTTGCTCGTCACTGTGAGACTTGAGCTTCCTTTGTATACATATCTTGATCTGGTTTCTTTTAATTGTGTGATATCATGCATGTGATTATCTTCTAGAACTTGCCGTTTTACGTATCGAGGCTATGATATGTGTTTAATTTGGAAAGGATAAAAGGCCATCTTTGTTAACACATATTCACCCAAACACTAACTTGATGATATATACCAATTATCGCTTCTTTGAGCCTTTATTAGACCTTATTCTTTCGATTAACGGATGATAGGAGGTGAGGATGGATATGGGAATCAAAGGGTTCAAATTTTGATGTAGTTATGGCGAGAAAAATTACTTTTAGAGAAATACATACGTGGTGAAGAATAGTACCTTTGTTATGAATGATAAACCACATAAGCTCTGAAAAAAAGAAAAACAATGATAAGTTCACTATGTGTTTTGAGCATAAAGGTCGTTAATCAAAGTATAGGTACCTTATGAGGATAAAGCGTCGATTTAGCACGTTGGAAAGGAAGAGAAAATGAATGAAAGTCCATATGTGTCGAAAAGTATAAATGGGGTGCTTGGAATATTTTGAGTCACTTAACCATATATTATCTACCTTAACCAATGTGCTACATTACAACCTATGAAAAGACCTTTTGATCTAATTTGAACATATTTGACACGGTGGAGATATTAGAAAGCAGCAATCCTATGGTAAGATGTTGCGTTGCATTGATCGTTGAGTGTATACCGTCCTCACATTTCTTTATGAGTTGAGTGTATCCATATTTTACATACATACCATTGTGAGGTTGAATTAAATGAGTTTTGCCGTTAATTGTTGTTTGTGTTGAGTTGACTAACATCGTCATGTGCACTAATGTTTTGGCGTTGATATGTTACGAGGGCTTATAATGGTTATCCTCTTTCTGTATTCGTTGATCTTTCGTTTGTCTTTACATTACTGTTTTTGTTTGAGACAAACAAGATTTAAGTTGGGGGTTTGATAATAGCGCATTTACTACGTTTATTGTTGATATTTAAAGATGAGTTTAGATCATTTAATGTGCGTTTATGTATACATAATACCCGTCTTTTTAAAACACATTTTGTATGGCGCGTTTTTAGAAAAAGTCGAATGGTTGACTTTTGTTTGATGATCTGACAAATCCACGCGAAACCTCAGGCGTTATGAAGAGTGTCTTATGAAAATTCATAGACACTAAGTATCTGATTTTCGACCACCATGAAGGTTTGGCACTCAGGGAAGTTATCGAAAAAGGACTTTTCATTGGTCTTTTAAAGGCGTATCTTGTTTATAGTCATTGTGTCCGGTATTTTATTTCGTGTCCATGGGTACAAATTTGCTAAATTTGGAGTCCGTTTGCAAAGTTGCGTCGCTTTTGCGTTTTCGAAAAGGGCAGCTTGCATGCGGCTATTGTGACCCTCTTTCTATAAATAGGAGGCTGGGGCGCCCGTTTTCAACGTTCATTTCCTTGTCTCTGCTGTGTTTACGGAAGGCGAGCAGCTCAGTGCTGCTGCTGGAGCGGCTGGAGGAGTGGGGATCGGCGGGAGGCTCGTGGCGCCATTCTTGTTGCTGTGCCGAGCTACCGCCGATCAACCACCCCAAGGGCAACCGTTTTCTGTTTTGTCCTTTTCTTGTTTTGATTACGCCTTTTAGTAGATCGTATAGCATAGAACTCGGGATTCTAAAGGGACGAGGCGGGAAAAGCGGCGGGGCTGACGATTTGGCCATTACCCGCGCCGCCCATTCCGCCCGATTGGTGGTAGGCAGATGCTTACAGCTCTGGTCCTTTAGGTTTTGAGTTAGACTATACATTCTACTAAAGTACCGATTCCGTTTTTACATTTTCGGCGTTTACGCATGTCGGGATGTTTCCGTTGCTTGAGTTTTCTAAAGGAAGTACATGCCGGGTTATCCATTTTCAACGTCGTTTGTCATTCCGTATTCGTGCGTTATGCGTATTGCTTATGTTTCCATTTTCATGCATCGATTTTGGATGGTTTATCTAGATCGAGGATGAGCATCGATTTTGAAGCTTCTTGTTGCTAAGATTTGAGTCGACTTGCATGCGTGCATATTTTGAAGGTACCTATTATAGGTCTTGATGCCTGAATATATTTCCATACGCATCGAGTTGATTTGAAAACCGGAGGTGCGAATGTGGGTTGAAAAGTGAAAACCTAGTTTTGCTTGATCTTCGTTTGGATCACGTTGTTGCTTTGCTTAGTGGGATGTGACCCCAAAGTTGTTCGTCTTGTTACCGGTATCTACCGGTCGATCGGTGAAGTCATCGAATCCGTAGATATCTCTCGGTTGGCGTTTTAAATACATTCGAGGTTGGGTTATATATCTTATTTTGAGTTATTTACTCGATATTTCAAAATAAAACATATGCAGTAGTAAAATGTTTTGTGAAATTATTCTTGTTCTCGATCGAATATGGTTCTATCGTGGTTGTGCGGATCTCTATTCGGTTGGGTTGATCGCGTCTTGAGTATTGATCATAAGGGATAGACCCGAACACGTGGTTATAGTTACGAAGGGATAGACCCGAGTCTACGGAAATAGTAATGAGGTGGTTATGGTTACGATGGGTTTGACCCACAGAAGTCCACGAGTTAGCCGGTGGATCGTTCGGGCGTGGGCCATTGGATATGTTAGGGCGAATGAATGTCGTGTGATGGGCTAGCGGGATCGTTAGAGCCGTGGGTCATGGTTCTATGATGGGAGTAACGGTAATAACGGATCGGTGTCGAAAAATGAAAAATCTATTTTGCTTACTTAGAAGTGGTTTACGTTTTAAAACCTTCTAAGGTAAGTGCTCTAAACACAACCTCATGATTCTTTTGATTTATGATAAAACCCGGTGAGTGCGCTAGTACTCACTTTGAAACTCTTTTCAAATCTTTTCACGGATGGAGGAGGGGTGGGCAGAGGCGAGGGGTGGGCTGGGTTCTTCATGCTATCTTCCAGCGATGTTGTGTTATATCGTACTACGATATTGATGTACTCTTGTCACTTATTTGCTTTACGATTGGGAACAAGATTTGTTATGTTATTCTATTGTGAGTCGTCTGAGCATCTATGTGGTTGACGGTCTAGTTGACGGGATGTAATCTATTTGCCTTCTTGCATTACTTATAATAAACGAATCATGTTTTACGAGGTTATGTTATCGATATTATTACATTGGTGGATTGTTTGTGCCTCCCTTGAGGATATGTCCTAGTTATAGAGGAGATCTTGCCCGATTTCATGGTCACATCTTCTTATCGTGTATATTATATGTATCCCATTACCCCTTCTTACCTTACTAATCACACCCGGCATCCGTGCCTTCCCTCGGGAATTGGGCGTGTGACTTAATGTCAGGCAGTTTTCACGGCATTGGGTATCTAAAGTTATCGATACTGACTTGGTATCGAGCTGACGATCTTTGTTTTGACATCTAGCTTTGTTATCCGATATCAAAGCGATTCGTTTACTTTATATCATGTTTTGTTACTTTTGCTTTGGATTGAGTTCCGAAGCCTAAAATCTCACAAAACCATTTTGTTGCTTGGATAATGATGAATCCTTGTTGAGTTAGCTTACGTATTTTAGCATTACAATCACATGGATCGATGCTTACTTTACCTATTTACACCTTTTAGTGTTGAAAATTAGCGATCAAAAAGCCGAGAACCACCTTTGGTTCGTGACATGCGATCGAGTTTTCATGAGCGAAATCCCCCGTTCGGCGGTCTCGGTGAACCGATCGGCCGAAGCTGGATCGATCCACGAAAGGATCTTGAATACATCGGTGCGAAGAAGCGGAAAAGCTGAATGCAGCGATCTTTCGACTAACATGAAGTGATTTACGGTGGGAATCGTGAGAGGACTCTAACACGGGGCGATGGGCAAGGTATCGTGGGAAGATTTCAAGGAAGAACTCATGGAAAATGCGTGCTGGCGTTTACTGTGAGAAAAGCAAATGATTACGGAATCTTCGTCGAGGAAGAAGGGCGGTCACGAAATGCGATCGCTCGTTCGATAAATGCATCACGTTATACTACGTACACGGTTGGCGGGATGTCGGGCGAGCGAGTTCGAGAGAGGACTCGACCGAGATCGAATTTCGCTCGTCGATCGGGGAGATCGGCGTATCGCGATCTTGAACAGGCATTAAACATTGAGTCGATGTTGCCCGGAAAACGATGCCACCGGACAGCCATCGGCGGAGGAAGAGGTAGAGAAATGGGAAGATCGGGGAAAGCGATCGGTGTTCGAGGGAACGAGGCGGTCGATGATTCGAGGAATCAAGGCGTTGAGAAAAGCGACCTTGGGAAGAAATTTCCAACCCGTGCGGCGGTGGAAAAACGGTGCCGAAATGCGAAGGAATCATTTCGGTGCGGGCAAGGTAGCACCGAGTGCTATCGTTGTAGAAATCTGGACATTACGCTCGAGATTGTCAGATTAGGAGGCGGCCGGGTGCGGCGCGATGAGCGGCGTCGGCTCATGACGAGAATCATGCTCATGAGGACAAACAACGGAACGGAGGTCACCTAGGCCAGCAAACCAAGGCCACGCATGACAAGCAAGGGTGTCGCGCAGATCGGCGTGACAGCTCGAGCTCCGAAATCTTGCGGTATAATCCGTATGGTGATATACCCGTTTTCGCTTTGTTTGATCTGAGAGCCTCACATTCTTCGTTTCGAGAATCGCGTGTGAGAGGTTGGGTTTGGTACCCGAGGAATCACAGTACCACAAATTAGCATCCGTCGAGAAGTGCTAAAGCGAAAGAGATATGCGAGAACCGGAGGTGAAATACGTGAGCGAAGGTCCTTGTCGATTTGCATGTCATCGGAATGGAAGATTTCGACGTCATCTTTGGCATGGATTGGTTGGAAAAGCACATAGCAACTATCGTTGTCTCGAGAGAAGTTGCTTTTGAACAGCGAAGGAGTGGAAGTTTGTTTCACGGCATAAGGATGGGTGTTTGCGTGCGATGATCTCGACCGAAGGCGGTGAGGATGATCGGGAAGGGCTGTCAAACTTTCTTGGTAAGTTTGGCGGGCACGATGAATAAGCATAAACGATTCTGAGAGAGCCGATGGTGTGTGAATATCCGGACGTGTTTCAGAGGACTTGCGGGTTTACTTTGATAGACAGTGAAATTCACTATTGATTTGGAACCGGGGAGCGGCGGATGTCAAAGGCACCATATAGAATGGCACCTAAAATTACAAGAAGCTGGCCGATTCACGGGGCTGTTGGATCTAGGTTTATCCGACCTAGCGTGTCGCCATGGGGGCGCCGATTACGTTACGTCGAGAAGAAGGATGGGTCGATGAGAAGCCGTCGTGAGTCTTGCGGCGAGGAGGCAATTCTTGGAGAAGATGCGTTTGAAAGCAAGGCTAGAAGATAGCAAGGGGTTCACAGGCGAAGGACAGCGCTACTATTCGAGGAAGGTTATGTGTGCCCTCAATAGGGAATTGAGAGATAAGATCATGAGTGAAGCTCGTGAGGCAAATATCTGACTCGTCAGGAAGCACCAAAATGTCTGAGAGACCTTAAGAGGAACTTTTGGTGGGAAGGGATGAAAAAGGATGTAACAGCGTTTGTGGGCGTTGTTTGGCTTGTCGACAAGTGAAAACTGTACACCAACGTCCGTCGGGATTATTGCAACCGCTACCAATCGAGTGGAAATGGGATCATGTCGGTATGGATTTTGTGGTGAGTTTTCCAAAGGTCGTGAGAGGAAACACCGCTATATGGGTTGTCGTCGATAGGCGGCGAAGTCACTCATTTCTTACCGATTAGGATGGCGTGCGGGTTAGATAAGCTTGCTCGACTTTACGTCGAAAATAAATGCGGTTACATGGTGTGCGGTATCGATTCGTCGGATCGTGACCGATGTTCACGTCGAGGTTTGGGGAGTCTGCGAGGAAGCCGTGGGGACCAGGCGAATCTTAGTCGGCATTCCGTCCTCAAGCGGACGATCGATCGGAAAGAAACGATTCAGGTTTTGGAAGGCGTCTGCGGCGATCGTGGCGACAGAGGAGGAAATTGGGAAGAGATACTACCTTTGTAGAGTTTGCCTATAACAATAGTTATCGAGGCCACTGTAGAATAGCTCCACTATGAGCGTTGTGCGGAAGGAAGTGTCGATCGCCACTTTATTGGGATGAAGTGGGCGAGAGGAAGATGTTAGGACCGAGATGGTTCAGCAGACGGTCGAGTTATCGATCGGATCAGCGAAGGATCGAGGAAGCTCGGGGACGAGGCGAAGTCTATGCGGACAAGCGTCGTCGGATCTTGATTCATGATCGAAGATCGCGTTTTCATAAGGTTTTCCCAGCGAGAGAATGGTTCGTTTTGGGAAGCGAGGTAAGATTCGACCAAGGTTCGTTGGACCTTTGAAGTTCTCGAGAGAATAGGCCGTTGCTATAGGTTAGCTTTGCCGCCTAGCATCGGAGATGTTCATGGCGTGTTCCGTTTCTCGGTGAGAAAGTGCGTGTTCGACCCAAACACGTGATCAAACATGACCAAGTGATTCTTGCTCGGGATGCGATTCGAGGAAGGCTAGTGGCTATCTTGGAGCGAAGTCGAGGAATTGAGGAACAAGCGATTCCGTTGGTGAAGGTGTTGTGGAATCACCACGGAGGAGGAAGCTACGTGGGAGTTGGAAGACAAGTTCGAGGCTCGATGCCACGAGTTGTTTTCTCACGTGTTTGAAATTTCGAGGGCGAAATTTTTATAAGGAGGAGGATGTAATACCCGTCTTTTTAAGCTACATTTTGTATGGCGCGTTTTTAGAAAAGGTCGAATGGTTGACTTTTGTTTGGTGATCGGACCGTCACGAAACCTCAGGCGTTATGAAGAGTGTCTTATGAAGAATTCATAGACACTAAGTATCTGAGTTTTCGACCACCCGTGAAGGTTTGGCACTCGGGAAGTTATCGAAAACCGGACTTTTCATTGGTCTTTTAAAGGCATATCTTGTTTATAGTCATTGTGTCCGGTATTTTATTTCGTGTCCATGGGTACCAGTTTGCTAAATTTGAGTCCGTTTGCAAAAGTTGCGTCGGCTTTTGCGTTTTCGAAAAAGGAAGCTTGCTTGCGTTCTTGTGACCCACCTTTCCTATAAATAGGAGGCTAGGGCCTTCATTTTCAACGTTCATTTCATCGTCTCTCTGTGTTTTACGGAAGAGCCGAGCAGCTCCAGTGCTGCTGCGGGCCAGCTGGAGGAGTGGGGATCGGCGGGGAGGCTCGGCGTGCGCCATTCTTGGCTTTGCCGAGCTACCGCCGATCAACCACCCAGGCAACCCGTTTTTCTTTTTGTCCTTTTCTTGTTTTGATTCCGCCTTTTAGTAGATCGTATAGCATAGAACTCGGGATTACGAAGGGCGAGGCGGGAAAGCAGTGGGGCTGCCGTTGGCCATTCCGCTTTAGCCATTGCCGCCCGATTTGGTGGTTGTTGGCCCCGATTTGGTGGCGACGGGCCTTACACAACTCTGAGTCCTTTAGGTTTTGAGTTCGGGCTATGCATTCTACTAAAGTACCGATTAGTTTTACATTTTAGCGTTTACGCGTATCGGGATGTTTTCCGTTGCTTGAGTTTTCTAAAGGAAGTACATGCCGGGTTATCCATTTTCAACGTCGTTTGTCATTCCATGTTAAATCGTTATGCATATTGCTTATGTTTCCATTTTCATGCATCGATTTTGGATGGTTTATCCTAGATCGAGGATAGGCATCGATTTGTGAAAACTTCTTGCTTCTAAGATTTGAGTCGACTTGCATGCATGCATATTTTGAAGGTACCCTATTATAGGTCTTGATGCCTGAATATATTTCCATACGCATCGATTTGTATTGAAAACCGGAGGTGCCAAATGTGGGTTGGAAAGTCGAAAACCTAGTTTTGCTTGATCTTCGTTTGGATCACGTTGTTGCTTTGCTTAGTGGGATGTGACCCCAAAGTTGTTCCGTCTTGTTACGGTACCTACCGGTCGATCGGTGAAGTCATCGGATCCGTAGATATCTCTCGGTTGGCGTTTTAAATCATTCGGGTTGGGTTATATATGCTTATTTTGAGTTATTTACTCGATATTTCAAAATAAAACATATGCGCCGTAAAATGTTTTGTGAAATTATTCTTGTTCTCGATCGAGATATGGTTCTATCATGGTTGTGCACGGATCTCTATTCGGTGGGTTGATCACCATCTTGAGTATTGATCATAAGGATAGACCCCGAACACGTGGTTATGGTTACGAAGGGGATAGACCCGGAAGTCCACGCGAAATGGTAATGAGGTGGTTATGGTTACGATGGGATTTGACCACAAGTCCACACAGTTAACCCGGTGGATACGTTCGGGCGTGGGCATTGGATATGTTCGGGCGAATGAATGTCGTGTGATGGGCTAGCGGGATCACGTTCGAGCCGTGGTTCATGGTTCTATGATGGGAATGCGATAATAACGGATCGGTGTCGAAAAATGAAAAATCTATTTTGCTTACTTAGAAGTGGATTCGTTTTAAAACCTTCTAAGGTAAGTGCTCTAAACACTGACCTCATGATTCTTTTGATTTATGATAAAACCCGGTGAGTCGCTAGTACTACCCCAAACTCTTTCAAATCTTTTCACGGATGGAGGAGAATTTTGACGAGGCGGCGAGGGGTGGGCTGTGGGTTCTTCATGCTATGCTTCAGCGATGTTGTGTTATATCGTACTACGATATTGATGTACTCTTGTCCCTTATTTGCTTTACGATTGGGAACAAGATTTGTTATATTATTCTGCATGAGTCGTCTGAGCATGCTATATGGTTGACGGTCTAGTTGACGAGGATGTAATGCTATTTGCCTTCTTGCATTACTTATAATAAACCAAGATCATGTTTTACGAGGTTATGTTATCGATATTATTACATTGGTGGATTGTTTGTGCAACCCGCCCGAGGATATGTCTAGTTATAGAGGAGATGTTGCCCGATTTCATGGTCACATCTTCTTATCGTGTATGTTATATGTATCTTCTTTCACTTCTTAATCCCCTAATCACTTGACATCCGTGCCTTCCTCGGGAATTGAGGCGTGTGATGTCGATTCTTAATGTTTTATCTATTTCTAGAAGATCTTGCTCTTGGGTGTTCTTTTGGTGTTGTCTAGGTCCATATGTTGAAAATCGAGCAAGGAGCGAAGCCTGAGCCAAATGCTGTTGCTACATTCTAGCGACCGACTAGCGACCGCTAGGTCGGCGCTAAGCAAGCAGCGAGAGAACCAGCGAGGCGCGACCCGCGACCTCGTGCCTGTGACGAACAAGCCCCGTGCCGAGAACTCCTATACGATTTCTGCGGCCATGGCTAGCGACCGCTAGCCAGAGCCGTAAAACTCATCTTGACGCGAGGAGGCGACCGCGGCGAAGATTGTCTTGTGAGACATACCTCGCGGTCAAGCTAGCGACCCGCGAGGCGATCGTGAGCAGCGGCGGCGAAGAAAGTGGGGTTTCCATCCTTATCTATAAATAGAGGATCAACCCCTCGCGCCTCCTCGAGACCCACACGACCTGAGCACTTTTACTTGATTTTCCTCAATTTTATCTTTGTTTTAGCTTTAGTTTTGTTCTAGCTTTAATTCTTGCATTGTTCTAATACATTTATCACGTTGTTATCAATTCCGATCGTTTTCGTTTTTATTTGAGGTTGGGATTCAAGCCCAACGATTGTTCATCGGGCAACTGTCTGGGTTTTATTTATATAATTTCTATTTTATGGTTAAATCGTATTTTATTCCGTTTATTATGTACGGCTAGATTTCGTTCTAATCTAGGGTTTGCATGATCCGATCCTATATGTTGTGATTCTGTTATCGTTATTTACCTTCCAGGCATTGATTCATGATTCTTGGTGTTTATTTATATGTGTTAATTTCTGATCAATCTTGATGCATATCTAGTTGTCGGTTAATTACGTAATAATATTAATTGTCAATCGATCTTGAATGCATGATACGAATAATCCTTGAGTCGTGGTGAGATAGGATATTCGTGGAAGCATATTCTTAGTGATCCTTTTGGGTTACTTGTTTTCACCTAGAATGATAGGAAAACTCGTAATCTCTTGCCATAATTGTCATATGAAGTTATCGGTTATATATGTGATCTTTGTTGGATTTGTATCTTGAAAGCGGTTTGGTTGAGCTTGTATACAATGTTTCTGTACCACTATTACAATCTCTATCGGATTTGAATACTTGATTGCATATATCTGTCCCTTATCTCATATATAAGTTAGATCATACGATTGGGTAGAAGATCACGAAGTCGTATGATTGGTCGAAACAATGAGATATAAAGTTTCTGGTGAGACAACTTGAGGACGAGTTGTCGGTATAGGTGCGGTATAGATAAGTGATTTGACTTGGTTACTTGTCTATCTTTGATGCGTCTCGGCGTATTGAAGGATCACGATGAGATGTGTTCTTCTATCGACCGTCGTGAAGAACCAAGATCTCGGTGACTTCGATGATCTAAACCTCGATAAGGTATTAGGTGAGTATGAGTTCTTGACCATCACTTTGACTTATTATGGGTGAGGTTATATGTTCTAACCAATTCTCCGCGTCTTGGGTGGTGGCGGTCTTGTATGTCACGCTAGTTATCATGTCGAGTCACCGTATCCGTTTAGGATGATGGCGTCCCTTAAGGAGCTCAAAGGTTTATTGTACTAAACCTGCGGGTTGAGTTAGCTCAAGTACAATAATAAGGTTGAGTGGTAATGCTTAGGAATTAAAGATATTAATTATTTTAAGCGATTGATTGCTATAAATAATTAATGGACGTTCGATATCTTAAATCTGAGGATTCGTAATGTCTAAGTGCAAGCCGACTCAACCGGTAATAAAGGGTAAGTCGACATTTATTCTCTAGTGGCATGAATAAATGTTTATAAATTAATTTATGTTAAAATTTGAACATAAGATAATTAATTTATTTGAGGCCCATCTTTATTCCTTGCATTTGATCCTGGTGGCCCGTCCAGGCCCTTTAGCCTAAGAAATCGGCGCCCCTAAGCTCTCAAAGGATAGATTTTATTCTCTTTATCCTATAAGGATATTATTATATTTATGGGATATGCATGGATCCTTTCCTTATGGGATTATGGTAATGCATTATAAATATAAGGTAAGAGATAAAGTCTAGGTTAATGCTAATTAATCCTACACACTATTTTCGAGAATCACAAGAGTTATTGTGAGGAATTTTCGAAAGCTTTGTGAGAGCATTGGGTGATTTTCCGAAGCATTCTCCATAGATCGTCCTCACTCGACGTTGGAGATTGGGCAACCGGGATACAGTCCAGAAGGTCAAAGCACGAGTCCGATCCATTCGATCCATTCATCTCGTTCCATCGACCTCTTGATCGAAAGGTAAACATGAGAAAACCCCTACGTGTTGCAATTAATTAAATAGGCGCATCTGGGTTTATAATCGATGTATGGTGAATTAAATATCGAAGATAGATCCTCGGGCGGTAGACATATGTCATCCCTGATTGGTATCGAGCACAGGATCGAGAATCTTGGCTCTGTTGGATTAATTCACGTTTGATTATTACGTGCGTTTATTAATTGTGGATGCATCGTTCATCGTGGCTCGTTGGGTTTTGTTTTCACCACGAGAAAATCCGTGGTTAGAATAGATTTGTTTTACGTAAATCTTATACGTAAAGAGCGACGGCGAAATACGAAGAATGAGGCGACGAAGGACCTCGGGAAACCTAGGCGCCGGCCGGACGGCGTGCGGTGAGCGGCAGCTGCGCTGGCGTCTTGTGGCGCTCGTAACCCGCCGCCCGCGTCGCGTGTTTTTCTCGGCGGGCGGGGAAGGGAAGGTGGCACGGCTCGGCGGCCGGGCATCACGGAAGGCGCGGTTTTCAGCGCAGACGCCTCGGCACGCCTCGGCGAGGTGCAGAAACCTCAAAGTGGCGAGACCACTCGGCGCATCATCATCGCTCGGCAGCGCTTCGCGGCCTTGTATATGAAGCGCGGTGGGCGGCGTGGGCGGCATGGCTCGGCGGCCGGGGTGCGGGGTCGCGCTTGGCGCGGATGCCTCGGCACCACTGGCGGTGGCCGTGCTTCGCTCGGCGATGCTCGGCGGCGACCGCGGGGTGGTCTTGTGAGCAGCAGCGGGAACCTCAAACCACGCAGGGGGTTGCGGCGGCGGGGCGGCCTTGGCGCCAATTTTTGCGAGCGCCCGGCGCTTCGGCAGCGTGGTTGGCGCTCGGCATGCGAGCTCGGCGGTGTGATCGCCTTTGTGACCATGAGGGAGCCCGCGAGCGCAGCGGCGCGCGCGCATGGCTGGGCGCCTTGTGGGCTGTGCCTAACCGCGGACCCAGCACCATTTGGGCCAACCCGGCCCAAACCCGGCCAGAACCGATTTTACGGCGGACCCGTTTTCGGCCGATTCAGTTTTGGGCTGATCGGCCCGTTCACGATCCGGCCCAAATCCGTTTTTGAATCGGTCCCGTGCCCGTGCACGCGAGGCCCGTTTTCGAAGTTTAATTCTGTACTTTGCAATTCTATGTAATAGATTAGGCAGGAAAGTGCAGGTTTCACGAGTGGGCCACGATGAACGTTTTATTTTATTTTTATCGTTCATTGCATGTCGTGGATGTTTAAATTATGCAGTAGCATGCTATGTATGTTTAAATTACGTTGACAAACCTTTAAGTGTTTTACGTATTTAAGTGCGCATAGTAAGCATGCTAGGTTTATCGCGTTTATCAAGCATATTTTAGAATTCTGCGAGCATGTTTTACATGTTGAGTTCTATAGACAAGCATGCTAGGATTACGTGATCTGCATGGACAAACCTTTTGAATAAAATGACTAAGCAAGCAACCCGACAAATTAATTTTTCAAATTAAAATGTCAAGACCTCCATTTTGATCTCTAAACAAAGTGAGGGCGCTGTGAGTGGCGATCACACGCGTGGCTTGCTTGCCTTGTTTATCATAAGTTTGTTAGATGAGATTTCTAAATAAAACATTTTAAATCTATTGAGAAGTGGGAGTTTCATGTATGGCGTCCACACGCGTGGCTTGCATGTGCGATTTTCATAAGTTCTCTAGAGATAGATATAAAATGAGATAACAAAAGAATTTGAATTGGGCGGTATGGTCCGGTGAGTATGCGATTCTAAGAATTCATTTCTACTTTGTTAAAATGTGGTCATTGCTTAGACATCACCTCGAGTACAACTTCCCATGAAGTCCCTTCTTGCGATAGTGATGTGGTCTAGTAAGGTCCAATCGTTAATTTCATTTGTCGTAAGGATAAGTTGACATGGATTGAAATTAAGCGACTAAAGGTATATTTTAGTGCAGTCGAGGGGTTCACGTGTGGCGATCCGCGCGTGGCTTGCATGTGGGATTCCTTGGGCGATTGGAGGTTTCAATTAATATTGTTTTATCAAAAGGTTACAATATTATTATTACGAATTATATGCGATCGTATGCTTATGTGTTTTCATTATCGTTTCGGATATGTCTCTTACACCGATTATCGATATGCTCGCACAAAATCCGTTATCGGTCCAAATTTTATCAGTGGAAGCGAAACATGGAATATGTTCTTATCATTTGAAGAACACATGTTTGTTCTCACTACTCCTAAACCCGATGCCTGCTTGGCGCATCGACTAATGAGCGAAAGTCGTCAGCGGACTTTGGAATAAGTCGAACAATATGGCTAAATCTTATATGATGACTACTATGTCTAAAGGCTTGCATTGCAACATCGATCGATGGTGAGCCGACGATATTTGGTCAAGTCTCGAGAGTAAGTTTGGGCGATCGGATCGGACGATCGCTTCCACACAATGAGAGAAATCTTGGCGTGTAAGATGGAAGAATGAAGTTCGGTCCATGAACATGTCTCCGCATGACTCGTCTCATGGATAGTCTTGATCGGTTGGGAGGAGGTATTGTGGTGAAGCCAAGGTCGATATCATCCTCAATACCTGCCCAAGTCTTTTGAGAACTTTCGGCGTGAATGCGATCATGAGCAAGACCGAGGTTTACACTTAGTCGGTTGCTTAATGATCTCGTTCTTTGCGGAAGGAGTTATGGGAAAAGAGCACTTGCTCTTGCTACCACATCTAAGGGCCCAAAATTTTCGATGCAAAATGGAAAAGAAAAGGGGTACCAAAGGTGGAAGAAGCGAGGCAAATAGTGGGAGTAATGGGAACAAGAGCGTGGTTGCCACGGAGGCTTGAAGAAGCGAAGGAGAAGGGCAAGTGCTTAGTCTTGGTGGGCCGGGCATTGGAAGGCCAAGTGTCCTATGCTCGAGGCTCGAGGTCGCCGTTTGCTTTAATGTGAAACATGTTTAGCGACTTGTTCTACCCATTCTTGGGTAGTAGATCTGGTCTGTTGATCATGTTTGTTACACCTTACTGGGGTTCCTGCGGACAAGGAGCTGTTTGATGGCGAGATAACGATCTCCATGGGCAACATGGCAAAAGTCGAGGCCGTTGCGGTTTGAGATGTTACTTTATGTTTTGAGAAAAGCAGTTTTAGTTTTAAAAGGCGTTTTATATGTGCGGATTTTCGGTGGAACCTTGTTTACGTTTGAAATTATTTACTAATGGATATTACATTATTTTTGATAGTGGTGTTTCTATCATAAGAAATGATGAAGTTATACGTGTTGGCACGTTATATAATTAAGCTTTATACTATTTACGCCAAACATAATACCTATAACTATGTTGCATCTTCATCAAACCCTAAAAAGAAAGTTTTCTTAGCAAGATGACTCTACTTTTCTCTGGCATCTTAGATTAGGTCACATCAATCTAAATAGGATCAAAGGCGGCTAAGAATGGGCGTTGGGTAATCTCACGGTTACTCCATTCCCGATCGTGAATCATGTATAGAATGTAAGATGTCGACCGGACCCTTCAAAGCAAAGGGTCGTAGAGCCAAAGAAATGTTGGAGTTAGTCCATTCGACTGTGTGGACCGATGTCCACACAAGCTCGTGGAGAATGCAGTATTTTGTCACTTTCATTGGCGATTACTCAGTGCGGATACATATACCGCTTCGCATAAGTCCGAATGCTTTGAGAAATTCAAAGAGTTTAAGGCGGAAGTGGAGGCGAAGCTAGGTAAGAGTATCAAGTCATCTGCGGTGCGATCGCGGTGGCGAATACCTCGATGTGAGTTTATGGACTATCTAGTGAAGTGTGGGATTACATCAGCGCACTTCACCGGGCACACCACTGACAAAATGGTGTGTCGGGCGAAGAAATAGGACTATTTTAGAAATGGTTAGATCAATGATGAGCTATGCAACATTGCCTATTTCGTTACGGGGTATGCCTTGAGGCGGTGACATACTTGCTAAATCTAGTACCATCCAAGTCGGTCGAAAAGACCCTTTCGAGTTGTGGTTTGGCGAAGCCTAGTTTAAACCACATAAGGATATGGGGCGATCCGGCACATGTCTTGAACAAGAAGGCGACAAGTTGGAGGCTAGATCGGACGCAAGGTCGTTTATTGGCTATCCTAGAGGAGCGAAGGTGGTTTATTCTATAGTCTAAGGATCGGAAGGTCATTATTAGCACTAATGCCCGATTCTTAGAAGAGGATTATATGAAAATCATAAGTCCAAAGTTGAAATCATTCTTGAGAATTAGAAGATGATCGTATTCCACCACCGATTAGGCGAAGGTGCGAGATGTCGAGTCTAGTGGGAGGATCGACACGGATACTTCAAGAAATTGAAGTGGGTCGAGTTCCTTGGAGATACCGACCGTCAAGTGGTACCTACACGACAAGTTGTGCGAGTTAGAGAACCACAAGTATCTGCACCCACCGTTGCCATTGTGCTGTAGAACCTCGTCGTAGTGGGAGGTTGTTCGTCGACCCGGCGATTTATGTTCGTGGATGAATCTTGGATTTAGTCGGTGACGAACAAGCAATAATCGACCCATGGACATCTGAGGAGGCGTCTGAGATATTGATGCAAGATCATGGCACCGCTATGGACTTAGAAATGGAGTCCATAACGGCTATGGATGTATATGAAAGACACCTCTACCGGATGGCAAGGAAGCCATAGGTAGTAAGTGGATATCAAGAGGAAAGAGATTCCGATGGAGAGGTTTCGGCTTTCAAAGCCGAGGCTTGTGGCGGTACACTCAGTTGAGGGCATCGATTTCGATGAGACCTTTTCACTGTAGCAATGCTCAAGTCCATCGAATTCTTCTAGCCATAGCAGCCCACTTGAACTAAGGTTTGGCAAATGGATGTTAAAACCGCTTTTCTAAGCGGTTACCTTGAGGAAGGTAGAGACATCTATATGCGACAACTGAAGGTTATGTGGTAAAGGTGAAGAGCATCTAGTATGGAAGCTTAAGAAGTCCATTTATGGACTTAAGCGAACCTCCGATCATGGAACTTACGCTTTGACGAGGTAGTAAAGTCCTATGGATTTACCTAGTTGCCTAGCGAGAGTTGTGTGTATCGGTTAGATGTCAACAGTGATGTGGTATTTCTTGCACTTTATGTAGATGACATCCTTCTAGTTAGCAACAACGTGAAGTCATTATCGAGGCGTAAAGAGTTGGCTATCCGATCGGTTTCAAATGAAAGACTTAGGAGATGCGGCGTACATTCTTGGGATCAAGGTTTACGAGATCGCAAGAAGAAAATATTGAGCTTATCTCGGGCGTCTTACATTGATCTTTGTGATTACTCGTTTTAGTATGCGGACCGCCAAGAAAGGATTGCTACCTTTCAAACATGGCGTTCCTTTATCTAAGACGCGATCCTATATTGACAAAGGAGATAGAGGAAATGAGACAAGTTCTTACGCTTCCGCCGTAGGAAGTCTCATGTACGCAATGCTATGCACGAGGCCGATATACGCTATGCGGTAGGCATAGTAGCTGATATCGATCTAACCTGGACAAGCTCATTGGATTGCGATAAAGCATATACTCAAGTACACGAAAAGGACTCGAGATTATAGGCTAGTTTACCATGCGAGATAGTCTAATGCCTTTGGGTTATCTGACTCGGTTTCAAGTGACCGTGATGAGAAAAAGTCGACCTCGGGCTATGTGTTTACCTTGGGAGGTGGAGCCGTATCTGGCGGAGTGCAAAGCGGCGATGCATTGCGGACTCTACCATGGAAGCGAATATGTAGCCGCGGAGGCTTCTAAGGAGGCTGTATGGTTGAGAACTACCTCGTGGATCTAGATGTGGTACCTGGTTTGCCCAAGAGTATCATAGTTTACTGTGATAACTCAGGTGCAGTGGCAAACTCGAAGGAACCACGGACCCACAAGGCGACCAAACACATAGAGAGAAAGTACCATGTCATACGAGAAATCGTTAGACGAGGTGACGTGCTGATTGAAAAGATTGATCTGACGGAAAATCTAGCGGATCCATTCACGAAGAGCCTGCCGTAAAAAGTCTACGATGGACACGTTAGAGGACTTGGATTGCGCTTGATGGCACCCACTTAGAAAGGAAACTTTTGTATAAGTGGGAGAAGCAAAGTGATGGTTGTTTGTAATAGCTAGCAGAGAGACACATTGTATACTAAAAGTTTGCTTTAGTATAAGTGGGAGATTGTTGGATTTGTATCTTTGTAAGCGGTTTGGTTGTGCTTGTATACAATGTTTCTGTTACCACTATTACAATCTCCTATCGATTTGAATACTTGATTGCATATATCGTGTCCCTTATCTCATATATAAGTTAGATCATACGGTGTGTAGAAGATCACGTAAGTGCGTATGATTGGTCGAGCTTAATGAGATATAAAAGTTTCACTGGTGAGACAACTTGAGGACGAGTTGTCGGTATAGGCTATGGTATAGATAAGAAGTGACTTGACTTGGTTACTTGTCTATCTTTGATGCGTCTACGGCGTATTGAAGGATCACGATGAGATGTGTTCTTCTATCGGCCGTCGTGAAGAACCAAGATCTCGGTGACTTCGATGATCTAAACCTCGATAAGGTATTAGGTGAGTATGAGTTCTTGACCATCACTTTGACTTGTTATGGGTGAGGGTTATATGTTCTAACCAGATTCTCGCATCTTGGGTGGTGGCGATCTTGTATGTCACGCTAGTTATCATGTCAGTCACCGTATCCGTTTAGGATGATGGCGTCCCTTAAGGAGCTCAAGGTTTATTGTACTAAACCTGCGCAGTTGAGTTAGCTCAAGTACAATAATAAGGTTGAGTGGTACTGCTTAAGGAATTAAAGATATTAATTATTTTAAGCAGTCAGATTGCTATAAATAATTAATGGACGTTCGATATCTTAAATACGGGGATTCGTAATGTCTAAGTGCAAGCCCGACTCAACTTCGGTAATAAAGGGGTAAGTCAGCATTTATTCTCTAGTGGCATGAATAAATGTTTATAAATTAATTTATGTTCTGGGCTGAACATAAGATAATTAATTTATTTGAGGCCCATCTTTATTCCTTGCATTTGATCCCTGGGCTGGCCCATCCAGGCCCTTTAGCACAAGAAAATCGGCGCCCCTATAGCTCTCAAAGGATAGATTTTATTCTCTTTATCCTATAAGGATATTATTATATTTATGGGATATGCATGGATCCTTTCCTTATGGGATTATGGTAATGCATTATAAATATAAGGTAAGAGATAAAGTCTAGGTTAATGCTCACATAATTAACCTAGAATTTTCGGGCCCCTCATAGCAAAGGAGAGAGTTTCGAAAATTGTGAAGAGAGAGCATTGGGTGATTTTCCGAAGCATTCTC
The DNA here is from genome assembly GCA_036937905.1 of Salvia rosmarinus. Lineage (NCBI taxonomy): Eukaryota > Viridiplantae > Streptophyta > Magnoliopsida > Lamiales > Lamiaceae > Salvia > Salvia rosmarinus. Next base: position 17,072,441 of record CM072813.1, on the reverse strand, counting down.
CATAGATCGTCCTCACTCGACGTTGGAGATTGGGCGGCGGGATACGATCCGGAAGGTCAAAGCATGAGTCCGATCCGTTCGATCCATTCATCTCGTTCCATCGACCTCTTGGATCAAAGGTAAACACGAGAAAACCCTCGTGTTGCAATTAATTATATAGACGCATGCTAGGAATATAATCAATGTATGGTGAATTAAATATCGAAGATAGATCCTCGGGCGAGGGCTAAACATATGTTTTCCTTGACGATGGCGTCGTATATGGAAATCTTGAGCTCCTCATCGTTAACACGAAGCGTGAGATTACCTTCCCGCACATCAATCAAAGCACGACCGGTTGCTAGAAAAGGTGCGCTTAGGATTAGCGGTTGTTGTTTGAATTGGGAATATCTAAAATCACAAAATCGGCGGGAAAAACAAAGTCCCAATTCTTACCAACACATCTTGACGATACCTTTTGGATATGTGGTGACACATCGACCATCATCGATGATATCTTCGTCGGTTTCATCTTTCCTAGGTGCGGCCGGTTGAATACGTTCAAATGCATCGATTGATGCTCGCCCCAAGTCGCACAACACATTAGGAAAAGTATGCTCGGCGATCTCGCATTCTAACGTAAAGCGCGGGATCCTACGCTTTAGGGGGCTTCTACGTAAGGCGGACCTTTGCATTCTTCGGATAGGGTAATTTTTCAAATTTCCCAATTTCTTCTTGCTTGCAAGCGTCTTTTAAAATTTCATGTATCCGGCATGTTTCGCGGCGACTTCAAAGAGAGGCAAATTGATCTCAACTTTTGAAAAATCTCTTTGAAGCGAGCAAACTCCTCGTCATATTTCGACTTGACTAGTCGACTCGGAAATGGGACCGGAGGAGTGTGCGTCTTGAGTGGATTCAGAGGCACTTGGCGGTTGACCTCGCGACGGCTGGGCGGTCGTGAGGCGCCCGCTGCTGCTGCAATCCTTCCGGCGTTCGAGCTTGCGGGCGGGGGTCATTCGCTAACAAATCTGAGCGCGCAATCTGATGGCTCGCGGTCAGGCTCGCGGGCGCGTGCTCGATCGCGAGCTTCTGTGGGGAAAACTCGGGACTCCTTGCTATCGGGCTCGCGATCGCGAGCTCGATCGCGAGTTCCTACTCCAGTTTACTTTCTTGCTCCGTATGGCTCGGGTAAGCTTGTCCACTCCTCGTCTGGATGGCGAAACATTGATTTTTCGGGTTCACCTCCGTATTACTCGGAAATTGGCTCGTCTTTTGTAGTGCATTCAACTGTACGGCTACTTGACCAATCTGATTTTCCAACATCTTCATATGCTTTCCCATAGCCGTCACAGTGGACTCCAAATGATTAATCTTACGCGCGGTGTTGCTTATAAGCGAATTACGGTTCGTTGCCAATTGTTGGTTGCTTACAACCAAGCTGGCGCATCATGTCCTCTAGACTCGGCTTCTTCGTCTCTTGAATCACTCCATTCGAGGCGAGAAACTGGCGAGGTGTTGAAAATTATTGGGGTTGGCGTCGAGAAATTTGGGTGATTTACATTGTTTGGGTTGTCGTCGGATTGTCCCGGGGCGGTTCTTTGATTGATGAAATTGGCGTCCTCCGTTTCGATCGACTCTTCAAGAGGGTGATTTGCTTCATTAGTTCATCATATCTCGAGTCAACCTCACGACCCTTGCCTTAACCACTGGCGTCCTCTCCGTCGGCCATCGATAGCTGTTGGCAGCCATCTCCTCTAAAATACGGCTCGCCTCGTCCACTTGTCGGTTCGACAAACAGCCCCACGCCGATGCATCCACTATGCTCCTTGCGCAAGCGTCGGTCCCTTAGTAAACTGCGTGATCTGCTGCTCCTTGGAGAATCCATGCTATGGGCATCGCCTCGATAGACCTCTGAATCTCCCCATGCCTCGAAGAGATTCGTCGTGGTTTTGGCAAAATGGGAGATTTGGCGATGATCTTCAACGCTTTCGCCGACGGAAAATATTTCGAGAGAAACTTCGCAAAGTTTCCCCAAGTGTCGATGCCGATTCGGTCCAAACTCTTGAACCAATCTTTCGCTTTGGTGCAATGCGAAACCGAACATGCACATCCGGATCGTGTCTTGTGGCACCCCATTCATTTGATGGTGTCACAAATATCGAAAGGTCTCGAGATGCGCATTCGGTCTTGGTGACTCTCTCCCAAGCTGCTCTCCTTGGACCATATTGATCGGGGCCGACTTGACTCAAAATTGTTTGCATCACGTGCGGACCCATCCGCCTCCTTGGGGCTGATCGGTGGGAGGTCGGTACATAAAATTCAGCGGTCGCGTCTGGGGTAGGGACAAGAGTCCCATATTCGCCATTTGGCGTTGCATCTCTGAAATCAGCTAACATCGTGCAGCTTGCTCGGGAGGAATGCCCGGATTACGTGGATTAGGCGCCATTGTGGCCGTCTCTTCTCCTTTGAGAGCTTTCGATCTCGGGATCTAGTAATATTTTAGGAGGTCCACGAGATCTTGTCGCATAAACCACACGAGAAAAGAGAATTTAGCTCGGTAACAATAAATAAATAATATAAAATATAACTTGAATTAATAAATCCAAATCGTCAAATTATTCCTATGCAATCTTAACAATCCCGACAATGGCGCCAAAATTTGATCATTTCCCTTTTCACACGTAAAGGTGTATATAGAAGGTAAGCGAGTATCGTATCCACGAGGATTATGTCTGAAAACACTGAAGCTAGCTCAAAGATAATTCATCATTATTGAAACACGAGAAAATGGGTGAAAGGTTTAAGGGCTTGAATTTAATCAGCGAGATGTAACCAGCGAGAAAATAAAATAAAGCAATAAACACTCGGATGGTAAAAGCAGAAAGGACGACTAACCCTAGGGATGCATTAATCCTATCCACAACGTATGTTTATCCTGTTCCTATTAGCGATTTTAATCCGAGACAAGATGGAAGATCACATATATAGCGACAACTTACATTACGACAATTGCGGCGAGAGATTATGAGTTTTCCTATCATTCTAGGTGAAAACAAGTAACTCCAAAAGGATCACTAAGAATATGCTTCCTCGAATATCCTATCTCGAGCTACGACTCGAGAACTTATTAGTATCATGCATTCAAGATCGATTGACAATTAATACTATTACGTAATTAACCGACAACTAGATATACATCAAGATTGATCAGAAATTAACACATATAAATAAGCACCAAGAATCATGAATCAATGCTTGGAAGGTAAATAGCGATAATGAGGAATCACAACATATAGGATCGGATCATGCAAACCACAGGATTAGAGCGAAATCTAGCGGACATAATAAGCGGAATAAAATACGATTTAACCATAAAAATAGAAATTATATAAATAAAACCCGTATTAGGCGTCGATGAACAATCGTTGGGCTTGAATCAACCTCTCGTGAAAATGGAAAACAACGGAAAGCGATCGGAATTGATAACAACGTGATAAACAGAACTAGAACAATGCAAGAATTAAAGCTAGAACAAAACTAAAGCTAAAACAAAGATAAAATTGAGGAAAAACTGAAGTAAAAGTGCTCTAGGGTCGTGTGGGTCTGAGGAGGCGCGAGGGGGTTGATCCCCTATTTATAGATAGGGATGGAAGCCCTAATTTCTTGCCGCGCCGTCTCGCGATCGCTCCTCGCGGTCGCTAGCTCGACCGCGAGGTATGTCTCGCGCGCACAATCTTCGCTCGCGGTCGCCTCCTTGCGCTCGCATGGTTTCCTCGCGGCCTGGCTAGCGGTCGCTAGCCATGGCCGTGAGAAATCGTACAGTGAGTTCTCGGCGCTGGGGCTTGTTCGCTCGCGTGCATGAGGTCGCAGTCGCGGCCTCGCTTGGTTCTCTCGCGGCTTGCCTAGCGGCCGACCTAACGGTCGCTAGGCTGGTCGCTAGGAACATAGCAGTTGTGCATTTTGGCTCGTGCTTCGTTCCTTGCTTCGATTTTCAACATATGGATCTACACAACACCAAAAGAACACCCAAGAGCAGTATCTTCTAGAAATAGATAAAACATTAAGAATCGATACATAAACGCACATTAAATGATCTAAACTCATCTTTAAATATCAACAATAAACGTGTAAAATGCGCGTTTATCACCTCGTCAGGTGAAGCCAACCCAAAGACCTCGGCATAACACCTCATCAGGTGAAGCCGACGACATACGAAGTCAAGATAGAAGGATAAATACTAGATCGATCGTGCTCCCGCCGTCATGACACGTCTACGGTGAATTACAATCCCCAAACCCATCATGACCTCGACACTGCGTCTTTTTGGGGGATATGATAGGATCTGACCCGACTCTCGGGCCCGAGCATCGGGCCCAATATAAATAAGCGACATGAAGCTCGGCCAAACGAGTCCAGCCCAAGAAGGCCCCTAAACCAGTGGGAACGCAGAAGATTCGATCATATCTAAGAAAGTCCTAATTAGAGAAGAGATAGGATTCAAATGCTATCTTAGAATAGATCTCGGATTCGAGATCTAGGTCATGATAATTGTGTATAAATAGAGGCTAGATTAAACAGAAAATGATCATCTACACTCTTTGTAATCATTCCTCATATTATCAATATACGAAGCCTCTCTCTCTTCCCGTGGACGTAGATCTTATTCATAGATCGAACCACGTAAATCCTTGGGGTTCTTGCGTATTTAATTCCCTTACGAAATTTAGATCGATCAGCTCGTGTAGTACTTGGTAAAGTTGAGCTCGATCAAGCTCGGTTGGTCTGATATTGGTATGATTGGTAACTGAGCCCGAGCTAAAGCTCAAAAAATATTCAAATATTGTTCTTGATCAACCTGTTACTCGAATTTGTTCTCGGCTCGTTTAGATGCTCAAGCTTGAGCTCGTATACTCTAATTTCTAGTGTTTGAATCTCTTTTTCAACAAATACACAATATTTTTATATGTTTGAATGTTAAAGACTCTCGAATAAGCTCGTTCGACAAGCTCGTGATAGTAGGTTCACGAATTTGTTTGTTTAACAGCTCGAGAACTAATTCACGAACATGCTTGCAAACATGTTTGATTGTCAACGAATTCGAACATATTGACGAGTTGAGCATCCCTAAGCTGGAGCTCGGCTCAACAATTCGATCGAGCTTGAAATGAGGCTCAAGCTCGGCTCGTTTATTATCGAATCGAACTCCAAACAATTTTTTTCCTACAGAGCTCCTAATTGCTCACAAGTAACTTTGATCGTTTACAGGCCTAAGTATGCACCTCAACTAAAAACTTAACTCAGTTATGAACGGTATCATTTAATTATTTATTGAACAATTTCATATTTTGTGGCTCTAATGCGTAGATGACCATCTCTAATAAAGTTGAAAGTGACACACTAATTCCTGTACATTTGTCGTAATTAAATCTAAATAAAGAAATCAATAACTTCTAAGTATTTGTCGAAATCGAAATATGTGAACACTGAATCCAATCCGTAAACCATAGTTGAGCCGATGACTTAAGTTGTGCGTGTGGTCGTGTGTGTGTCTCGTCGATTTTGACCCCACTATGCAAAACAAAATCTGGCATATCCACTAACCTTAATTAGCTGAAGATCTGCCACAGAGTTTATAATAATGGACATCGTAAGTTGCATGCATGCCAATTGTAGTAGATTTTGTGGAAGTGAACGAGTCGGGTCAGTGTACGTCAATACATTATCTATCCTCCATAGATACCAAAAGGACAAAAGTTTATTAAAAATTTATAGATATATACACAAGGAGGAATTTTGCATGGCATTTCACTAAACGGACATAACATAAAGATCTCACAAGTCTCCGAATTTCCATTACAAGAGAACTTTCTGCTTTAATGCAAACGTACAAGTGCGGGCAATGAAAAATTACTGCATCAAGAAATAAATTACTCATAATTATCTAGTCATGTCGATTTCGAGCAGAGCTATACCATTTATTACTTTATAATATAATCCCATACAACTAATATCGGAAACCATACTTAAAATTTGATGTTATTGGATTTTTTTATTTTTATCTTTTTTGAGTGATGCTTTGAATAAGAACAAAATTGATGAGATTGCATAGTAGCACGTGCATATACGATAAAGGATAATGATGCAGATTTAAGCTGGACTTGGTGCTGGAGAAGCACCGCCTCTCGGCGCCGGAGAAGGAGCTTCTAGATCTAAAGGCGTCGGAGGAGCCGCGGTTGCTGGCGGAGAAGGAGTTTCGATGGTCGCCGGGTAGGCGCTTCTATAGGCGGAGGAGGAACGGCGAATGGTGACGGAGAAGGAGCTTCTATGGGCGCTGGGTAGGCGCTTCCAAAGGAGGTGGCGGCGGAGGAATGGCTGTTGGTGACGGGGATGGAGCTTCTATGGGTGCCGGGTAGGCGCTTCTGTAGGCGGGGAACGGCGATTGGTGACGGAGAAGGAGCTTCTGTAGGTGCCGGAGTAGGCGCTTCGGTAGGCGGCGGAGGAATGGCGATTGGTGACGGAGAAGGAGCTTCTACCGGAGTGGCTGTTGGTGTTGGTGTAGGTGATTCTATTGGTGATGGAAGAGTAGGAAGGATCGGTGCCGGAGAAGGAGCTTCTATGGGTGCCGGCGTAGGCGCTTCGGTAGGCGGCGGAGGAATGGCTATTGGTGACTGAGAAGGAGCTTCTACCGGAGCGGCTATTGGTGCCGGTGTAGGTGATTCTATTGGTGATGGAAGAGGAGGAAGGATCGGTGCCGGAGAAGGACCTTCTATAGGTGTCGGAGTAGGCGCTTCGGTGGCGGCGGAGGAATGGCGATTGGAGACGGAGAAGGAGCTTCTACTGGAGCGGTTATTGGTGCCGGTGTAGGCGATTTTATTGGTGGTGGAAGAGGAGGAAGAATCGGTGCCGAAGAAGGAGCTTCTACCGGAGCGGCTATTGGTGCTGGTGTAGGTGATTCTGTTGGGCTTGGAAGAGGAGGAAGAAACGGTGCCGGAGAAGGAGCTTCGACGGTTGGCGGTGGAGGAGGAGGCGACGGCAGTGGTGGTGGTGGTGGTGATTTATGTTTATGTGGATGTCGTGATGGTGATTCGTATTGAGGGAAGGTGGTGGAGGACAAAATATTTTGTAGCGTTTGTGGTGGCCACGGTGGCCGTGGTGGCTGTGGCTGTGGCCGCGGTGGCCATGGTGGCCGTGGTGATCAAATGGATACCAATAGATAGGCCATTCTATGCAATGCTTCATGTGAAAGAAAGTTGCATCAGTAGTTGCAGACAAGGATAAAGAGCTACTAAAACACAAATTCTGAGTTCCATTTTAGTTGGTAAAATGATTAGGAAATTAACGACGAATTTAAGGCTTGGCTTGTTGCTAATTCTATCAATTTCAGATCGTTTATATAGGGCGATATGCTATGGCCATTCATATAGGCTGGCTATATTAATTATCTTGAATAAATAAACTCAAAAGTGAGAGTTGAAATATGGCTTAAATATTAATTTAGCGTTTATTTTGCATGATAATATATAAAGTAGAGTTTATTTCTTTTCTTTTTTTTTGTAAAGGATTAAATAGATGATCTTTTAAAATTAAATAATATATTAAAATAAATGTAAATTAATCTATATTTATCTTTTGATCCTATTACTTAAATTAAACATCTAATAATTAAGAGTTCTTTTAGTGGCACGATCAAAGTCAAACTGGAATATTTTTCTCATACCGTCGTCGGACCACTCTCCTAAAATTGTACTTCTCTATTTTGTAGAGATGTTAATGAATGATATTGACAGATGGTTACTTTGGTTCAGAAAAATAAATGACAAATGGTTACTCAAAAACACTTCATTAATACACATGCATGACGGTTCAAAAAGTTTAAAAATGTAATTAAGCATCATTTATATTGGTGGAAAAATTTGTCTATAATTCAAACTTGATAAATTAATATTGGGCGAATATAATAATTATAAGCTACTCTTATAAGGTTAATAATTGGGAATAGTTATTAAAAGTCAAAGTAAAATGTGTATATCCAAAATGTAATCTTCTTCTATCTACCTTGATTTTCAACATTTTTCTTTATTATTTCTCTAAATTCTTTATAATTTATTTCATTAATAATAATTATCTTTCAATCAATCTCACATCCAAATTTTATGAGATTTTATCAAATAAAAATCTATATAAAAGATACTTTTATTCTCTAACAAAATTCATATTTAATTACTGGAGTAGTTGATTAATATCATTCTAACTGCAATTTGACCAAGTAAAACAATTATGATATCATTTCAAAATTTATTTTATTTAAGTTGACCAAATAAATATTTTTATTAAATAAATTATTTCTTCAATTTAATTTGACTCTGGTAAGAGATATTTTATATAATTTTTAAACAAAATTTGCATCACACGTTAATTTTTTATGAGACTTTACCAGTTGAATTGAAATTTTAAGTAAATGGAAATAATTTGAATCTCACATCGATTCTTTACGAGACTTCACAAATTCAAAACCTAAATAAAAAATACTTGAATCACATTAATTTTTCATGAGATTTCACAAATTCAAAACATAAATAAATAAATTTAATTCCACATTGATTTTCATTTTACTTCATCAATGAAAACTATTAAAATGATCCCTTGATTCTCCCAACAATTAAAAAATTAATTCACATTTCAAAGTACGATGAAACTAATAGTTTCTTCACTACAACAAAAAAGTAATTTCCGGACACCAAAAAGTGCCCCAATATATACCCTTTTGGGGCACTTATGATTTTCGGGGCAATTATCATATATGCCTCCAAGTATCGTGTCCCAAAAGAGTTCTGGACACTTTTTTAAGTGCCTCTAAACCAATAACTTTCCAATCACTTTAATATGTCCCAAGATTGATTTTTCGAGGCACATATAGGTGCCCTAAATAAATTAAAATTTATGTTGATAAATCTATTGGAACACTTATTTGTGTCTATAAAACATAAATTTAGGGACACAAAATGTGTAGCATCAACATTCATTTTAAATTTGATGCACATAATGCGTTGCATAAAATCTTATATGTCAATAAAGTAACATTACGAGACACTTATATTTGTCTATAGGTGAATGCATTAGGCATTTATTTGAGCTTTCATAAAAACTAGAGTCACTTTTATATGTAGCATTAAAAGATTTGTGCCTCCAAATTAGCATATTAAGACTCTTATAGGCACTTTGTATTATAAATTTATGTCTTGTGATGGTAGAATTTGATAACCCATATTACACAAAAATATAACCATATCTTTGCTTGTGTATCTACTCATGCAAAAAAATATTTCAATACATCTTAAATGTAAATAAACTGTAACATTGTCAACATTTCAATACTAGACATGGCAACTACACATAAACATTATGTCCTATGAATCATATCATTCATGTCCAACATTTTGTAAGAAAAACTCAATGGAGTCACATAATCTGTTTCTACATAATACAAAATGCAAAAATGACACCATCTAAATATAAAAGGTCCTTTAAAGTTGAGTGTTCTTGTACCATCAAATTCTTGCATCGATTTTTCTTTTTCATCCAAGACAATCTGCATATAGAATAGTGAAAATGTCACACTAACACAAGAAATAAATCACCAATAAATTTGATGGTAAAGCATTAGATAATACAATTTTGCACAACAACAAATTATTGCAAAAATAATATTATTGTTCAACACAATTTTAAGAAGATTAAGCTCAAATTTTACATGCTTAGAACTCATCAAGAGCCATACAACAAACACAAAATGCATGATTGGATTACAAACACAAAATGCATGATGTGAAAAACAAAATCAAACATGCACATAAGCTATTGATAACAAAGCATTAGAAAGCCACACATATTGGTCCACAGGTAAATACCTCCAAAAAATCTTGTTCGTCTAGAAAACACCTGATGTATGAGATAATTCTTGACCTCGTCCTGAATATTTCTCGAACCTCCATGTTCAGCATCAAATCCAAATAGCGCTGCCTATACCGTATTTCCTACCATGAAATATTATCTTAAGCATCCTCGAATACGTTTCATGTCCGTGCAATGATGGACAAATATATGGCTTTTCAGTTGACAAAGCATACTGGCAACAAATAAACAACTTCCGCATCCATGGTAGGACATGCAGATCATAGGCGGGTATGCAGGAAAGCGTTCACATTGCATATCGTAGCAGTTAAGAACAACATGAGAAAGTTTCATAAACTTAAAGTAACTCAGCAAAAGTTGTATGGTACCTGATCCTTCAATATATAAGCCTCGAGTTTCTCCCATTTCACGGAATCCAAACATCGGTTATCGTCCAAAGTAATTAAACATCATTACAATAATCCCTACAGTCGGTGTAAATCGACAAAGTAGAACTAGAATCACCTTGGTGTTCTCTGCCCTCCTCCGGGGCAACTTGTGTCGGGCATCATATGGAGGCGGTGGGAAAGCACTATAAATGTTTTGGAAAGATACTAAGCTCACCCCTTTACTTTTACCTAAAACAAATGAGGAACTATAAGAGGACTTTCTGAAGTTGTGGTGCAAAACTTTATGAAACAAAGAGAAGGCTTTCCAGAGCTGCTCATCTAATGGTGCAATTTGGGTAAATAAAGGGCATAATTGAAGGCATTGTAGCATTTAAGTACAAGAACTTGGATTACAAAACAAAATGCATGATCTCTGGTCGGCCTACATGGTTCCGGCCAAAACATCTCCATCCCCTGTGCCGACAACTTTAAAAAAATTATCAGAAATTCCGAACTCAAAAGGCTCAAATATTGTACTTCACACTTACGACTTATCGCCTCATTTTGGCTAGGTTCATCTCGGTCGTTCCGCTTTGCCATGTATAAGAGCCGTCCAAATTTCGGATTGCTGTCCGAATACAAAATTCATGTGCAGAGATGTGTAAAGTTAATTACGAACTAGAGATGATCGAGAGAACCGTTGCTCACTTTCTGCGCTTCCATGAGACGAGGATCCTACCGATCAGTTAGGATTTCGGATCTTGTAACACAGGATTGCTTGTAATGGGATGCATATATTTTCACCGGAATAAAATCAATTGCTTCCCATTTTCCCACTACTCGCTCTTTTGCGAAACATGGATAGCCACTTCTCTTGAGGAGTGCTATAATTTGCCCATTGCATACATCGATTTGTAATCTTTGGCGTCGAGAAGGCAAACACAGACCGTGTCCTTGCAAAGCAAACAGAGGATTGAAAATGACCGCAAGCAACACATCCCCTTTGCCACGATCGGTACTAGCGATACAAATATATAGTTTCGGAAGAAGAGAAGAACAAAAGTAGAGGCGCCCAAAGAAAGAAGTTCGGAATGAAATTGAGAAGGATGTTTACCAGGACAAGAATGCCCAAAATTGTAAGGCTTGCTTGTTGTGCTTCCTGCCAGAAATGGCCATCATCAGAGCCACCAAACCATCTACCTCATCCAAACCAACCACCTCCCCCAGAATTTTCTCCTCCACCCGCTTCATCTCTCCTTTTAATTTCTTTATCCCATTGCTCCAACTCTGCTTTCTTTCCACCAAGGGCACCTTCTAAGGCTTTTCGAGCCTGTTCCTGTAATTAACATATACATGATAGATGAAGAGCATGCCGATCAAGAAAAGTCCCCTAACTCTCACATATGTATACATACTCCCTCACCAAATTCAAAATCTGAGCCTATCTTTTATCATGTCATCCGGAGGGGACACACACACATGCATGTATATCATTCATTCTTCAGTAAAAAGTTGGTCAGATCAAATATCCCATTCACATGGATGCATTCACCAGAAATTTAACGTGTAGAACTAGAAACTAATTCCACTTTTTTGATTAAGTTTTAGGTAACTGAATTCATAAAAAACTCAGTTAACATGAACTACACAAAGCCCTCCCCCCCCCCCAAGGATAAATTGAACTAACAATGAATTCCATTGAACTCCTTGAGTCCTTGAGTTAGGATCGAAACATTTGATTTGAGAAGATGAATCAGAGAAGGATTGGAAATGATTATAGCTAATTAATTTCAAAGCTAACTGAAATTTAATACAATTATTTGTTTGTAAAAAAAAAGATTAACATATCAGCCTTAGACTCCTCTCTGGCATACAATTCAGAACCAATTCACATCTATAGATACAAAAGCCATCTACCTACTCCCCAAATTTCACCATTCAGCCAATCTGGGTAGCTCTCTCACTTCTTCTTTTTTTCCCCATTGTTCTCTTCGTTTTTCGCCAATTTCAATTCCCAGATAGTCTCTTTCACTTCTAAACTGTTTGGATGTTTCATTATTTGTTTCACTTGATACTATATGAAAAATAAAAATTCACTGGAGTAGTGCTGGCCAATAAGTTAAGGTTGTAGAAGAGGTGGTTTTATATCTTCCTTGGGCTTATTTTGTACCTTTTTCCTCTCGCATGCTCCCAGTTCATCACTCAGCTCCTAATGTATATTTGAGTGGTGGTTCTAGACATCTTGGAGAAAACCTAACAAAAGGAGAAACAATGCCGGCAGCAGCTCAGTTCCCTGTTTCTATAGGGATCCTGCGTACACCCTCCCTCACTAGTTTATTTTTTTCAGTTGGCTTGATAATTTTTTAAGTTAATGACTAACAAATTTACTTGTTTAAAATTCGGTGTTAATTTAATTTTTTTAGTAAATTAGTGTTTCTCTGATATCCAACATGCAAAATTGTTTTCCCTGCTTTGGAAGGACTTAGGACCCGTACTGAGGACTTCCATTCCAAGAAACTTAATGTTTATATGTATTACTTGGGAAATTAATGATCAGTTGGGATCTGCAAACAACAAACCTCCATTCTGTAGTGTGTACAACATCACTTTTATTTCAAACTATGCAACCTTTAGCTTAGAATTCAGCATGAAGTATGAAGTAAAGTTGCACATAAGTGCCTCCCCTTTTATACAAGACTTTAATCATAAAAAAAATCTACTTAGTACTTAGTACCAAAAGTCTTGAACGAAAACCCCAACTGTTGTTGCATTAGCCGCCTAAATGTCATAGCTCTTGGCAACAATGTTTCTTATTCAATTCCAATTTTCAAATAACAAGTCAATTCTCTTCGTTACGGATATCCAATAACTCCAATCAAATTAAGGGAAAAAGCGAATACGGTTCCACACGATACCAAACTACTCCAATTTCACTTGGCGAATAAATAGATAGATAGTTTGGAAAAAAAATTGAGGCGGAGACGAACACATTTGCTATTGTCCAGAAGAGGCAAGAAAACCTGCCGTTGCAATTGAGCGAATGTGAGAGAGAGGTCCAACTGTGAAGCTGAGGCTGGTCGGCGGCGGTTACGAGTAGAGGCTGAGTTCGGATACTTTAACACAGGATTCCGAGGAAGAGGAAGATAGGATCCTACCGGATCGATTTGGATTTTTCTTCAATGTAGAGATCACAATCATTTAGAAGTGATAATTTTAGGTATTTGATTTGATTTTTACATTCGGATACTGCGTTAAATTGGAAGAAAGAGAAATCAAAGTGAATTAAAGGAAAAGTGAGAATGGCGCCTAAAATATAAAGGGCAACATTTTTTTATATTTTTTAAGATTTTTTTAAAATATGCCTCTAAACTTAATATATCTTACTAAGTGTCGCAATAATATATCTTAGAGGCATTTAATAAAAAGTGACTCTAAATAAGTGCCCCAACATCTATTTTTTGTTGTAGTGCTTCAACAATAAAATGAGAGACTTAGTTCAAACAAAGCGAAAATATTTTAATTCAATATTTAGAAATAGCGATAGGTGATCTCAATTTAAAAAGAGTATATCAATTTAAAAATGCTTAATTTGTTTATTTGTTTTTCAAAGTTTGGGCATACATTTTTGAACAAAAAGTATCCTAACTTATTTCTTCTATTTTTTCCACCCAATATCTTTATCTTTATTACCAAGTGTATTACATTAAAACATTGCTTTAGAAAAATCATATCTATATATGATGAGTGAGTAGATCGGCCTACATTGATTTATGATTATATTTCATCAATTGAAAATCTAAACAAAATGATACAATTTGAATTGCACATCGATTTTCATGATATTTAACAATTGAAAATCTAAAAATGATATAATTTGCAAAATGTCGTTTGTTTTCAAGTTAGTAGATATTATTATACGGGTTTGAAATGAAAACAAGTATTAGTGGTTATTATTGGTCATTCTTAGGAAACTATGATGGACGAGAAGCTAAGTTATTAATGCTTGGTTTATTGAGACAGGTAATAAATTATACTCCATCCGTCCCCAAAATTCCTTTCTAGTTTTCTTTTTTGGGACGTCCCCAATTTTCTTCCTATCTATTTATGGAAGGCTGTCTTTCCAATTTTACCATTAATAATATTCTTTATTTACATATTTTTCCACCCATGGCCCACCACTATTTCTCCTTTTTACCCTCAACAATCTATTTATTTACACCGTTTACCACATATGGCCCACTAACTAATTTAATATTACATTAATGTGGAACCATTATTCCACTCATAATACACTAAACAACTTTTATTAAAACCCGCACCCAAGATTCTAGGAAGAAATTTTGGGGACGGAGAGAGTATATTAAAACAACTTATATTTATATATCTAAATAGATCTTTAGAATATATGTTTGGGTAATTAACGAGTATTACTATACGAGTTTGGGACGAGAACATATAGTAAAATTATTTTTTGAATTGAGTTTAGGACATGTACAATGCATTAATTCTAAGAATTGGGTTCGAACTTTAATCGACACGTCTACATGAAATTTTTTCTATTATTAATGTATACTTTGTAATGTTCGGGTAGTTACTACGACGAATAACTAGTTATTATAACAACTTATATTTATAAAATCTAACGAGTTTGAGTAATTAGCAAGTAGTATTATACGAGTTTCAGAAAAGAACGAATATTAAAATAACTTTTTAATAAAAAATAATACTTCATTCGTCTCTTAAGTTCCTTCATGTAAATCTTCGTCACGTGTTTTAATAAAAAAAGTTGAATGTATTGTGAATGAAGTAAGAATCTCACATTGGTGTAGTGTTAATTAAATTAGTGGTGGATCATGAGTGGTTAAATATGTAAATAAGTGGTATTGCTAAGAGTAATAAGTAGGGATAGTGGTAGGTTATGAGTGGTAAAAATATGTAAATAAAGGATGTTATTGAGAGTAATAAATAATTAGCATTTTGTGGAATAATTTTCATAAATGGATTAGTAAGAAGTTTGAGGGATGTACCAAAAAGGAAAACTATTAGAAATGAGGGACAAATGGAGTATAAAATAATTATAAATCACTACGTAAAGTAATTCCTATTAAAACTCGATGAATTACACGCTAATATATAGCTATATATATATAGTTAGGTTCAAATGAGAACCAATTTTATCCTAAAAACTAAGAACCAAATGAATTTGTTATGAAAGTTGATGAATCCGTTGAGAAAGTTACTGAATTACAAAATTCAAAAATTTTCACTCGGGTTCGAATCCTATGAGGGGCGAAAATTCTATTTTTGGATTGATAACTTTCGGTGAATTCATAAATTTTCACAATGAATTCATCATTTTTTATTCTCACGATAAAAATGATTCTCACATTAACCATCCTCTCTCTCTATACTTCATTTTTAAGTGCCTATATCTAATTTATAACTTAATGTTTATAAATTTTGCAATAAGTTCGTTTACTATTCGATGAGAGCCCCCATGTATAGTGTATTCGTATTTTAGAAATAAACAGTACTATATTATATTCATGACATAATTGTATACAAAAATTTAATTTTGTTTTTAAATCTAGATTAGATCCACTTTACGGATATTGAATAGTCGTGTTGGCACTTGGCAATTGGAATATTAAGCGAAATTATTGTTCAATTTAAGGTGAAAATGAAAAGAATTTATTACACCATTTTTATAGCATACAAAATTCACTCAGCTTTTAGGTTGTCAATACATAACTATTTAACGCTGAAAACGAAATCAATATACTAAAACATGTTATGCTATTATCAAAAGTGTGATCTATTTTTATATAAACATAACTTATTTTTAAATATTCTATCTAGGGCTTTATCCACACTAATTTCTTTCAAATATTCATATATATATATATATATAGGGGATGGTTCACTTAAGAATGCAAATATTGGTGAGAAATAATAAGAATGCAGCATTTAACGTATAAAGTTGTTGGACTAAATGTATAAATTTGCTGCACCAAATTGTGTGCAACAACTTTATATTAAGTTCTACACTTTATATATTAAATTTGATGCAATAAATTTATACATTTAGCGCAACAACTTTATACGTTAAATACTGCATTCTTATTTCTCACCAATATTTACATTATTACGTGATCCATCCATATATATATATATAAAGTTAGGTTGTTGACTTGTAGTACTTAAGTTGTACATGTGCTTTAAAGAATTGCATGCTATTTAACAGAGAGAGAAAAGAGATATTATACTATATCCATATAGCCCGTTATCACTAACTCAATTGTACTTCCAAAATAAACGAAATTAAGGGTGATAGTAATTAATTACACCCTTAATTTTGCACTTAGAACCTCATCCTAGAAAGCCAAAGTAATATTGATTTAAAATTATGTCACATAATATTTAGACAGTTAAACACTATATATCTCGATAAATTTACACAATCAATAAAGCGATTTAGCTAGGGAACGGGAGGCGGCAGAAGGAGGTGAAATGAAACGGTGTCAAAAGATGGGGCGGCAGACGATCGAGAATGTATATACATATTAAATATAATTTGGATTTCAGATTTTGTTTTATTTTAAAATATATCAATCCCACCCGATCCGAAAATTCAGAATTTGGAAGAAGAAAAAAATCAATTCGATATGAACTGAAAATCCGAAAAAACCAAACCAAAATTTAAATTTTGATTTAGTTCTAATCGGATATTTGATTTTCGAGTATCTTGCCTACCCTAGTTATGGCCTTCCACATATCTTTTAGAAGAAGTTCCATATATACAATTACAAGCAAGATCTATTGCATCATGATGTGATAATCATGACTCTTCATCCCAAACATTTGTAGACTCTTTGAGTTCGCACACATCCAGCTTTGGATTTGAATTATTAAAAAAAAAAAAATAGTTGATCTGCAAAAATAAAAAATTCACATTAAAGTTGTAAAAATATTGAAGTTCAAAATTTTATTTAATTTGAATGAAGTAACCTCCACTTTTATTTACAATCATTAACTAAAACTAGTTAAATATTTCCTGATATAATGTAAGATTCATGAGATAAGTATCCTTAGATTGGTATCAGAATTAAATAAATTAAACTTGTGTTATTTTCCTTGTATTATAGATTAATTTTACTTTTCTTGATAGTTGTTACATAAAAAGCACACCACATATAGAAATATAAAACTAAGGGAGTTAGATTACTTATCAAACAAACCACATATTCTTGCCACTAAAAGAGCACTAGGAATTTTATCGATTTAAGGCCCAACTCGATTTTTTTTTTAAAATTATGGCCCAGATGATCAAAGTTAAACAGAATCATGAATTTTGATTCTTTTTTATTTTGTAAATATTTCTTTATTAATTCTTAATGAAATTACTACGCAAGTATACACAATATATAAAAAGAAACTAACATACAAAATTATTTAGCCTTAGATTGACAATTTCAATTATTCAACCTTAAATTAATGAATAATTTCTTTCAAGTGCGGGAATATAGATTACCTATTTTCTGCGTTAGAAATCGAGAAAACTCCCACTATTATGCAACATATATACCATCACACGATTGGACCAACATATTAACTGAAGATCTATACAAACATCTTCGACGAAAACACTTCTTCTAACGTTGGCGTAGTTATTTTAATTTCTTTCCTTGCTTTAATTATAGGTGTGTATTAGCTCTTGTTTTCTTCACCAACATACATAAACCAAAAGATTAACAAAATAAGAAGGAAGAATACAGAAATTAGGAATATATCAATAGAGAATGATATATATCCGAAACCAACATATTTATTGTAGATAATAAAAATAGAAACAAAACATTATCCAAAGCTACAGATTCTGATTTCTTATTCAGAAAAGTTGAAACATATGTAAGAGACATTACAACCCGATTCGAACGGGCTTATTTGAGCGAGAAACCACAGTTGAATTAGATCATTTCCAATTAAAGCGCGGTGCGGCGTGGGCGCCGATCAAACTAGTGGAGCAGGAGCTGCCGGTGAGTGGCGGCAGCAGCGGTGGCGTCAGCGTCAGCGGTGGCGAAACCGGACAAAATATGGGAAGATTAAAGGTTAAGAGTTGACGCAAAAATGCAGGAAGGGGTATGCATGGTAAACTCAGAAAAGAAGCATTAGCTGTTGCAAGCAACGTAAACAAGAAAGCAACTATAATCTTCATTCTGGAATTCATATATATGATTAAGAGCTTAACTAATACGCGATGATAAGAAATAAGAAATGATTTTGCATATTTATAGGCATCAATTAGAGGTATAGATAATCTTCGACTAACTATTGTCTTAATTTTGTCATCGTTTATTGAATATAGTTAGGCCGATTATTAAATAGAGTATACAGATATTATTTCAAGCTTGGTATTTACTGTAGATTGTTAGACTTAATTAATGGTCACGCCTTTATATATGTGGAAGTGGAACTAACGAACAATACCTAATTAGCTAATTAACATTTAGAATTACAAGAATTGGACGTCTCGGTGTGTGTGTGTTGGCCTAGTGGTAGAGTGGTTAATCTTGCGCCAAAGGTCTCGAGTTGAGTCACCGTGTGTGCACCTTTAAAATTTCGTATTAAATTACCAAAAAAAAAAAAGAATTGGACGTCTCTTGTGTGTGTGTGTTGGCTAGTGGTAGAGTGGTTATCTAGAAAAAAGGTCTCGAGGTTACAGTCAGCGCGACGTGTGCCTTTAAAATTTAATATGCATTTAAAAAAAAAAAAAAAGAATTGGACGTCTTATCTTTAATTGATTTCTCGTGTGGGATTTTTACAATTAAATGCGCCACGATTTCTTTTAGTCACGAGAGAATCACGAATACTATTGTTATTTGATTTGTAATTTTTATAACCTGGTCAAGATAAACTGTTTTTTAGAGGACACAAGTGTCACTTTCATTGGATCAACACTACATGAAGTAATTGGGATTTCTAGTTATATATTCAACGAGTAAAATGAAATAAAGATTTTATAATATAAATCATAATGATAGGAAACAAACAAGTAAGTTCGACTATATGAGTGATCTCAATATACTAGCTAAAGCTAATATGTAGAAGAAAAGAATTAAGATCCATCGTTTTTTTAAGAAACATATCAAAAAAAGAAACATATCATGAAGTTAAAGTTACTGTGCAGAGTTGAACTTTTAAAGGTCCTTTAGATCTGTCAAAATTAATAAATTACTAAATGAATGACCACTATCTTGCTAAATTAATATTAAAGGTGATTAAATGAATTTTGTTTTAAACTAAATAAATAACTATCAATAAATTGGTGCATATATACCACTCAGTTTATTGTTGAAAAAGAGAAAAATAAATTATATCATTCTATACACGGAAGTATTTTTCAATGACAAAAACTTGGGTGAAAGCGCCATGAGTAATTTCCTTGTTTTTGTTAAAATAATTATATATTAATTATGATGGGTAAAAATAATTAGATTTTATTAATTCATAATTAAGGTTTATTAATCTTTAATTATAATTTATTAATTTACAATTATGGTTTATTAATTTAAAATTAAAGTTTATTAATTCATAGTTAGAGTTTATTAATTCAAAATTAGGGTTTATTATTCAAAATTAGGGTTTATAAATTTCAATTAGGGTTTATTAATTCAAAATTAGGGTTTATTATTCAAAATTAGGATTTATTAATTTACAATTAGCGTTTATTAATTTAAATTAAGATTTATTAACTCGTTATTAGGATTTATTAATTCAAAATTATTACTTATTAATTCATAATTATGATTTATTAAATTAATTAATTTTAATTAGAATTATTTAATATTAATTAATTGATTAATTAAAGTTTAATTGAGGGTTGGTATCATTGTGTGCGCGCACAGGAGACCATCCATTTTCAATTATTGTCTTCTTAATATGATTAACAATTAAAAAGAAAATAAATAAAAAGGAACCCCGATTGAATCAGAATGAAGGTACAATCTAGTATTGTCCAATTTAGTCAACTTGGTCAGATTGTGACATAATACTAATCTGCATATGTGTTGTAATTAATACTTGTAACGCAACAGGAAAACCTATATATCGTAAATCTTTTGTCCTCTTCAACTTACGTTCAATTATTCAATTTATCTCTTCAGCTCAAAAAAAAATAAAAAAAATACCTTGTCTTTCGTCGCCCTCTCCTTTTGCCTCTCGTGCATTCGCTAGCTGCTTCTTATGTGGGATCGATGCAGTCGCGTTATCATGCATGACGAAGGGGGTCAAACGGCAGAAGGCGGCGACAACATCAATTTACTGCAATTTTCTATTCAATAATTATAAAAGCGTAGACAATTATCGAAATTGCTAATTGAAGGACAATTCGTAGTTGTCCGAAGTTTCTATGTTTTATGAACGACATGTATATTTTATCTCATTCTGGATCCTTTATTCCATTTTTGATGTCTCATTCGAGTCCACTATCTATTTCTATAAATGATTGTTTTCTTCAATTTCAATATCTTGTGTTTTAGTTTCATTTTAAAAATTGTAATTTAGGGTTCACTAATCCAATTATAGTTTATAGTTATCTTTTATATTGAATAATCAAAATTTTAATTAATACTGATTATTATGGTTGACTAATCCAATTTAGGGTACATAATATTTTAAGTTTCAATTTTGTAACAAATATTGATTAGGGTTTTATTACATAATAATAATTTTATTTTAATAATAAGTATTATTAATTTACATAATGAAACTAATACTGGGACATAATTTACATACAACTATGAGACTGGGGATTCGAACGATTTTGTATCTGATCAAATATATGATGGTATTAACATATAGGAAGGGTACGATTAGAAATGGTAAAAATTATACAGCCGACAAAAGCACGTACGTGTTCATGATATATGGGTTTATTTTACGTTTTGGAGGGAATTGAAGGTGGATTGTACATTCTCGTTTTATTGCATGCAAAGTCTCAGCAGCAAACTTTGATATTCTCAAAAAACGTTAAGCATATGGATCATATATATATATATATATATATATATTATTTGTAGAACTATTAAACTAAGCAAATCTGGTTATATTGATAGAGAAGAAGTACAAGTACACCACGAGTCCTTGCCCAAAACTAATTATACTCGGACTTCTTGTGAGCTGCATGCCTAGTTTCTCCAAGAAACGAAAGAGGTGCATCATGGCAGCTCAAAACTAATTTATTAAGTGATGATACGTATATATAATTTTGTAGAACCAGATTCAGTGTTATTCGGAATGAAATGTGTGGGATGTTGGCCCATATATCTTTTAATTATCTATCTCTCTCTCACTCGGCCCATTAGCCCACCAGCCCATTAAGCCCATAAACCTAACCCTACATCTGCCTCCCCCTCTCCCGCGATCCCTCACTTTACCAAAACCTAATTGAGGCTGCGCCTCTTTTCTCTCCCCGTCTCCTCGTTTCCTCCGTTCACCCCACCACCATTACTGAGCTCTCTTGAGCTCTTCACCGCCTTTAATGGCCTCACCGTTCTTCCTCCTGCGCCCTCCATATATAAAACCCCGTACCCTTACGTGATGAGGGCATCTAAGAAACCCCACTGTGGTAACCCCACAGTATACTACGAGAAGGTGTCTAGTGTCGAGTGGGAGAGTTGGTGCCGGATTCCTCTTGTCGAGGTCTCTGTTTGGTAGTGCAGTAAAGCTTGAGAGGTTTCGTTCTCTGTTCCTACCTTTCACCTTCCGGAAACCCTAGATCTATTTGTTGCTTGGGTGTGTTCTTGTTGCCTTGTGGGAAAATCGAGCCACCGTGTCCGAGGACACCTTTTCCCGCATTGTTGTGATCTGTTCGTGTGCGGACGGTGAAGAGCTAAAATTGTTACGTAGTGCTTGAGCACTCTGTGAAAGCGGCGAAGGCCGGAAACAAGTGGTGAACCCTTGGCTGGCGGATACCAACATTGGTATCGAGCCACGGTGACCTAGCCCGGCACCCTCGACCTCACCTACTTCACCCGCCGCCTTCTTGGCGCGCAAACTTCGCTCCCGACGAGTAAGGAAAACGGTAAGACCGGCCTCTCCCCTACCTGGGAGAGTCGGCTCTGGTAAAGCGGCTGAAACTCTTCTCCTAGATCTAGGGTTTGTGGCTTTATCGTGTTACGTGTTTTGGTATTTTGGTCTTATCGTGTTCGTCTTTGGGTATCTTGCGATCTGTTTTGTATTCGCTTCGCTTTGTTTTGTGTTAGTCCTTGAACTCCTTGTAACTGAAGCATTCAAAAGCTTAAAGGTTAACTTTGCTTAAGGTCAGTTAAATGCGGATTCACTTTAAAGTGTCTCCTCGTGCGAGTAGCTTTGGATAGCGTGGTTAATACCAAGGTTCTGATGGTTTCTTGTGATTTTCCTTGGTTTTTGCTTTACATTCTGCGTGTTCTTGTTGATGTTCATCTGAAAAAACTCTCTAAGTCTTGAGAGTTTTCATTTTGTAAAGTCGGTTCTTGTTTGGGAAAACCTACCTTGGGTTGTCTTGAGTGAACCTCGCTCCACGAGATCAATCATCTTTGAAGCCGAGAAATCCTCAACACTTTAAGCCCTAGGTTTGTCAACCACAAGATAGGGAACCTTTTCCCTGTTTTTCTTGGCTGTGGTTTGTTGGCTGTGCTCTCTGTTGTGATCTCCTGCATCTTCCCTGATTGTGTTACCCTCCTTGTGTGTTATCATGAACAACCTGAATTTGGTGCCTTTTAATGGAAGAGATGATTTCCAGGACTGGAAAACTAAAATGGAATGTATTCTGGTCAAAGAAAAAGTTAAAAGGGCCATTATTACCAAAATTGATAATACTACTACTGATGAAAGATTAATGGATATGAATGATAGTGCTAGGGCCACTATCTTGCTTAACCTGAGTAGCTCTGTGGTCAGAAAAGTCTCCCAACATCAATGTGCAAAAGATCTTTGGGATAATTTGAACTCTTTATACTCTACTTCAACTGAAGAAAATGCTTGGTCCCTACAAAATCAGTTTATGTCATTTCAAATGGATATTTCAAAAGACATTGATGCAAATATGGATGATTTTAATAAATTGTTGCATGACCTAAAACTGGCTGGAGATGACTCTATTGAAAAATATTCTGCTCAAATTTTGTTAGGATCTATTCTGAATCATTTTCAAGTAAAATCGCTCTAAAATATGGTGGGTCTAAAGTGAATTGTGAAATGATTGTCAATGGCCTTAAAGCCGAGGAAAATGAACTGAAATTACTAAAATCCAAGCCCTCTCATGGTAACATTATGTATGCTAATAAACCGATCCAAAAGGCCTCAACATCAATCGAAAATTCGAAAAACCGAAATGATTTTGTTAATAGGCGAAATTTTAATCAACAACATAATCAACCTCATTTTCAAAATCAAAGTCAAAGATTTGAACAAAAACCTAGGAAAGTTTGTTGGGCTGTGGAAAACACGGGCATTTTATAAATGATGTAGGTCGCAAAGAAGAAAAACTTTGTTCCTAATGAGCCAAAACAAGCGCTAATAATGTGTATGAAGAGGAAGGTGTGTATATGATGCATGACTATGATTTTCAGATTATAAGTTACTCAAATGCCATTTCAAAATCTGTGAATTCTGATGAATGGTTAATTGACTCAGGCTGTACCTTCCATGTAACCCCTTTTAAACACATGTTTCACAACCTACAATCTGTTAAATCTGGACATGTTGCCTTGGTGATGGCCTGGCTGTGAAATGCAGGAAAAGGTGATATATGCTTAAAATTTGAAAATGGGAGTTTGCTTACTTTAAAGGAAGTGAGATATGTGCCTAATCTGAAATTGACCTCTTATGCGTATCTAAAATTGCGATAGCATGATAAGTGGATCGTGAATTATTTAAGGTTTCAATTTGAAAAGACTCCAAAATATATTTTTCACCCTAGAAAGGAAACCTATATTGTGCATCTTGAATCATTCCTTTGCTTGTTGCAAACATGGTGCATGAAGACAAATCCATAATATGGCATGCTAGACTAGGGCATATGAGTAATAAAGGGTTGGAAATTCGAATAAAGCTGGAGCTTTTGGAAATGATAAAGTAACAGTGTGACATTTGTGAACCATGTGTTATGGGTAAACATCATAAGTCTGCTTTTCGTGTCCAAACCTTATCCTAGAAATCATGTAAGCTTGAAATTCTTGAGTACATTCACACCGATGTGTGGGGACACGCAAAGGTATCCACACATGGTGGAAATCATATTTTTCATCCATTATTGATGATTTTCAAGAAAAACACAGGTATTTCTAATGAAACATAAATCGATGTTTTGAAAAGTTGTCGATTGGGCTAATAAAATTCAAAATCAAGCTGGAAGAGGATTAAATTCTTAAGGTCGATAATGGTCTAGAATTTTGTAATCAAGCCATGGACAATTGGTGTTCTACTTACGGTATAACCGGACATAAGTCATTCCTACACCCCACAACAAAATGGAGTTGTAGAAAGAATGAATAGGACTCTCCTTGAGAGAGTAAGAAGCCTTCTTGTTGCCTCGGTCTCTCAAAACATTTTTGGGAGAAGCTCTCATTCGCAACCTATTTGATAAATAGATCTCCTTACATTCCTTTAAAAGGAATGTTGCTGAATCATCTTACGGAATAAACATATCCATCGAAACATTTAAAGGTGTTTGGGTGTCTTGCTTATGTGCATCAAAGTATAGGAAAACTTGATCCTAGAGCTAAGAAATGTGTGTTTTGGGTTATCGATGGTGTAAAGGATACAGTTGTGGGATGAAGTGTACCGGTTTCAAAACATGCATAAGTAGGGATGTTGCATTTAATGAACTAAGTTTTCCATGTTTACATGAATCCTCACCTCTCTTTGCTCCAAGTGAGGTGGAGAAAGATAATATGCATGACAAATATGATTTCATGTTTTACCCTTCTTTGTTCCAAATGAAGTGGATCCTCAAACCCCTGATCAAGAGGAACCAAATGAACCTACACCTGAAATCTCTGCACCAGAAACTGATTCTAACCCCATTTCTGAACCTGAACCTGAATCTGAATCTGAATCTGAATCAACCCCTGAAAACCTAAATGATTATCACCTTGCTAGAGATAGGAAAGAAGAAATGTGAGGCCGCTCGCTAGGTTTGATGACTATAATCTCTCCTTATATGCTTTTAATGTGTTCACTAATGTTGATTATTCTGAACCTAATTCCTTCTCTGAAGCTGTTGAGTCTCTTGAATCTGATAAATGGCTTGCAGCCATGAATTCTGAAATGAAATCTCGCATGATAATGAAACATGGGTCTGGTTGAAAACACGATGATTGTTCTGTGGTTGAATGTAAATGGCTATTCAAGATTAAAAATGAACCTGAAAATGTTAGGTATAAAGCTAGGCTTGTAGCTAAAGGGTTTACCCAAAAGGAAGGAATTGATTACAATGAAATCTTTGCCCTGTTGTTAAATTCACCTTTGTTCGAATAATGCTTGCCTTGGTTGCTCACTTTAGCGGGAACTAAAACAAATGGATGTTACCACCGCCTTCTTGCATGGTGAACTTGAAAATAATATTTACATGAAACAACACGAAGGTTTTGTAAGTAAAGATTTTCCGATCATGTTTGTTTGCTCAAAAATCTTTGTATGGTGCAAAGCAGTCTCCCAGACGGTGGAATATTAAATTTGACCAATGCATGCAAAGTTTAAACTTCTCGAGTCGGTTTGACCATTGCCTTTATTACATGAACTCGGGCCTCTGTTTACCTTACGTATGTTGATGATATGCTAATCCTTGCCCTTGTTTGAAAACCATTCAAGATGTTCAAAATGTTTATGTGATAATTTCACATGAAAGATCTTGGAGATGCAAAGAAAATCTTGGGCATGAACATAGAAAGAAATAGGGAAAAATCCACTTTACTTCTGCATCAAAGTGATTATGTGAATCAGATTTTGCTCAAGTTCAACATGTCTAATTGCAAATCTGTTAATATACCTCTTGCTTCTCACTTTGTGCTAAGCAAGACACAAGCCCCTCAATCTAACTCTGAAATGGATGAAATGAAAGATGTTCCTTATGCAAATGCCATTGGGTGCATCATGTATTTAATGATTAGCACTAGGCACGACATTGCATATCTTTGTTTCTTGCTTAAGTAGATATATGGCAAATCTCGGACTTCCTCATTGGGAAGCTGTAAAATGGTTGTTTAGATACTTAAAGTCTTCTATGAACAATGGTCTGCTTTTTTCTAAATCTGATAATGGTGTTAAGTGTATTGGTTATGTGGATTCCAACTATGCTAATGACAAAGATCAAAGAAAATCTACTACATCCTATGTGTTCACCTTATGTGGTTCTAGTATTAGTTGGAAATCTCAACTTCAAAGCATAGTGGCTTTATCCACTCTTGAATGAAAGTACATAGCGACTCTTGAGGTCATTAAAGAAGCTATTTGGTTAAAAGGTGTGTTGTGCGAAATAAACCGCATTGATGATAAACCTATTTTGTACTCGATAGTCAATCTGCAATTCAATTGTGCAAAACCCATTTTCATGATAGAACAAAGCACATCGATGTTAGGTATCATTTTATTAGGGATGTGGTTGAAAAGGAGAAATTATTCTTGATAAAATTCCTCGAATTTAATCCTGGCGATATGGGCACAAAATATCTTCCTGTTGCCAAATTAGAATCTTGTAAAGGATTCTCAACTTTGGATAATGTGTTTGCTTGCTTTCATCTTTCCTTTATCATTCTGTTTGTTTCTTGTTTTGTTCATGCTTTTTTCTTTTCTTTTGTGTGTACATTTGGTATGTTTGTTCTTGGTATACATTCTCTTCTATGATAACCTACTTATAGGTTTGAGAAATGGTGAGTTTTACCCTTGGGTTGGTCTCCTGTGCTTGAGATTGAGTTAAATATGCTTAATATTTTCTCACCCTCTATTATCTTGTCTTTGTGATAGGATGATGGAAAAAATTGGCTATGATGAAAAAAACCATGTTGGTAATGGCAGTGCACACTTCCTTGGCGACATAAAGATCTACGGGCCAAAGGTGGATATGTGGGATGTTGGCCCATATATCTTTTAATTATCTATCTCTCTCTCACTCGGCCCATTAGCCCACCAGCCCATTAAGCCCATAAACCTAACCCTACATCTGCCTCCCCCTCTCCCGCGATCCCTCACTTTACCAAAACCTAATTGAGGCTGCGCCTCTTTTCTCTCCCCCGTCTCCTCGTTTCCTCCGTTCACCCCACCACCATTACTGAGCTCTCTTGAGCTCTTCACCGCCTTTAATGGCCTCACCGTTCTTCCTCTGCGTCCTCCATATATAAAACCCCGTGCCCTTCCGTGATGAGGAGCATCTAAGAAACCCCACCTGTGGTAACCCCACCGTATACTCCGAGAAGGTGTCAGTGTCGAGTGGGAGAGTTAGGGTGCCGGATTCCTCTTGTCAAGGTCTCTGTTTGGTAGTGCAGTAAAGCTTGAGAGGTTTCATTCTCTGTTCCTACCTTTCACCTTCGGAAACCCTAGATCTATTTGTTGCCGGTGTGTTGCGCTGCCTTGTGGGAAAATCTGAGCCACCGTGTCCGAGGACACCTTTTCCCGCATTGTTGTGATCTGTTCGTGTGCAGACGGTGAAGAGCTAAAATTGTTACGTAGTGCTTGAGCACTCTGTGAAGCAGCGAAGGCCGGAAACAAGTGGTGAACCCTTGGCTGGCGGATACCCAACAAAATGGATGGTAACTAGGGATGCATGAACTAAGATATTACTATTAAGGTGCCCGATATGATCAATTTGTTATGACAAAGGAAGCTACATTGGCGGGCGCGGAGCTGGAGTAAGCGGTGGAGGTGGAAGGCTTGGCAAAGGTGCTGGAGTTGGAGGAAGCGGTTTAGATGGAAAGCTAGTTGGCGAAGGCGCGGAAATGGACCAAGTGGTTCAGGTGGAAAGCTTGCCAAGGCGCGGAGTTGGAGGAAGCGATTCAGGTGGAAAGCTAATTGGCGAAGGCGCCTGAGTTGGAGGAAGCTGTGGTGGTGGAAGGCTTGGCGAAGGCGTCGGAGTAGGTGGAAGCGGTTCAGGTGGAAAGCTAATTGGCGAAGGCGCTGGTGTTGGAGGAAGTTCTGGAGGTGGAAGGCTAGGTGAAGGCGCCGGAGTAGGAGGAAGCGGTTCAGGTGGAAAGCTAATTGGCGAAGGCGCCGGAGTTGGAGGAAGTTCTGGAGGTGGAAGGCTAGGTGAAGGCGCCGGAGTAGGAGGAAGCAGTGGAGGTTGAAGGCTTGGCGAAGGCTCCGGAGTTGGTGGAAGTTGTTGAGGTGGAAGGCTAGGCAAAGGCGCCGGAGTTGGAGGAAGCAGTGGAGGTTGAAGGCTTGGCGAAGGCTCTGGAGTTGGAGGAAGCGATGGAGGTGGAGGAGGTGATGGTGGAGGTGGCGGAGGCGGTGGTGGAGGAGGCAGGGGAGATGGTGGCGGAGGCGTTGCGGAACGCGGAGACGGTGGTGGTGGCGAACGTGGAGTAGGTGGGGGTGGGCAAAATATTGGGAAAGATCTTAAGAATGGGGGGAGGAGAAAGTGAGGATATGGTAAACATAGTCGAGGAATTGGGAAAGTAGCATTGGCAGTAGCAAGCCATGCGAAGAATATTACAGATGCAATATTCCACCTTTTGAGCTCCATGGCTGCTTAATTCACTATAAGAAAGGAGTTTGCCAAGTTTCGATATTTATAGGCATCACCTAGTTCTTGAAACACCAGTAAGAGAGTATTTGGTTGAGAACTTATAAGTTGTTTAAGTATTTGATAAAATAAGCTCATAACTATAGTTTATAAACTGTGAAAATAAACTTCAACAACTTATAAGCCCCCTTAAAAATAAGTTGTTCAACCAAATTTTTTAAGCTTATAAGCAACAATGAATTTATAAAAATAATCTTACCGTGAGTCTGTGATCCGTTATTTCCTACATATGCATTATCAACTTTATTTTTGTCAATTTTCTCTCTCTAACTATGATTTTCTCTCTCTAATTCATGATTCTTTCTCTTACTTATAAATTCAATTATCCAAATACTTTGACAACTTATAAATTCTTGATACATTACATCTTATAAGCTCTTAGAGTTATAAACTCTCTAAAATAAGCTTAGCCAAACGCCCTCTAAGTCGCACTGCTAGCGCAATTTGTTTCGAATATCACTCATAATTCATTAACCTAAGTTAGGCCAGATTAATCAAAACTTCATTTATATATTTGACCTAGATCACAATGTCAATCTTTCTCGATCAAATTATCTAATGCTACACTTAACTAATTAACCTATAGGTATATTTTAAATGCATTGACATTAAATATGTATGTTTAATTAATTGTTATAAAATGACTAACCCTGGGATTCTTTAATTTTCTTTTTTGAGTTGACTTTGGGAGAAGTTGCAAATTTCAGCACCAACTTTGCACTATAACAAAATTGTCTACTAATGACATAATTTTAGTGACAATAAGACAGGTATTATAACAAAATATGTACTAGTTTTATTATTCATACCCGTCCTAAACTCGTATAAATACCCCTTATACACCCAACAAATTTTGAACTTATGAAATATCTAAATAGTCAAATATGAGTTGTTATAATAATTGAATTTTATGTCTCAATAAAAAAGCAAAATTACAAAAGTAAATATTAATAATAATTAGTAGTAATAATGAAAGATTAAAAACTTAATTTCAAGTATGAAATTAGAAATTATACAATTCAACTGTAATATGTTGTATACCACAATAATATTCTAAACAATCAACACAAACATATACTCACTCCGTCCATAATAAGTGTATTACAATTGTCTTATTAAACGTCCATGAAAAGTGTATCACTTTCTTTTTTATGATACTACTCCTTATTATTCAACCTCACAATCATTCATTATTTACCAAAAAATAAATCATACCACTCATAATCTAATATATGTTGGGACTATTTCTTTACTTAAACAACATCCACCAACAATTTTATTAAAAATCGTATCGTCCACAAGTGATATATTTATTATGAATAGATGTAGTAAATGATATTTTAGCTTCTCAAATCTTCTATCAACCTTCTCATATAATCTTGGTGACTACAATAGAAAAAAGAAATTATA
The DNA here is from genome assembly GCA_036937905.1 of Salvia rosmarinus. Lineage (NCBI taxonomy): Eukaryota > Viridiplantae > Streptophyta > Magnoliopsida > Lamiales > Lamiaceae > Salvia > Salvia rosmarinus. The sequence goes on along the minus strand of CM072813.1, from coordinate 17,041,997 downwards.
ATTAACATATAAGAATCAATAAGAAATATTTAAAAAATATATAATACTATAATTTTATATAAATAGATTCGGTAGCGAGTACCGAGAGATGATTCCCTAACTCTATCATGCGTACTAACTTTATTACCTTTAACTCGTCAGAAACTCTTTTAATACTAACTCAAACCATTCTATTAGGATTTAATAAATATAGGAATCCACAAAAACTCAATTCATTACCATCTATAATTGATAACTGAAACACTTGAAATATAAGAATGAGTAATATATATTTTGCAAATGTAATTGAATTGACTTTTAATACCTCTGACTATATAATTGTGAATTTAAATATTTTAGTGAACATTATTGAGTTTAACATTAAAGACTGCCAACTAGTCTAAATCCCGAGCAATCTACCACTCCGATCGATTGTGCCGTCCTAAAAGCCGAATCGAATTCGGGTTTAAAAACTCGCCCTAAAGCTCTCTTGTCTTAATATTTTCAAGTTAATCCACCAGTGCTAACTTAAGATTTCTAAAATTATTTATACCTTTGTAAAATAAATATCATTAACTCTCCTTATTTACATTTCTTTCGGAAAAACAAAGCGTTAAGAAAGGGAAATATAAGTATCGTGGAAAAAGATCCCAACTGATAAGATTTAATTTCGTTAGGAAATAAATGCGAGAAGAACACAAAGGGATTTACGTGGTTCGATCTTTGAATTAGATCTACGTCCACGGAGCGAGAGAGTGTTTGTGTATTTGAGAGTGTAAGCGATTACAAAGAGTGTGAATCAAGTGATCGATCTGAGAGTAGATGATTGTCGCTCCTCTCTTCTCTAATCTAGCCTCTATTTATACATATTCATGAAGTTGAGTTCGACTCTGACTCTGATACCAAGTTGAGTTCGACTCTGACTCTGATTCCAAGTTGAGTTCGACTCTGACTCTGATACCAAGTTGAGTTCGACTCGATTACGATTCAAGTTGAGTTCGACTCTGACTCTGATTCCAAGTTGAGTTCGACTCTGACTCTGATTCCAAGTCTTTTCTCATAAGGATTCTTTTAGATATGCATCCGAATCTTCTATGTCTCCAATTACGATTAGAGTTGTAGTTGATCGAGGAGTCTTCTTGGGCCGAACTCACATGGGCCGAGCTTAATGTCGGGGCCCATTTATATTGGGCCTGATGCTTGGGCCTAGTAGTTGGGCCGTATCCTATCATATCCCCCCCCAAAAAGACGTAGAAGTGAGGTCGTGATGGAGGGGGGAGCGGTGGTTGACGTCGCCTCGCCGGAATTCGTAGTCTGGCGAGGTGGGCGCGTCTGATCTACCAAGTTGAATGTCGCCGCTTCACCGCCGAGGCGTTATGCAGAAGTCGTATGTCGCAGCCGCCTTGTCGAGTGTTGTCTTGAAGTTGTATGTCGCGCTTCACCCCGCCGAGGTGTTGTGCAAGTCGTATGTCGCCGCTTCACCGCCGAGGCGTTGTGCAAGTCGTATGTCGCCGGCTTCACCTTTCCGGCGTTGTGCCAAAGTTGTACCGCTTGGCTTCACCGCAAGTCGAATATGTAACCGTGTCGAGGTCGAGGCCGAGGTGAAGGCTCGGGATGCGACGAAGAAGAGGCCGGGGCTCGGCGGCGAAGGCCAACGCGTCGGTTAAGGCCGAGGTCGATCTGCGGAAGGCCCAAAGGAGGCGAGACGGCGACGGCGACGGCCGTGGTCGGCCGTTGGAGGACCGAGGCGGTCGAGACCGAGGACGGTCTATGGCGGCGGTCGAGGTGGCACGAGAGACCGAGGACGGTCTGTCATGGCGGCGGCGAGGTGGCACGGGAGGCCGAGGACGGTCTGCTGAAAATCGAGATCGGTTGAGGACACCGAGGTCCGAGCTGAGCACGCTGTCAAGTTCGGGGGCGAGGTTGCGGCTCTAGCAGGCCGGCCAGATCTCGATTCAGGAGTTCGGCCTCGCCCGCGGAGTGCCAGATCATCAAGGAAGGGCACCAGCTCGGCAGTGAGGTGGTAGGGCGGACGACGACGAACCCAACCCAGGCGGGGTTCGACCTCGGCCGAGTGCCCTTTCGGTCGGAGCATCCCCGCACCGTGAAGGAGCCCTGTAGTAGGTCGTGGTAACGCCGACCTCAGATCGGGTCGAAGGTACCGAGTTCGTTCGGTATTTGTCGCCGACACGAGATTTTGTGCGAATTGGTGTAGCTTCGGTGAGACACAGTGAGACAGACTCGGAAGCCCGAATGAGTTTGTATATAGCTTAGGACTTCGTTTTGGTCGTAAATGTATTTAGACTCGTTCAAGTGTATATTTTCCCCGAGAGGTACTAACATAGCTTAGGACTTCGTTTTGGTCGTAAATGTATTTAGACTCGTTCAAGTGTATATTTTCCCCTCGAGAGGTACTAACATAGCTTAGGACTTCGTTTTGGTCGTAAATGTATTTAGACTGGTTCAAGTGTATATTTTCCCCTTGAGAGGTACTAACATAGCTTAGGACTTCGCTTTGGTCGTAAATGTATTTAGACTCGTTCAAGTGTATATTTTCCCCTTGAGAGGTACTAACATAGCTTAGGACTTCGCTTTGGTCGTAAATGTATTTAGACTGGTTCAAGTGTATATTTTCCCCTTGAGAGGTACTAACATAGCTTAGGACTTCGCTTTGGTCGTAAATGTATTTAGACTCGTTCAAGTGTATATTTTCCCAAATAAAGGGGTGTAATTTATGCGAGATCCGACACGACGCCGTTGGCATGTAGGTGTTTGAAATGAATGAGTAACCTGTATGCCTTGCGTGCACGGGATCCGATCTGGACGTCGTTGGCATGTAGGTGTTTCAAATTAATGAGTAACCTGTATGCGAGCATGTAGACGTTCAATTTAATGAGTAGTCTGTATGCCTTGCGTACGAGATCCGATTTGGATGTCGCCGCATGTAGATGTTTCAAATGAATGAGTAATCTGTATGCTCTCTTCGCAAGGGCGTCCCCTTTTGAAGGTAATTTGCGGTGTATCCGAATGGATGTTCACATAGATATAAGATGTGACGAAGTGATGTACTTGTTAGTAAAACAAATGTTTTATTGATAAAGTAAATGACATCGTACTTGGAAAAAATAAAGGAGGGTTAACATGATGCCGATCTGAAATCAAAGCAATGTAAAATACCTCCTCTGATGAGTTACATGCCAGGTTCGGGCGCGATTCGCCCGAGGTCCTCACGAGATCGGTGAACCGCCTGTTCACCAGTATTGAGGTCGGCATTTTCCTCTTCGTCGGGGCAGCGATCCTGAGGGTGTATGGGAATGTTCTCCATGTAGCCATCAGGAGTGTGTCCGCTGGTGGCATCCGCAATCCGCTTTCCACGGCGCTGTGTGACCACTTGGTCGTCCTCAACGCGGTTGTTACCCGCATCGCCGACGGCGCTAGCGTTTGCACGAGTTCTTGCCATTAGGTTGTAGAGAAACGAAGCTTTCTTGTTCGTTCCCACAGACGGCGCCAATGATAAGGTTTAATTTCGTTAGGGAAATAAATGCGAGAAGAACACAAGGGATTTACGTGGTTCGATCTTTGAATTAGATCTACGTCCACGGAGCAAGAGAGTGTTTGTGTATTTGAGAGTGTAAGAAGCGATTACAAAGAGTGTGAATCAAGTGATCGATCTGAGAGTAGATGATTGTCGCTCCCTCTTCTCTAATCTAGCCTCTATTTATACATATTCATGAAGTTGAGTTCGACTCTGACTCTGATACCAAGTTGAGTTCGACTCTGACTCTGATTCCAAGTTGAGTTCGACTCTGACTCTGATACCAAGTTGAGTTCGACTCTGATTCTGATTCCAAGTTGAGTTCGACTCTGACTCTGATTCCAAGTTGAGTTCGACTCTGACTCTGATTCCAAGTCTTTTCTCATAAGGATTCTTTTAGATATGCATCCGAATCTTCTACGTCTCCAATTGCGATTAGAGTTGTAGTTGATCGAGGAGTCTTCTTGGGCCGAACTCACATGGGCCGAGCTTAATGTCGGGGCCCATTTATATTGGGCCTGATGTTTGGACCTAGTAGTTGGGCCGTATCCTATCACCAACACTTTGGCATCTTTTTTTTTAGTAAACAAAATAACTAAGACAGGTAAAATTACAACATACAAGGGCATATCCTAAGGATACAACTCACAGAACAGGGATGGGACACCCGACAATCATAGCAAATGATTCTATTATCTCGTTAATACTTTGTGAGTAAAATCCCCCACTTAGACAAAACCTCATTCGACAAAGCAGAGTAGCATAGAGAAGACCCAGAAAGCTAAACTGATTAGACCCAAAAATCAAGTATAAACAACTCTTAAGGAAGATAGTGCAAAGCGAGCAGAAAAAGAATTTAGTAGATACAATTGTCTCAATTCTCTTATTGAGAATAAATAAAAAATAATTAAAAGTGTTAGAGACTGCTACCGTCACCACTCCGTCCAATTAGTATGATATTGTCCGCTTTGGGCCAAAAGCCCGCACGGATTTATTTTTGGGCTCAACCCCCAAAAGGCCTCATTCTAATTGGTGGTGGGTTTCTTAATATATAGAAGGCAATTATTCCTTCTATCTTCGATATGGGATTGGGTTGCACACCACACCCAACAATCCTTCCCTCAAACCAAGGTCCACATCATTGTCCTTCCCTCGAACAATAATCCGAACCTCTTGTATCGCCGTTACCATCCAACGGGACTCGGCCCCTGACCACTCTTGCAGGAAGACTTTCGACACAAGGAACCACCAGATTCAATCGTGAGTTCACCTGGGGTACTCCTCCACATCGACGCAGCCTCGCCCCGCCCACGTATTGGGCTCGGCCGAATCGTCGGCTCGATACCATGTTAGGATCTGCTACCGCCACCACTCCGTCCAATTAGTATGATATTGTCGCTTTGGGCCAAAAGCCGCGACGGATTTATTTTGGGCTCAACCCCAAAGCGCCTCATTCTAATGGTGGTGGCTTTCTTAATATATAGAAGGCAATTTTCCTTCTATCTTCGATGTGGGATTGGGTTGCACACCACACCCAACAAAAAAGCATAAACTACCATTTAAGATTTAAATCTTAAAATTAAGATGAAGGAGAATGCTTCCCTAACGTGTAAATTGATAACCACCATTTCAGTTAATTTTTTTCACAAAAACCTACATCAGTTTCCTCTCTCTCTCTCTTGGGGTCTCCCAATGGGCAGAAGGATGATGTTAGTAGTGTTGTTATTATTATTATTGCGGAGTTCAGAGGGTTCGCAGCATAGAGTTGGAGATTCAATTTGGTCAATTCCTCCAACCAATGATTTCTACAAAAACTGGACTTCTTCCTATACCTTTCACACTGGAGATACTCTCTGTAACTAACTAAATCCATCTTCCCTTTTCAAATCTCTTTCCCATTTTGTTGGATGATGATCTCATCACTATGCAGATTTCGACTTCGATTCTGGGCTTTACAACGTGCTTCAAGTGTCGAGAGGCGAATTCGATTTCTGCACCGGAGATGAGCCGTACAAGACCTTCATCGACGGTCCGGCAGCCATCCCTTTGCTTATGAAAGGCGTCTTTTATTACATATGCAATGTCTCCAACTACTGTGCCTTGGGACAGAAGGTTTGGATCATCGTAGAACAGAGTTGATACAAATCAACAAAATATTTAGTATTCATCACTTTTATGTTTTGAAAAACTCAAAATTTGATGTTCAGTGATGCAGGCTTTATATATTATGGTTCTATTCTAGTTTTTGTTTGTTTGTGTAGTTTTGTCAGATTGTTGATTCAAATCCTTGGTCTAGTTATGTGCATGTATTATTTTTTAGGTTTGTTTACCACTTGCGCATACTATTGAACGTTCATTAATAAAATATTACAAAAATGTAAGTGACTGTTATTGTTAAATATCAAAACAAAATCAAAGAAAATAATTACATACATACTTTAAAAGTTTAATGTATGAAAATCAACTTTACGAGCTTGAATCTCACAAATGCAACAAATATCAAGTTCATGTTTTTTAAGCCGGAGTCAATTGCATACAAGGCTCGTCTTGTATTGTTTCTCTTTTATTGGTGTGTAATTTACACCATTTTACAAAAGGATAACCTCACTTTAAATCCCAAACTATATCCATTTTATCAACAATATCTTTGAACTTAAAAAAATTATAATTTTTAAACCTCAAACTATTAACATTTTATCAAAATTATCATAAACTTTCAAAATATCACTTTAAACCTCAAACTATTAATTTTTTTATCAAAACTATCATATGTTCATTTTTCAGCTTTCGAAATTGGACGAGGAATATCTTTTGATGTGACTTATCGGATATATCCCACGTTCATTTTCTGCTTTCGAAATTCTGATGTGGCTCATCGAATGAGAAGAAGATATTTCTCGTCCAATTTTGAGAACTAAAAAATCGATGTAAGATATAAAGTGATGCTTCTCAAAGTTAATGATATTTTTGATACAATATTAATAGTTTGGAGTTTAAAATGATATTTTTTTAAGTTAATGATATTTTTGATAAAATGAGTATAGCTTAGGGTTTAGAGTGATATTTAGTCTTAACAAAATAGTGCATGTTACCAATAACCGAAGTGTAGATTATCCTTGCCAGAAATTGCATACATCAGCGGCGAATTTGTTGAGAATCCTTCACAGTCTCGACGTCGTCAACGCGCTCCCTGGCAGCACCTCCCGTCGACCCCGACAACTTCCTTGACCTGCACACAACAAAAGAAACAACGAAAGAAAATATGGAGATACCAAATCTCGGCTCAGGTACGGCTCCTCCTTTGACGCACACACACAACCGCGGCTCCACCAAAGGGAGTGGCTATCTCGTCGGCTCCGCAATCATAGCCACAAAAGGCTATAGGTAGAAGCTTTCTTTATCTCTCTCTATCTCTCGTAGGCTTGCACACGAATGGGGAATGGGGCTACCGTGAATAGGAATAGGGTGATACTTATTCGCCTACTTACCAAAGTAAATGAGGCGTGTATATAACGATTGCAACACATTCAACCTTGGGATTGGAGGGTGACTTTAATATATATAACTTCCAAGGAAAAGGTGCAGAATAGGTTAAACAATGAGAGAGAGAATGGGCTTGGGCTAAGAATTTGGGCCAACAACTATAACAATCTCCACCTTTGGCCCAACCGTGTTCTTTATCAGCATCGGAGAACAAACCGCACAATCATCCTCGCCGAGCCCCCTTGTAAAATCACCAAGATAGAACAAGGGGACAGATTGTCACACCCCAAAACTCAAATAAATAGAAAATGGGGAAATGACGTGAAGCCTTACTTATTCAGGAGAAAATAGGGAAAATAAATCCCAAAATTTGACAAAACCCTATTTTTAGAAAGGAAATAATAGGTAATGTTATTTCGAGATAATAACATAAAGCTAGTCTCCAAGATCAAAAGTTTAGTTTCAGTACTCGATAACAACCATCAAAGGACATCAAGTTAAACAGAAAGAAGAATTATGAGTTCAAGCTTGACATAGAATGACGAGATAATATAGAATGATCTTATGTTTAGAAATATTTAAAAGACTAGATAATGACTAGTCATTCAGCGGAAGTCAAGATTGTGGAGTAGAACCTTCGCCTCGGCTCTTGCGTCACAAGACCAACCAAGAAACCGAAAAACATTTGAAAATATTTTTGGGTGAGTGCTAATGTACTCGATGGGCATATAACTTTTAAAACATTACGCATAATCAAAACAGTTTATCGATATCTCGACATAACTTAGAAGGTTTCAAACTAAAAGCCACTTCCAAGTTATGTAAAACAATTCAATTTTTCTTTTGGCACCGATGTCACGCTCTGCTGTTACTCTTATCATTATACATTCATCTTCGATCCGGGGCGCCTCAACGGATCTCGATCCCGGAACATAGCCACCGTCGGATCTGGGTGAAACCATTCATTCGGTGAAACCATTCATTTGGCCGTTTCGCAAGTGGAGATCAAACCACCGCGATTCGAGCCCGTGCGCACAACCCTTAGTAAGTGTATTAGATCCTCTAAGAGCCACAATTGTTATACAAGAGCATTAAACAGAGCAGAGCGAAACAAAACATTTATACTGGATAAACATTCACATTTTAGAAATATCAGAGCATGTAACTCAAAATACTTTTGTAAAATAAACCCACCTTGATAGGCCAAACCCTGAAGAATTAAACTCGCGAACTCATCTCAGGAAAAGCAACGCTAATCTCCTTGGTCAACAAAACCTACAAGATAAGCTAATCTTAATAGGTCTCATAAGTCTAACCTTAAGTCTAAGGTAACGTAAGACTACTATTTCTTGATCACTAGCCCGAGTTTTCAAAATTTCAAATTAAATCTGAAAAACCAATTTCTCGACTAAGTGCACCAACAATATACTTATTTGACATTACTTTTGAAAGTTTATCATGGTTTAGAAACCAATTTAACAAAATACTTTTCTTGCTAAAGCATAGCGTAATTTATTTTCATGTTAAAACATATAATAAGTAATCTACACTTATCTATGCATATTTATATATAATATTTATTATATATATAGTTTTGTTAGTATTTTGCTGAGAGGTTGACATAATTATCTCCACTAAAGTTAATTGATTATTGGATCATCCATAATCAAATCATTCCTAATTATAAATCTCGAATAATATGGTTGTATGACATAAAAAATATCCATCATATAAATTAAACCAAGACTAAATGATCAGATGCAAAGTCAAAGCTCGAAATAACTAATTAATATAAATCTAGCTGTAGGGAAAACATATGTTAACCCTCGCCCCGAGGATCCATCTTGGATGTTTAATTCACCATACATTGATTATAAACCTAGCATGCGTCTATATTATTAAATCGCAACACGTTGGGGTTTTCACGTGTTTACCTTTGGATCTGAAGAGGTCGATGGAACGAGATGAACGGAACGAACGGATCGGACTCGTGCTTTGACCTTCTGGACTGTATCCCGGTTGCCCAATCTCCAACGTCGAGTGAGGACGATCTATGGAGAATGCTTCGGAAAATCACCCTATGCTCGCTTCACTATTTTCGAAAAATCCTCTCAAGAGAACCATGAGGGGCGAAAATCTTGTTGTCAATATGTGAGCATTAACCTGACTTTATCTCATACCTTATATTTATAATGCACTACCATAATCCCATATGGAAATTACCATAATCCTATATGGAATATTACCATAATCTTAGGATTATTTCCATACTCTCAGGATTATTTCCATACTCTCAGGATTATTACCATAATCTTATATGGAAATGATCTATGCATATACCATAAATATAATTATATCCTTATGGATAAAGAGAATAAAATCTTGTCATAGAGAGCTACTAGGGCGCCGATTTTCTTAAGCTACGGCCCTGGATGGGCGACCAGGATCAAATGCAAGGAATAAAGATGGGCCTCAAATAAATTAATTATCTTATGTTCACCCGTAACATAAATTAATTTATAAACATTCGATCATGCCACTAGAGAAAGAATGTCGACTTACCCTTTATTACCGAAGTTGAGTCGGGCTTGCACTTAGACATTACGAATCCTCAGATTTAAGATATCGAACGTCCATTAATCATTTATAGCAATGATCGCTTAAAACGATTAATAACTTCATTTCCTTAAGTAGTACCACTCAACCTTATTATTGTACTTGAGCTAACTCAACTGCGGGGTTTAGTACAATAAACCTTTGAGCTCCTTAAGGGACGCCATCATCCTAAACGGATACGGTGACTCGACATGATAACTAGCGTGACATACAAGATCGCCACCACCCAAGATGCGGAGAATCTTGGGTTAGAACATATAACCTCACTCATAAAAAGTCAAAGTGATGGTCAAGAACTCATACTCACCTAATACCTTATCGAGGTTTAGATCATCGAAGTCACCGAGATCTTGGTTCTTCACGACGGTCAGAAGAAGAACACATCTCACCGTGATCCTTCAATACGTCGAGACGTACCAAGATGGACAAGCAACTAAGTCAAGTCACTTCTTATCTATCTCGCAGCCTAAACCGACAACTCGTCCTTAAGTCGTCTCATTTGTGAAACTTTTATATCTCATTGCTTGACCAATCATACGCACTTCGTGATCTTCACACAATCGTATGATCTAACTTATATATGAGATAAGGGGACACGATATATGCAATCAAGTATTCAAATCGGATAGGAGATTGTAATAGTGGTAACAAGAAACATTGTATACAAGCTCAACCAAACTGCTTTCAGTATACAAATCCAACAATCTCCCACTTATACTAAAGCAAACTTTTAGTATACAATGTGTCTCTCTACTAGCTATTACAAACTACCATCACTTTTGCTTCTCCCACTTATACAAAAAGTTTCCTTTCTAAGTGGGTGCCATCAAGCGCAATCCAAGTCCTCTAACGTGTCAATCGTAGACTTTTGCGGCAGCTCTTCGTGAATGGATCCGCTAGATTTTCCGTCGATCAATCTTTTCAATCAGCACGCCCTCGCCTAACGATTTCTCGTATGACATGGTACTTTCTCTATGTGTTTGGTCGCCTTGTGGGTCCGTGGTTCCTTCGAGTTTGCCATCGCACCGAGTTATCACGAAAACTATGATACTCTTGGGCAAACCAGGTACCACATCTAGATCCATGAGGTAGTTCTTGAACCATACAGCCTCCTTAGAAGCCTCCGAAGCGGCAACATATTCGGCTTCCATGGTAGAGTCCGCAATGCATCGCTGCTTTGCACTCCGCCAGGATACGGCTTCACCTCCCAAGGTAAACACATAGCCCGAGGTTGACTTTTTCTCATCACGGTCGACTTGAAATCCAAGTCAGATAACCCAAAGGCATTAGACTATCCGCATGGTAAACTAGCCTATAATCTCGAGTCCTTTTCGGTACTTGAGTATATGCTTCTATGCGATCCAATGAGCTTGTCCGAGGTTAGATCGATATCTAGCTACTATGCTACCGCATAGCGAGATATCGGGCCTCGTGCATAGCATTGCGTACATGAGACTTCCTACGGCGGAGCGTAAGGAACTTGTCTCATTTCCTCTATCTCCTTTGTCATAGGTGATGCGTTTTAGAGAAAGGAACGCCATGTCCGAAGGTAGCAATCCTTTCTTGGCGGTGCGCATACTAAAACAGTAATCACGAGATCAATGTAAGACGCCGAGATAAGCTCAACATTTTCTTCTTGCGATCTCGGCAAACCTCGATCCCAAGAATGTACGCTGCATCTCCTAAGTCTTTCATTTGAAACCGATCGGATAGCCAACTCTTTACGCCTCGATAATGACTTCACGTTGTTGCCAACTAGAAGGATGTCATCTACATAAAGTGCAAGAAATACCACATCACTGTTGACATCTAACCGATACACACAACTCTCGCTAGGCAACTGGGTAAATCCATGGGACTTTACTACCTCGTCAAAGCGTAAGTTCCATGATCGGGAGGCTCGCTTAAGCCCATAAATGGACTTCTTAAGCTTCCATACTAGATGCTCTTCACCCTTTACCACATAACCTTGAGGTTGTTTGCATATAGATGTCTCTACCTTCCTCAAGGTAACCGTTTAGAAAAGCGGTTTTAACATCCATTGCCAAACCTCTAGGTTCAAGTGGGCTGCTATGGCTAGAAGAATTACGATGGACTTGAGCATTGCTACAGCGAAAAGGTCTCATCGAAATCGATGCCCTCAACTGAGTGTACCCTTTCGCCACAAGCCGGGCTTTGAAAGCGAAACCTCTCCATCGAATCTCTTCCTCTTGTATATCCACTTACTACCTATGGCTTCCTTGCCATCTGGTAGAGGTGTCTTTTCATATACATCCATAGCCGTTATGGACTCCATTTCTAAGTCCATAGCGGTGTGCCATGATCTTGCATCAATATCTTGTATCGCCTCCTTGTATGTCCATGGGTCGATTATTGCATGTTCGTCTGCTGGGACTAAATCCAAAGATTCACCCACGAACATAAATCGCTCGGGTTGACGAACAACCCTCCCACTACGACGAGGTTCTACAGGCACAATGGCAACGGTGGGTGCAGAAACTTGTGGTTCTCTATCTAGCACAACTTGCTGGGTAGGTACCACTTGTACGGTCGGTATCTCCAGTGGAACTCGACCCACTTCAATTTCTTGAAGTATCTGGTGTCGATCCCTCCCACTAGACTCGACATCTCGTACCTTTGGCCTAATCGGTGGTGGAATACGATCATCTTCTAATTCTTGAAGAATGATTTCAACTTTGGACTTATGATTTTCATGTAGTCTCTTCTAAGAATCGAGCATTAGTGCTAATAATGACCTTCCGATCCTTGGGACTATAGAATAAACCACCTTCGTTCCTTTAGGATAGCGATAAACGAAATTGCGTGCGTCGGATCTAGCCTCCAACTTGTCGCCTTCTTGTTCAAGACGTGTCCGGACTGCCCATATCCTTATGTGGTTTAAACCGGCTTCGCCCAAACCACAACTCGAAGGGGTCTTTTCGGTCGACTTGGATGGTACTAGATTTAGCAAGTATGCATTGTTTTAAGGCATACCCCGAACGAAATAGGCAATGTTGCATAGCTCATCATTGATCTAACCATTTCTAAAAGAGTCCTATTTCTTCGCTCGACATGCCATTTTGTTGTGGTGTGCCCGTTGAAGTCTTGGGAGGTAATCCCACACTTCACTAGATAGTCCATAAACTCGTTCTTGAGGTATTCGCCACCGCGATCGAACGCAGATGACTTGATACTTTACCTAGCTTCGTCTCCACTTTCGCCTTAAACTCTTTGAATTTCTCAAAGCATTCAGACTTGCGGTGAAGCGGTATACGTTTCCGTACCTTGAGTAATCGTCAATGAAAGTGACAAAATACTGTACCTCCACGAGCTTGTGTGGACATCGGTCCACACAGTCGAATGGACTAACTCCAACATTTCTTTGGCTCTATAACCCTTCGCTTTGAAGGTCCGGTCGACATCTTACCTTCATACGTGATTCGCAGATCGGGAGCGGATAACCGTGAGATTACCCAATGCTCCATTCTTAGCCGTCTTTGGATCCTATTTAGATTGATGTGACCTAATCTAAGACGCCGAGAAAAGTAGAGTCATCTTCTTGAAGAAAACTTTCTCTTTTAGGGTTTGATGAAGATGCAACATAGTTATAGGTATTATGTTTTGCGAGAAATAGTATAAAGCTTAATTATATAAGGTGCCAACACGAGATAACTTCGTCATTTCTTATGATAGAAACACCACTATCAAAAATAACAGAATATCCATGAGTAAATAATTTCAAACAGAAACAAGGTTCACCGAAAATCCGCACATATAAAACGCCTTTCAAAACTAAAACTATTGTCCCAAAACATAAAGAAACATCTCCAACCGCAATGCCTTGACTTTCGCGCGTTGCCCATGGAGATCGTTATCTCGCCATCAAACAGACTCCTTGTCCGCAGGAACCCCCGCAGGTGTAACAAACATGATCGATTTATACCAGATCTACTACCCAAGAATGGGTAGAACAAGTCGCTAAACATGTTTCGTTACATTAAAGCAAACGGCGTACTGAGCCTTGAGCATAGGGCACTTGGCCTCCAATGCCCAGCCTTACCGCACTTGAAGCACTTGCCTTCTCCTTCGCTTCTTCAAGCCTCCGGTGGCAACCATGTTCTTGCTCCCATTACTCCCACTATTTCCTCAGATCTACCACCTTTGGTACCCCTTTTCTATTTCCATTTTGCGATGAAAATTTTGGGCCCTTAGATGTGCTAGCAAGAGCATGTCTCCTTTCCCATAACTCCTTCCGCATGACAACGAGATCATTAAGCAACCGACTAAGTGTAAACTCGGTCTTGCTCATGATCGCATTCACGAAAGTTCTCAAAAGACTTGGCAAGTGTATTGAGGATGATATCGACCTTGGCTTCGCGTCAATACCTCCTCCCAACCGATCAAGACTATCCATGAGATGAGTCATGTGGGAGACATGTTCATGGACCGAACTTCCTTCTTCCATCTTACACGCCAAGATTCCTCTCATTGTGTGGAAGCGGATCGTCCGATCCGATCGCCCAAACTTACCTCGAGACTTGACCAAATATCGTCGCGTCTCACCATCGATCGATGTCGACTGCAAGCCTTTGGACATAGTAGTCATCATATAGCATTTAGCCATATTGTTCGACTTATTCCAAAGTCCGCTTGACTCTCACGCTCATTAGTCGATCGTCGAAGTGGCTCGGGTTTAGGAGTAGTGAGAACAAACATGTGTTCTTCAAATGATAAGAACATATTCCATGTTTCGCTTCCACTCGATAAAATTTGGACCGGATAACGGATTTTGTGCGAGCATATTGATAATCGGCGTAAGAGACATATCTCAAACGATAATGTAAAACACATAAGCATACGATTGCAAATAATTCGTAATAATAATATTGTAACCTTTGATAAAACAATATTAATGAAACCTCCAATCGCCCAAGGAATCCACATGCAAGCCACGCGTGTGGACGCGTTTACACATGAACCCCTCGACTGGACTAAAATATACCTTTAGTCGTTTAATTTCAATCCATGTCAACTTATCCTTATGACAAATGAAATTAATGATGGACCTTACTTGACCACATCACTATCGCAAGAAGGGACTTCGGGAAGTTGTACTTGAGGTGATGTCTAAGCATTGACCACAATTTTATAAATAGAATGAATTCTTGGAATTGGTATACTCACCGGACCATACCGCCCAATTCAAATTCTTTTGTTATCTCATTTTATATCTATCTCTAGAGAACTTATGAAAATCGCACATGCAAGCCACGCGTGTGGGCGTTTACATGAAACTCCCACTTCTCAATAGATTTAAAATGTTTTATTTAGAAATCTCATCTAACAAACTTATGATAAGCGGTGCAAGCAAGCCACGCGTGTGGGCGTTTACTCACAAGTCGCCTCACTTTGTTTAGAGATCAAAAGTGGAGGTCTTGACATTTTAATTTGAAAAATTAATTTGTCGGGTTGCTTGCTTAGTCTTTTTATTCAAAAGGTTTGTCCATGCGAGATCACGTAATCCTAGCATGCTTTTCTATAGAACTCAACATGTAAAACATGCTCATGTAATTCTAAAATATGCTTGATAAACGCGATAAACCTAGCATGCTTACTATGCGCATCCAATTACGTAAAACACTTAAAGGTTTGTCAACGTAATATAAACATACATAGCATGCTACCGCATATTTTAAACATCCACGACATGCATATGAACGATAAAATAAAATAAAACGCTCATCGCGCCCAATCGTGAAACCGCACATTTAAATCTAATCTATTACATAGATTTACAAAGCATGTAAATAAACTTGAAAACCTCGCGTGCCGCACGGACCGGATTCAACAATGGGCCTCGCGCACGGGCACGGACCGAAAATCTGGAAAAATGGGTCCGGGCCGGATCGCCCAATCAGGCCGGGCCGCTGCAGGGCAAGGCCCACCGCGCCCCTCATCGCCCGCCGCCGCTCGTGTCCTCGCGGCTGGCGACCGCGACCGACGAGCGACATGCGTGGCCACCGCCCGAGCGCCGAACGCCTCGCCGAGACGCGCGTTGCCCGATGGCGGCTTCGCGATCGCGAAGTCCGCCAAGCGCCGGGTTTCGCGCAACAACGCGCCCGCCGCCCGCTAGCTCACACGGCCGCGTAGCTCGCGGGTAATCCTCGCGACCATGAAGCTCGCCGCTAGGCGCCAGGATCTCGCGAGAACGCGCCCGTCGCCCATGCGCCTCGCGATCGCCCTCGCGACCGCGAGGCTCGCCATGAAACCGCCCAGATGATCGCCGAGACTGTTTTTCCCGTCGTTTCGTTCTTCGTTCTTTCGTCTTCGTTCTTCTTTTACAGATAAGATTTACATAATAAAATCTAATCTAACCACGGATTTTCTCGTGGTGAAACAACAATATCCGACAAAATAATAAACGAGCCACGATGAACGACTGATCCACAATTAATAAAACGCACGTAATAATCAAACGTGAATTAATCCAACAGAGCCAAGATTCTGATCCCAGGCTCTGATACCAATTGTAGGGAAAACATATGTTAACCCTCGCCCCGAGGATCCATCTTGGATGTTTAATTCACCATACATTGATTATAAACCTAGCATGCGTCTATATTATTAAATCGTAACACGTTGGGGTTTTCACGTGTTTACCTTTAGATCTGAAGAGGTCGATGGAACGAGATGAACGGAACGAACGGATCGGACTCGTGCTTTGACCTTCCGGATCAGTATACCGGTTGCCCAATCTCCAACGCCGAGTGAGGACGATCTATGGAGAATGCTTCGAAAATCACCCTATGCTCTCTTCACTATTTTGAAAAATCCTCTCAAGAGAACCATGAGGGGCCGAAAATCTTGTTGTCAATATGTGAGCATTAACCTGACTTTATCTCATACCTTATATTTATAATGCACTACCATAATCCCATATGGAAATTACCATAATCCTATATGGAATATTACCATAATCTTAGGATTATTTCCATACTCGTGATTATTTCCATACTCGTGATTATTACCATAATCTTATATGGAAAGGATCTATGCATATACCATAAATATAATTATATCCTTATGGATAAAGAGAATAAAATCTTGCCATAGAGAGCTACTAGGGCGCCGATTTTCTTGAGCTACGGCTGGATGGGCCGGCCCAGGATCAAATGCAAGGAATAAAGATGGGCCTCAAATAAATTAATTATCTTATGTTCACCGAACATAAATTAATTTATAAACATTCGATCATGCCACTAGAGAAAGAATGTCGACTTACCCCTTTATTACCAAGTTGAGTCGGGCTTGCACTTAGACATTACTGAATCCCGTATTTAAGATATCGAACGTCCATTAATCATTTATAGCAATCGATCGCTTAAAACGATTAATAACTTCATTTCTTAAGTAGTACCACTCAACCTTATTATTGTACTTGAGCTAACTCAACCCGCAGGTTTAGTACAATAAACCTTTGAGCTCCTTAAGGGACGTAATCATCCTAAACGGATACGGTGACTGACTGAGATAACTAGCGTGACATACAAGATCGCCACCACCCAAGATGCGGTGAATCTTGGGTTAGAACATATAACCTCACTCATAACAAGTCAAAGTGATGGTCGACAACTCATACTCACCTAATACCTTATCGAGGTTTAGATCATCGAAGTCACCGAGATCTTGGTTCTTCACGACGGTCGGAAAGAAGAACACATCTCATCGTGATCCTTCAATACGTCGAGACGCATCAAAGATAGACAAGCAACTAACTCAAGTCACTTCTTATCTATACTGCAGCCTAAACCGACAACTCGCCCTTAAGTCGCCTCGGTGTGAAACTTTTATATCTCATTAAGCTCGACCAATCATACGCACTTCGTGATCTTCACACACCGTATGATCTAACTTATATATGAGATAAGGGACACGATATATGCAATCAAGTATTCAAATCGATAGGAGATTGTAATAGTGGTAACAGAAACATTGTATACAAGCTCAACCAAACTGCTTTCAAGATACAAATCCAACACTAGCTTAGCTCAATTAATATATATTAATTAACTAATGCCCAATCAAAAGTTTCACTTAACTTTTATAACTTGAGCCCAACATTAGCTTAAAATCGCCCATAAATTAAATTAGCTTCAGCCCAAAACTTTCAACCAATAAATAAATAACTAAAAGAAAAGAAAAGAAACCCATCAATTTTTCTCTCCTCAACTCTTACTCTCTCTCTCTCTCGCACCCTCCCCGTAAGCCCCAAATCAGAACCCTTCTCTCCTTTCCCTCCTTCTTCACACGCCGCCTTCCATCTCTTCTTCCCATGAGCCATCGCCCGCCGTGACTTGATCGGCCGGCCGCTCGCTCCACCTTCTATTTTCTCTCAACACGGATCTCTCATCTCTTTCACCAACAACACCGCCACCTCACGTCGTCATTGCCGTCACCGGCGATAATAAAGGACGACGACGGTGCTCCCATCTCTCGCTTCTTTCTCGACTCTCGTCTCTCTTTTCTCGCCTCTCACCTCATCCTCCCCATTCTCTCGAGGAAAACCAAACCGAAAAAGAGGACTCCTTTCCCTCCCAAAATCTTATCTATCGCCGCCTCCCAACATCCGCGAACCATGACGAATTTCACCACCCCAATCTCTCATCTCATCTCACCGCCTCATTCTCTCTTTTCCTCTCTGGCGAGCATCCGACGGCGAAGAACCGCCGCCCCGCGCCTTCTCCTCCCTCTCGACCACCGCGAGTCACAGATACAACGCCATTGTCGCTCTACCAACCATCCTCGCTCTCCCATCTCGCCATAAACGGACAACAGCGATGCCACCCCAACGCCATTGTGACATCGCCTTGAGCGTTCCTCAAACACCGCCGCCGCTATCGTCCTACC
Organism: Salvia rosmarinus; assembly: GCA_036937905.1. Taxonomy (NCBI): domain Eukaryota; kingdom Viridiplantae; phylum Streptophyta; class Magnoliopsida; order Lamiales; family Lamiaceae; genus Salvia; species Salvia rosmarinus. Next base: position 17,023,477 of record CM072813.1, on the reverse strand, counting down.
GAACGAAGCAAGAACACAAATTTTGTATTTAAATTTTATAAATACAAAATTGTATACAAAATAAATCGAATTTGGATTTGATGAATTTGAGATGAGTTCGATCAGTATCTATCCTCCGATTCTTCTCTTCGATGTGGATTCTCGAACGATCTTGATGTTCTTCGAGTTGTTTGGAGGGATGTAGTTCCTCGATCTCCTCGAACTTGAAGTTTGACTGACGATGTTGATCCGAAGCGACCTGGCCTTGTTTTCGATCGACTATCGATTTGGGTTGATATGTTGAAGAACATTTGAAGATCTTCAAGTTTGAGCGCCAATGCGAGGGTTTTCACCTTGTTTCCGAATCGAACTTCAACTTGGTTTAATGGAGGATGATCTTGGCGAAGAACGTGGTGATTTGCACGAAGAACGCCAATGCTTGAAGAAGACTTGAATGTTGGAGAAGACTTGCCGAGGATTCTTCGAGTGTCTTGAGCTCTTCGAATCTTCGTCTTCCTTCACTTCAATTCTCCTCCCACTAATGAAGCCCCAACACTCCTATTTATAGGTGTAGGCTAGTGGGCTTATGGGCTTATGAGCCTTTTGGGCCATCTAGCCATGAGCTTGGGCTTATGGGCCTTTGAGCCATCAAACGGGCTGGGCCACCAACCATGGGTTTGGGCTTGAGTGGGCTTATGGGCCACCAAACCATGAGTTTGAGTTGGGCTTGGGCTTGGGCTTATGGGCCTTTGTACCACTAAAATTAAATATTAATCACATATCTATTTTTGAATAAATTCCATTAATAAAATAGAAATATAATTAATTATTTAATTTGTATTTTACACGCATGGCGTGATCTCATTTGCTAACAATTTTAATTGTCTACAAATTGCCCCATCGAGACTTGTTCATGAACGAGTTGTCTTGGAAATGGATTTAGTCTCAAATTCATTTTGATAGTTTAGACTCTTGTCGAGGAGTTTTTGAATTTGAATTTGTAAATAGTTTATACTCGTATTTAGGAGTTCTTGAAATTTGAATTTGTTAGAAAGTTTATACTCATTTCAAGGAGTTCTTGGACTTTGAATTTGTAAATAGTTTATACTCGTATTTAGGAGCTCTTGAAATTTGAATTTGTTAGAAAGTTTATACTCGTTTCAAGGAGTTCTTGGACTTTGAATTTGTAAATAGTTTATACTCGTATTTAGGAGTTCTTGGACTTTGAATTTGTTAACAATTTATACTCTTATTTAGGAGTTCTTGACTTTGAATTTGTAAATAGTTTATACTCGTATCTAGGAGTTCTTGAAAATTTAATTTGTAAATAGTTTATACTCGTATTTAGGAGTTCTTGAAATTTGAATTTGTTAACAGTTTATACTCGTATTTAGGAGTTCCTGGACTTGAATTTGAATTTGTAAACAGTTTATACTCGTATTTAGGAGTTCTTGAATTTGAATTTGTATTTATAAATAATTTATACTCGTATTTAGGAGTTCTTCAATTTGAATTTGTTAGAAAGTTTATACTCGTTTCAAGGAGTTTTTGAATTTGAATTTAGAAAGTTTATACTGCTTCAAGGAGTTCTCGAATTTGATGTGAACTTATAAACAGCTTTATACTGATTTGGTGAGCTTGAACTGAATTTGAATTTGTATTTTTTTATGCCTTGGACTTCATGAGTTTGTTTCCAAAATTGGGCCCATGCAGACGTTTTAATTTGGGAAGCTCATGTAAGAATTTATTCATTGGGCCATTCAATCCACTTGCACATCCTTTTCGAGCTTGGATTTATTTTGAAATAGGGCCCAACTCCTATTTATCTTTCCGGTAGCCCAACTTCTATAAAATGGCCCAAGTAACTTCCATTTTAATTTATTTTATTTTTTAATCCATAAGATCAACTTATGAACACAAATATTTTAGGACTAGTATTTTCATTTCTTGAGCCCACTAAGAAGTTAAATAGTTGGGCTTCCTGAATTTTAACAACAACCCATCCCTGCACACAGAATCAAGGTACTGCAGTTTGTTGGAGTATTGTCCTTCATATTGTCGTGCAGGCATAAGGAGCCAAAACATTGCAGCTCAGAGCAATCCTTGTGCTGTTGCATTTAATGAAGTTGTTGCAGAAGTGTTGAACGAATTTTACAGAGGCAATTTCATGCTTTTTTTTTTTTTTTTCAGATACTGTGAAGTGAAGACAAAAGTTGTTGGAGCCTGCCCAATGTCGACAGAAATGGAGGTACATATGCAGTTTGTTGGGGCTGCAAATATAAGAAGCCAGACTGCAATATGCAGTCGTTGTACCATTTCATTTATTGAAGTTTGTTTGAGAGCTTGAGGTTGGTTAAAGCTGCAGACAACAGCTGGAGCATCTCAACTTCATGCCTTATTCACTGCATTCATTGGTTTGATACGAGAGTTTGTGGCTACTAGGGTTTGCCCCTTAAGCTTCTATAAATAGGAACACTCACAACAACAGCATTCACTCTCGAACTCCAAGTTTGCAGCCATGATTCCCCATTTTAATATCTGCAATAACTTTTTTGTTAGCAGCCTCTTCACTGCTTCTCTCTTTTATTCTTTTTTTCATGGCTTCTTCTCTCATTTTTCTGGAGATAGTCTCGTCTGCTATACTCATATCTCTGAATTATAATGCAACATAAGTGGTGTTTGTGCGGCTTTGTTTATGTCGGGGTTCCGGTAGCAGGACGTTAGCCGCAACGATGCGGGTTGATTTTCTCTCTTCAAGACTTCCAGCCAAAAAAAAGGGTCAGCAGCAAGGATCAATTAATTCTATCAAGGTGATTCAATCCTTATTCATATCTGCACTCCTTTTATTGAAGTCAAGAATAGCATAATAAACTCATGTATTCCAATTCTACTGATAGAAAAGAAGTACACATCCTTGTCATGATAAAATCCGCACACTGATACACTTAGAAGATTTTTTTTTTTAGAATCAACGCAACATGATAGTATAAACTGATTTCTTCAAAGAAAATTCATACTTATCGAATTTTTGCGTTGTTGTTTCTGTATATTTTTTTTTTGTTTTGGCCTTGTTGCTTCTGTATTCTTGCCTTGCTGCTGCTGTGTGTGTTTTTTTAGTTGGGGTGCGGGCGACGTCTGGAGACATGGTGGAGACGCGACCACAGTGCGACGGCACGAAGCGGATGAGGCGACAGTGACGGGTGATGGGAGCAGCGTCAAGGTCGTGGGCTGCTGGAGTGATATCACACGACGGAGCAAACGATGGCGCGCGATGATTGGAGAGGAAGCGACGACGAGCGGCTTGCTGGAGTTTGAACCATGCATGGTGCAGACGGAGCGTGCGGACGGCGATTGAAGCCATGGCAGCGAAGTCGCGATGGAGGAGAGAGGCGGCGTCGGGCATCGGCACCACGAGGGTGCGGCGGATCGTTAAACATAATGAAAGCAACAAAGAAGAAGATAAGAATCGAAGGGGAGATGAAGAGAAAGGAGGAGAAAAGAATGTGGACGTATATGGATTGTATTCAAAATATCAAAACTAATTTTACAACCGAGAGCTTAGACTATAAATAGAAGATCTAAGTCGCTAACTAACCAACCGCAACCACCTAACTAATACAATGTAAAGCTAATCAAACAAAGAATGTTACAACATGTAAAACTAATGAAACATCAAAGCTAAAACTAGCTATTATTCTATATTCTCAATATACACCCAAGAAAGATTCTCATATTCATCCCGGATTAAGAAGCTTGAGTTTGTCTCAGAAAAGAAACCGAGAACCACCAACGGTTTGGTAAAATATCGCAATTTGATCGGTGAAGGAATGTGACCAACTTCAACAAACTTGGCTGCAACCTTCTCCCTAACAAAATGTATATCCACTTCAATGTGCTTTGTCCGAGCATGAAAGACCTGATTGGCGAGAGAGCAACAAGACTTGAATTGTCACACCAAAGTTGATGTGGAGTAGAGATCGAATGCCCAACTCATTGCAGATCGCATCTAACCATGTCATCTCCGTAGTAAGATTAGCCAAGGAACGATATTCGATTCCGTGTCGCTTCTAGATACCACACTTTGTTTCTTGGAACCCAAACCACAAGATTAGTGCCAAGGAAAACACGGTGACCTCCGATTGATCTCCTATCATCGGACAACTTGCATAATCTCAGATCCGAGAAGCCTACCAACTTTTGAGACTAAGACCGAGTAAACTGGAGTGAAATAGAAGTGGTACCCTTAAGATATCCGAGAAGTCGCTACGGTGCATTCCAATGGAGAGTAGAAGGAGCATGGAGGAATTGGCTGAGTTTGTTATGAGAAAAGCAATGTCGTGTCGAGTTAAAGTGAGATATTGAAGAGCTCCAACCGTGCTGCGATATAAGGAAGGATCTTCAAACCGTGAGCCATCTGTCTTGTTTAACTTGGTGGTGGGGTCATAGGAGTCGACACGAGTTACTGCTTGCTCATTTTGGTCTTCTCAAGTAACTCATGAATGTACTTTTGCCGGCATAAGGAGAAACTAGAGCTGATTTAGTAACCTCAATTCCAAGGAAATAGTGGACTTCCCGAGCAGACTTTAAGGCAAACCGCTCATGAAGAAGATCAATAAGTTGAGTTACCTCTTGAGGATTATCACCGTGATGAGTATATCATCAACATAGATAAGAACTATGATGAGAGCTCCATGTAATTTTCTCGTAGAATAGAGAAAATCTGCAGATGACTGTGAAAACCAAGCCCAACGAGATCGCTGAGCTTTTCATACCAGCGCGCGAGGGCTTGCTTTAAGCCATAGAGAGATTTCAAGCTTACATACCCAATCGGGATGTTCGGATCTTCAAAACCCTTAGGTTGAGACATGTAGATAGGCTCTTCCAAGTCACCATTTAGAAAAGCATTGTTTATATCAATTTGCCGAATCGACCAATCCTTTGTTGCACTAAAGCAAAGATAAGCTCGATGGTGGAATGTTTGACAACGGGATGAAAGTTTCGGTGAAGTCAATTCCACTAGTTGTTCAAAACCTCTAGCAACCAATCTAGCTTTTAACCGATCAAGTAAACCATCGCATGAGGTTTTGATTCGTAAACCCATTTGCCGGAAATGAGTTTGTATAATGGTGAAGGTGGAATCGTAATCCGTGTACCCTTGCTTTGAATTGCCAAAATTCCTTTGTCAAAGCAAACAACCAACTGGGTGATTCATAGCCTCTTGATCCGATTTTGGAAGAGTGGCAGAGGAGTAGAATGCTTCTTCACCGTGGTTACAACCACGTATGAGTGTCATTTTTTTGTCACGAGTGAGAACATAACTTTTGGGCTTGAAAATCCCATTTTGGCTCTAGTGACCATGGAATGAGTGTTAGTGTGTATGGGAGGTGGAGAAGGTGATGAAGGAGTATCGGATGTGGAAGATGATGAAGAGGAGGATTGAGAAGGAAGTGAAGGAGTTGGATAATGGAAAGTATTGGAGGATGACGAGGATGGAGATTCGAGATAGAAAAGATCTCAAGAAAACTCAATAATGGGTTGTGGTTGGGGTAGGCGTAGGCGGAAGTCGACATCGAGAGATAGGTGATGTGTGCGATAGATTGGAATTTTCAGCAGAAACAATGATGAATAAGGAAAATCATGCTCATTAAAATCCACGATGTCGAGATATAGGTTCGACCTTGAGGATCCATACATATATAGCCTTTATGATTATCATCAGAACCGAGAAAGATACACTTAGATGACCGAAATGAAGCTTGTGAGAGTTGTATGGTTTGAGATAAGGAAAACAAGCACACCCAAAAGGTTTTAGAGATTTGTAGGATGGAGGAGCATGGAAGAGTGGTGATATGGAGATTTATGTTTAAGTGTGGGAGTTGGTAGTCTGTTTATAAGATAGGTGGTTGTTTTGACCGCATCCCACCAAAAGGAAAAGGGTAAAAGTCGACGAGCTAGGAGAGCGAGGCCCATATCTGTGACATGTTGATGTTTCCTCTCTATTCTACCATTTGAGTATGAATATAAGGACAAGGATGCTGAAAATGGATTCCTTTAGAGGCAAGATGAGACACTAAAGGTCTAAACTCCCCACCCCAATCGGATTGGAAAGCTTGAATCAGTAGTCTTGAATTGACATTCAACCATTTTCGAAAGTTTTGCACTATGAGAGGTTTGAGATTTTACAAATGATAGGAAAGATCCAAGTATATTCGTAAAATCATCAAGGAACAAGATGTAATATTTGAAACCTTGATTTGAGGCGGTGTGGGGGGCCCCATAAATCGGAATGAATGAGTTGAAATGGTTTGGTAGTTTTAACAGTTGTGTGATATGCGGTTTTGATGCAACTTTCCAAGTTCTGTGCTTCACAAAAAGAAAGAAGCGCTTTATTGAATTTCATATTGAGAGAGTTACAAACCGTAACCATGACAAAGAACACTAGGATGACCAAGAGATCCGTGAAGAGTATCTAGATTTTGACCGCTCAAGGTTACATAGGCGAGTATGAGCCACGACATCCGAACTATTATTTTTGTTTACAACAGAATAGAACATGTCGACAACAAGACTTGAGGACTACGGTTTGGGAAGTAACCGAGTAACTAGCGATCGTCTTGGGATAAAATGAGGAGAGATCAGTGATAAAGCCCTTTATGGAGCGCCTTCGAGGATTATCTTGTGGTGATTGGATCCTTTACAAAACATGCATTTTGTTAAACTCAATCGACATTATTATCACTAGTGAATTGAGATATGCTAAGAAGATTTTGGTAATTTGGGAACATATAGGATATTGTTGAGAAGGAGAGAGTGAGTAGAATCAAATGCGGGAACATGAAGGTGCGAAGAACCAATAGCGAGATAGGAATAGTCATACCATTTCCAACAATGAGATTTTCGGTGCCATTATACTCATCACTCACCGCAAATTTGCTAACTCATTTGTGACATGTGTAGTAGCACCACTATCGACATACCAGGTTGGAGTCATCGTGCTCGATGTCTCGCATCGTGTCGATGAGAAAACTTGTTGAGAAGGAGGATTACCATTGTTGTTGCCATTCAAGTGTACGTCAAATCGTTTATAGCATTTTAGCGCAACATGTCCAATAATTCCACATAGTTGACACACAACCTTGTTGCACGATGCGGACCGATTGAATCCACCCTAGGCACACCACGACCTCCACCACCGGTGGTGCCTCCGCCATAGCCTCCACGATAAGCTATATTTCTTCGCAAGAGGGTGAATGCTTTGTATGATCGTGAAGAAGCGATTTTCATAAGCTTGGAATGCGAACGCACTTCTTGGATTGTTTGATTTTCTTTAGCTCGCATAACATTGACGACCAAAGCCTCATAATCAAGGCCAAAACCAGCTAAGATGTACATGATCACCTCGTCATCGAGACAAAATGACCAATAGCGAAAGTTGATCGGCATAACCTCGCATCTTTAGGAAGAATTCCTCAGCAGATTGATTCCCTTTCTTTGTAGTTTGAAGCGTGACGCAATTGCATCGTTCTCGCCTTGGATTGCGAGAGAAATAAGCTCTAGAATTGACCAAAGATCTTTAGCATGTGCAGCTCGAACAATATGCCCAAGCATGGATTCTCCAACAGAGGAGAAGCCGACTTAGAAGAATTGATCTCGACGAATCCGAGAGCATGAATGGATTCGATAAAGGATTCGCATGATTTGTTGTAGTAGTAGTGAGAAGCGGTGGAGCAACAACATCGGCTTGGATGAAATCACTGAAGCCATGAGCACGGATGGCGAAGAGAGCGAGCTCTCCAATAAGAGTAATTGAATCGATCAAGTTTGATGATCGAGGGAAATGTGGAAGATGTGGATCGTTAGCGGCGGAATGTTGATTATTTGCCATGAAGAACCGAAGAAAAGCAGAAAACAACTCGAGATCTAGAACTCGAGGTCGATCTAGAGTGTTGTTTGCTCGATACCATGTTAAACATAATGAAAGCAACAAAGAAGAAGATAAGAATCGAGCGGAGATGAAGAGAAAGGAGCGAGAGAAAAGAATGTGGACGTAATCTTGGATTGTATTCAAAATATCAAAACTAATTTTACAACCGAGAGCTTAGACTATAAATAGAAGATCTAAGTCGCTAACTAACCAACCGCAACCACCTAACTAATACAACAGAAAGCTAATCGAAAGCAAAGAATTGTTACAATGAAAACTAATGTAAACATCAAAGCTAAAACTAGCTATTATTCTATATTCTCAATACGGACGATCGGAGGCAAGGGCTGCGTTCATCCTCAACGAAGGCGCACGGGCTGCGCAAAGGCAACAAACAATCCAAAGGGCTGGAGGCATGGGCTGCGCTCATCCTCAACGAGAAGGCACGGGCTGCGCAAAGGCAACGGCAATCCAGCGGTTGAGGTATGGGCTGCGCTCATCCTCAACGAGAAGGCACGTGCCTTTCATCCCTCGACGAGAAGGCACGGGCTGCGCAAAGGCAACGGCAATCCAGGCGGCTGGAGGCACGGGCTGCGTTCATCCTCAACGAGAAGGCACGGGTTGCGCTCATCCTCGACGAGAAGGCACGGGCTGCGCTCATCCTCGACGAGAAGAAGCAAGCCGAAAGATTGAAGGCTGGGCTCAGTGAAGCTGACCCACAGCTTGGTGGTGATGAAGAGGCCACTGCTCGACAAAGAAGAAAGTGCGGCGCTGCTGAATCGTGACGGCAGATTGATGCAGAGTGGCGTCGCGCATCGACAACGCGACGGGGAGGACCAAGTCCAGACGGCGGCGTGCCATGCACCTTGAAATGCGGCGGCGAGAGCGTGGGATTTGGAGGTGGACCGAGGCCCAGACGGAGGCTGTGTGATGGCGTAGAGCAGCCGTGGCGGCAGCGGGAACTCCGACGTTTGTTGCTGTGTTATCATCGGCGGGCGACATCATGCTCCTAATCCACGAGGGGTGAAGGCTGCGGATGAGGACGACGACGATGCTGCTGGCGGAAGAGCCGTGATGACATCAACGACTTCGAGACGATGAAGAACGACGGCCTTCATCAGGAATTGAAGAGAAGGCGGCGGCTGAGCCGAGGGGAGAGAGGAGTGGTGGCTCTGCGGCTTTGCCAGTTTTGAGCGCTGGGGATGGGAGGCAGAGTTCGACGGCAACAGCTCTCGCTGTTTAAGATGCGGCGTCGGGCAGATCGAGACTGGAGGAGAGAGCTCGGAGCTGTTGTGTCATCGGCATGACAGGCGCGGCGGCGAAGATGAAGACGACGATGGCGGGAGAGATATTTACGAGAGATGGTTGAAGATGGCGTCAACGGTTCTACTTGCTGTTGCGGTTGCAGTTGCCGGAGAATGGCGGCTGCCCGATTTGCAGAGGGGAGGTGGCCTGATGGAAGCACTATGTTGTCACGGCGGAGACTTCGCTAGACGACGTCGCACGGAGGAGTAAGCGGCTCTCTCGATGGCGCGCGACGACTGGAGAGGAGTCGGTGGCGGCGACCAGACGCAAAGCAGACGGAGCGGATGACTGGAGTGACGCGGAATGTGAGACCACCGTGCGACTGGAGTGGAGGCGACACGGAGCGGAGGTTGAAGAGTGAGGCGATGACGACTTCGGACTGGAGCAGCGTCGAGAATGGAAGCATCTGGCGGCAGCTTCGCTGGACGATGGCGCAGATTCGGCAGCTTCGTATTGACGACGGGACGGCGACATCGCTCGCCTACCGTGACGTGGCATCGAACAGATCTGGAGGCAACGACGGCACCGATCGAGACAGAGTTCGCCGAATTCTCGATAAATCATGGCGGTGCACGCGGCTGCGGCGATTCGTGCACAGAGGAAGAGGGTGGTAAAGCGGCGAGAATATCACCGAGATGGAGTTTGGAGAAGAGATGGGATGAGCATGTTTGTCTACGCGTGTTTAGTGATAGGGATGGGCTTGGGCCTTTAGGGTCTCATTTTGTGGGCTGAGAGAGAGAGGTGGTCGTAGAGTAGGATTGTGAGAGATTAAGTGTTTGGGCTTTTGCCCCCATTTTTAAAATGTGGGCCAATGGCTTAAAAAAGGTATGGGCTGAGAGAGAGAGGCGTTAGATATGGGGTGAAGGGTTTGGGCTTCTTCTATCAATTTGGGCCCCTTTTTTGGTACATACATTTTCATAATAATTTTTTTTTGGTGCTTGTGGCTGCCTTCCAGGTTGCAGAAGTTCATGTAATTCAACTTCGAGCCTCTTTGCTTAAGAATCGATCAATTAAAGACTTCACATTTGATTAACTCCAAGGCTTTGAGTTTTTTTTTTATGCCCGCTTCGCATTTGTCATAGACGTCATCCTCATTTCTGCAAGAATAATGACCTTCTTCTTAGCAGACGCGACGATGCGACAGTGGAGATGATATCACCTTCTAATGGAAGACGCGGCAACAACATTGCACGATATTCGGCATCATGGTTTTTTTAGCGAGCAAAAAGCAGCTGCAGAAATGAGCTCGAAGTTGTGCGTTGTCTGCGAAGGGGAAGCTAGAAGCTATGCGCCATCGATGGAGGAGGAGCTAGAAGCTGTTCAACATTCGCAAAGAAGAAGCTGGAAGTTGTGCGCCATCTGCGAATAGGAAGCTAGCTATGCACCATCTACGAAGAGGAAGCTAGAAGCTGTACGCCATCTTCGTAGAGGAAGCTAGAAGCATCTGCGAAGAGAGTTGAAGCTTAAGCGTTGCTGGAGATCGACATCATGACCTCGGCGAGCTAGAAACGGCTGCGAAGGATGAGCTAGAAGCTGTGTATCATCCACGAAGAGAGTTGAAGCCTAAGCGTTGCTGGAGATCGGCATCACGACCTCGGCGAGCTAGAAGCAGCTGCGAAGGATGAGCTAGAAGCTGTGTACCATCCGCGAAGATAGTTGAAGCCTAAGCGTTGATGGAGATCGGCATCACGATCTCGGTGAGCTAGAAGCGGCTGCGAAGGATGAACTAGAAGCTGTGCACTGTCTGCGAAGGTGAAGCTAGAAGCAGTGCTGCATCCACAAAGAGGAAGCTTAGAAGCTGTGAGCCATCCGTCATGAAGATGAAGATAGAAGTTGTGTAACATTCACGAAGGCAGGCTGGATTCATCAAGCTGACGTCATCGTCAAATCGAAGTCAGCGATATGGTATAAGGATTATCAAGCTGAATCTATCTTCCAAAAGAGCTCGGCGATATGGTGGTTGAGATTATCAAGCCGAAACCATCTTCAAAACAAGGCTGATGATGTGGAGTTGGACTCGACAAGGTAGAATCATCTTCAAAGCAAATCGACAACCTTGAGCTGGAGTTAACAAGCATGAGACATCTTCAAAAATGTAGACCCAGACTCAGAAGTTGATGCCATTCTTGAAATTTGTTGACAATGAAGTAATGAATAATCCATCATCTTTAGTTGTTGCCCCATGACTGATTTGCTTCTTTATAATTTTCACCATACTGTCTCTTCCAGGAGCTCGTATTATTATTATTTTTTTTCTTTAATAGTCTAAGCTTGGATTTTGATCACCCCACTTGAAATATGAATTTGTGATGAGCTTTGACCACATAACTTGAAGGAGAAAAACACATATATGACTGAACTTAGAAAATATCTAAGCTGCCTACGTACCCTTTTGAAAAGAATCAAGTCAAAACATAGTTCAAAAGATAGACTTGTGTTTTAGGGGAGTGCCGTGCACAGTTTATACTCATGCGGGCCAGGAGTAACATGCAGTTTATGCTCGTACGTCATAGAGCTTGTCTTGCTATTTTGATTTTCTCTTGGCGTTAACTAGCAGTTTAGGCTCGTGCGTCATGGAGCTGTCTTGATATTTGTTTGTTTTTCTTCATAACGACGTGCAGTTTAGGCTCGTGCGTCGTGGAGTTGTCTTGATATTAGTTGATTTTCCTTGGAGTTAACAAGCAGTTTAGGCTCGTGCGTCATGGAGCATGCTTGCTTCTTTTTTTGTTGATTTTCTTGCTTTCTCAATTTTTTTGACTTCTTGCTTTTCTTCATGTTTTTGTTTTTTTTTTGTCTATGTACATATATACAAGCTTTCATCGCTACACTTCAGGAATAATAGCACTTCAACAACTTTTGAGTTGTTGCCCCAACTTCCATATCATCGTCCAAGGTTGACTTGCATACACAGTTTGAGATGTAGTGAGATGAAGCCGCCCTTTTGATGGTTATTCGAATGGGCGCTTTTGGCACAAATCCCAAACCCACTTTGGTATTCGCACCACATCATCTTTCATCTTCAAGTGAGGTTACGGCGTGAAGCTTTCACGAGGATTATACCCAAAGATTGACGAGGAGCTTGTATGCTTTTGGACCAAAATGCTTTGTGAGTTCGTTGTCGAAGATTCTCCATGTTCGATAGCATTACTTTGTTTTGGTCGAACAAACCCTTGAAGAGGTGGATGAGTTGGTCTTTAGCATCGATCTTGGTCAAAGGCATCGTCAGTCCCTCGAACGGATCCATCTTGGTGAGAGATGTTTTTTTTCTTGACAATCGGACCGACTTCAAGTTCTTTATCATGCTCGATTTCTTCTTGTTTTATTGTCTTCGTCATATAGAATTTCGCATCGCAAAATATGACTCGACCGTGAAAGGCTTTTGATCGCCATCACCGTCCTCACGACACCATCTTGACGATACTTGAGGCATTGATGCAGCGTAGAAGGGACGACACCATTTCGTGCAGCCACGGCCGACCAAGAAGCATATTGTAGGACGTCTTGGCATCAATCACATGAAGCGGTGCGGTTGAACTCATGTCTTCCATCGCAAGTTCAACCTTATGGCGCCAGGCCCTTTGTCGCCGTGGTTGAATCTTGAATCATCAATCGACTATTGGACAAGTCATCTACGGAATTTCAGTTGCTTCAATGTTCTTAATGGCAAGATGTTGATCGCGATCCTCCATCGATGAGAATCCTATTAACTTTCCGCTCGTGGGTGAAACAACTCACGAACAGTGGCCTATTATGAGGCTCGGACCCAAGCCGCAAACTCGTTGGAGAATGTAATTGCCAAGACACCTCATCATCGATGACATTTGACTTGAATTGATCTTTTACTGGTGCGTCAGTATCGCATAATGCCCCAATACCTTCCAAGATGTCGTCGATCTGGGTGACAACATTTGTTGCGGCATTTTCTTCTTAGTGATATCTTCCTTCTTGAGCTAGCCTCATGATCTTTTCTTTGAAGACGAAGCAATCATGTATGGGATGCCCAATCAATCGGTGATATTTGCAATATCTTGGATCATCAGTTCGTCCTGCCTCATTTGGTCGTTTCATTTCTGGTAGTTCGACGAGTCCTTCTTTGAGCAGGTCATCGAAGATCCCGGAGACGTCGGAATCTAAGAAAGGGTATTGTTTTTGCTGCATTTCTTTGAATGTCAACCTTCTTTGCCCCATGTCTTGAGAAAATTATGCTTGTCATTTTTGTTGTCATCTTTTCTTAGAAACTTGACAGGAGTTGCTTTCGTCGCCATTGATTCTTCTTTCAAAGCATTGTCAAATGACTTGGCTCCCTTTCTCAATTCTTGCTCTCTTTGAACTTCGAGGTTCTTGGGTGGAGGCCCTTGAATCCGCTCATTGTCATACTTAGCTCCATATCGTGAGCTCTGGTGGCCAATTCTTCAAACGTCTTGGGCTGAATTCCTCGCAGAATATATTGCAAGCCCCAATGCATTCCTTGGATGCACATTTCGATGGCAGAGGATTCGAGATAACTGTCTACAGTTGAGGCATAGGTTTCTCCACCTGTTGATGTAGTCGATCACCAGCTCTTCCTTGAACTGACGAGAACTCGTGAGCTCCACCATGCTGACTGTTCTTCTAGTGATGTAGAAGCGATTGAGGAATTCATGCTCCAGCTGCTCCCAACTGTCAAGTGAGTTTGATTCCAAGTCTGTATACCAATCGAAGGCATTTCCTTTGAGTGAACGAACGAATTGCTTGACCAGACGATCTCCAAATGTTCCAGCATTGTTGCATGTCTCGACGAAGTGAGCTACATGTTGCCTTGGATTTCCTTTGCCATCAAATTGTTGGAACTTGGGTGGTTAATAACCATGTGGCATTCTCAAGTTGTCAATTCTTTGGCTATAAGGCTTGGAGTAAATCAAAGATGACTTGGAATTTCCATCAAACTTGTTCTTCATGGTCACCTCGATGAACTCCTTGAGTTGGTCCGCCTTGATGAAGCCGTCAGAAGAGATTTGGATGTGTTTGCCTGACGATCTTCTCTCATCATGAGTTTCTTGCTTGTCGTCTGCTTCATCATCATCATTGTGTTCACTTTCTTCATCATGGATGTGGCTTGATTTTGCCTTTTCCCCTCTAAGCTTTGCAATCTGGGCATCTTGCTCTTGGATGTGTTTGTTTAAAGATTCGACCATCCTTGTAAGATTTGCAAGCTGTTCTTCCATGGTGGAGGTGTTCGTCATCATCACAGGCGCCTCAAGTGGGTAACTTGTGATAGATTTTGCAATAGGGGAGGTGAAGCTTCCTTCAGAGCCAACACCTTCTTCATTTAGAGTGGCAATGTGTTGCTCCTTTCTTACGGGCGATGGTCGACTTGAAGCTTCTTGAAGTTGTTTAGCTTTGCTTGCGTGATGACGCCAATCTATCTGAAGAAGCTTTTAAGCGACCTTGGTTGTATGTTGTTGGATGAACATCGTTCAAGATTTTGGTGAAGAGTAGAGATGAGAGGTAGAGATGTCCCACCGGGCGTGCCAAAATTTGTAACACAAATTTTTGTATTTAAATTTTATAAATACAAAATTGTATACAAAAATAAATTGAATTTGGATTTGATGAATTTGAGATGAGTTCGATCTCTATCTATCCTCTGATTCTTCTCTTCGATGTGGATTCTTGAACGATCTTGATGTTCTTCGAGTTGTTTGGAGGGGATGTAGTTCCTTGATCTCCTCGAACTTGAAGTTTGGACTTGACGATGTTGATCTGAAGGACCTTGGCCTTATTTTCAGATCGACTATCAGATTTGGGTTGATATGTTGAAGAACATTTGAAGATCTTCAAGTTTGAGCGCCAATGCGGAGGGTTTTCACCTTGTTTCCGAATTGAACTTCAACTTGGTTTGATTGGAGGATGATCTTGGCGAAGAACGTGGTGATTTGCACGAAGAACGCCTTGAATGCTTGAAGAAGACTTCGAATGTTGGAGAAGACTTCGTCGAGGATTCTTCGAGTGTTTTGATCTCTTCGAATCTTCGTCTTCCTTCACTTCAATTCTCCTCCCACTAATGAAGCCCCAACACTCCTATTTATAGGTGTAGGCTAGTGGGCTTATGGGCTTATGAGCCTTTTGGGCCATCAAGCCATGAGCTTGGGCTTATGGGCCTTTTGAGCCATCAAATGGGCCTTTGGGCCACCAACCATGGGTTTGGGCTTGAGCTTGGGCTTATGGGCCACCAAACCATGAGTTTGAGCTTGGGCTTGGGCTTGGGCTTGGGCTTATGGGCCTTTGTACCACTAAAATTAAATATTAATCACATATCTATTTTTGGAATAAATTCCATTAATAAAATAGAAATATAATTAATTATTTAATTTGTATTTTACACGTGGCGTGATCTCATTTGCTAACAATTTTAATTGTCTACAAGCAACATCGAGAAGTCGCTGCCGTTCGCCGTGCTTCCTTCTACCGGCGTTGACTCAACAGCAACACCAATGCAGCAGCTAAGTACCACCACCAAACACCCCCAATTATGTATTATTATTATTATAAATGTTTTCTATCTCAAAACTAAATAAATCGATTATGCATATACTTTGTTTTGATTCAGTTATGTAAGTCGGTGTGTTTGATAATCATGTTGGTTTTACTGCAAAAGTTTAGTCCTTATGAGAATGGTCATGGAGAAAAATATGACAATCTGTGTGTACAATAGGAATTCGGGTAAAGATGAAACCTCTGTTTGTTCTCATTGATTATGGTATGTTGCGGTGCAGATTATAATGCTTTGTTTGCGGCAGAAAAATAGATGCACCCAAAAAAAATTGATCAGAGTTTTGTTGTTACAAACAGAGAGATAAATTTAAGAATTCTGGTAGGAGCTAAAAGTATAACCTCTGAATGAAGGATTTTGTTGTTTTTGCTATTGTGCAGAAGGAAAAGATCAATATCGAAAGCTTGTTGTTTGAAAAAGAAAAATAAGAGAAGAATTTGGAGTTGGAGGAGTTCTGCAATTTTTTGGATTGTGGAAAAGAGCTGTTACTTTATAGAAGAAGAAGAAGATGGCGTTAACAAAAATGGAGGCGACGTGGAGAAGCAATAGACCATATATTCTTAAGCTTAATTAGGCGAAAATATTAGGCGAAAATATGAATTGTAATTACTTTAATTAACTGCCCCAAAAATTTATCTAAAATTGATTTTTAAGAAAAGTGTGGGCTTCTCATTTCCGTCAACACAAAGAAAAAGCAATGTCATCAACTCGCCCAACAATTAATTTTCTTAATCCAATACATGTACATAAGCTTAGGTTTCTATAATATTGTTTTTATTTGAGCCCACATCATATTAAATTTTGTGAATATTACTTATCTACGTGCAAATGCACATTTTTTTGTTATAACATAATTTAATATGCAAAGTATGAACATCAATAAATTTATTGATTTTTTTTATATAAAAATATTTTTTTTGTTGGAAACAAAACATTTTCTCAAATTTTCTTCGCATCGGAATCGACTTAATAAATTCTAATTTCAAAATTCCTCGTAAAATTCTAACGAGGAAAAACGGGGTATTACACAGATTGCCCGACGTAAAACCACAAAGGCTAAACATGGGACTTTTGTACAAACATAGTTTGTACGGATCACAAAGATCCAAGGGTAAACTAACCAAAGTCAAAGTTCAAGATCCTTTGACATGAACGAAGCTTCTCAACCTGCATACACTTAGTACCCATATCAGCAGGATTAAAATCAGTGTGCACTTTCTCAAGTTTAATTATGTCTTTATCAACAATGTCACGTATAAAATGAAACCTTACATCAATATGCTTAGTTCTATCATGAAACACAGGGTTCTTACATAATTGAATAGCAGATTGACTATCAGAGAAAAGCACAACATCTTTATCAAGAAAACTAATTTCAGATAAAAGACCTTTTAACCAAATAGCTTCTTTTAAGGCTTCAAAGAAAAGAACATACTCAGCTTCAGTAGTAGATAAAGCAACAATAGGTTGTAATTGAGATTTCCAACTTATGCATGATCCACACAAAGTAAACACATAAGAGGTGGTCGATTTCCTATTGTCTCTATCATTAGCATAATTAGAGTCCACATAACCAACAAGTTTAACTCCATCAGTACACTTAGAGAAAGTCAAACCAAGATTCATAGAAGATTTCAAGTACCTAAGCAACCATTTCAACGCTTCCCAATGCGGCATACCGGGATTAGACATGTAGCGACTTAGACAACTCACAGTATAAGCAATGCCAGGCCTAGTACTAATCATAAGATACATCACAGATCCTATAGCATTGGAATAAGACACTTTCTTCATGACATTCAATTCAGAAGCAGTCTTGGGGGAGTGATCCTTACTTAGCACAAAATGAGAAGCAAGAGGCACATTAGAACACTTAGCATTCGACATAGAGAATTTACTCAAAATCTTTTCAACATATGAAATCTGATTAAGCACTAGAGTACCTTTACTCCTATCTCTAACAATATCCATGCCAAGAATTTTCTTTGCATCTGCTAAGTCTTTCATCTCAAAGTTATCACTTAGACACTTTTGCACATGCTTGATAGTCTTAACACACGGACTAACTAACAACATATCATCCACATATAAGAGCAAGAACATAGGCACATAATCAGAATCTTTAAAGTATAAACAATGATCAAATTCACTTCTAGTAAACTTTAAAGATTTCATGCATTGATCAAATTTTATGTTCCATTGCCTAGGTGATTGTTTCAAACCATACAAAGCCTTATTAAGGAGACACACATGATTAGGTTTCTTAGGATCAACAAAGCCCTCGAGCTGTCTCATGTAAATAGACTTATCTAAATCACCATGCGAAAGCGAAGAGTCACATCCATTTGTTTTAATTCTCAATTAAAGTGTGCAACTAAAGCAAGCATCATTCTAATAGTGGTAAACTTCACAACGGAGCAAAATTTCATTGTAGTCTACCCTCTTTTGAGTAAATCCTTAGCCACTAACCTAGCCTTATAACGAATAGAATCAAGTTCTTCTTTCGGTTTAAAAAGCCATTTGCAATCAATAATAGAGTAATCTTTAGGTTCGAGCACAAGAATCCAAGTCACATTGGATTGAAGGAGTTCAACTCCTTTGCATAGCTTCCAACCACTTATTAGCATTAATGATTTTAATGCCTCTTGATATGTATTAGGAGCATTACTATCTAGGGATTCAAACACATTGAAGGCAAGTAAACACAACTCAAAGTCATTATACTTAGCAGGCACTTTACTAGTCCTCCTACCTCTATCCCTAGTAAGTTGATAATCATGCATATCATCATTTTCAATAACATCATCATGCGTATCATCTTCATGCATATCATCATCAAGAGCATTATCGTGAGGTTTTCATGCATATTTTCATCAATAACGAGCACATTTTCATCAACAACATGCTCATTATCACTTTCGGCATTCAAATCATTGGAACCATCAAAATGAATCAAAGGAGGAATTGTTCCACCTCACTTTGAGTCGTGTCGAGATAGAATCAGCAGACAAGCAAGGAAAATCAGATTCATTAAAGATCACATCCCTACTAACAACGACTTTGAAGCCAGGCTCATTTCTATCCCATACCCTATACCCTTTAACACGTTGGGGTATCCTAAAAACACATTTTTAGATCTAGGTTCCAATTTATCACCCCTTTATGCATAAAAGCGGATAGCCAAACACACGGAGATTACAAAATCAACAGCTTACCACAAAAACACTTTCGGGACACTCGCCTTCAAAGGCACGAGAGGAGACCTATTTATTAAATAAGCATTGTATGTATAGCTTCCCCAAAGTTCTTAGAAAGCCCGTAAGATGCCAACATGCTTCTTACTCTTTCTAACAAAGTCCTATTCATACTTTCAGCTACCCCATTCTATTGTGGTGTGTAAGGCACATTTTTATGTCTCTTAATACCAGATAAAGAGCACAAATCATCAAGCGAGCATTACAAAACTCAAGGCCATTATCGTTCTCAAACCTTAATCTTCTTTCCAGTTTGGTTTTCAATTTGAGTTTTCCAAGTTTTAAACTTATCAAAAACATCAGACTTATTCTTAAGCAGAAAAATCCAAACTTTTCTCGAGTAATCATCAATCACAGACAGGAAATACCTATTCCCACCATGAGTGGGCACACTAGCAGGACCCCATACATCAGCATGTAAATACTCAAGAATATCAGAACACATAGTCTTATTCTTCAAAGAAGACATAGGAAAAGAGACTCTATGTTGTTTGCCTAACACACACGACTCACAGAAAGGCATGCTCGACAACTTATCATCACCAAATGCACCATTCTTATGCAAGATTTCTAGACCCCTATTGCTCATATGCCCTAAACGTTTATGCCAAAGCACAGTCTTATCTTCTTGGACAACATTCACAGAGATTGCATCATCAATGACAGCATTAGCAAGGCAAATATACAAGTTATGGCGTTTTTCAGCCTTAAACACAACAAGGGAGCCTTTCAATATTTTCATTTGCCCCTTCCCATCTACCTTCTAACCCATCATCTTCCAAAGCAAAGACAAGACAACAAATTATAACGAAGAGCGGGCACATGACGACATTCTTCAAGGTATAAACATGACCGAATCAAACTTAAGACAAACATCACCAATACCAAGCACGGACATTTCTTCTCATCACTAATGACACAAAACCATCACGACATCTTTATAGTTTGAAAACATGTTCTTAAACGAAGACATATGGAAAGTGCAACCGAATCAACTAGCCATTCATTTCACATAGAATGGAGGAATGCATAGAATTCACGAAAACACCATAAACAAATCTTCCATAATTTCACCATTTGTCACAACATTAGCATGCTCTTTCTTCTTAGGGTGTGGACGCTCTTTGATAAAGTGACCAACTTCACCACAGTTAAAACACTTTTTTCCCTTAGGCCTAGACTTAGACCTACTCTTACCACGAAACGTGTTCTTTCCCCTTGATTCATCATTACTAGCATGCTTGTGATTATTAAACTTATGTTGTGATTATTAAACTTATGTTGAGTTCGTCCTCTTACATGCATAACCTCACCAGACGATTTTCCACCCTTATTGTGTCTTAAATCTTCTTTGCTTTTTAACCCATTCACAACAGTATCAAGACTCATATTATCTCTTCCATACTTAATGGCAGATTTCACGTCACTGTAAGAATCAGGTATAGCATTTATAAGCACAATAGGAGCATAATCATCGATGTGTTTATCACCAGTCAGTTTAATAACTTGTATTAACTTAGTAAACACATCAAGGTTCTCATCTATCTCTTTAGACAAATCAAGTTTAAATCGAAAGAAACTTTCAAGCAAAAATATTTTTGAAGGAAGTGACGTTTCAGTATAGAGTTCTTCGAGTTTTTTCCACAATTCCTTAGCAGAATCTAGCATACCAACTTTTCTTAACACATTGTCAGACAAATTAAGAATAATGGTAGAGCACGCAAGTTCATTCATTTCATCCTGCTTTATCACTTTCCACATAATTTTGAGTGATAGCACGAAAAAATTTCGTTGAACTAATACACACTTTATTTTACATTTCCATATACTAAAATCCGATTTTCCATTAAAGGAGACATGCCGTATCGTTAGTAGCCATTGCACAAAGCAAAAATTCAACAAATGAATAAGGCGTGGAAATAAAACTAACACAAAGACAACACGGCAACAAACGGATTGAAAACACCACACAAATCATGTAGCAAAACGCAAGTTGGTAAACAACAACAAATGCTCAAGCTTATATCTGCGCTAATCGGCGCTTTCTCACAATTTAAATACAACCTATCTTTGTAGCTCGGCGATCTCTGGAATTTAAATTACGGAGAGGTTAAGTTAATTTACCGAGCGATGCCTAAGATCGAGGCACCGTTATACTGCGGCGATCGAATCGCTGATTAACGCGTCGCGACAACGAGACACACCTCGCTTTGATACCACTGTTGAGAATCCTTCACAGTCTTGACGTCGTCAACGCGCTCCCTGGCAGCACCTCCTGTCGACCCCGGCAACTTCCTTGACCTGCACACAATAAAAGAAACAACGAAAGAAAATATGGAGATACCAAATCTCGGCTCAGGTGCGGCTCCTCATTTGACGCACACACACAACCGCGGCTCCACCAAAGGGAGTGGCTATCTCGTCGGCTCCGCAATCACAGCCACAAAAAGCTATAGGTAGAAGCTTTCTTTATCTCTCTCTATCTCTCGTAGGCTTGCACACGAATGGGGAATGGGGCTACCGTGAATAGGGAATAGGGGTGATACTTATTCTGCCTACTTCTACCAAAGTAAATGAGAGGCGTGTATATAACTTATTGCACACATTCAACCTTGGGATTGGGCGTGACTTTAATATATATAACTTCCAAGGAAAAGTGTGAGAATAGGTTAAACAATGAGAGAGAGAATGGGCTTGGGCTAAGAATTTGGGCCAACAACTATAATGTAATTTTTTCTTCTTCTAATTTTTATAATATCATCAAATTATTGATATTTATTTGTAAATTGATAAGCAAAGGTCCCATTAAAATAATAAATTCTGGAAAATTACCTCGAAATCTCAAGCTCGAAACCTAAATGCGAGAACCTACTACATATTTTTTTCGTCGCACCTATATTATAATATATAGAATAAATGAATAGTGTAGAAGACGCATTGTAACAATCGCGACTTGACGGCGAGAGAGGGAGGTGGTAGCTCGCGTGACGGCGATGAAGGAAGAGTGGTGGCGGCTGCTGTGGTGGAAGCGTTGTGTATGTTGTGCGTGTGTGTGTTCTTTGTGTTAGTATGCATTGTGTGTGTTCATTGTATGTGTGTGTGTGGGGCGGCGAGGCGGGATGAGTTTTTATTTTACTTTATAAAGAATATATATTAAATCAATTTTATCAAAGTAAATTTAACATTTAACACAAAAAATAATTAGAATTTCATATTTTCTATGAATAAGAATATAATTTTTTTGTTGTTTCTAATAGTTTAGTTCACTATATTACCTCTTGACCTTTTCCTATAATTTTGAAAGTCTTAAATTTAAAATATATATTCTTGTTGAAAATTTTGGAAGCATTTAGAGGGAAATACATGCAGTTTCAAAAAATTTAAGAACCTAATTGTATTTTCATAAAAGTCATTTTTCTCACAATTTCAATTTTCCTAAACCCTAGTCCGCTCGCTCAATCCCTCATTCGAAATTTTAATCCTCAAAAGACTCGTCGATTCGTTAAACGATTGACATATCCGCATCACCACTCATTTTAATCGATCCTCCAACCGTTGCGGAACCGTGCCCCACCGTGAGTTTCCGCTGCCGCTTAGCGTCGGTTGTCGCTGCCGTTCTCGGTAGTAGTCGCCTCCTCAAGCCCATCGAAATCCGTTCATAAATTGCTGATTGAGACCGCCGGTGTAGCGAAACTTAACCGAAATATCTGCGGCGAAAATTGATCGGATTCCCCATCTATTAAATTTCAAATTTACTTCATCATCTTCCTTTTTAAGACCTTTTTTTCATAAAACTCACAGTTTCGTTCACATTCTATAACTTATAACATAATATTGCATTTTACTCATAAAAATAAATTAAGAAGTAAAACACTCAAACTCGTGAAAGGAGAATACATTTTACGTCAATCAATACTGCCTATAACTGATGAAAATTCCAACTCGAGATTGAAAAATTCTCTAATTAAGCTTTGAAAATTTAGGGTTTTAGGATTTTCTTTTTCTTGATTGATTTATTAAAACAACATTTAACAATATTCTTGTTTTTTTTAGATAGAAGACACCTATCGTGAATTGAAAATATTACAAAGAATTCTAATAATTCACACACTAACAAAACTAATACAAATTGGACCAAATCCAAATAAATATATTTCTTATGTAGTTAATTAATATTGCTACTGATTTCTTCTACATGCATATATCTTTATTAACGAGAAAGTCGAATAAGTTCAGTGCCATTGAGACGTCCCAGCATGTCGAAAGTTTATATGCCAAGCTCGCAGAAGGACTTTTATTTAGCTTATCTAATTTAATAAGTAGATTCACTAAGATAGATACATAATAGAGTATTCTCCCTTATCATGAATGAAAAGCTAAATGTCTACGTTGTCGTATGTATTCATATACATTCTTAATATAACTCATGCATACTCTTCCTTCATAAGTAGCTCATCCATTATATATGCATGCAGGCTAATTATCTTAACTGATACTTATTAACTTACAAGGTTTCTATCTGTAAACCTTACCAGTTTGAATCATTAATTTGTAATAAAATTTAAGTTTTGTTTCTTACTCTTCCTGCATCACTATAATAAAAACACTAAATTTCACACTGTAGCTGAAGTTTTGCACGTACCAATTATGTGGAGGAGCTCGATTTTGTAATGTAAAATATCTTAGGTAATACCAAGTAAAAGTATATTTATTCATTTATTTGCATAATGGAAGTAAAATTACATGAATTCATCAAAACATAAACTAGCTCTCCCTCCGGCCGTAAGTAGATTCGGATATCTTGTTCTGGGACTAAGGTTGAACTGAAGGGGGGAAAGCTTGCTAGTTTCTTCAAGAAAGATGAGAGGCTCGTGAAAGCAAAAAACTTGATACTAAGACGATGATATTCGTGTAGAAACAAACTAATTGTTTTATTATGAGAACATGTGATATGGATTTATTGAACATAAATAGGGAAGGGAGGTGATCATTGTGATGGCGGGAACGTCCTCGATTTGGCGGTGGTGGAGAACGTCTTCGATGTGGAGGTGGTGGATAAAGTGGAAGTGGGGTGGTGATGGCGTTGGCGGGGAGGTGGTGGTGGAGGGCGAAGCGATGGGGTGGCGGAGGGGAGGGAGGTGGTGGCGGAGGTGGTGGTGGAGGGGAGGGAGGCGGGGAGGAGGTGGTGGTGGAGGGGAGGAGGCGGAGGTGGCGGGGAGGGAGGTGGTGGTGAACGTGGGCGTGGAGGTGGTGGTGGCGGGGAGGAGGTGGTGGCGGAGGGGAGGAGGAGGTGGTGGCGGAGGTGGTGGTGAACGTGGGCGTGGAGGTGGTGGTGGCGGGGAGGAGGTGGTGGAGGGGAGGTGGCGGGGAGGGAGGCGGTGGCGGAGGTGGTGGTGAACGTGGCGGAGGAGGAGGAGGTGGTGGCGGTGGAGGAGGAGACGGAGGTGGCGGGGAGGTGGTGGTGGAGGGGAGGTGGCGGAGGGAGGTGGCGGAGGTGGTGGTGGAGGTGGAGGGGAGGCGGAGGTGGCGGGGAGGAGGTGATGGTGGCGGGGAGGGAGGTGGTGGAGGAGGAGGTGGTGAACGCGGCGGCGGAGGAGGAGGAGGTGGTGGCGGAGGTGGTGGTGAACGTGGCGGGGAGGAGGTGGTGGAGGGGAGGTGGTGGTGGCGGGGAGGTGGCGGAGAAGGAGGTGGTGGTGACGGGGAGGGGAGGTGGTGGTGAACGTGGCGGAGGAGGAGTTGGTGGCGGTGGAGGTGGAGGTGGAGGTGAACGTAGGCGTGGAGGTGGTGGTGGTGGTGGTGGTGGTGGTGGTGGTGGTGAACGTGGGCGTGGTGGGGGTGGAGGTGGGGTGGGGTGGGGTGGAGGTGGTGGTGGTGGTGGGGAACGTGGAGGGGTGGAGGACGTTGACGTGGAGGTGGGGTGATGGTGGTGGTGGGGTTGGCGGCGATGGAGGCGGGGTGATGGTGGCGGTGGTGGAGGAGAGCGCAATGGCGGTGGAGGTGAGCAAAATATGTTTAGAGGATCTGGCAATGGCTTCAAAAATGGCGGATACACTATACACTTTCTAGGTATCGGAAGTGTGGCATTGGTAGTAGCAAGGAATGCAAAAAAGATTAGGAATACAATATTCCACATTTTGTGCTCCATCACCATGATTGCTTGCCGCTAATTCACTGCACAAAAACTTGGAAAGTTTCCATTTATATAGGCATCAAATCCA
This sequence comes from Salvia rosmarinus, assembly GCA_036937905.1. Taxonomy (NCBI): domain Eukaryota; kingdom Viridiplantae; phylum Streptophyta; class Magnoliopsida; order Lamiales; family Lamiaceae; genus Salvia; species Salvia rosmarinus. Next base: position 16,998,265 of record CM072813.1, on the reverse strand, counting down.
ATATATTGTTCCGAATAAGATAGTCATAGTTCATTAACTAATGTTAGGCCGAATAAGTTAAGACTTTCTATTAATTAACTTAACTTACATAATATAAAATAAAAAAGGTATTGATAAATATGCACAGACATTATTGTGGTTTGTTTTATCATTTTCCATTAATTTCGAAATTATAGTAATTAATTTCTTTAATTGAATCTTTAATTTACATATTTGACCTATATGCGTTAATTAGAAATAAATATATTCAAATCCCTTAATTTTTGGAAATATAATATCCTGATTTTATTTCCAATATTAGTTACAATTATTTCCAACACACAAAGTATAAAATTTTAAAAATGATTAATACAATCTTACAAAAAATAATGCAACTAGTCAAAAATAGAATCAACCACAAAGAAATTAATTAAATTACGGAACACAAAATCAAATAGCAAAGTGGCTGAAATTATTCCTAACACTTTTTTTTTTATCTTTAAATCATAATTTCCTAAATATTGATACAAACAAATGAATAAGCCTAATATATGAAGCCTCGCAAACGGGTCGGCATCACTAAAAAATTTATTTATATCATATTATACTTAGATATTCACATGATTGCCAATTATATGAGGCTGTAAGTTTGCAATATGGGAAAACCATGCAACATAAATTAAGAAAAAAAAACTAAAATCAAAATTCTTTAAGTATATTAACAAAAAAATAAATTAAAGAAATCGTGTATAAAAGGAATAATATAATATAATAAGAAAATAAAATATTTTTAATTTTGATTGTAAAATATTTTGAATTGAAAAGTAATGAAAGAAATATTAATAAAAAAGTGAAATTGAACTTGAAAATAGGCATATGCATATCCAATTAATGATAGTGCTTATTATCAAGGAATAAATCCATTATTTATTTTCTTTACTAATATGTAGGAGGGATAAATTAGTCATAAGATTAAATTACTAATGATTGAACCGGTTTATAGAAAACCAAACCGGTTCGATTTAAATTTTTGGGGTATTATGTAGTTACATAATATGTAAAAAATCTTTATCCAAATAAAAAAAGATAGTGCTAAAGGTAGATAATATGTACATACATAATACTTTTGATAATTATAGTATTAAGACCATTTCCAAATTACCCCTAATCAATTTTTTATAGTAATATTATTAAATTGGGATGTTTTTATTTTCCTTTTTTACTCAATATTTTGTAAACAAATGATTAATTTGTTTCTTAAATAATTGCCACTATGGAAATATAGATATGCATCAATTTTATACCATTATATAGAGTTGAATACATAGAGGGATTTTTATTAATTGTAATATATCTTAATATATTAGAAAACATTTATATTTTTATGTACATTATAATGTGTTAATATTCTTACACAAGAATTATATCTTAAATTCAAAATTAATACGTTATAATATTTATAAGAATAGTAAATAAATGTATTCAAATTAAAATATTTTGATTAATAATTCTTTATGGATACATGTCAATCTATTTTTGGAGTCAATTTTATTTATTTATTTATCTTTTGCCTTTTCATTTTTATTACATTATTTGTCTTTTCATGTATTCATTTTTTTACTATGTGATTAATATTATTGTTATGCTTCTCAATTAAACTAAAATGTAATATCAGTTTATGCTAAAATTTTCGAAGACGAAGAATAAGATGATGAGGAAATCTCTTTTGTGCATAATCGAAAAAAAGGACGTGGAAATGTAGTTTGTATGTATCTCGTTAAATTTTTCAAAAAAAAGAAGAACCAAAAAATGAGGAAATATCTCGATAGGGCATAAATCAATATTGTGTAAAATGAATGAGATTAGTTAGTTTAATTTAAAGAAATAAAATCTCTTAACAAATGTTTCATAGGAGTAAATTCTCTTTCTCTCTCTATAGATTTCAAGATTGATTTGAATGCATTTATTCAAATAGTTTTCTCTCAATCATACTATGTATTAAGGATGTCCCTTCCTTAATGATCACAAAGTGCAATTATAAAAATTGCAAATTTAATTAAAATTGAATTAACCCCTTAATTTCCAGAAATGTGCAAAATGACAAAACCATCCAATTTATGTACATTTAGATTTATCCTAAAAAATCTTCGATCGGCCTTCTTGTTACAATGACTCAGGCAATATATGTTAAAATTCAATAATTTAGGCAGAAACTGTTGCAAAAATTACTTATTATTCCATCCATCTCACACAAAATAGTTTATATTTATTTTTGGACTATCTCATCCAAGATAGCCTATTTCATTTTTTAGTAAATAATTATATTTTCAAAAGTTGTAGGTTTTATCTATTTTTTATCACTTTAACTATTTCATACAATTCTCCTAAATAACCATATCGAAAAGAAATAAATCGTTTTCGATGGGATGGATGGAGTATAATTTAAGCGGAAATTTTCATGTCACTAACATGTAACATTTAAATCACATACCAATACTACATAACAAAATTACTTAATATATTAGGAAATAAAATTTCTACTAATATATAAAAGGCGAGAAATTGTTAGTTAGGACTTTGCTTTTTCAATTTTCGATTAGTTCACAGGTTTATAATATTACTTTCTATACGAATCTATTGATGAATTTTAATTTAGTTAAGTGATTATGATTACATTTCCTTTTTTACGAACACGGTTTTTTTTATTAAATTAATTAATCAAATAAAAGAAGATTCCCATTTTACAATATAACTTTTGATTGGTTTAATAGGAAGAAAACAAAAAAGTGAAGATGATATCTAATAGATTCAATTTGTAAATTTAATAAATAATTATAAAAATAGGCGTATTTCGTGGTAATGATGAAATGATGATTAGGAACGCGAGATTGAAATATCTTGTCGAATCGTCCGACAACGTGATAATCCAGCCAACTGCAAAACAAAGCCGAAGGGGGACTCCGAGTAGATACTTTGACGCCCAAGTTAATAATTTATTATGCTTAAGGCTGATTGATTGTTTAAGATTACGTACCTGACCCCTGCATAATAAAGGTGTTTATAGGTGTGAATATGACGTTGGGTGAGGTGATCTGAATCCTCTTAGGAGTAGGATATGTACAGATCCTCCAAGATCTGCACCATATTACTCGTGTCAGATCTATCGATAAGCGTCAACTCCTATCCGGATACAAGAGTCCTTGTGGCTATCACTTACTAACACAAACGATGTCGTCTTACTACCTAGGACAGTGGTCCTGGGTCTGGGTTACAGATTTGACAAAATTTGACAAAATTTGTTCTTCTAAATTCGGGCCCACAATCCTTGGTTACAGATTTGACAAAATTTGTTCTTCTAAATCTAGATGGTTTCACCACTTCGTGTATATGGTGAAACTACTTAGGTCTAGTCTCTCAAACCTCTAAGTCGTACTTCAATATAATATCTATAATAGAGTTTAGACAAATGAATCTATCTTTAACCGTGTTTTTCAATGTAAAAGCTTACTTGAATAGTTAGAAAATATAGTCCAAACCAAGTCCCGACATTAGTTGTAAGGGTAGAAGTTAAGGTGAAGCCGTGAGTAAGCGAGTGTGGTGGACTGAAAGCAAATGTGAATGAATAAAGCTATTAGCAAGTAACCCAGAGGTTGTGAGTAGCCTTAAAGTGAATTGGGTGAAAGCAAAGATAAGAGGTCATGATGTGATAACCCAATGACAAATGATATTTAGTACGTGAGATTTGAAGTTACTTTCCTTGAAAGTATAAAACAATGAATTAGGAATAAGGAATTCATTGGTTCAATAGGTTAAAAAAAATTCTATAAAGGGTTCTCCCACCCCCGACACCCTCGTTTAGGGTAATCTAGTTAATACTATTAATCTACATACCTATGTAGAACTTACTCTATTTTAAATATTCATATTTGTATTATTTATCATTAATGTAATTTATCCTATATTGTTAGATTTTTATTGAGACAATTAATATATTATTATAACAAATAATACTTATATAATTAAACAGTTTTGAGTATTAGTTTTTACTATACGGTTTGTCAAAAACTAACACTTTATAAATTATAGCGTAAGGTGATTTCCTTTCAAAATTCGACGGTTAAACATTAGTATATTAATAAAATGTTGAAAATATTGATAAAAGCTTAGAAGTTGGACGCTTTCAAAATTCGACGGTTAAAGTGTTCGCTATTTTTAACCCTTTCAGTAGATGACAAACCATCCCTCCCAGACCACTGTATCAGTCGAGGGAGACACTTTCCGTCGTTGACAAACTAATAAGAAATTAATAAAAAATTAGGCGATTTAGTACGAGACAGTATTAGGCTTGCTTCGTTTTTCTACTTTTGACAATGCCTATAAATTTTCATTTTTTCCACCTCCATTACTGACTTATATGGTAAATACTTTGGCTAATCCATCACCTCCGTTAATACAATACAGAATTACAAAGATAATAATATTAATATCAATATTGATATGCTCATCTAAATCCAAGATATTTAACGCCAAACATAATATAATTAATATTGATATTTTATTTAGGAAATGACAATATAATCAAACAAATCATGTCTTGTAGACTCCCGGCAGGAGCTTGTTCGAATTTCCGTATTATTCACTTGCAAAAAACCTTATAGGACAAAAAATCTCATCTCCTTTGTAGATTATGTATATACAAATGATGTACTATGGAATTGTTAACCCAATTGACAAGTAGAAGGAAAATGTGTAAGATGATAAATTAGAAATATAAGTCGACTCCCAATTTGTTTCTACCATCATCATATTGGGTGGAGACCTAACACTCTAATTACATAGAGTGTTACGTATTCTTCTTCTTCTTTTTTTCTATTTTTCTTTTGTTTTTGTTGAGATACACATCTTCTTCTTCATTTAGCTTCTGTTTAACAGCATTTTAGTCAGCTAGCTTTGCGTTTTTCTGCTAGTGCCTAACCTTTCATTAATAAGTTTCTATTTCAGCAAGATAATTAATACAATTAAATCGTTACTGTAATTATCTCTATATTAGTAAATGCTCAATGCAGATTTGCTCAAATTCAACTAAGTTAAAAATATATGAAAGCATCAAACAAGTGGCTGTTAGAGTTCCTGGAATAGTATACTCAATTTTTATGTCATTTTTGAGATACAAGATATAATACTATAAAAATTTCTGATAATATGCACAAAACACAATAACTAAATTAGTACAAACTTAAATAATGCATTTTTAACTTATGCATGTCTCCCATTCTCACATATCTTTGTTTCTCTCTTCTCTAATTTGCAAAACCACTTTCATTGCTGGTCATTTGCTTTCTTTCTCGTTGATCATTTGTCTTTCGAATTATGAAGCTAGAAGAAATCGATCTAAACGAGAGAAGAAAGTCCGGAGAAATCAATCTCATAAACATATTTGTATTTAACCATATGCATATTTCTTTTTAATAATGTGTATACTTTTTTTGTATCACATAACAAATGGAATTATGATTACATCCTTACTACAGTAAAATCAGTGCCTGTAAGTTGAAAAATCCGAAAAAAATCTACCATAAGATCAATGAGATTAATAAATGAGATTGAGTACTACAACACTATATATTTGTATATATATGAGAATTATCAAACAGAAAACGTATGGGTTTCTTTTTGAAATTTTCGTGGATTATAAGGTGTTGATATATTCTAGCGTGTTTTTCTTTTGAAATTTCTTTGGATTAAATCATTATCTCATAGAATTTTAACTTGGCTATATATGGGTAAGAAAGTCCGTGTTTTAATATTTTTTATTATTTTATTAAATAAAAAACTATAAAAAATGAATATGTATAGATTCATCCAAATTCTATTTTTATTGTCATGCCTCAGTTTCCTATATACCCCCCATGTTTTATAAAATACAAAGCTAGTTATATGAGATCGACCTTTTTCTCCCCTAAGCCCATATCACTTGGAAAACCATAACAAAATATTATAACCCCAAGCCTTTCGAGAAGAGATCAAATATTTTTTTTTTGTAGGAATATATGAACCAATGCACTTTATACATATAACTAATGTACTTTACATATAAAGTTATTGTGATATGATAATATTGATGAACAATCTATTCTCTACCATAACTTAGTAGTACATTAACTTTATACATAAAATCCATTAGTTTGCAATTGTTACGAAAAAAATAAGTTTTTACTATAACTCAACTCCGAGGTCTCCACCATTCTCCATAAATAGAATGATCAAAGAAATTACACTGCCAAATCTGGGTTTTATATTGTCAAATCTCGGCTCCATTCTTATAATTAGAAAACAAAAGTGAATGAAAAATGAAAACTTCATATGCTTCCTGCTCACAAAGATGGTTCCATATCTATGCTCGAATCAAACATAGAGAAAAGTTTAGAATTAGACAAAAAATGTGATTAATATTGCAGACGAACAGATTGCCTCGAACCATAAGCATGTTATATGATGTTCTTCTCCAATCTCCATGTTAGCTTTCTCCCTCAAACCCAAAATCTATAATGAAAAGACCGAACATAATTGATATATTTTACTTGAATTGTTTTCATATTATCGTTGTTCTTTCTGATTTTATTCCCTTGAAAATTACAAGGCCAAAAGAGTCATTCCAAATTAGTTATATCTTAATTCAGTATAGTATCTATAAAAAGATAAATGAGAGTAAGAATAGAATTTGCTTTCAACATATTATAGAGACCAGATTCGATAACATGTGCAACTTGTAATCAAATACACACATGTCGCGACTTCAATAAATAATAGTTTAAACAGCATAAAAATATAACAGAAAAATAATAGGTAAATGTATAAGAAATTAATATTTGTACATATATTTTAAAATAATTGATGCCCATAGTTATTCTTGTGTATTTCGGACTGTTTAAATTGCAGGTGAATATAGCTAATTCAATCGTCATAATTGATGTTTCGGCACCCATGCAAGTGGGGTAACAGATACAGAATCATCGCCAACATCTAGATTAGCGAATTAAAATTTTAGGTATTTATGGATATGGAGACGTTAAATTCCTTATAGCTTTAAGCATACAGTCATATGACCGTTGACTATCATTTGAGATTCAGCTTATTAAACTTGATGTCCTACTCTGTATCACATTAAGCATATCAAACTTGGTAGACTTGCTATTCTAATCTCCAAATTTCTTGATAATTAAGTTTTTTAGTATACTTTCCCTGGTTGATGAATATACCATAAGCTAATTGTGGATTGATCATTTTCTAAATCTGGAATTCACCAAGAATTTAGATAACGTATCATACCAGGTTCGAGTACTTGTTTCAGTCCATAGAGAATGATCTTCTTTCTTTAGACTTTCTCACCGACTTCAAAGCCAGGTGATAGTTCAACATACGCTTCTTCCTTCATGACACCATTCAGAAATGCACTCTTCACATCCATCTGATATACTTTGAACTTCATATGAGCCGCATACGCAAGGAACAATCTGATTGCTCCCAATCTGGCTGCAGAAGTGTCAATTTTTTCCTCCTGACAGTAGGCTTTAGCAACTAGTCTTGCTTTATTTCTGACTACAGCTCCGTCCTCATTCTTCTTGTTCTTGAAGACTCATTTGGTTCCAATAACATGGAGTGGTCTCTCTACTAGTTCTCAAACTACATTTCTCAAGTAATTTGTTCACCTCTTCCAACATTGGCATTGTCCATTCGACATCCTAGAGGGCCTCTACAACGTCTCTGGCATATATATATTCATTTCTATTTTCAAAAATATTCAATTGTATATTTTAAAGAAAAGATAAAAAGGAAAGATAGTGAAAGTAAAATAAAAAAATAACAATGTTACTAGGTAAATATATGTTATATATATTAGACAGAGTACTATTATATTATTTAGAATATTATTTTACTGATTTTTTCTATAAATTTTCATATTGAATACGTGAATACTGTTGTTTACAAAATACTCCAAAAAAATCGAATCAATATTCGAATATTCGTGAATAATCTAATAACCATTTCATATACGAATAAAAAATGATTACCAAATCAAATATTTCAATAATTTCATATTATACGTACATTAAAATTTAAAGGAACCACTTATAATATAGTAATAGCCAGATATATTCACCCAGAGATACCCTATTTTGTTTCTCAAAATGAGTTTCATATAGTATGATAAACAGCAAGAAACACGGTGTAACAGAAGTGTAAGCATCAAAATGTCTCTTACTCCCCTAACTGAACACCGATTATTTTAATTTTATTTTTGAGCAAATTGAACAACAGCATTTTAGCCAAAAGAACTTCTAGCGCTTTCAGAATTAATCGTTTTATTAGGTAGAATCTATTTTTGTGATTTTTGCTACCAATAGGAATTAGGGTTCTTGCTGACTCTGTCGATGGTATTCTCACGGCACCTGGCTTTCTCCGGTGCATATTAGCTTAGACTACCTACATCCATCACTCACCTCTCAGCAGCGAGCTCATAGCTACGTTCAGAGAGCTCCTCAAAGGATTATGATTTCATCTTACGTCGTAAATTTTAAGCCGTCAATCATATATAATATTAGGACTGACACTCTCATGCGCGTGCCCATAACATGCACGCCACGTTTGCTACTGAAAACCCGCCACTGTTTAATTGCATGGTTTCCCGTGCACGCACGGTGGTGCGGCGGAGCGCACGGAAGACCAGCTCTTATATGAATATGCACAAGCTTTTTGCATGATGTTTAGATATCTATACTGCCCAAGCTTCGTTTTCAGTGGGTTTTAATTCCAAATTTCCAATTAGGAAACCTCTATAAGAACCATCCTTCTACCGATGCATGAAAAATAATTACAAACACCATTACAAATTGACGATATTGCAACAAACTACACCAAATAAACTGACTAGTTCCGCTCTGTAGCCTGCATAAGCAATTACCAAATATATGAATCATAAAGGAGAATATAATTATAGTGTGTAGCACAAATTAGTTCAACAATTCTTAGGATTGATATCCTATATAAACCAAGTTGATTAGTTTTCAAAATAGCAGGACAGTAGTAAAAACTTCAGGTTTTTAAGGATTAGAAATTGAAAACTTACATCTTTAGCAGACATGTGGAGATCCCAGCTCCCGGTTCTGGTAGCTCTTCTCCATATTTGCTGCATCTACAAATGCCTTCCCGTGGAAATTTTGGATGCCTGACCCTAATTATTCGCCACCACCTCCGTCCTACACTTACGAATCACCTCCACTGCTCTACAAGTACGAGTGATCACCACCCCCACCATACAAATTTGAGTCGCCACCTCCACCACCCTACAAATATGATTCTCCACCACCTCCACCATACAAATACGAGTTGCCTCTTCCACCACCATACAAGTACGAGTCTCAACCACCTCCACCATACAAGTATGAGTCGCCACCACCCCCGCCGTATGAGTACGAGTCTCCATCACCTCAGCCGTATGAATACGAGCCCCCACCTCCACCACCCTACAGTTACGAGTCACCACCACCTCCGACCTACAAATACAAAGCACCACCTCCACCTCCACCTCCATCGTACACATACGAGTCACCTTCACCTCCACCGTACAAGTATGAGTCCCCACCTCCACCACCCTACAAGTATGAATCTCCACCACCACCCCCATACAAGTATGAGTCTTCACCTCCGACACCCTACAAGTACGAGTTGCCACCACCGCCGCCCTACGAATCGCCACCAGCCCCACCATACAAGTATGAGTTACCTCCAACCCAGGTTATATGAAGTGACCGCCACGGCTCCAGCATCTTGCTAGTTATATTAGAGGTTTCAACTCTCTTCACCAGCATCTTGCTAGTTATATCAGTATTGGATCACATTTGAAGTACCTTACTCCAAGAGTGGACGCTTGGTCCAACAAAATTTCACAGAAATGGAAACAACAAAAATAAAAAGAGCTGCTTCATGTAACAAGTAATATTTTTACTCTTATAATGCAATTTTCATCAGAATGTATAATCTATGCAATGTTTGTAAACCTATGTTCTTGTACTTTATAATACAAATAAATAAGATGCTTGAATGCTGTTGTCATTGTAAACATCTGATGGCGCTTGCATTTTCTTCTTGACTAAATTTCTCTGGCTTCAGTTCACTTCTTATGAAATGTGATCAAAAGCAATGAATCCAATAATGATAAATGCATGACTTGAATTTACAAACCTTAGATAAAACAATGTTGGATACTCTTTAAGGAGAAAGAACAAAGGAATAAACAGTGGGTGAAACAAATGTTAATTTCAGCATTAACTAAAAGAAATGTGGTACCGCAGTGTCTCAGCGTTAGAAAACAAAATATTTGGATGCCACTCTTATAAATGTAAGTAGATTTTCTAAACTACACACTAGTACACTCTGCATAGGCTTCTATGTATGAGAGAGAGCATAAATGTGCAATAAATAGATCCTTCTCTATGGAACTTTCAGTCAATTTGTCAAATCATTGTGCCGATCATCACCAAATACCACAGTGTTGCATACTGGACATGTCTGGAAAGAAGTGGAATCTACTATTAAAAAAATTATTAAGAAAATACAGAAAACACGCTGCGAGTTTTTAAAGATGGGTGTTGAAATTACCTTGTTGATGCTAAGCCACTTGGAGCCACAATGAGTGTGGTAAGCATGCTTACACGGTAAATTGATTTGTCTGTCCCCTCTTTTATATCGCATCTGGCAAATGACACATCTGTTTTTCCCACGATAAACCATGGAAAGAAGTTTGAAATTTGGACTCTGAGGAATAAAGGATCTAGCATCTAGCATTTTGATCATGTTTAATAAATATTTTGCCAAAAATGAGTTGGAAGAAATGAAAATTTGAAGGAATTTGGGAAAAATATATATAAAGAGAGTCAATCAGCCCATAATTGTGTAGGGCAATATAATCAGCTATAAATGTCACCTGTCTTCAGATTTTTCCTTGAGAAAATTCCACCAGACTTGTGTTTTGAGGTTGGAAGTAGATCAATGAGCTCTTGTGAAAGTCCTCGACTTTGAGTCCCCACTGCCTCGCCTAAATCTAGCAGTTCCTACAGAGGAATGCCAACAGATCAACAATTCAGTAGGTGGTAGTCTGAAACCCTTGGGAAAGAGGTATCACGCTGCCAATAGAAAATGCTAGAGGAATATAGAGGAACTGTCACATAAGAAATTCTTTTTGCAATATTATTTCAGATTTTCATGTCTATTTAGCATTTAACATTGAGAGACACAGCACAACAGCTCACTATGAAGAGTATTTTCATTCTTGATCCTACACCTCTGTATTTTATGGAACTCAAGTCTAATTTCACTTTCTTCCTAACAAAGGTCAAATTATTATAGCCATTGCACACTGAGACGGTTTCCTATTAGTCCCGGAATCCCCCATTACCCAACTTCATCAACAAACTTTACATCGAACATAACTCTAGCGAAGAATGTCCTGTTAACTCTATTATTTACTTCTGTAACTCATAATAAATTGGCAACACTGTCCACCCTTCAGCTACATACTTAGTTACTCAGTACTTCTCTTACTCTTAAAGCACCGAGCTTACAAGGAAACAGTTCTTAAGGGTGAGTAATCCAAATTCAAAATAAATGTTTATTTCCTACCTCATACGTCATGGTATCAGGGTTGATATCATCTTGCCATGCGACCTACAGTAACACATACAAGAAAAAAAAGTTTAAGATCAAACATTAGGAGAACTCTTCAATGGTGAACCCTATCAGTGATTGGTGCAAGCAGGTTTGACAGTTACAACCAGACGGGAAAGGAGTAGAATAATCTAGCAGGTTTGACAGTTACAACCAGACGGGAAAGGAGTAGAATAATCTGAAAGTAATAAAGGACAAGCAACAAAAACCATGTGGTCCCCTCCTAAGAGACTTCCTTTCCTATCAGCAAATGCATGTAAATACCATCTTTGACCAATTTCAAAATTTATCTATGGCGAGAATAGTCACCAATGATCAGGTAACCAGTAACCACTATAAGAGATTCATGGTTCCCTCTTGCAAGTGTACAAGTTTACAAAAGAAAAGCTATTATTAGTTAATTGTATTATTCGAAATCATAAAATTGCAACACTGATATTAAAACCTATTCAGTAATATGTGATGAAACTTCCGCTAGATTTCACCAGTAAATTGAGAATGACAGCTGCTTTCATTTATTTTGCATGCTTATTTGTACATTTGCAAATTATTTCAGGGGCTTAGTCTCAAACTAAAAAAAAGTATCTCACTTCACTAGAAACGTGTTTCACCAATCTCCAGACAGAACAAGAAACTGAGATATGTATTTTGTAGCTCGTTCAAAGTACTGAAGTAGCCATTTTGCATTTACAGTATTATTATGGAAAAAGTAGAAACATGTAAGAATAAATGATATCCTAAAAGTTCCAACCTCAGGTTCAGCACTGGCAGCATCTTGATCATTTGATGATCCTGCATTTTCAGGAAATAAACATGCTAAATTTAAGACATGAATGAGAACTTCAGTTTTAAGAGGGCACTAGATGTGTAAATGATTTTGAACCCTACCAGAGATGATATATTTAGTGTTTGTGTTTCACCTGAAACTGAATACTCTAAAAACTTACTTTCCTCTGGAATAGAATGCACTTCAGAAACCGCACTTTGTTCGGGTGGTATGTCAACAGTTATAGGTTCTTCTGTGGTTGCCATTGAAGAATATTCCCAAACTCTCCTGTTGGAATCCATTCTTGGAGCAAGGTCATTGTCTTCGTAAAGTCCATAATAAATACCCTCTGGATCAGATTGTCCATATTTATAGGAATTCATATGCATTGACCAATATAAAGATTCCTGAATGAAAATGATTAACTTCATCAGATAGAGTGAATTTCTCGAAGGCCTTCAAATCACTTTTACTTCTACAACAATAATGCATCACTATAAATTCAAGAATAGCAAAACATAGGACATATCCTTGTCTAAGACAATATCAAATGCATTCAGAAACTCATTGAAAGAAACTACAATCTGTGAAGCACGAATATGAATATGAATATGAATATGAATATGAATATGAATACGGAACAAGATACGATACGAATACGAAAATATGTTTATTTTCTAAAATCAGAATACGAATACGTTCAAAATATGTTTATATTTTTACTAATTTTTATATTATATTAATAATATTATTCTTATATTCATATAGAGTCATAGACTCATTTATATTTCGTATTTCTACTTTGTCAAATTCAAGACAGATATTAACCAAACATACTTAACTGACATATTGAACTTCAAGACTATTTATCTCTGCTGTCACTTGTTGGCTTCTAATCTCAATGCAAGTGTTGTCCAGCTGTCTTCTATTAATTATCTCTCTCACCCATTGCTGTCCAGTTGTCCTCTATTAATCATCTCTCTCACCCACTATTAATCCAAGAAAGAAGAACCAAACGAAAACTGAAGAAAAGGAAAACTGAAGAAAAAAACAGAATAAAAAGAGAAGGAAAACAGATTCAAGCACCGACTGAGCGCGGCGGTGTGAGTGGCGACAAGGACTCAAGAGGTGGCGCGAAATAAGCTCTCTGTTCTGACTCGTAAGAACTTAAATGTATGTAATTTTGAGTTTGAAAAATTAATCATGTGTTGAACCCCAAAAAAAGGTATTTGACTTTGAGAAAATGTATTTGAGCGTATTTAATACGTATTGCATTTAATAAAAAATAATAATAAATATAAATATATAAAAAAACATATTTAAAACATATTTAGATGTACTTTATTTTGTATACGTATTAAATACGTATTTGAAGAATACTCAGCCCTTCAGAGCATATTTGTGCTTCCTAGAGTCTACAATAGGTAATCAAGAGCAATAGTTAATAGGGATATTCTCTACTTCAAAGCAGTCCTCTTCTCAAGCATTACCACCTTGCTCAAAAGAAAAAGTTCAAATACAATACTTCATGCCTTTCAATATCTAAGTCGGAGATATTTGTTAGACTCTGAAATCACCAGTATAGCAAATCTCCAAGAAGTCATCTTTAACTTAGAATACATTCTAGAACTGTATCAAAATTGGATTTATCTCCAACCATTTCAAGATATTGATAGTAACAAAGGAAGCAGTCTGCACAAAAATGAGTCTAATAATTGGCATCTAAAGTATTTTCATACTCCATCAACGTACAATGTGTGATCAATATTTAAATGTGGCAGCAAGAAAAATGCATTTAAAGCATAGAAAGTGCACAAATGAGTGTGCTATCTCTAAATACAAGTAATATAAGGACACAGCTATTCTCTCTTCCGTTTGAAAGTCTACTTGTGTCCAAGTTAGGCGTTTAGAGAAGAAGTACTTCACATATCATGCTAATAGGGCCAGAGTAAAGTATATGCAAGACATCCTTGAAATAATGTGTATCCATCTTTCTTCATTTCTGAATTTCCGAATTTCATATAGATAGACATTACTTTTCATCTAAAAGAAACTCCATCAATGGTATTCTGACACTGTTGTTGGCCACAACAACTGCAAGTTTCTTATCTTTGTTGTACTAAACTGATTCAGATAGATTTGAAGGATGCTTAACAACAACAATAATACTATGTATCACAAACAAGTTCAACCTTAGCAACAAACAAAATACTGAACTAATGCGCGGCAATCCTTTGTAAACAATTAGCGAAGCAACATAAAAGTTTACCTGATCATGCATCGGGGCGAAGTTAAGATAATTCAAAGGGGCTGTTGGAGCACCGCCAAAGAAATCAACATAACCCTCAGATACAGGGTAAGAGTAGCTGCTATCCATATAATGCACCTCTACTTGCTCGTTCTCGTTCATTCTTGTCTATAAAACATCGGTCTCCATAAAACAATTGAACCAACACACACACATACGCAGAAAGCATCTTCAATATTACCAAACACTCGTTATTGTAAATTACAGAATTATCTACTAGATTTATCTGTAAGGAATTTCAAAAGCAGAGCAATTTAAGCACCATAATCGTCAGAAGTTAAAATCTAAAATTTCCAAGATAACATAAAGGGTAATTTTCTATAATACAACATGCATTGCTCCCTTGCCCATTCAAGAATTCAAAATAGAGAGTTAAAGAAAGCAACGGGAAAAAGAAGGGGGGAAAAAGTACATTGCACCCTCATCAAATATCCAATTCAAGAAATTAACACGAAGCAGTTGAAGAAACCGAAAACACACGCAAACGGACCAGATAATAGTGGGCGTTGTATACGTTGCTGCTACAGACGGTGAATAACAAAAGATGTTTTGATTCCTCGGTGCGAATGAACGAGTTGCACGAGCGAGCGAGGCAGATTCACACGCAGTGGGCGGTGTAGATTCACACACAGAGTGATGGTGTGGCAGCGTGTTTTCTCTTTTGTCTGTCAGTGGTCTCGTCTGGCTTTGCTTGTGGCGCTTATGCCGCATTGCACCTACACTACACGCCAACCCCACTCCCACCCCTCCGCCCCCACCCCTATTTTTCGTATCTACTAGGACATCAATGTATGAGTTTATTCGAGATTAATCCACAGCCACTTATAGTTCATTAAATTTTAAAATAAATGTTTTGATTCTGATTCTTGTTCCATATTCGTTTTAGACTCGAACCATTTAGATCAATAATTTGATGGTTCGATTTGATCTCGATCTTGATTCCGATTCTAATTCCAGAATCAGAACTGATATTTATTTATTAGTTTTGATTCGAGTAAACTCGTCTATTAACAAGCTTAAGCTTAAGCAAACTTATCAATGGGCCGATTTTATACATACCGATCCGGTCCATCCGGAATCACTCATAGCTCATTAAATTTTAAAACAATAATTTCAATTTCAGTTTTGGTTCGGTTCTGGTTCCAAACTCACTCAGATCAGGACCGTTTCAGATCCATAGTTGATTATCCGAATTCGGTAACTAATGAGTCGGTTCCAAAATCAGAACAGATAATTATTTATTAGTTTTTGTCCGAGTAAAACTCGTTCATTGGTATCCTAATCTCTACACTCTTTCAACTTTTCAATTTAAAATCAATTAAATATATTCCCTCGAAAATTAATTAAATATATATTTAAACCCCAATAAACATACAAAGTGTGATAAAGTGAAATATTGGAAGAGAGGGAGGGAGATGGGAATCGAGGAGGCACCGCCGAATTCCCGAAATGCTGTCTGCAAAAAATCTTTGCCCTACAGCTGTACTATACCAACAATATCTACAAATCCAATATGTTTGCTCTTTTACTGTTTGGTCCCCTTCAACACTTCTCCTTTGTCAATGGAATGCAGATAATATTGTTTACTCTCTCTTTTCTCTATCAAATTACTTTCTCTACTTTTCCATTGGTATTATAATGTTTACTATATTATTAATTCAGATTTCGTGGTTGGGATGATCAACTGCCGTACTCCCATCAAATCTTTGATTTTTCCTCGTTGGTTACCTGTTTGGTTGGGATGATCAACTGCTCCACTACAAATATATTAGTTTTTAACCAATTGAGTTAAATATTGTATTCCAGTCCAAATCTCTAACATACAGTCGATAGTAGTACACATATAATGTTGGAATCACCAGTCAATCGCTGTGATGAATAAAGCTGCAGTTTCATGGCACCACTGTACCCTACCTCACAAAAGTAGCGAGTTATAAGAAGTAAATTGGGTAAAGTGAATCCTACGCTCTGAACCCTAACATGACCAAAATTATCTCATAGCAGATGATATATGTTTTGTAAAATTCAACTCATCTACATGTGTATCGCGATAGTCGTAGTTATGCAGTCTCAAATGACAAACAAAAAGGGAGAGAAAGACGTGGTTGTGTGTTGAAGGAAGGAATTTGTCCAAAAATGAGGTGGTGAGATCAAAATGGGGCCCCCCCACTTATGACATACCTAATACCCAAGCAAAGAATTCATCTTCTTTTGACTCTCAACGCGCAGCCAAACATTATGCATCCATTCTCATCTGCAGAAACTATATTAACAATAATCCATTAACAGAGTGGGTATCATAAAAGTGTAGAGCATTTCGATTGTATCAATTAACCTGCAACTTCCCATTAGAACAACTGGTTTCAATGAATAGAGTGATTTATCGAATCCAGCAGAAAAGTTAGACAAATTGCGATTATCATAGAGATTTGTGAGACGTGTACGAACGGCGTTGGACACCAAGCGACAAGAAATTATCTGATCGTTGAAATGTGTAATACTATCCCAAACAGGGGAATGTTGTGTATTTGTGTGTGTTGTTATTGTTATAATTGAGCGCAAGAACTACTTTCAGATGCCTATCTGTGCATTCGATATTTAATCCTTCATAATGAAGCCAATACATGTAGATTGCGATTTCACGACTTACCATTTACATTAATCAGAGAACTGACCCAATCATGCTGGGTGAAGTGTAGATTTAGGAGGCATATTTATGAATTTATTGGAGAAATTGAAGTTGCATTTGAAGATTGAGATTAGAAAATTCGGTTTGAAGATGGAGTGAAGAAATGCGAACTGGGCTAAAAACGAGAAGAAGATTGCCAGAATCAGAGGAATTTGGTCGCACTTCTTTTAGACTGTTTGATTGACAGTAAAGTAATGTTAATTAAAAATATTGTTCCTATAAAAATGATTTCAGAGAAAATGAATTCCAATATATTCGTTATCTTGTGTTTAGAAAATACTAAAAAAAATATTATAATTATTAGGATTATGAATTTATATAAATTAATTAAAAACAATTAACCAATCGATATAATAACTAAATTATACTAACAATCATAAAAGTTTTCATAATAGCTTTTCTAATAACAACAATGTAATTTATTAATGTACATACTAAATGATTCATAATTATAAAGTTAAATTTAGATTTCTTAAGAATAATAATTATAATAATAATAAAAATATACCACAAGTCATGTAGATTAGTAGTAACATTTCCCCCATCTTATGAGAATGAGAGATCACAGTACAAATCTCAATCCACCTTCTTCAATTTCTTTTTTTGTAAAATAAATAAATAAATAAATAAATAAATAATAATAATA
This sequence comes from Salvia rosmarinus, assembly GCA_036937905.1. Classification (NCBI taxonomy): domain Eukaryota; kingdom Viridiplantae; phylum Streptophyta; class Magnoliopsida; order Lamiales; family Lamiaceae; genus Salvia; species Salvia rosmarinus. The sequence continues at coordinate 16,980,153 of CM072813.1, read as the reverse complement.
ATAATAATAATAATAATAATAATAATAATAATAAAAACAAAAGACTACTAAATAAAAACTATAGTTGCATTTCAATAAAATTATAAAAATAACATTAAATATACAATTATGTAAAAAATTAAAATGAAGAAAAAGAATACCTAGAAAAAATTGAGGAATAAGAATCTTGAAAAAATACATTATTTTCCTTTCTTTTATAAAAATTCAATCAAATACAAACACATTACTTTCCTCGGAACAAATCCATGTTAAACAAACGGACTCTTATAAGGCCAGATTGGAATCCTAAAAATAGTGGGTTCGCCAAAAATTGTGCCAGCCGATTTTATGATTGGCCCGTTGGCGGGGGCAGTCCGCTGATTTAACTTGGACCGACATATCAGTTGTTAAGGTCCATACCACAAATTGGGCCTACCCTACCCAACCCGATTTCATACAGGTCATTGGGTCAACAGGTCTAGTTTGACATATTAGAGCAACTTAATGAGCTTATTCTTAATAAATTAGATCATTTTTCAAAGTCGTTTTTTTCATTGTGTATTCCAGTTCAATCTCTCATGTGTATCTAAAAATTTCTTTAATTTTTATAATCATCTTTAGTATGTATTTATGGAAATCTCAAATACATGTGGCACGCCATTTGGGTAGATGGAATATATATTTTTAATTTTTAACCTATTTGGTCTTCGTATAATTTTCTTTGTCTGAACTAGATAGATTTAGATGTGCCCACTATTGATAATAAATATATTTTTGGTCTCTCTTATAAAATATAGTAGTAATAATTTTGTTTTGAATTACAAAATACATCGGCCCGTTATGCGCATATGTCATTACTGCGATAATTTTTCTTTTTAGGGGCACTACTGCGATTAATATATATATATATATATATATATATATATATATAGGGTTGGGTTATAATACAAACCCCCTTAAAATAAGAAATAAGAATTCATCTTGATCATCCATTTACCATTAATCAATGGTTAAAGATTAAGTTATCACATTCCCTATAATTAAGGGACGGTTATTTTCGTAATATTCTGTAATTACCATTATACCCTAATTTTATTTAATCACAACCACACATCTTCAAAAATCAATGGTTCAAATTTGTTCCCATTTCTTATTTTTGAATGTGTTTTTATTTGAACTCAATCCTATATATATATATATATATATATATATATATATGAGTTATTATAAAAATTTTGTTATTCTATAAATGTGATAATAATACATTCTCCATAAAAATTACTGCACTAAACAATAATATTTGAATTTTCGCTCCTCATTGGATTCAGATACGGGTGGTGCATCACCGTAGATCTTCGAGATCTAATGGCTAAAAATGATTCTCACGTTCTTACTTTAAATAAAGTTTTTATTTGAACATATTCTAGTTAGTTAGTTAATTAGTTAGTTAGTTAGTTAGTTAGTTAGTTAGTTAGTTAGTTAGGTTAAAATCAGAATGATTTTTATTCTAAAACCTAAGAACCAATTCACCCCTTGATTTTTGGAGATATGCGCATAAGATTGTAGGTTCTATTTAATTGTTTTATATTTATTTAATTTAATAATAAGGCTAACAAGGTAATTTTGCATTTCTCGTAACTGATTTGTTACTCAAATCACACGCATCATTATCTCTAACTTTGAAATTATATTTTCAAAATTTTTGGTTTATCATACATCAAATCGTTAGCATTGATTTAGTTTAATACATCATAACAATTTACAAAAATACAATGTATCATATGCAATGTACACTATTATATCTAAAATGAAATTAAATAGTTAAATTCTTGCATGAGTAAATAATTGAATTCATCAAAATAATCATTGCGATTCATTTATATATGCATTAAGATTCACAAACTTAGTATATGATATGCATCCATTATGCAGTTGGACATTATATACGGATAATAATTCATCAATTTCACAATCGGAATCATCACCACAAAACAAGCGATTCATAAACTTTTGTAAACGATATATTTGCATGATTTACTAAACCATACTAACAAATCAAAACATGGAACTTATTATTTTATTTATTAAATTACAAGGTTCCTATAATTTATGCATTCATACATAACATATCTATTATTTTCCCATCTAATCTTTTTTTTATTGCATATTACCTATGTATAGCCGCCCAGATATACGCGTCTATGTCAGCAATTTGTTCTTCAAATTCAAATCAAATACCTTAAAACTCTAATTTTCAGTATTATAAAGATGGCTTAAATGTTGAATATGGATCGTTTGTGAGTGAGAGAAAGAGTTAATTAATGTCTTTGAAATTCGGATTTACCAAATATGCAAAAACAGACTTTCACAAATTCACCCCTCAATTATGAAAATGATTTTTGTATCCCATTTGGTTTCAACCATTGATTAATGTAAAATTAATGGTTAGTAATAGTTTTTAGGTGACGGTTGATATCCAGGAATTGAATGAGAATGAAATGGTGATTCATATGTTCATTCTCAATCTTATGGCTGATAAGATTTTTACACTAGTAATCATCATTCCCAAAGAAATGCTTATTCACATGAATATGTGATTAGTCATTCCTCCCCTCTTCCATGATGTTAACTATTCTCATAAATATGAGATTAGCTAAATTTATTTATTTTTTCTAACAAAACTATTCTTAATTATTTTTTATCTTATAAAAGTAGTAGTAGTTATTATTAAAATAATAATAATAAAATAGTAATATTTATGATCATAAATAAATAGTAATTATGAATAGTAAATAATTATAATACAATAATAGTGTTAAAATTTATATATATTAATAATATTAACATAACAAATAATAATTAATATAATAAATAGTTATATTAAAATAGTAATAATAATAATAATAATATAATAATATAATAATAATAATAAATATTATTAATTAATTAATAATAATATTAAAAATATTAACATAAAAAAGTAATACCAATAATATTATATTAAAATAATATTATTAATATTAGTTAATTAACTAATTTATTATTATTATTATTATTATTATTATTATTATTATTATTATTATTATTATTAACTAAAATAATTAATTAACTATTATTATTATTACAGTAATAATAATATAAATTATAAAAATAATGGTTATTTCATTTATTTTATTTCATTCCTATTCGTTCATTCCATATACATATCAGTCATAGATAACACATATTTCATTCCTTCATATCATCATTTTATTCCAAAGTTCACTATATTCCTATCTAATTTCATTCATGCGTACCAATCATCACCTTAGTTTTTACTTTAAGGATGGTTTTATATTAACCTCTCCATATATATATATATATATATATATATATATAGTGTGTGTGTGTGTGTGGTGGTGGTGGGGAATTATGGCGAGAATTACTTGATCACATGAGCAAGTGATATGTGATTATATCATGTTAAGGTAAGTAGATTGCCTAGGATTTAGTAACCAAAAGACACAATTGGTAATTAATTCTTTTGTTTCTTAGATATAGTACGTCGCAACTAATCCTTCCAAAACGCTTCATCTCAATCTCGTCTTCCATCAAAAGATAGTTTGAAGCTCCTCATCATGTCTTGCATGCTCAGGAAGTAAAATTATTAACTTAATTATGAAAGCAACGAAAATACTGTTTTCTTGTCTATAAGAAAAACAAAAGTTGCAAAACTACTTTCTTTAATCAAATGCGGCTGTATGTATCCGCTCACACTAAATACAAAATGAGATGGTCTCAATACATCCAACCGTATACATCTGAACTTTGATAATTTTCTTGATATAAATGATATTTGATACTTATCTTTAATATAAATGATACTTAAGCAAATTATACTTCTTTTAATATAAATGATATTTTCTCAATAACAAATGTTACTTTTGTCCGTCCAAATGCGATGCGAACGGATGTACGGGAGTTTTGTGATACAAAATACGCTTTTTTTTCTAAGTTGAGAGATTGAGGATTTGGAATCCATATCTAATTTCTCACCCTTTCGAGAGATGCGGTTTGTTAATTCTATAGAGCGGCGAGTGGAGCGCGGTGCGATGGTGCAAGCAGTGAAGTGGTGCGAGCAGTGATATGTGCAAGTGGTGGCAAGTGATATGTGCAAGTGGTGCCAAGTGATGCGAGTGGGCGGTGGTGAAGTGGTGCCAAGTGATGCGAAATGAATAAAGCGGAACGAAGTGGTGCAGTGATGCGGTGAATAAAACATGCACGTTGCATGATGGTGGAGGTTGTAATCGGTGCCACGTGGTTTTGTTTTGTTACAAAGTTGTTATTAGATTTTGTTATTAGATTGTTAGCTTTTGTTTTCGCAATATAAATAAAGGTCGTAAATGGATGGTTTGAGCTTAATGAGAATAAGAGAAAATAAAGTTTTCCTCCGATATTTCTTCTTCATTTCTCTAAATTCTACATGGTATCGAGCCATGCTAGATGAATCAATACACATAATATACGAATGGTAAAGAACCAGAAGGTTGGCATGGGAATTATTAGTGAAGAAGAAGAAGGTGCTCACGAAGAAGAAGAAGCAAGAAGAGAAAAGTGAAGGAAGCTCAAGTTTTGTGATAAATCGAAGGGACGAAACACGTAAAGTAATCAAATGGAAGATCATCGGGTTAGAGAAATTCTACAATTGCATAATGGAGATCATCCGGTATGCAATTGGTCACATTCAATTAAATGGTAGTAATTTTCGAATTGGAGTAGATCTATAAGGCGTGCTCTAGGAGCCAAAAGTAAACTCGAATTTTGGATGGAAGTTTTATGAAACCTGCGTCTGATTCACCACACTGTAAAACGTGGATCAAGGTGGATTATATGGTATCTTCATGGATTATCAATTCTATATCTAAGGAGCTTACAGATTCATTTGTGCATATTGATAATACTAAGGATTTGTGGGATGCTTTAAACCATAGATTTGGGAAAAGCAATGGTCCCAAAATCGCACGGCTGCAGAGAGAGATCAGTATGTTTAATCAAGGGAATCAAAGCGTGATGGTGTATTTTAATAAGTTTGTCACGATGTGGAGTGAACTTGAAATGGTGTTGCCGCCATTGATTTGCAAATCGATGCTCGTAGCAAAGCGAATGAAAGAGAAGAGAACCGTAAATTGATGCAATTTCTTAATGGTTTGAATGATGGATATGACAAGACAAGGAATCGATTTTATTTTGGATCCTCTTCCCAATGTAGATAAGGCATATTCGATGATTCTACAAATAGAGGAACAAAATTGTCAATGGATAATACGTTCAATTCCGGAGCTCAATGGCGATGAATGCAGCACATCGAGTTCAATGGTAAAGGATCAAACGGTGGAAAAGGTTATTCGTTCAAGGGGAGACGAAGCAAAGAGGAGAAGATGAGTTTATATTGTAGTCATTGCAATAGAGTGGGACATGACGAAAAGGAATGCTTCAAGCTGCACGGCTTTCCCGATTGGTTTAAGAAATTGAGAGAAGCGCGAGGGAGGTTGATAAATTTGTATACGTTGGTATGAAAGATTTAGAGAAAGCGGTAAAGAACACAGGAGTTTTTACGTGGTTCGATCAAGAAAAAGATCTACGTCCACGGAGGTGATGATCCTCAAGATGTTCACTATAATTGTATTACAATGAGTATCTCAAAGAGCTCTAGTATTCAGTAATTTGCTAACCCTTTTACCTTCAATCTAACTCCTATTTATACATAAACGTAGACCTTGTAACGAATCCCTTGATTGGCGGGTTCACGATCCTCCTATAACTGACCATGATCTTCACCATAATTGCTCATGATTTCCACCGTTACCCCATTATCTTCGCCTCGACCGCCTTTAATTAGGGTTTGGAGGGCGTGATTCGGCGTAACCGAGTAGGGCAACATTAGGTCGCCCACTCGTTTGGGCTCGCTAGTGGGCCCGAGAGGTTGGGCCATATCCTATCATAGCCCCCTAAAAGTCGAGGAATAGTCTTGCCGAGGTGAGCGGAGAATGTGCTTTGCCGAGGCGGGATGTTCTTGGTGAAGTTGTTGTTGAAGGTTCTCGATCTCTTTGCAAAAGGAAACCGAATTATGACACGGATAGCGGTCTTTGTATAGGTTACACCGAGGTTTGGTGCAGGCGGCTTCGCTCTTCGGAGGACGCCGAGGTCCGAGCGAAGGGAGAATCTCTTGTAAGAGGTGACGTTCGTTGGCAGGGAACCGAGGTCTGATTTGGGTAGCTGCTTCTTGAAGGTAAGACGAGGTGCGACCTGTATGACTCATGCCTTTCTGGAGGACGTCGAGGTCCGACCTGAATGGCTTCTGTCGGTCTGAGGAGGACATGGACGTAGTCCGAGGTTCGAGCTCAATGTAATCATTACGTGATCAGACTGGCGGTCTGTCTTACCATAGAGTACGTCATACGCGCCAGGCGGTAGTTGGGCGCTTCGAACAGCGTGCGCGCGTCGATTACACATCCAATCGCAGATAGGCACGTGTGATAAACGAAACGGCAGCTTTTAGGCGCCATTCGTCCTATAAATAGGTCCAAATGAGGCAACTGTTCATTTTCTTCTTCGACGCTTTATTCCAGAGAGCATACCTATAGAAATTCCTAATTCCTCTTTCAAATTTTGTTGAAGAAGTCGGATATCTCGCTTCAGAAAAAGTAAGTATGTATTCCTCATCTTCTCATTCCTCTTCTCGCTCTGATAACTCTGGTTCGGTTTCGGGTTCTGGCCGCCCAGATTCCGATGTGAAGGATTATATATGTCACAACCGCCTAGGTAAATCCATAGGACTTAGTTCTAGGGTTCCGCCGGTGTCATCGGTATGGGACGGCCTCAGGATTGGCGTGGCGAGGTCAACTTTAACGACAGAGGAGCTTTTGGAGATTGCGGAGAAATACCACATTCGGAGGATGCATGGTGGTGCTGCCAAACCTAATGATAGGCGATGGCCCTCAGGAGGGTTTATTACCATTTTGTAGATAGTTTGATAGTGGGCTTAGGTTTCCTTTTGCCCTATTTTCCTTAACCTTCAAGAATATTTTCGGATCCCATATGCCAAGTGACCTCGAATTCTATTAGGTCGGTAGTTGGGCTAGGTGGCTGTTATGGCATAGGCGAGGAGTTTTCTTTTGAAGTCTTGATGCATTTTTAGCATCAAGTCTATAGGAGGGTGTATTATCCGTCACCTCTTTGAAGTTTAAGATAGCGCCCCTCAAAAGTATCCCATTGGCAAAATAGATATTTCTTCTCTGGGTGAGGGTATCCGAGGTATGAGTGGAGCCTCGATGCGATGAAGGATGTGAAAATCAATCCCGGGCCCCATGGAGAAGATGTTGAATGATCTTGGGAGATATTATCGATTAGTTATCTGAGGATGACCGAACAATCTTTGGGTGAGTGTTTATAGGTCGAGCGCCCGATGTCAGTGCGATTTGGGTGAGGGCAACCTTCTTCTCTTTATCCTTCCCCGTCTCGATTTCGTTGTGCTAACGAAATTCTTATTCATATGCGGTGAAGATTGACCCAGCAGAGAAGTCGAGATAAGCGGGCTCGACGCTACCGCACCATCCGAGCGAAGGAACCGGCGAGGAAGAAGGCGAGGTGAGGCGAGTCCACCCAGCAGCCGTGGTGGTGGTGGATGCCTGAGAGACTTCTTGGCGGCTCTCGGGCGACCTCGAGCCCGACGTTGGAGATCGAGGTTCATGGCGATCCTTGCCCGAGTCTTGGCTTCCAAAGCCTCCTTTATCCTTCCCAAAGGTATAAGTCGCTACTCTTCTCCTTTGTAATTTTGTCGTTCTGCGTTGCTAAGCTTTTATATTCGGGATCGCGCCTCGGTGGCGGTGAGATGCACCTTTGCATGGCGGTTTTGTTCTTGAGCGCCCGCTGTCTGAGGCCATGGAGAGAAAGCGGCATTCTTTGAAGCTCGAGGGCATTGTTGAATCCATGTTGACCGACGCTGCCGAGGCGGGCCTTGAAGAAAGAAGGCGGCGAGCGCCCTAAAAAGAAGGACCGGGCCTTACGGGTGGCCCGTGCCGAAGTGGAAAGCGCTCAGGAGGAGGCTGCCGAGGCGGAGAAGAAGCTGGCCGCGCAGACAAGTGCCTTGCTGGCAGGGCAAGGACCTATGCTGAGGGCCTTCGCCAGCAGGCTTATTGAGTCGGAGAGCTTTTCCTCTTTCATCTCCGACCTGGCAGCTGTAATGAGGCCGCAGGTGATATCTGCCCACCTGGAGAAACTGGCGGCCGAGAGACCTGATTTTGACAAGGCTGAGCACGGTTGGGTTGAGGTCGCATCTCGGGAGGTATGCATGAATTATGCCCGCATAATCGCCGGGGCGACCTCCTTCCCCGTGGTGGATGCCTTGGCATCTTCTGCCTCGCTCCTGACGGTGGAGGCTGTAACTCAGTGCAAGGAAGATGAAGACATAGAGCTTCAAGCATTCCTTGCTGAGGTGAGAGCCGAAACCGAGGAGGCGGGACCGAGCTCGGACGTCCCTTCCGGAGATCGGCAGCCCTTGGAGGAGCAGCAGCAGGTGATGCAGCAGGAGGTTGGTGAGTCCGGCAATGAGCCTGAGGTCAGTGGACCTAATGTAATAGGCTGATTTGCCGGGGTCGATAGGACCCTGTGTTGTACGAACTTCTATTTTGAATAATAGACACATCTTCTTAAAATGCCTTTTGTCTTGTTTATTTCTAGCATTCCACATCTCAATACTTCGGACTCGATCATGAGCTACTAACAAAGCTGAAAGAAGTCCGAGGTGCTCTGGTCGAGAAGGATGAAGAGGTGACGTACTGGAGGAGTCGGTATGCCGAAATGACTCGTGTTCGCCGGCATGGATGTCAGCTCGGCATCGTCACCGGCCCAAAGCGAAGTTGCATGAGGTCGATCTGCGAAGTGGTCCGCCTCGATCGAGAATGAGGCGTTAAAGTTAAGGATTACACAACTCAAGTCCGGGGCTGATTCATCTGCCGATGTGATCCGGTGATGCAATGCGAGAGCGGCTCGGTGACAGCAGAGGAGGCGGCTCGGATCTCGGAAGAGCATGCGAGTATGAGAAGGTAATCCGTCGGTTGGTGGAACTACCATATCAAGCCGACGATCGAGTTCGAGCTTGTTGGCGGAGGCATGGTCTTTGAGGATGAGGAGGGCCAAATAGCAAGAAGTTTAAAGGCGCCTCGACTCTATCACGAAATACATGCGGATGTCGAGATCGTTCATAAACGACGCATGCCCCAGCCCATGACGAGTCTCTGGTGGCACCGTGTCCAATAATTGAAGAGCACGAAGAGGAGGCTACGCGATCACGCCAAGTGCTCCGTCTAATGGGTCAAGCGAAAGGGCGCTTAGAGGACGAGACTTCGGCGGTCGGAGGCGAGGCGTGCGAGGCGGCGGTCGGCGTGGAAGGGTGACGATTCGGGGCGAGGGCGTGGTCCCGCGGCGTCGAGCTCACGGGTCGAGGTATGACTTGGTATAGAGCAGATCCCGGGGCGAACCCGCCGTGTCGGTCGATCGCACCCGGAGCGGCCGAGGTGGTGCCGTCCTCATTGATTGGATGGAGGCACCGAGTTCATTCCGGTATTCATCGCCGACCGGGATTTTGTTCGAGAACTACCTCGGCCGGTGAGTCAATGACGAGCCGGAAGCCCAAATGAGATTGTATATAGCGTAGAACTTTGTATGTAGATATAAATGTATTTAGACTCGTTCAAGTGTCGTTTTCCTCTTGAGAGGTATAAACATAGCTTAGGACTTCGTTTTGGTCGTAAATGTATTTATCTTGTATCTGATGTGTATATTTTCCAAATAAAGGGACATAATTTGATGAGATCCGATCTGGATGTCTTTTACATGTAGATTTTTCAACTTAATGAGTAATCAGATGTGTGCATGTAGACTTTCAAATTAATGAGTAGTCTGTATGCGTTGATCGAGACGTTCAATTCAATGAGTAATCTACGAGTGCGGTGCGCTTGGTGAGTACCCTACTTAGTGGGTTATTCATCTTCGTGAGGCGTCCCTCGTGAAGGTTTAATCGGTATATCCAAATAGATGTTCGCATATGAATAAAATGAGGCAAAATGAAATACTCATTAGAAAAATAAATATTTTATTCAACAAGTATATAACATCGCACTTCGGCAAAGCAAGTAAGGAGACTAACATGAGGCTGATCTGAAATCGAAGCTATGTAAAGTACCTCCTTAAATGAGAGATATGTCAGGTTCAGGGGATAAGCACACCGGATAAGTGAGATAGCTTGTAGGCCCCCTTGCCGAGGTCCTCGTGAACGCGGTATGGGCCTTCCCATGTCGGATCCAATTTGTTAAGACGTTCAGCTCTGCTGGCTTCATTATTTCGTAGGACGAGGTCGCCTACTTGCAGTGCGGAGGCTTTGACCCTTTTGTTGTAATACCGTGCGACCTGGCCCTTGTACTTAGCTTCGTTTATGAAAGCGAGTTCGCGTTTCTCTTCGAGAGCATCAAGGTTTGCCCGCAGGTCGTCCTCGTTCCCATCTGGGTCAAAGTGAAGAGCGTGGGCTTGGTGCGCGCCGATTTGGTGGTATGATGACCTCCGTTCCATAGACCAAGTGAAGGCGTTTCCGCATGAAGTCCGAGGTGTCGCTCAGGACCAGAGGACTTGAGGGAGGTTTTCACCAATCGCTTTAGCTCGGTCTAGCCTCTTCTTTAATCCTTGTATAATCGTGCGGTTCGTCACACCGGTCGGACCATTCGCTGGTGTGCGGCGAGGTGAAGCGTTGATCGATCTGGAGCTCTTCGCACCACTCCTTGAAATTTTGTCGACTTACTGGGTGCCATTGTCCGAGACGAGATGTGCGGTATGCAAGCGGCAGACTATATTCTTCCACACGGCGTGCGAATCCTTTTGCTCGTGAGGTTCGAAAGTGGCTCGGCTTGACCCATTTTATGAAGTAGTCTATGGCTACGACTAAATATCGGTCGACCGGTGCTCGATCGAAGCGGACCAACGATGTCGATCCCCCATTGCATGAAAGGCCATGGGCTCTGCAGGCTGCTCAGATCGGTCTAGGGTAGCTTTTTGACCGTGGAGTGAAGGTGGCACTTCGGACACTTTTTGACGAGCTCGGCCGAATCTTGAATAAGGGTGGGCGATAATATCCCGACCTCAACATCTTCTTTGAAAGAGCCGTGACCGATGTGGCTTCCGCAAGATCCTCTGTGAATCTCATTAAGCACGTAGTCGGCTTCTTCTGGCCCAAGGCACCTCAGGAGGGGTTGAAGGTAAGACTTCCGGTAGAGAGAGCCCTCATATATGAGATACTTCTGGGATTTCACCATCATCTTTTTGGCCTCAAGCCGATCCTGAGGTAGTGTGCCAACTTCCAGGTATGCTTTCAGGGGCGTCATCCAGTTTGGCTCAGCCCCTGCGATAACGCCGACGTGAGCGCCTCGATGCTTCGGAATGAATTTCCTCCATCGCGGATTTGCCGATGATGAAGCCAACTTACTAAGGATGTCACTCATTTGTTTTCCTCGTGGGATTTGATGAATCTTGAAGTACCGAATGAGGTCAAGATCTCTTTTGCCTTCTCAAGGTATTGCTTCATTCGATCCTCCTCGCCTCGTATGTGCCTAAGACACAGTTTACTACGACACAGGAATCTCCAAATATCCGGACTTTGTCCACTTTCAATTCCTTTGCAAGCGCGAGTCACGAGATCGGTGCTCAGTACTCCACTTCGTTGTTGGTGGTCGGGAAGATAAACCGAGGGCGTCGTCACTTCGCTTATCCGGGCCGAGAAGGAGGATGCCGCTCATTGCCTGTCTTGCATGAAGCTCGCCCACATACATCCGCCAAGAACCAACAGGCGATGCAAGGATGAGTTCCTCCGCCGTGAGGCGGGAGTGACCTCGTTGTAGAGACGACCTCGGTGAATTTGACCTCCACCAGAAATCGTGAGGGCTTGCCCTTTTATGGCCGGCACGGGGAGACGAGATGTCGTGCTCGCCGAGCTCAGTCCCACTTAGCTATACGTCCGTAAGACTCGGTTTGATAAGACTTTTCTTAAAGGTAAGTCCGTTAGTACCGGACGGAATGAGCTTGAAAGTAAGGTCGGAGACGTCGTCATGCTCACCGTACGCGGTGTAATACCCGATTATTTTTAAGCGCCTAATTACGATATTAATTTCGTAAATTAGAGTATTATTATGATAATTTGATTATTAATATATCGAATAATGATTTCGATTATTGTTAGAATGATAAATTCCTATGATTTATTCACAAACGAATGTGAATTGAGAAATACGAATATGTAACGTATTTCAACAGTATTATTTTTACGTCGATTACGTATCGATGATTAAATGCTCGTGATATTTTCTAAGTTTTTAAGCATAGAATTTAATTCCATTATTATTGGAATAATTTAATAAAGTGATTACAGCTTTATTACGACCATTTTGAGATGAGTCGATATTTAACGTTTTGAGACGTTTCAAACGTTAACGTTAAGAGATGACTTGAAAATCAAGTCTAATGATCAAGGAATTATAATATTTAAATTCCTATGATTATTTTATATTATTAGAATATTATTTAGCATTGAAATAATGCTAGAAAATTTTGGAATTATATTTTGATTATTTAAGATTCTCGAAACCCTAAATCGAGAATTAGGGTTTTCTACCCATGGATTGATTCCAATAAATTTTCTATGATATAATTTATCATCTAAGACATATATTATGATATATATATCTAATAATAGCAAGAAAATCAATGTTAGTATAAAAAGTTGGAAAAGTGCCGTGACCAAAATTTTTGGGAGACAAGTTTACGTGTGAAATCTTGATGGCCTTGCTTATTGATTAAATTGGTAATCCAGGTGTTATATTACACACTAAGCAAGATAAATTATGAAAGAATCAAGTGGGAGTGTTGGGTGTCATAAAGTGGCCGATTATTGTTGACCAAATAAAGGAAAGAAGATTTGCTAAAACTCTTGTTGATGTGAATTTTGCTGCATGTAGTTAATGCTTGGATCCTATATCTATAATAAGACAAATAAATTAAAAGCTACTCCTTTTTGCAATTGAGAGGGAGCCGTCGGTGAAGTGAATCAAAGAGCAAAAAGGGGTTTTGTTTTATTTAATTGTCTTGATGTGTATTTACTAGGGGATAGGAGTGATGTATTATGGAGTGAGTCACCAAGGAAAATATTGGTCTTGCTATGTATTGTGAGTGAGAGGACCGAGAGGAATAGAGCTTGATACTAAGTGTGAGTTGCTTTATTTATTTATTTTACTTGTGTGTATTAAGTAATATTGTATCAAACCAAAACATCTCATCCTTTTTCTTCCTCATCGCTAGTGAGCTTCTCCTCAAGAAAGGCTTGAGTATTCTCTTTGTTCCATAGCCAAAAGCTTGCTATTAAATCTTTGTGCAATAAATCGACACCGGTAAAAAGGTTAGGAATCGAACGATCTTTTATTATACGTTAAAATTTCAAATTTCCAACCGTTCGATTTTAATATATATGCATATGTTATTAATGAAAAAAAAATGAGGAATATTGCTAGCATGATTTGTTGTCCATTAATTATGCTAAGTATAATGTAAATGCTTCATATATTATGTTTTAAGTGCAAACTAATTATGCTAGGATTTTAGCATAATGATCGAAAATTTTTAGAGTTGATTTGTTGATAGATTAATGATATATATTAGCAAGGGAACTCATAGTGATTATTTGGGAATTTATAGAAATTACATACTATATTTGAGTAATTACCGAAATGAATAAAAAAAAATTACATGTTGGTGTACAAATTTTATTTAAGTGATATTATAGCATAATGTTGATCTATAGCATTGATTAAGTGATATGTGAATTTACTAGGAATTTTGAAAATTGTATGTTCATAGTTTCAAAATTTTCGAAAATGCCTATGTATTAGTATGTTGATTTGTAAGTTGGTATTGTTGAATATTATGATGTTATATTGTTACATGATAATGTTTGAGCATTGTGTAATATTGTAGAATTTTACAAAATATTTGATTGAACTTTGCTAGGAACCGTGAACTTTATATAGTGATACATTGATTTAGAAATTTTTCATGTTGGAATTTATGCTAGATAAATGATATAAAGTGATGTTTAGACATTGTGTAATTTAATTAGAATTTTAGAAAATTGTTTGGCTATTTGTTGGAAATAACCGTGAGCTTTAGTGAGGGATTAAGAGTTTTAATTCCTTTATATCAGGAAAAATAATACATTATATGTCTAGAAATTATTTTAGACATATTAAGAAATTATGGGATTTTATAAACATAGTATACTATGTTTATGGTGAACCGTTATATTAAATAACGTTAGAAATGGAAAATAATGTTTAATGAATAAGTTAATTAATATTTAAGAAAAATATTAATGGAGTTTATCGATTTACGTGAAAAATCGAGAATTAGGGCTGTATGAAAAGAAATCGATTGAAGATCGATTTATGTTAGATATTAGAAATATAAATTATTAAAGAATTTATTAAGAAAAAGTCAAAATTGTTGACTTTTGAAATTAACGTATGAAATACGTTCGTTAAATACGCTAATACGTGAAAAACGTATTACTTTTATCTGAATATCTCAATTGTGAGAAAAGATTTGAATTGAAATCATTTTATTGAATAACGTTATTATCGTTAATTTTTTACCTAAAAGGTTAAAATGAGGCGTAGATCATATTACGCCTCTCAAGATACGAAATTATTTTTATTGAAATACGCATAGAAACGACGTATAAAGTTTATTAAAACTTCGAATTATTATTATTTATCAAAGTTGAATAAACTTTGAAAATCTCGAAAAGTGTGCCAACGTGCTAAACGTAAAATTTTGCGTAAAGGTGGGACGTGAAGGCTCACACGCAACCAGAGGAGAACATGCGTATCGAAATTCGAAGTTCAAAAGTAAAGGTGGGCTTTACTATACTCAAACTGGTAGAATTTTACCAAATAATTTATTTATGATGCTTTATTGCAAGCAAATAATTATGAACTGATTTATTTAATTACCTGCCCAAAATGTTTATGTTTTATGTATGTATCCAATCCATGATTGTTGATGCATAATGTTGGGTAGCCCCCACTTTATGACATGCTTGAATTCGTATTCTTGGAAAGACCCCAAGAATGATGGAGAATCGTATCCCGTCTTGAGATGGCACGGATTTTGTGCACCGATTATTTGTATTTGTGTCTTTGAAAGGGTGCTCGGCGGTCACGCGGCGTCTGTGAGAGGAGGCCTCCTCTCCAGTAGGAATTGTTGTGGAATGAATTATTGTGGTGGATATGGATCATACATGGAAAATGTCCGCCGCATTTAATCTTTATGGAAAATGAAAGAAAATATTTAGTAAGCACGAGTATTTCAAATTAAAACCTCGTGTATTCTTGTGATGGGGCGAGTAATTCAAATGTGATAAATTATTTTGGCATGAGCCACTGAGTGCAATCTTGTACTCAGCCCTGCATGTTTGTTTTTAAATGTGCAGGTTGAGCAGATGATGAATGGAGATGTGTCGGAGCAGTCGGAACCCCTTATGAATACGATATATTAGAAACCTTAAATACACATCATCATATGTGTATTCACACGTTTTCATTGCAATTGAATTAATTTATCTTATGATGTTGATTAGTTGAATACTTCGAATATATGAGTCTTGTATATATATTGGATAAAGTTTCCTTAATTATTATTCCAAGTATTAGCCCTGCTAGATCGTACTTAGGATTTAGGGGCTGTTACAAAGTGGTATCAGAGCAGTTCGCTCTTTGAATCCAAAACCTCTTTTTAGAGTTAAGTCTAGATTGAGTCACTAGACCTCTAGAGGTCAGCCGACACTGCTCGACACTCCATCACATCAAGCTCAACTGGAAAAAGGTAAATTATTTTCTCATCTTTGAAAAGAAAAATTTGAGAGTAATGAATTTGATTTGGTGTCGATAGAACATTATCGACCAATGATTTGGTGTCGATAGAACATTATCGACAAATGATTTGGTGTCGATAGAACATTATCGACAAATGATTTATGAATTTGATTTGGTGTCGATAGAACATTATCGACAAATGAATTGAAAAAGGTTGTAAATAACCATGATTTATTGATTGATTGAATTTTTTTTTTTTTGCAAGAAATGCGTTTGTTTAAAACGAACTGTGTTCGTCATATTGAAAATTTATTCTGCAATTCTCCATATTGTTTTGATTAATGACTATTGTCATCCCAAATGAAGTTATGAGAATTGATAATGAAAGTCGTTGGCTCGCCACCAATGTATGATAATGTCATACGAGAATGTTTGGACAAATTTTGGGGATAAAATGTTTGAATTCATGTAAATCAATAGAAATTTATTGTTATGAATATTTGAATTTTTTTTTTCAATTCCCAAGGATGTTTACGATGATGGGTATGTTATCCCAAGAGAACGAGATCGTTTAAGACGCATGATCCCAATTACGAAGAACATAGGAAGATGAATTATTAGAATTTTATTCCATCCCGAGAATCTCAATTCATAGATGAGAAGAAAATTTAAGCTCGAAATGGAAAAGATGTCAAGCGATGAATGTCACTATGCGATAAGTGACACGAGAATGATTTTTTATTTGGAAGTTCACGACGACGGAACTCCAAATCAACTATGACTCTTCGATGGAAACAGTAGAAATGTGATCAAGAATTCGTGAGAGTCAATTAAAGATCGAACTCGCAATCATGCCCAATCGACCTCGGCCCGCACCAAAGCATGTAAAATTTTGACCGCTACATCGGTTCGGTCCGACCTCGGCTGTTCAAACTTGGCGACGACCTCGGTTGTTCGACCTGTCATCCACCCGGCCGAGCTCGGTAGAGTGCGACTTGCGACGAGCCCGATGGTTACGAGCTCGGCTTCGACTTCGCAACGGCGGTGTGACATCCACCCGCCAATTTATCTTGACCTCGGTCGATCACCCGACCTCGTAAAACAACCTCGGCATCTCACCGCACGCCTTTGGCTTCGATGTCGGCATTATCATGTACGACTTCGGCGTTGACATGTACGCCCTCGACTGTGGCGTCGATACCCTCAACTTCGATTTTGAAGTTGGCCTTAATGACTTCATCATTATGTCAAAAATCTCGACAATGACCTCGGCATTGGCAAATGACTTCGGCAACAACTTCGACATCGGTATTACTTACGACCTCGGTATCCCGAGCTCGGCATCAGCGAAACTGTTTTGCGTAATGTTTTTATTTTAGCTCGTTCTCCTTCGTTAGAGCTCCGATTTATGAACGGTTTTCACCTGCGTACTCCTATCACAGAGTACTATACTTCTTATGAAGAACCAAAGCCCTGATTCCTTCTCTAGAAATTTCGAGAGTCAGTTGAAATTAGTTTATAGTTTTATAGAATGGGAAAATTTTCAGTGTGATTAGAATCTTAGAATGATACTAGAAAGTAGTATTTCCAGTAGTACGAAAAGCGCTATGACACACATGAGAACCTTTGATAATGACCTGTAATGTGTTATATAAGGTTTCAAATTCTATTCATTATCCAATTTCTGTCATTGAGTTTAACTCTATGACCTAGTTCAAATTGAGAAATCACATGAGTTTCTCACTTTTTCTGAAGAAAATTTTCAACCTGAGATATATAATGTATCCTTTTGAAACCAAACCCTCATGTGACTGAGAGAATATTTGTGATGGGTCTGGCCAACCCATATGACCAAAGAAATCTCAGTAGTCGTCATTCTGGTCTTCGGACCCTAGATCCCAAATTATTCAGTTCAAAGAATATATGGATTCAAATAGTAAAATATGTTATCTTGAATCATGAACCCATATCTTTTGAAAGTTGACATGATGCAATTTCTTCAATCCTGGAGACCAATAAGTAAGATAAAGATTGACTTATCTTGTCGCCTAGGTTTTGAATTAGTAAAGTGACAAACATCAGGTACGATGTGGGTTGACTTATTTCGGGTAACCTAAAAGTTTCAGATCAGTAGAGTGATAGACATCAAGAAGATATGATGTAAATAAGATCTCGATGAGACGAGATATTTTCCCTATGATGCACATGGATGCAATGACCCCTGATGGGCTTACCAGATTTTGATAACAGTGAAGTTATATCTTCATGTGACTGTTATGATAATGAAATGTTATGAATGAGATACTCTTTAGCATAGAATGCAAGAGTTGAAGTAAAGGGAAGTGCATGATATCCTTGAGATATAATTTCCCCTTATTATGACATAACGAGAGAGTTACAACTTATCTTTAAGATAGTTGATTGTCCTTAAAACCTCCTTAGTAGGTTGGACATGTTTAAAGAATGGAGATGCACAATATTCTTTTCAAAGGAAATATATATGTAAAGAAATGATAGCATCTCAGATAACGAATCTCTCGTTTTATACCTCAATCAATGAGATTATGCTTGAGCATAATCAATTCCAAGTAATTGAGACTTGGTTAAACCAATGATAATGAGATTGAGGAATCGTAATCATTGAGATGTGTGAACAGCTAGGATAGCCCTAGCATGTAAATCAAGTATGGAGAAATATCTCCACAATGAAGACATGGTGATGAGATGCTTGGAATTTAAGTTATGGTGTACAAATGTACTACCTTACCAAGCTATATGACAATAATGACGGTTCTAGTCCTGAGAGTAAGAACCGAAGTATAATGAAAGTAATATTACTTTCTGACACCATGTTCAAGAAAAAGGGACAAAAGTCCAAAATAGTTGAAGAAATTATGAGCTATACAATTATGAGATAGCCACAATATGAGATAAGTTTCAGCGATTTTATGACTTCGATAAGTAAAGTAATTCCTTTGAAGTAAAGAAGCAGAGTAAGAAGCAGATTCATTATTTGAAATGGATCTTAGTGCTCTAAATTGTATTGACACAAAACGCTGATTTTGCGTGTCTTAGAAATTAACAAGCACGATAGCTTCTTTAGACTTTTGCAAAGGAAATGTTTTCAAAAGAACGAATGAAAAGATTCACCTGGAAGAATCTTAAAGTGAATCTAATTATAAATCTTACCCCTCATACTTTTGTGACGAGCAATCAAGTGAGATATTAAGTATCTCTGACATGAGAATGAAGCATTCATCGAATGTCGAGAAAATGGTAAAGATATTTGACGTCAAGGCAAAAGTATAATATGTCCCCAGTGGACAAAGGATTTTATCCTATGCAGAATTGCATAATGAATCAATAAAGATTAAGAAGAAATGACGATATCCAAAAGGGATATTACAAACGATGGCACTAAATGCCAGATAAGAAATTCTCTTGAAAAAGTTTAAAGTAAGGATATATGAGAGATATATTCCTAAGATTGATAGAGTGAAAAGGATTTAGGGAATTGAATCATTCATACTGGATCAGAGATGAATGATAGTGTCAGATACATCACGACCCCTACGATGAGATTAAGTTATCGAGATTTAATATCAAGGATTGATCGATATAAACCTAACCACAGAATGCTATTGATAAAAGCATAATAGTACTGACACCGAGAAGGATATGATTAACGAGGTAGCAGAAGGCCATAGCAAGAGAACATAATGTCCCAAGGGAAAGGACAATGATGTATGAAATAGATGTTTATTTGAACAAACGAGAACACCGTAGACCAGAGCCTATATTTCGCACCGAATACAGGACGAACAGAAATCAGGAAGGCCTGATATATATGAGAAAATTTCTCAGAATACCTATAAAATTATCTCATTCGATATAGGTGCTTCGTTTTCAACATCGCACAAGTATGCGTAGAAACGATAGAACCCAATTCGTGGTAAACTAATCGAGAAATGAAAATCTCTTCTCTTATACGAGAATTATGGCCATCGCAGGTATTGCTCGAGTTTAAAATTGGACCTAGGATTGCCTAAGGTTCTAACAAATGAGTTAGATCATAATATCTATGTGGAACGTAGATATAATTCAAGAAACATAAGTTTCAAAATGGATGTCACTCACGTGATTAGAAGACGGCATAGTCTCTCCATTTGAAATTATATGCAACGGATTTTGGATCCTCAATTGCTTTAATTTAAGGTTGGCTCATCTAGAACTATCATTTACGGATGGTAAGAAAAGAGAGTCTGACGAGTAGAAAGTTAATCCCAAGGCCTACAAGTTAGAGTTCATACAGAAGTATCGACACTCTTATTATAAATTGGGCATGAATTGGGACAGTTTTTGGAAGAATTTCTACATCTTGGATGAATGCTAGTAACTATGGAGAGATGGATCGGATGACATCCAATAACTTATCCATCGTTTGCCAACAGATTGGCAGGATCTTGCAAAACAAGTATCAAGAGAATATCTTCTTCAAGTAGAAAATTTCAAGACTTGGGCGGACTTATCGTGATTTGTCGTGGCTCAAGTGTATATATAATGCATGTGGAATGGCACCCACGGTACTTGTCCTAGTCCCTGCAAGTTACACACAAGGCATAAAGGAATGGTTGTACTACGATGTTCCAACGCCGCCCCACGCCCCGTGCCGCCTATTATACCGAAAGAGACAAGAATGGCAAAAGGACAGGATCTTATCGCCCTCAAGGATTAAGGGAATTATCGCTATCAACTCAACCCTACTTTCTAATAAAAGTAACACACACTTCTGGAATCAAAGAAGTAACAGGGAGCAATGTGACCCTAGCTATTTGAAAGAGAAAGATCGTCGGATATATGAGGTAAAAACGTACCTGGAAATAGGCAAGTTTCTAAGCGAAAGGTACGATTCCGACGAAAGCCACTCAGAGACATAAAGTCTTATGATAATATGAGACTCATATGTAAATGGTGGCTTATGTGTAAATGGTATCTCATGTACGAAAGCAAAATTGTTCCGAATAAGATATGGTTACTATGAGATTATAGTCATGCCATTCGGACAAGCTCGTACACCAAACTCTATTCATGAACCTCAAAATCGAGTGTTCCATATGTACTTAGACAATTTTGTCTAAATCCTTATGAATGATGTTCTCATCTATATGAAGGACGAGAAAGAACATAAAGAACATCAAGGATCAGATTATGGACTTTTAGAGTCGAGCAAAATTTTGCTAAGATTAATATATGAATTTCGCTTAAAGGAGGAATATTCCTGTACACATGATGTCTTCCAAGGAATCAAATTTACATGGACAAATGAATGTAAGGCCACTTATTAAAGTGAGAAAGATGATAGTCAACGACAAATGATGACTTAGACCTCATAAATAGAATTACCCAACATATGACTTGAAATAGCAAAGAATGGTATAAGTACTAAGGTCTAGGAGACATTTACTATATGGAATAAGTTGTAAGATCTTCACAAACCATAAAAGTGAATTATTTCTTCGAGCAAGAGACTTAAAATGAGATAGAAAAGATGGCTCTAATCAAGAAACATTCCAATTGTGATATAAACTATCACCCATGAAGTGGTCAAGGGTTTTAAAGAGGCTCGACAATGTCATATTGTCTAAGGAAAGGTTATATATATATTTCAAGCAATGATAAGCTTAAAATGAAATCATGAATGAAGCTCATGATATTTCTCATACCGCCCACCCAAGCAAAGATTAAAATATATATTGATTCTAAAAAAAAAATTAGATAGTAAAGAATGAAATGAGCTATAACCTCATCGACGAGCTTTGTCTCGGATAATAAAGATAAAGGCATTGTATCAATGACCTTATAAGAGGTTATAATCTCTAATGAGATACAATGAGAATGAAATGACATAGCAATGGATTTTATGACAGGTTTCGCCAAAGTCATAAAAATGAAACACTACTATATGGGTAGTAGTGATCTGACTCACCAAAAATGCTCATCTCTGTCTATTCAGATGACTCAGAGATCTGATAATTTATCTTAGTCGTACATAAGGAAGATCGTATCTTTGCAAGGGGTACCAAAACCTATCACTTCAGATAGAGATTCCAAGTTTACCCCTAGATTTTGAGCTAGCTCACCAAAAAGGGAGTTATGCACGATATTAAACCTTATCGTAGATGTCCCCTCACGTACAGATGGGCGATAAAAAGGACAATATGAACATTTAAAGATACGATGAGAACATTCTTGTTAAATCGAGGTGCAAGTGGGAACATGTTTTACCACTTATTAAGTTTACGACGACCATAAGCTGTCAAGCAACGATCGACATAGCACACGTGGCATTATATGGAAAGAATTATCACCACCACTTTATTGTAATAAAGTAGGTGAGAAAGTATAAGGTCTTGACAACGTAAATGAAATGATTAAGATATTTGTCAAATAAGGCAAAACCGAGAAGCTCAAGATGCATAAAAGTCTTACATTGGTACGCGTAGATCTAAACCGTATTTTGAATGCGAAAATAAAGTTCCTTGAGATTTTTCCATCGAGGGAAATTATAAAGTTCAAAGTACAAGGAATGTTGAGATCAAGATTTATAGGACCATACGAGGATCCTAGAAATAATAGCCCAAGAGTTTATAGATTAGTACTTCCACCAAAATTTGGGAATGTACATAATGTTTTCCACGTGTCACGCCTAAAGATATACGAATATGACCCAAACCACGTGATCCATCAAATGATGTGATCTTTAACTCAAATATGAGTTGTGATGAAATCTACGACTATTTGATCGTATTAATCATTGATTAAGAATTAAATTGGTCTTTCACGAAAGTCCAATGGATAAACCATGGACAAAAGGAAATCACGTGGAAATTTATGATGTTATGGTGCTAAGATACCCGAACTTTGAGGTATGCAAATTTCGGACTAAATTTTTTAATGGGGTGGTATGTAATACCCCGATTATTTTTAAACGCCTAATTACGATATTAATTTCGTAAATTAGAGTATTATTATGATAATTTGATTATTAATATATCGAATAATGATTTCGATTATTGTTAGAATGATAAATTCCTATGATTTATTCACAAACGAATGTGAATTGAGAAATACGAATATGTAACGATTTCAACAAAGATTATTTTTACGCCGATTACGTATCGATGATTAAATGCTCGTGATATTTTCTAAGTTTTTAAGCATAGAATTTAATTCCATTATTATTGGAATAATTTAATAAAGTGATTACAGCTTTATTACGACCATTTTGAGATGAGTCGATATTTAACGTTTTGAGACGTTTCAAACGTTAACGTTAAGAGATGACTTGAAAATCAAGTCTAATGATCAAGGAATTATAATATTTAAATTCCTATGATTATTTTATATTATTAGAATATTATTTAGCATTGAAATAATGCTAGAAAATTTTGGAATTATATTTTTGATTATTTAAGATTCTCGAAAACCCTAAATCGAGAATTAGGGTTTTCTACCTATGGATTGATTCCAATAAATTTTTCTATGATATAATTTATCATCTAAGACATATATTATGATATATATATCTAATAATAGCAAGAAAATCAATGTTAGTATAAAAAGTTGGAAAAGTGCCGTGACCAAAATTTTTGGGAGACAAGTTTACGTGTGAAATCTTGATGGCCTTGCTTATTGATTAAATTGGTAATCCAGGTGTTATATTACACACTAAGCAAGATAAATTATGAAAGAATCAAGTGGGAGTGTTGGGTGTCATAAAGTGGCCGATTATTGTTGACCAAATAAAGGAAAAAAAGATTTGCTAATACTCTTGTTGATGTGAATTTTGCTGCATGTAGTTAATGCTTGGATCCTATATCTATAATAAGACAAATAAATTAAAAGCTACTCCTTTTTGCAATTGAGAGGGAGCCGTCGGTGAAGTGAATCAAAGAGCAAAAAGGGGTTTTGTTTTATTTAATTGTCTTGATGTGTATTTACTAGGGGATAGGAGTGATGTATTATGGAGTGAGTCACCAAGGAAAATATTGGTCTTGCTATGTATTGTGAGTGAGATGACCGAGAGGAATAGAGCTTGATACTAAGTGTGAGTTGCTTTATTTATTTATTTTACTTGTGTGTATTAAGTAATATTGTATCAAACCAAAAACATCTCATCCTTTTTCTTCCTCACTGCCGTGAGCTTCTCCTCAAGAAAGGCTTGAGTATTCTCTTTGTTCCATAGCCAAAAGCTTGCTATTAAATCTTTGTGCAATAAATCGACACCGGTAAAAAGGTTAGGAATCGAACGATCTTTTATTATACGTTAAAATTTCAAATTTCCAACCGTTCGATTTTAATATATATGCATATGTTATTAATGAAAAAAAAAATGAGGAATATTGCTAGCATGATTTGTTGTCCATTAATTATGCTAAGTATAATGTAAATGCTTCATATATTATGTTTTAAGTGCAAACTAATTATGCTAGGATTTTAGCATAATGATCGAAAATTTTTAGAGTTGATTTGTTGATAGATTAATGATATATATTAGCAAGGGAACTCATAGTGATTATTTGGGAATTTATAGAAATTACATACTATATTTGAGTAATTACCGAAATGAATAAAAAAAAATTACATGTTGGTGTACAAATTTTATTTAAGTGATATTATAGCATAATGTTGATCTATAGCATTGATTAAGTGATATGTGAATTTACTAGGAATTTTGAAAATTGTATGTTCATAGTTTCAAAATTTTCGAAAATGCCTATGTATTAGTATGTTGATTTGTAAGTTGGTATTGTTGAATATTATGATGTTATATTGTTACATGATAATGTTTGAGCATTGTGTAATATTGTAGAATTTTTACAAAAATATTTGATTGAACTTTGCTAGGAACCGTGAACTTTATATAGTGATACATTGATTTAGAAATTTTTCATGTTGGAATTTATGCTAGATAAATGATATAAAGTGATGTTTAGACATTGTGTAATTTAATTAGAATTTTAGAAAATTGTTTGGCTATTTGTTGGAAATAACCGTGAGCTTTAGTGAGGGATTAAGAGTTTTAATTCCTTTATATCGTGAAAAATAATACATTATATGTCTAGAAATTATTTTAGACATATTAAGAAATTATGGATTTTATAAACATAGTATACTATGTTTATGGTGAACCGTTATATTAAATAACGTTAGAAATGGAAAATAATGTTTAATGAATAAGTTAATTAATATTTAAGAAAATATTAATGGAGTTTATCGATTTACGTGAAAAATCGAGAATTAGGGTCAGATGAAAAGAAATCGATTGAAGATCGATTTATGTTAGATATTAGAAATATAAATTATTAAAGAATTTATTAAGAAAAAGTCAAAATTGTTGACTTTTGAAATTAACGTATGAAATACGCTCGTTAAATACGCTAATACGTGAAAACGACATTACTTTTATCCGAATATCTCAATTGTGAGAAAAGATTTTAATTGAAATCATTTTATCAATAACGTTATTATATCGTTAATTTTTTACCTAAAAGGTTAAAATGAGATCAGATCATATTACGCCTCTCAAGATACGAGAATTATTTTTATTGAAATACGATAGAAACGACGATAAAGTTTATTAAAACTTGAATTATTATTATTTATCAAAGTTGAATAAACTTTGAAAATCTCAAAAGCGTGCCAACGTGCTAAACGTAAAATTTTGCGTAAAGGTGGGACGGAAGGCTCACACGCAACCGTAGGAGAACATGCGATCGAATTCAAGTTCAAAAGTAAAGGTGGGCTTTACTATACTCAAACCGTAGAATTTTACCAAATAATTTATTTATGATGCTTTATTGCAAGCAAATAATTATGAACCGATTTATTTAATTACCCGCCCAAAATGTTTATGTTTTATGTATGTATCCAATCCATGATTGTTGATGCATAATGTTGGTAGCCCCACTTTACGACATGTTGAATTCAGATTCTTGGAAGTACCCCAAGAATGATGGAGAATTCAGATCCTCGGCCGAGATGGCTCGGATTTTGTGCACCGATTATTTGTGATTGTGTCTTTGAAAGGGTGCTCGGCCACGGCGTCTGTGAGAGGAGGCCTCTCTCAAGTAAGGAATTGTTGTGGAATGAATTATTGTGGTGGATATGGATCATACATGGAAAATGTCCGCCGTATTTAATCTTTATGGAAAATGAAAGAAAATATTTAGTAAGCACCAGTATTTCAAATTAAAACCTCGTGTGTTACCGTGATGGGCGAGTAATTCAAATGTGATAAATTATTTCGCATGAGCCATCGAGTGCAATCTTGTACTCAGCCATGCATGTTTGTTTTTAAATGTGCAGGTTGAGCAGATGATGAATGGAGATGTGTCGGAGCAGTCGGAACCCCTTATGAATACGATATATTAGAAACCTTAAATACACATCGTCATATGTGTATTCACACGTTTTTCCGCTGCAATTGAATTAATTTATCTTATGATGTTGATTAGTTGAATACTTCTAAATATATGAGTCTTGTATATATATTGGATAAAGTTTCCTTAATTATTATTCCAAGTATTAGCCCTGCTAGATCGTACTTAGGATTTAGGGGTGTTATAAAGAGCTACCTTCTCGAGGTTGGTGTACCTGCCTTCGGTCCTTTGAGAGCCCTACCGATGAAGTAGATGGGAGTTGCCGTCCCATCTCATCTCGCACCAAGATCAAGATCGATTGCCTCGTCCGAGGCGGCCGACACAACGATAGAGTTTCACCGCTTGGGCGGATAAAGTCGGCGGTCGGCGAGATATTCCTTCACCGCCAAGGCGACTGATGTTCTTCCCGCCAGTGAAACTGAGCCTCCTCAGATCTTGAAGAAGAGGTCGCTTCTCGGCGGCTCGAGATAGGAATCACCGAGGCGGCCAGGCATCCGTGAGTTTGTGTATTTCACGGATGGTTCTTGGGACCGCATGTCGAAAGCACTGCCTTCACCTTGGTAGGATTGGCTGTGCCTTCGAGAAACCCAAAGATCCCGTAAATTTACCCAACTTCACCACGAATGTGCACTACGGGATTAAGCTTGAGGTGGCGACCGAGGAGTCAAGAATAGTTTCGAGGTCGACGCGCAGCTTCTCGCCTTTTTGCTTTTGACTACTATATCGCCGACGAGACCTCAACAATTTCCCTATGTGATCTTTGAAGATCGCGTCCACCATCCTTTGGTAGGTAGCTCCAAGATTTTTCGCACAAAAGGCATCTTCCCGGCAAAGACACCAAGTCGATGATGAACGCTTTTTGGGCGCCTCCGGGCTCATCAGACTTGGTGGTATCCTCAGATAAATCCAGAAATCAAGATCTCATGCCCCACCAATGCCTCCACCTTCGTCAATGTCGGGAGGGTAATAATCCTTTGGATGTTGTTTATCGAGGTCGGTATAGTCGACACATGCGCCATCCCCTTCCGGCTTTCGAACTACAACGGATTAGCCATCCGTGTTGGGTATTTAACCTCGACAGGATTTTAGCCTCCCGGAGTCGGGTTACCTCGTCTCTTATGACCGTCAGGCCCGCGGCAAAACTTCTTCTTACGCCGAACGGTTTAGTAGCCGGATCGATGTTGAGACGACGAGTTATGAGCTCGGGCGAGACCCCGGTCATATCCAATGGAGACCATGCAAATACATCTCTATATTCCCTTAGAAGTCGCATGACTGGCCGCGAATATCGATCGAACTCGGTGCCAACCTTGACAACTTTGGAAGGATCGTCAGATAGTCAAGATTCTCGGTCAGTCATCCCGAGGTGGCAACTCGGAGGTTCTCAGAATTGCTAGGCCCGAGGTAAGGCCACATCTGGTTGAGACTCGTAGGCATTCTTTAGCCGCCGCTTGGTCACCCCGAATGCTTAACACTCCCACCGGTGGGTATCTTAATGGCGAGGTGGTACACGGAGCGACGGCCCGGTTGCAAACACCAATCTCTTCCCGTGATAATGTTGTATGGAGAGGAGCTCGACCAGAAAAATTGAATGGCCTTGGTAACCGACCGGGAGCACGCCCTACGATAACCGGAAGGTAATGACGCCTTCGTTGAACCGCCTTGAGTAAAGCTCCGCAATCGGAAGGCGCGGATGTACCAATTCCTCCAACATCAAGTTTATCCAGCAGCTCGAATATGATGCTAACGGAGGTCCGATGTCAATGTAGACCCGATGTACATTCTTGTTACCTACCGGCTTGTATAGTAATGGCGCCCCGTGAGGCATGATCTTCGGTACTGGGTCGCCTTTGGAGAACACGATGTTCTCTCCATCCCGAGTCGCTTGTTTTTCGGCCTCGGGGTCGGCCTCCGAGCCTCATTTCTAAGTGACGACCTTGTCGCACCAACCGGCATCCGGTTATAGCATAGACTGCCCATTGCATTGGGACCTTCGCCCTCGCCATCTTCGTGCCTGCCGTTGAGATCGGGTCCGCAGCTGTTACCACCTCCATTTTTCCCTCTCGCTTTTATTACCCGCCCAGTCGGCCGATGTATTTCTTCGGCCTTCTTTGACGAGCTCGCCAACTGTGAGCTCAAGAACTTGTAATCTTCGTATCGTGACCGCACTCTCGGTGGTAGTCACAATACTTTCCTGCTGACTTTTTTTGGATCCTCCTTTCATAGGAGGAGGTTTTGAAAGAGCTCATGTGAAGCTCAAATATTTTCGCCGGATTTGAGCAGAGGCGCCGCTATTACTGGGGAGTTTGGCGAGGTCCCACCTTGATTCTACGGGCCCTTTTAATTTTTTTCGAACGCACTTGGCGCTCAAAGACCGGCCTCGATCCTCCGCCTCCTTCTTTCAAATTCACGCTCATCCCAGATCTCTCTCTTCTTCCGGTCCGACTCGTCCCCTTCGACAAAGTTGTCAACCAAGGTCCAAAGACGACTAGCTGTCTTCGGTTGTTCGCGGGTGATCTCTTTATTCAGAGCACCAGGTCGGATCCCGTTCTTGAATGCGTTGATGATGTAGAGATCGTTACTCTCATCTATTTTAAGGGATTCCATGATGAATCTTGAGACGAAATTCGACATCGTCTCGCCCCGCCTGGCGGATTGTGCAGATCGGATGAAGGTTGTCGAGGCGGCATCTTTGGTAAAACGCCATTTGAATCGATCCATGAGGTCTTTGAAGCAATGGATGCTGTTCATGGCGGCGAGTGAACCAACGCCGAGCGTTGGAGATCAGCACCTCGGGAAGACCTTACATATGGAAATCTTCCATCCTCGGTTTGCCATGTTGGTGGTATAGCAAATAGGAAGTCGAAGGATCTCCAAGGCCATCGTGATGCGCCGATATTCGAGCCCAGATCGCTGTGGGTGGTGTATCCGTAATCTCCTCGAGAAAGGAGAGATAATTCGTCCGCGCCGGTCGAATCCGGGAGCTCGCTGCCATCTCTCCTGAGGAGTGGAGATCGATAGCGGGCCTCGCTCGCCCCTCCGAGGGGAGTTCGACCGCCTTTCCTCTTCTTTCCCGCCCAATCACACGGGTATTACGCCGAGGTGGAGAACGGCCCGCGGATAGTACGAGGCGAATGAAGCCGGGTATTGGGGCGGTCATTGCGCCGCGGTGAACGTTGATTGTTTTGAAGAGGCGAACGACCTCGGCCGCTGTAATCACCACTCGGCACTCTTGAGGCCCACTCCGCTTGTCCTCTCGTTGAGGAAACTCGAATTGATTGAGGTTGGCATTGAGGAATTCGGACATCGCCGACCGAGGACCTCGTGGGAGCGGTGAACCTCCTGCTCACCGCATCGAGGTCGGCATCTTCCTCCTCGTTGGGCGACCATCCCGAGGTGTATGGAAGCATTCTCCATGTAGCCCTCGTGTGTATGATCACCGGTAGCGTCGCGATCCTCTTTCCCGGTGTTGTGTGACTACCGATCGTCCTCCGCACGGTTGTTACCAACATCGTCGGCAAGATTTGCTTGCACGTGTCCTTGCCATTAAATTGTAGAAAACATGCCTTTTGTTTGAAAAGAAAAAAGTGTTCCCACAGACGCGCCAATGATAAATCAGATACGTTGGTATGAAAGATTTAGAGAAAGCGTAAAGAACACATGAGTTTTACGTGGTTCGATCAAGAAAAAGATCTACGCCCACGGAGTGATGATCCTCAAGATGTTCACTATAATTGTATTACAATGAGTATCTCAAAGAGCTCTAGTATTCAAGAATTTGCTAACCCTTTACCTTCAATCTAAATCCTATTTATACATAAACGTAGACCTTGTAACTAATCCCTTGATGGCGGGTTCACGATCCTCCTATAACCGACCATGATCTTCACCATAATTGCCCATGATTTCCACCGTTACCCCATTATCTTCGCCTCGACCGCCTTTAATTAGTGGTTTGAGGTTGTGATTCGGGCGAACCGAGTAGGGCAACATTAGGTCAGCCCACTGCTTGGGCTCGCTAGTGGGCCCGAGAGGTTGGGCCATATCCTATCGAGAGGTTGAAGGTGAACTTTGCGATGGTTATTCCTCGAACAACAAAGAGGATGAATCGAAAATTTTGCGATAAGAGTGGATCAAACATGGTTATTGGTAAGATAATCAAAGAGAATTAGCAAAGTACATGGAAAAATAGCAAATGGCGTAACAAATGAATCACCAAAGGTGACTATAACGCCAATATGGTGCGAATGATACGAACCAAAGGCAAAGAATTTGATGGATATTATGCGCTCGTATCTTGGATGGATTGGACAAGGAGAGTTGGATTGTTGATTTCGGAGCAAGTACGCATGTTTGTTGTAATGAAAACCCGATGAAGACGAGAAAGAAACTTGAAGTGTCATAGAAAATACATCTTCCGGATGGAAGTACTAAGAGGTGTTATTCACGTGAAATGTCGAGATCAATGGAGATATTATGCTCATAATGTTCTCCTCGCACCTACATTCACACATAATCTAGTATCGGTTATGCAATGGTGAAGGAGAATGCACTAAGTGTGTTTTTCTAGGTTCACATCAGATTATTCGAGAATGGATTCCAACTACATTATGGGGATAGAGAAGGCATGGAAATCTATATATTATTCAAAGCGTAATATATGTAGTAATCACATCGAGTACCGCATCGAAGTAATGAAATGGCATGCTATGCTTGGACGCCCATCTCGAAAACAATGCAAAGACATGGCAAAATTCAAAGGCAAAATCTCAATGGATGACACCGAATTAATAAAGGCAGGAGGTATGTGCTCGCTCCAAGCAAGCTAGATTAAACTTTCCTATTCTTCATAGACTAACCGCATCCTTATTTGAAATCGTGCATGTTGATGTTTGGGGCCGTATAATGAAGAATGTGTTGACAATGTTAGATTTATGGTAACATTGGTGGAAGACCACAGTAGAGTTACTTGGACATACTTGATTAAATCAAAAGATCAAGTACACTCTGTGATGAAACAGTTTATTATAATGGTGAAGAATCATTTTGAAAGGACCATTAAATTCATACGCACAGATAATGGATCAGAATTTTTGAATAAAACCATGAGTGATTTGTTGTTAAATCATGGAATTATTCATCAAAGGACATGTGTGTACTCGCCGCAACAAAATGGGATTGTAGAACGTAGACATAGAAGCTTGCTTCAAATTGCGCGTGCGTTGATGTTTGAGAGTTCTCTCCCAAGTAAATTCTGGTCATATGCCCTCCTTATGGCTACATGGTTATTAAACCGCATGCCTAGTCAAGTGTTGGAGTGGAAATGCCCTTATGCTTTGCTATATGGGAAGGATCCTTCTCTGGACAACATTTATCCATTTGGTTGTCTTGTTTATGTTGTTGATACATCTCCGAATAAATCAAAGTTTGATAGTAGGTGCTTGAAATGTGTTTTTTTGGGTTATGCCGCTTTTCATAAGGGTTTCTATTATTTGATATGGATAACTCTCGGTCCTCATTGGAAGGGATGTCAAGTTCATACTCATGACTATCCATTCCGAGATCCTCCATTCTTAATAGAGGATTCCGTTTACATTCGAATCGATGTAAACAAAATTGTCGAGTATCCGCTCGTATGTCCGGATACAATTCTGCATCCATCGACATAAATTTCGCTCGCTTATTCATCAAGAGATGTCGATGTTATAGAAGTCATGCACCAACACACAACACACGGTCCGTAGTCATAAAACCTCCGCTCGCTAAATGACTACGCTTGTGACAGCAATTTCTTGCCTCGTCTGTTACTACGAAAAGCTCTTCAAAGGATCCTCCTACTTTTCCATATCGCGTGACTTGTCTTCAACCGAATATGCGCTTTCCTTATCAAGATTGATAATATTCAAGAACCAAGTTCATATAAGGCGCAAGCTTAAGTCGATCGGGTTGCCGCCATGAGAGAGAGCTTGGGGCATTGGAAGACAATGAGACATGGATTATTGTGGATCCGCCACATGGGAAGAAACCCATTGGGTGTAAGTGGGTATATAAAGTCAAGCTTTGGCCGATGGCACCGCTGAGAGGTATAAGGCTCGATTAGTTGCGGCGGTTATAATCAAGAATTTGGTATCGACTATATCGAGGTATTCTCACCGTTGCCAAACTTCACACCGTGAGATTTTCGATTGCGATGGCTACTATCAATCATTGGGCAATTCATCAAGTGGACGTGAACAATGCTTTTCTCCACGGATTTCTTCATGAAGAGATATATATGACACCACCTCCGGTTATACTAAGGCTAAGCGTGGACAAGTTTGCAAATTAACCAAGAGTTTGTATGGTTTAAAGCAAGCTTCACGGGAGTGGAATGCAGAGTTTTGCCAGAAGTTGTTCGAGTTTGGTTTTATCCAATCCCCACATGATCACTGCCTTTTTACTAAGGGCTCGGGTGAGTCGATTCTGTGCTTACTTGTATATGTTGATGACATATTGATTACGGTGCGAATGAGTCATTCATCATCAAGTAAAGAGTTATCTAGACCTGCATTTACTATCAAGGACCTCGGTTTAGCTAAGTATTTTTGGGCATGGAGATTGCGCGTGGAGACGCGGGTACTTCTTTCAATCAACGCAAATATATTTTGGATCTCATCGACTCACCGACTTCTTGGGTGTCGCTCGCTCATACACCTCTTCCGGTGGCCATTCTTTGTCCGATTCGGTTTCTTCTTCTTTAGAAAATCCGATTCCTATAGAAGGCGGTGGGTAAGCTTTATTTGAATCTTACCCGACCGATATCAACTATGCTACTCAACAACTCACCAACATGTTTTCTCCTTGTCAACACCATTGGGACAAGGCATACATGTCTCGCGATATCTCGAGGCGCCCCTCACTCGGTCTATTCTTTCCTTCGACCACCTCCTTTACGCTCAAAGGATTCTCGTGATGCCGATTGGGCGTCTTGCTGCTTCTCGGCGCTCTTTGACCGCTATATTCTGCTTTCGGGGAGTGCTTGATTGGCGTTGTAAGAAGCAAACTACGGTCTCGCCTCTTCCGCCGAGGTCGAATATAGATCTCTCAAGACTACGGTTCGCAAGTGCTTTGGTTATCATATCCGAGCACCGATTTTCTATTGTTCTTCCCACGCTTATCCCTATCTATTGTGATAATCAGTCGCGATACATATCACCAAAACCGTGTCTTCCATGAGAGAACTAAGCACCTCGATATCGACCGCCACTTTGCTCGTGATCAATTCAAGGTGGATTCATTTTGCCTATGTATTTGTCTACTTCTCTCACTTGCCGATATTTTTACCAAGGCCTCACTGGACCTCGCTTTCATTCATTGTTGCTCAAGCTCTGATGGTGGATATCCACCATGCCCGCCTTGCCGGGGTATAGAGCGAGCAAGAGGGAGCGAGTGCGGTGGTGCAAACGAGTCAAGTGGTGCGAGCCAAGTGATATGTGCCAAGTGGTGGCAAGTGATATGTGCCAAGTGATGCGAATGGAGCGAATGACGGTGGTGCCAAGTGATGCGAGTTGAATAAAACATGCACGCCGCATGATGGTCGGAGGTTGTAAATCCGCTTGCCACGTGGTTTTGTTTGTTACAAAGTTGTTATTAGATTTTGTTATTAGATTGTTAGCTTTTATTTTTCGTAATATAAATAAAGGTCGTAAATGTATGGTTTGAGCTTAATGAGAATAAGAGAGAAAATAAAGTTTTCCTCCGATATTTCTTCTTCATTTTCTCTAAATTCCTTCAAAACGTTCACTATTAAAGTCGTTCCCAACTTAAAATTTCGCTCTACTCACAAAAAAAATAAAACAATAAAGAATAAGAAAAGAAGTTAAAGTTTCTGTTTTGCCGATGATCCAACAAGGAACGGTTGCTAAAGTTGAGACTGCGAATCATTTCGCTTCACCATACATTTGACCTCAAAAATTACATCTCTATGTATTGTCTTCTTCCTTCTCCGCCAAATTCAGACATATATGTTCTGTTTTAGTACAATAACCACTACCAAACTACATTAATATAGCTTCCAACCTTGAACTAACATCTCAATTTCTGCATATTTAGAATTTATCTTCATTAGCTTCTACTCTTTTAATTCCAAACAAACTAACTTCTTTTTTTCCCCTTACATATATTATATTATTGCGGCTATGATGATGATCCGAACTCAACTAAAACGCATTCATTAATTAAAAACCAGTTTCTTTAAGAGAGTGAGAGATACAAGCCATGTTTATCTGATCCGATGCAGATTGCAGAACTAGTGGTCCTTCATTTCAGGATAGATAATTCGAGTCCCTTTCCTCATCAACAGAGAAAAAAATAAATGCACTTTTTACAAAATTGATAATCCTTTGCCCCCCATTTTCATCAAAAAAGTTGCTATATAAACTCTACTTTTCCACGTAAATGACGGACTGGTAATCTGGAATGCTATCTCATCGAAATCCTCTCAGGTTTTAACGTTTTTCACTGCTGTTAAATTTCTCTGGTGCCTGAGCCCGATAGTACATTTATCCTCCAATAATTTGTACCTTTATTACCATAAAAGAAAAAACCCAACATATGTAAAGTCTTAAATTGTGGCTTTTTTTAGCTTCAAAAAATGAGGTTATGAGTTGAAATTAATTGGTTTCACGTAATGTCCATCTCTTGCAGGATTTGCGGGATATTATCTACACCACACCAACTCAACGTGTCGAGGGGGCCAAAACAAAAGCAGATGTAATGAAAACTCATCGATGCGGACACTATGCTAATTCGAGGCTGTTCATGTACTGATGCACATGTCCTCAAAATACGATGTGCCACAGATTTATGTATAACTAACAGTTCTAGTAGTACCCCTCCTTTCTGGGTTCGTTTATCTGTTTTTTTTTGTAATTATTTTGTTATATATATAGAGAGTGAGGTTAAATTAAAAACAATTATTAACGTGAAAATTAATAACCTTGAAAATTCGCTATGAAAGTTAACGATCCATTTGGAAAGTTATTAAATCAAAAATTCAGAATTTTCATCTAGGTTCGAATCTCATGAGAGCAAAAATTCCATTTTTTTTTATTCAGTAATTTTTCCAATAGATTCAACAACTTTCACGACGAATTTATCATTTTTTGGTTCTCATGTTCTCACGATGAAAATGGTTCTCACGTTAACCCCTTAGATATATGCACATTATTTAAAATACCTCAAACTATTTGCATTTAACACCCGTTAAATATTGAACGACATAATCATGAGTTATTGCTAGCCTGACGAGATCAGTCTACTTGACATCCAAATAGCATCCCCACATTTTCTTTTATAAAACAAATCAGATATGAACATAAAAAAGCTTGAGTATTGAAATATAAAAAAATGATTTTTTTAATGACAGAATGGCTTTATAAATATCACTATTTTTCCATCACTAAAGAAAACATTGGTACGAACAAAACCCTAATCCAAATTTCAACATTCAAGCTTTTTTGTGAAATTAATCTTCAATTTTAAAAAAAAGAGACCTTGATGCCCAATTCGATGCTAAGTGGATTGATTTTAATGCATTTAAGTTAGGGTAAAAAAATTAAAAATTTGAGAATTATTGATAAAGTCATACGATTTAGGATATATATTGTAGATAATTATTCTCTATATATGCATATAATATTTGGGTGGCTTGTTAACAAAATGCTCAAATGGGATGGCTGCCTCGAAGCTAGTAGAAGGGGTCGCTTTCGACGTCGAGCCCCATGCTGGTGAGTGGTCTATTTCTTGCCTCTCACTCACTTTGTGATAATCGCTCTTTGCTTCTTGACGACTGCAGTTGCTGCTCACAGTCACCGGCCCCCCCGGCCGTCCATTTATGTTTTCCTTTTTTTATGCTTTTGTTTTTTTTATTGGTATGCTTTGGAATCTTCTGTGCACTTGTAATTCTTACACACCATCACATGTCTCCTACATGATGTCAGTGGCTTTCATGTTTAATAACACCGTAAATCAGCATTAATACTCAAACTACACAATGGGACCCTTTTTCCCCGATTTGCATATACATGATTGTGTGTATGAATTATGAATATTTGCTAAGAACTATGGGGTTTTGGCGATTATGATTAATGAGTGGGACAGAGTATTAATTCATTTCTCTCGAATTTGGATCAATGCTCATGAGTGACCATAGATTCTTGCTGATTTTCTCGACAGATTGTTTGTCCGAAACAAGGCCATGAATTTGGCATATGGGGGGATGACTCAACACTGCCCACATGCCCCCCTCGGGTCAATACTCGTCCGGCAGTCTCGAAATCGATAAAATAAAATAAGAATTGTGCCCGTCAATGTAGTTAGAGCTGTCAAAATCAATCTGACCTCTACCAGAATAGTGCACTTAGCCCATGGGTTCTGCCCGGCCCAGTCGTTTACACTATAAATAATGTTCCAGGCCAGGCCAGGCGCTAAAATTTTTGGCACAGTGGACAGCATGGCCCGGCCTGGCCGTATAGTTACTTTGGCCGGATGGACACACAGTCTCGAGCCGGTCTTTTGACAGCTCTAAATGCAATCAGGGTCGTCTTCGACCCAACCTATCATGACGTGCACAAATTTTATTTATTTTATTTTAGAGGTTTTAGAATCGGAGGAGTCATGTAGCAGGCATTGCCTGTTTAAGGCAAGGTGAAATTTCGGGCATTATGAAAATGCAGGATTCGAGCCAAATGTAGGGGTTTTTAATGTGGTCTGGGACATTGGTGCAGAAAATGAAGTGATGGGTCATGGGTCACCAAAGCTTTTCAGTTATTTTGTCATTGGATGACTTCCGATACATTTTTGGAAAAAGGGACAAAAATAGACATTTTTAAGTGGGAGGAATGTTCATTATTTTAAGTATGTGATAGGTCGTCGTCGTGGGATTTGGCCCCAAACAACTGCCTGTGTGTGCATCTACATTCAAAGATTTGATATGGCAGAATTGAGCAAAATGATTCAGATGATTCAAATTGATTACTTGACAAATCATCTCCCAAATTCCAATTGATGCGATTTATGAAATGATCATCGACTCTCTGATTCTTGTGTCGATCAAGAAGCTCGGAAAAAAAATTACAACATAAAGCTAAAAAATAATATTCTTTCTATCCCGTTCTAAATGATTCGTATTCATTTTGGGTTGTTTCACTATAAGTGGTCGTATTCCTCTTTGGGTTGTCCCATTATAAGTGGCTCATACCCAAAAGGAATCACTTTTATACACAAAATTACATCGAATTCGTGAATCACACTACTATATATAAAAAACACAACCCTTCTTAATCTGTGTCCAAAAGCAATGAGTCGCTTAGAGCGGGACGAAGGTAGTACTAAATTACTTTATGCACTCATTTGAGATGGTCTAGTGGTTAAATGGATTTTCTTGTGGCCAAATATCACAAATTCAAATTCTACTAAAAGCCTTTATAAGTGTTTGTGTCACACCTGATTTTTCATATATAATTGTCCGTATATAAAGAAATGTTGAACAATTTTAATCTTTTGTTCAAATAATCCTTAAAATACTCAATGTATTGTAAATCTAATGTAACCAAAATAAACACCTACTCAATGTATGCGATCAATGATTTGTGTCGCTAATAAGGTGACACGACCTAGTGGTTAATTGAAAATTAAGTAAGTTATACAAAAGCCTCCATAAGATTAGAATGTAAAAAAAAAAAAGTAGTGTGTGATCACATGTACACTTTCATTGCAGTAGTAATATGGTACGTACAGCACATATAAATATATTGAGTTAACAATAAATAAATATATATACATAGGGAAGGGTTAACATGAGAACCACTTTTATCGTGAGAACGTGAGAACAAAAATGATGAATTCATCGAAAGTTGATGAATCCATCGAAAAGTTATGAATCCAAAAATAGAATTTTCGCCTCCATGGATTCGAACCTCGTGAAAATTCAATTTTTGAATTCAAGAACTTTCTCAACGGATTCATCAACTTTCATAGTGAATTCATTTGGTTCTTAGTTTTAGGATAAAATGGTTCTCATTTCAACCTAACTCTATATACATATATACATATATATATATATATATAATAAATAGATCTTATCATAATTTTGAATAATTTTAGATACAAAACACTTCATAATTTATCCTTGTTGGTTTGCTCCTTCCCAGTTGCTTCCTCGAAGCTACTACCGATCGGAAGAGGTCGACCAAGATATATATATATATATATATATATAGGGTTGGGTTCCGTAATACCGCATCCCCGTGATAGATGTAGTACTCAATCTAGACCACACATTTTGAACACGTGGACGCACCAAAATTTGACGTGGCAACCCATTTTCGCTCGGGGCAAAATGGAAGGCACCCACGGGCGCCGGGTGCCCGTCCGCCTGGTGGGGAGTCCATGAGCGTTGGGGTCTCCGCGGCGCTGAGTTTGGGGAAAGACACTACAAAACACGATAATGCATAGAGAATAACGTAACAATGCATAGATAATAACATAACAATGCATTCAAAATAACATAACAATGCATCGCACACAACCGGTGTTGTGCGCGTTTTGTGCGCTACCGACGCCGGATAGGACGGTGCGCGCCGACGCCGGTAGGGATGCCGTGGGCCCGGACCGGTGGGGTCTTTGAGTGCGTTGGCGCTAGGTTTGGGAAGAGCCACAACAAAAGATAAATAATGCATATGAAATAACATGTCACCGTGCATTTAAAACAACTAAATCCGCATTTAAAACAACATAACATCGCATCGCACCCAATCGGCGCTGGTGCGGCGAAGCGGCGCTGGTGGCGCTGGTGTGCGCGAGTGGGCGCTGGTGCGTGTAAGTGGGCGCTGGTGCGCCGAGCGGCGCCGACGCGCGAACGAGCGTTGGGAGAGCGTTAAAGCATGCATTAAAATTGAAACTCATATGCATGTTTGTGTTCATTTGAATGCATTGTTCGGCTCAACTAAATGCATTGTTTGTTTTCGCAATCACATAACAAATCAAATTACTAATCTACCCTTAATGAAGCGAAAATTAGCGAAATTAAGCTTAAAAAGTCCGAAAAATCGAACCATCGGATCTATTAGATGAGTGGATGAGATTGAGACTACATACTATCCGGGACCCACTATTTGATCCCTTCTCTCTCCATATATATATATATATAATTACTAAATAATCTTAAAATTTAAAATAAATAATGATAATATAGTTATGAAAAAAATTATAGAAATACTCACTTTGATAATAGTAGTACATAAATATCGTATATCACATTACAATATTACTTTCTAAGTTAATTATATAATAAAAATATAATAGGCATACTAAATTTTGTTATAAAAGATTCTTTATAATAGGTATAAATGTTTGTCTTTTACTATACATTGTCAGTACACACCATGCATGTCGGCTAACATATCATCGTGTTGGATATAAGTTATGAATTTACTAATAAAGTATTCAAACTGGAAAAAAAATTGCCTATCAACCAAATCAGGCCTAGCTAGACAAGAACTTCTAGAGCTCACTCGCTGATTACTACTACCATCTTTTAGGCCTAATTAAAAGTTGATTTTTGCTTTTATTTTCACGGGATTATGATATCTGTCACATTACGTTGCCGTACAAGTCGTAAATGTGTTTTTTCTTTTTTCTTTATTTAAAAATAAAAAATAAACGATATGGTATATATAAATAAGGAAAATGACAAATGTGTTAGAAGCGATCCATGTCAACTCAACTTTAACTATTTAAGGAAGATCACGGTTGTTAGGAGCATGCATGTATTAACATTAATGGTATAG
This sequence comes from Salvia rosmarinus, assembly GCA_036937905.1. Classification (NCBI taxonomy): domain Eukaryota; kingdom Viridiplantae; phylum Streptophyta; class Magnoliopsida; order Lamiales; family Lamiaceae; genus Salvia; species Salvia rosmarinus. The sequence continues at coordinate 16,939,959 of CM072813.1, read as the reverse complement.
ATAATCACCAAATAAAGATCTACGAATCTAATTACAATTGATATTCTTGTCCCAAATCTACTACAATTGATATTCTAATTATAAGCATTATTGTTTGGAGAGTATTTATAAGTTATAACACTACTGAGATACACTTAAGGTTGTTCTTTTTTCCTTCATTTTGTTTTGGGAGAAGGTGCAACTTAACCCCTAATATACTAAAAATCGTGCAAATGCCCTTACAACATAAGGGGATTACCTCTGTTTAAAAAATATGAAATTTTTATCTTTTTGTTAAATTGTGTTTATGCATTGTCGTTTTGTCGTTGCTTTTGGCTATAGTAGCCAGACAGCTTTAGGGGTGGGAAAAATATCAAAAATTCGGTATACCGGAGTACGTCACCGTGTGTCGAAAAATACCGAATTTTCTGTGTACCGTAATTTTCGGAACATTATGATACCATAATTTTCGGTATGGTTGATACCATATCGTTAATTTTCAGTACGGTAACGGTATCAATTTTTCGGATACCGCGGTATACTGATATATACCGTACCGCGGTATATACCTATATATTGGTACATACCGTTATGTCGGCATATACCGGTACCACAGTACATACCAAAAAATTCGGTATACCAAATTTTTCGGTTTGAATTCCGATACAGTATACCGGTATACCGTACCGAAACATAATACTTATTTATTATATAATTAGTAGTATAAAAATATCTTTTTCATAATTAATGATAAATTACAAAATATGTTATTATTGATAATTAAAATGAATAAAAACTTTTATACTTAATAAAATTATAATATACACAAGTCACATCTATGTTATATAACTATTTAGGATGAGTTTAAAATAATTATAACTTTTAAATAGAATTTGAAAATTAAATAAATGGAGTAAATATAAATAATATAATAGATCATGTTAAATAGTATATTCAATTTATAGTATAGTTTATATTACTATTAAATAATGAAAATAACTTATATTTTACATACAATTGAAACTTTTGACAACGGTACATGATTCTTTTTTATTTTAGTCAAATCTTAATATATACTTTTATGTATATTATGATGTAAAATAAAAAAAATAAGAATCAATGCAATGAGATACCGATTGGTTAAACTCAAAAAGTAATTACATGATCCACTAAGTTATTATTTGAAACTATAATATCAACATACATAATTATAAAATTAAATATATAAGTACGAGTTATATAGTTACATTTATATATCTATTAAGTATAATCGGTAAATAAGTTACGTCTAACTTATATAACTAATTTACAATGAGATAAGAATAATTATAATTCATAAGTAGACTTTGAAAATAAATGGGATAAATATAATCAAATGATATTAAATATAATATTTAATTTATACATTGTATAGTCGATATTATTAGTACGTAATGAAAAATACTTATGTTCGATATATACTTTAAACTTTCAATAACTATTTATGTATTTTATATTTTAATCAAATCTTAATATATATTTTCATGTATATTATAATATCAATGTATTTAGTTAATGACACTAAATTAGAATAATATAATATCATTCTAGTTAATTATAAAACTTGAGAAGTAATTACAAAATTTACTAAAAAACTTTAAATTAGAATATCAATATAGTTAATTATAATAAAGTATATATAAATATACAAGTACGAGTCACATAGTCATATTTATACACTTATAATTATAATTAAGTAATTTTTGATAATTTCGATAATTTTCAGTAATTTCGATATACCGAAGTCCGGTAAGATATATTGTAAACATATCGTAATCTTCGGTATACCAACTTTCGGTATGCCAAATAGTTCAGTACGGTATCGGTATAAAATTTTCCATACCGTAATTTTCGGTACAGTATATGATACGGTGAAAAAAATTCGGTATACTGTACCGACCCACTCCTAGATAGCTCTCTCAGGTTCAAAGGTGCCTCTATTGTGAGGGCATTTACACCATTGTTTAATACGTTAAGGGCTAAGTTGCACTGTATGTATGATTTTCGCTAAAACGTTGAGGATATTTTTGCATCTTCTCCCTTTTGTTTTTGCAAGCTTCTTTGTTTCCTTCTAATTTAGGTTATTAAGGTAATAGAAAAGAAAAATAAGACTACATATAAATATATAAGGGAACTTTCTGATCCTCTACTTGAAATAATAATAATAATAATAATAATAATAATAATAATAATAATAATAATAATAATTATTATTATTATTATTATTATTATTATTTATTTATTTATTTTAATAGGAAAAAGGATGGTTTTCCTTATTTCAAATCATAGCGCACATGCAATATTTAGAAACCAAGATGGATAGTCCGATCTCCTTTTTTTGCTTAAAGCCTATCAATGATAAAACCTGCAGTTAAATTAAAAAGGTAGAAGGGAAATATATTTTGTATTTTTATGCAAGAGAGGTAAATAATAATAATAATATATATATATAGGGAGAGTTAACATAAAAATTATTTTTGACGTGAAAAAGGAGAACTAAGTTTTTAAGGTATTCGTTGTGAAAGTTAAAGCTCTCATATGATTTGAACCCAGACAAAAATTCCAATTTTCTTGGTGTACTAACTTTCTCAGAATTACATCAACTTTCATGGAGAATTATTATAGTTCTTTATTCTCATATTAAAATTATTCTTATTTGAGAGTGTGTGTGTATGTGAATAATGTATGATCTGATAAAGAGTCCTGTTTGAGCGATGAATGGTCTACTCTAGAACATGTAACGGATGATAAAGCTTCAATAGTCATACTATTGTCATAGTTTAAGTTCTGCATGAGAACAAATTATGGAATTATGGAATTATGAATATTCATGTATATCACATACAAACGTCATTATTTATATATTTGTCTCTTAATTGATGCAAGATGTTATGTAAATTTTAGGGTTATTGGTGCATAAACACACTAATTTTGGGTCCATTTTGGTTTTTCTCATTATCTTTCAAAATTGTCACAAAATACACAAACTTAATCACTTTAGTGATTTTACTACGATTTCAAATTCAAACCAAATTAAATCTGACTTGAGATCTCAAAAATTTATCATATGCAAAACTGTTAGTGATATAAACAACATAGTAGAGAGAAGATATCGATTGTTTTAATCACAACTAGAACCAAACGATGAAACAAACGAGAAGACATGTTTTTGTAATGAGAGTTGACGCGATGAATCCTAGAAATAAAAAAAAATCTGAGTTATTTTGATGGAACGACGATGTTTTATGTCATCTCTCTACAATGTCGTTTATATCACTAACCGCTTTGTCTATAGTTAGTTTTTAAGATGTCAAATCAAATCTAATTTGGTCTGAATTTGAAATCGTGGTAAAATCACTAAAGTGATTAAGTTTAAATTTTTGTGATAATTTTTAAAATTAATGAAAAACACCAAAATAGGCTCAAAGTTGGTGTATTTATGCACCAATAACTCTAAATTTTAGATAAATAGTACTCCCTCTGTCTCATTTAAAATGTTTCACACTCCTTTTTGGGTTGTCCCATTACAAATGTTTCATTCCATTTTAGAAAATAATTGTCCCTTTAAAAAGTGTGGATCCTATCCACTTTTTAATACTTTAACTACTTTATATATTTATCCTAAATACCCGTGTCCAAAAGAAAAGGGACATTTTAAGCGGGACGGAGGGAGTATGAAGCAAGAATATTCCTCAATGTTAGTACGGACACACCGAGCACATATAGCACACATATATGATATATGTTTATAGTCGATGCAATCTCAAATGATCAATGCGTACTATATATAAGTCAATACCCATCAACATGTATAGCATATGACATGTACCAAATGTTGGAAAAAGAAAATGAAACACTATTTACATACGACTAGTCAATGCAGCATGCATGCTCTTCTATATACAAATCTGTATATGTATGTTTGTGTGTGTCTGTCTGTATAATAGTGTCTGCAGGGGTAAGAAGGGTAGGAGAAATTTGGGGCGGGGGGGGGTGCAAATATCACTATCATGCAGGTAAAGTAGCGAAGGCCAATAAAGTCCGAGTGACATCATCTTTCTATCTCAACAGTTACTTCTAATCATTGAAAAATATACAAATTTATTAAATGTAATTTTTATAGGGAAATTCTGATTTGACAAAAAATGGCATTAGTGTAATGTACAAGTTTACTTTTGCTAGTGAAAATGGAGGTCTCATAAGTCCCCATCTACCGCCTCTCTCTTCCACCAATTCCCTTGCTATTTTCTCTGCACCCAAACTCATCAATCAAGGTTTTTCCTCCTCTTCACAACATGCTAGTGGGATCCAGCTTGTCTACTACGAGAATTCAATACTTTTTTCTTTTCTTTTTAATACGAAATTTTAAAGGCGTCGCACACGTGACTGAACTCGAGACCTTTGACCCCTAAGATTAACCACTCTACCACTAGCCAACATACACACACAGAGAGAATTCAATACTTTCTTCCTCTATATGTATACTAATAATATTTATCTAGCTATAATAAGAAATGTGACAGCAATTACTAAGTAGAAAGAAAGGAGTAAAACTGTGTCCTTCCATAATTTGACAGTATCCATTATGGTTAACTTTACATTACAATTCAAAATTTTATATCTTCTAACAATAAAAATGAAAGTGCTTCTGCTTGTGAATAATATTTGATCTTTTTATTAGAAATGGAAGAATTTTCAAAGTCCGTTTGTACTTATATATTAAATTCCTCTTTTTTGTGAAAAGATGGCACAGAAACCATCTTTTCAAAGAGATTCGACATGATAGAAACTAGTTAAATCAATAAATAGGTAATCATAGTAATTATTAGGCTGTGCAGTGACAAATGGACCTTCATGGATCAGAACCATTGAATTAAAGTTCAAAAGACTGTACACTTCTAAATATTTACCCATCTCTGTATTGATTAAGAAATGGACCTCCAACATACAATCCACACAACTTCAAATAATCAAAATTTTAGCCGCCATACCTACCAAAAACTTGAAGATAGAAATGCAATTAATGATTATTTTCTCTGCATTATCCATCGGAAATCAATATTTTAAGGTGAGAATGGAATTCGGTCCACAACCGATGGATTTACCATTTTATTAAGTCAAAACAACTAATTATGATATTTTTATATATAATTATCTCTATTATTAGGATTATTGACATATAAATGTATAAATTTTGACGTGATTTTGGTTTTGTATACGAACTTTAAAATGAGTATATAAATACACGAAATTTGATTGATTTTTGGTTTTGCACACAAACTTTAAAAGGAGTATACAAATACTGAAATACACAAACTTATTAATTGAAGTAATTTTACCACAATTTATTTTTCCGATCAAATTGAAACTAACATGACATTAGATATGATGAGTTAGCAACGATGTTGAAATCTTAAAATTCATGTGGATATTTTTTGTTATGCTCGTAATTGAGCCTAAAATTGTGTAAATGCCTACTTACGTGCCTCGCTCATATTCCCGATGTTGTTGTCTCTCCAACTATAGCATCTCTTCCATCTCTGTTGTAGAATCGACACCCGATCTACTGGGACTAGTCCTGAAGACATGCTAGAGAACCTGCACTAAACAATCACTACTTCTTGGAGGGGCCTCGAGGACATGCCAGAGGACCTCAGTCTTATCTACCTCCGACACTTCAGATGTGCCGGGAACAAGCTGACTCAATGTCTGAACATTCTATTCCACTTGCATCTGTAGTATATTAAACTAAATCAATGCAATTAATAATTCTATCGAAGTCTTGTGATTTGAACATACTTACCCGTATTAATTTCTTCATGATGTACAAGTCGTCGGACACCAAATTATTCTCCGGAACAATCTCTTTCATGAGTTTCGATATCTGATCAAAACACTTCTCATACATGTTATTCTCTGCTCTCAAACTCATAAGTCGAGCCACAACTTACAACTATGAATGGTTGACCAACCAAGCCACAAAGGTTTATCAACATCATTAAACATGTGGTAAAATTTATGTGCTTTGGGATTTGGCTCCTCTTTATGGCCGTCAAAGTTACACCAAGGACCAGCTGCATCCAAGACCATCATTTGATACGTATTTGATTGATCTTCAACATCGGAGTTCATTCTTCTGTATTTGTTGATGTCTCTGTTTGAAAGATCCAAGTGTCATGATTTGGAAATGTGATATCGCACGGTATCTTGTTCGTGATAAGGTATGTTCTTACACTTATTACACGAACACTTAATATTGTCCCATTTGTGAATAAAAGTTGATTATGAGTGAACTCAATGAAAGTTTCAAGTCCATCTCAATAAACATAATTTAATCCATCAATAGAACTAAAACGCTTATACATCCATCCACGATTACGACTCATTCTTGCAAATCCTAATAACAAATATATAACTAATCAAATTTCATTAGAACAATAAAATTTAACGTATATTCTAAGTAGTAGCATTTCACAATTTCACTCCCATGCTATGGCATATTTGTGGCACAAACATCTCCCTATTATTTAAAAAACAAGAGCAAAACAACACGTTGAATCATAATACCGCATCAACTGTTTTTATAAGACATTTATATTGATAATTTAACTTCTAAACACATCAATATTGCTTCGACATTTTAAAAAGAAATCCCTTGATTAATTAATTCTCAATCGAACATCGATTTTCAAAAAAGAACAATTTTCAAAGTGTGAGAAAGGAAGAATTAGTCGGAAAACAAAGCAGAAAGAGAATTAATGAAGTGGTCCATCTAGAATTGATAAATGGGAAGGCACAGATTTTTTGGAGATCATCAAAGATAAATTTGGACACTTTGGACATCTTACAAATGCATAGAAACACACATACACACACTCGTGCACTCTTGGAAGCCTCAATATCATGACTACCAGTCAAAGCATGGACACTGTTTTTCAAGTTTGGGATTAATTAAATTTGGCTTGATAGTACAGTTATAGCTACAATTACCAAAATTTATATAGTAGAAGATTGACTATCTATTATCAAATTAATTATTGTAATACTTGTCAATATCAGTTATTTAAAAAATACAAACCACCATACATGCAAGTTAAAGTTCGACTGTCGTTGATTTTGGATTATTTACAAAGCTATTCTCAAGTTTGATGGTATTTATGAAAAGTTTATTGTAATTATATACCAAAAGCTACCTCAGAATGCTTTATATTACAACTTTGATAATTGTGCCATTTATTGCGCCTTATAATTTATATAATTAGTAACATAGAGACAGTGATAGTATAAGATAGGAAGCGAGGGTGTATTTATAACTACACAAAAACTTGTGTGCGTGCGCTCTTACGTTGCGCACAAGTTTTGTGAATTTTTTAAATGTCATTTTTATTTTATTGCCTTTATCTTGTTGTTTTTAGTGTGTTATTTTATTATTTTGTATTTTGTTTATTTATTCATAATTAGAGTTTATTAATTCATAATTAGAATTTATTAATTCAAAATTAGGGTTTATTAATTCTAAATAGAGTTTATTAATTTAAAATTAGGGTTTATTAATTCATAATTAGGGTTTATTATTCAAAATTAGGGTTTATTAATTCACGATTAGAGTTTATTAATTCACAATTAAGATATATTAATTCAAAATTATTATTTATTAATTTACAACTAAATTTTATTAAACTAATTAATTTTAATTAGAATTAATTTAATTAATTAAATTTAATTAGAATTAATTAATTCATTAAGATTAACTAATTAAGATTAATTATTAATTAATTAGGGGTGGTCTCACTGCGCGCGCACAGGAGACCACCCCTTATAACTAATGAGTTTAGAACCATCTCTTTAATATTAATCTTATGTATTTCTGTATAAATGGAACTATATACATGGATTAAAGCATAGGTGAAAGAAGCATACGAGTTATCTCTTGGTGAATACGTTTTGATAGATTGAAGCTCCGAAGCCCATGGATTGGATAGAATAGATCGACAAGAAAAGGGTAAGGCTAATAATTTGTACGTAGTCTGGAAAAATTCAATTTCATTGGCGCGAATCGAAAATAATCTGAGTGGTCAAAAAATTGAGTGGATTTGTCCGATTAATCGCTTTCTTTTTCTTTTTTTGTCAAATTTTATTACTTTTCTTCTGAATTTGATAATAAGTTTCAAATGATGGTGGAAAGTCTTTTGGTAATTTATCTAAAAATTGTACCCATCATTTCACTTCTCTATTTTATTTACTCTATCTAACACTAAGTAAAAAAAATCATGACGTAAAAATTGAAAAAAAATTAAAAAAAAGATAATCATGTTGAATCCTTACCTCTCATGGAATTGTCTATTAGCTGTTATATAATTCGATGTTGAGATGACATTTGTTGCATTTAATATGAGGTTAAATGTCTCGATTGAGAAAACACCACCTATTTTTTATTACAAGAATATAGTTAGTAAGAAAACTTTTACATACTAGTTATAACTTATGTGGCTCAATGGACTAGTCCAAAAATTGAAGGTTTAGTGTTAAAACCTAACATTATGAGGCGGAAATAAAATTCAGGTCAGAACAGAAAAGTAGTTCGAGCTCGATAGAACTAGCCTAGAATTGGGTGGATTGATCCGATCAATAAGAGCAAATAAATATAACCATCGGTAATAGTTAATGTGGTGCAGTACTAGTACTTAAAGTAATGAACGTATTTAAAATTAAAAAAAAAAAAAAAAAACTTCTTTATTGCTGATGATTTACATGTGTTTTATTTCAGAATTAGCGAAAATTCTATAAACGTTTATGTAGGTAATTGTGATGGCCAAATTAAGAGGTTAGTTAATGACTTATGTATTACTACTACTCTACCAGCTAGATTGATGTCTAATCAAATTTGAAAATTCAGTAGGATGGAGTCCCACCAAAAACTTCCCAGGCGGGGTTTTTTTTTGCCTAAATTTATTATTTAATTTCTGTTACAAATTATGTTACTTTTATATGCAAAATTATGACTTGTCATCCAAGAAAGATAGTTTGCATGCCATGATTATACATTTTGTAACAGTGGATCAGTCGGACAAATTTAATGCTAAATATAACTAATTTGATATCAAATGTTAAATCAAAAAACTGTTTTGAGTTTTGCTTAAGGGAAATCACTACAAGAAAACTAAATAATGAAACATGATATTTGTTGGATGTTAAAATCCTTTTGTAAAATAGATACAAGAATTATCCTCAATTTCTTGTTATTATACAAATATTTTATCTAAAAGCTTTATATATTTACATAAATCAACAAAAACATTTGTTGCCACTAGAACTTGAATTTGTAAGTATTAAGTTGATAGGGTATTAATCGCATTTATAAGGATAAATATCGAATGGAGGACGTTAGAAACTATATATACACCCACATTTTCACATTAATTTGTTTACAAACGCTACAAAAAATGCGGTCTAAACAACGAAATTTACGATGAGAAAATGGTTGTCATAAACTTGTCACCGTTAAAACGAATTGACGGTGGATTTACAATGATGATGGTTTTTAACAAAAATAAACAAAGTATATGTAAAATTAACGATATTTTAGTGATGGATTTACGATGACTCAAAATATCCGTCATAAATATGTAGCTAAAATATCACTAAATTTAACATATATTTTTATTTTATTTTTTCAGTTAACATATATATATATATATATGCTCCATTTTTATCCTTACAGATATCAAGAGCTTGTTTCGGGCCAAAGGAGGTTTCGAACCTATGTTAGTGGCATTGAGGATTCGGTAGCAGAGATCATCGCCCGCCTGCTTACGTTATGGAAATTTGCATTTGAAGAAGTAGGCAATTATGAGGCTACGAGAAAATTGATCAACGTGTTACCACATTATCGGAAGACATGGGCCTTGACATCTCTCGATATGATGGTTGTGGAGCAAATAGTGGTTAATTCGTGTTGGTTGGATAATTGGCGCTTCTTTTTTTGGTATGTGTATTGTAGTTGAAAACATATATTCCCTCCATATACGATAAGTGTATCACAATTATCTTATTCGACATCTACGAAAAATGTATCATTTTATTTTTTAGGACACAACTTCTTATTATTCAACCTCACAACCATTCATTATTTACCAAAAAAATCATTCATATCACTCACAACTTAACACATGACGGGACCTTTTCTTCACTCAAACAGCACCCACCAACAATTTTATTAAAACTCATGTTGTCCATAAATGATACACTTAGATGATGGTTGGTATGCAAGAATGAAATTAGATATGAATGAAATGCACTTTGGAATGGAATGACGATAGAAATGGAATGGAATGAAATATGTGATTCTTATGACTGGTATGTATAAGGAATGAACGAATAGAAATGAAATAAAATAAATAAAATAACCATTATTTTTATAATTTATGTTATTATTACCGTGATAATAATAATTAATTAATTAATTATTGTTATTAATTAATTATTAATAATAATAATTACTATCATTATTATTATTATTGTTGTTGTTGTTGTTATTATTATTATTATTATTATTATTATTATTATTATTATTATTATTATTATTATTATTTAATATAATGTTTATTTGTATTAATTATTTTTTATGTTAATATTTTAATATCATTATTAATTAATTAATAATATTTATTATTATTATTATTATTATTATTATTATCATTTTACTATTTTTATTATTGTTGTTATTATTATTATTTTATTATTTAATAATATTATTGTTTTAACATAATTATTTATTGTATTAATTATTATTTATTATGTTAATATTATTAATAACTATAATTTTTATCATTATTGTTATATCATAATTATTTATTGTTAATAATTACTATTTATTTATTATCATAAATTTTATTATTATTTATTATTATTATTATTATTAATTTATAAGATAAAAATAAATAAGAATAGTTTTGTTAGAAAAAAAATTTGGTTAATCTCATGTTCATAGGAATAGCTAATATCATGGGGAATGAGAGGGATGACTAATCACATGTTAATATGAATAAATATTCTTTCGGGAATGGTGATTCCTACCTTATAAATCTTACTAGTCATAGGATTATGAATGAATGCATGAATCATCATTCCATTCTCATTGCATTCCCAAGATACCAACATGGAGCCTCTTTTCGAATCTCATTAAATTTGGATCTACTCGTGAAAAGTTCAAGACGCTGCTTTGATGATTCTTTAATAATCCTATCTTGATCATACTCAATTACCTTAATGTGGATAAGGAGTATATAATTACTAGTAATATACATCTGTATGTGATATTTCGGTGTTTGTTGCTAGTAATTAATTTGTTTCGACTGCTTGAAGTCTTTTATCGTTCTGTAAGTTGATTAAGTCATGTCCCATTATTATACTATGCTATATATTTTGATAAAAAATTGTACATTCGAATGTAAGTTGTACCTATTTTAATTAAAATTCACCCTAATTAGAGTTTTGCTCTGCTTCAACCGAATCAACAGGATCTACTGTAAGTAAGGATACGTTCTCTAGCATTATCACTCCAGTCTTGGACTGTGTTGTCTGATATTATATTAAGGTAGTCTTACATGATATCTCCCAAAGATACATGCCAAAGAACAAGGCCTTTTTCGAATAAGCCAATTCATTTGGGACCCTGCAGATCCGCTCTTTTTCCTATTCAAAGATCAGCCCAAATATATGTTTAATTAAAATTTACTAATCTCTAATTATGATTTAAGTTGGACTGATGCACCGGACGAGGAGATCATAGCTCTTTATGCCTCCGCTCACTTTATTGACATTAATGATGAAATAATCCTTCACTACCTTCGGTCCTTTCTGCTTCCTGTTCCTATACAAACTACATTAACTACACCACAGTCATTATTCTGTCGTTAACTACACCGCATTAACCTGCACTCCCGCTCGCTCACAAAAGAGATTTCCAAAGGATCTAAAACCCAATCCCTTTTGGTTGCTCTCTATCCCACGTTGAGATTCTAGAAGAAGGTGGGCTTGGAGGATGTTGCTCATCAACACTTCAACTCTTTCGGAGCAGTCTACCTATTAACCATGACATTAATTTCTCAATTAATTTCATAAACTTGGCCGATCGATTTTGTTAACTCTGCCCATATTTTTTTATTGGAAAAGGCAAAAAACAAGAATGTGATATATATATAATAAAGAGATATTATATATAATGTTGTGTAATGTAATGTGGAAATGTGACCTAGGCCTCGGAAACAGTTTGGTGAGAAATTCTTATGGAATTGACTTTGACTAATGTTGTTTATTCCCAGCAGCCGAAGTTAAAAAGTTTCTTTTATCAATAGATTAATGTGCATGTATTGAAGAAACAGCCAACACTATCTTCAAAGCAAATGCTGGATCATTTGGAATAGATTCAGCTTAATTAGACTGAAATCATTTTAATAATATAAATTATTTTAACATTCTATAAATTAGTCATATTTTATAGTATCAATGCACATTGCCTATAAGATAGTGATACAGTAATCAAGATATCTTTGATTTTTATTGGTTATATAGTGAAATACACGATAATTAATGTTAAACTTTACAATATGTAGATAATTCCCCGAATTGTTATTAACAAAATCAGATTTCGTTTGAATTCAATAATATCGCCCTTGTTGTACGTACTTCTATTCTAAAACCTGCCATTAGATTAAAAAAAAAAACTACTTGTACTAGTATTATATATAATCTCAACTCATAAAAGTATATATTTTATATAATTGAAATCTATTTAAAGAATAATAACTGTTAAAATTGGGTATCTATTATCGATAACTAGCAATTTATCTACGTGCATTAATGAAGCTACAGTTTTTAAAAAAACAAAACCGAGGCCCAAAAAATGAAGAAAAAGAAATGAAGAAAAAGAAAGGAAAGGTAAGGAACTATGCTAAATTTCAGAACACATTACGCTATTGACCTGTCATGAAAAAATTCCTCAACTGAAAATACTAAAGAAAATTGTTGTTTTTGAAAAAAGGTGCATACTTTTTTTAGAGGTAAAAATCATACTGCATTAACTTGCTCCTTTTACTCACTCATTCCCCACTCCTAATTGTCTCTATTTTTCTTTATCTTGCAGCTTTACCAGGGATCAAAATTTCTTGATTTTCCAAAACTCTCGAGGATCATTTCTCTCTTCCACCACTGCCATCTCTCTACCTCTCTCTCCTATCCAGTGTGTATATATATAGACACACAAACTCACCACCTGTGTGTGATCAGCTACTCCCTGCAGCACAGCACCCTAATGAATTAATCAGCCCCATCAAAACTCAAACGAAATTCCCTTCAATTCTCCCCTACCTCTAATCATGACAGAACCTTACTACAATTTCTGGTTCAACTTCAGTTCCCCTCTCAACTCACACTACTATTCCTCCTCTTCTTCATCAAACCCTCACAACATCAATTCTTCACTGTTCCCTTCTTCTCCATCTTCCTCTTCTTCCTCACATCCTCCAAGAGAAGCGCTCCCTCTCCTCAACAGCCTCAACTTCTCGCAAGAATCATGCAATATTCACCCCATCAAGCCCGAGAAGCATTGCAATTGCGGCGACGAGAATGTGACGATAGCCCTACAGATAGGGCTCCCCAGCCCTAATTCTGACCCAGGCTCTGGAGTTTCTCCCACCGGAGAAACTCCGGAGAAAGACAGCGTCGATATACTCTCCGGGCTGCCCTTGAACAGGCTGAATATGGGGCAGTATTGGATTCCTACACCTTCCCAAATCCTCATCGGACCTACGCAGTTTTCGTGTCACCTTTGTTGCAAGACTTTTAACAGATACAACAATCTCCAGGTAAATTTTTCACAAGCCCTAGCTAGATCTTGCTACTGATGCTTCAATTTTCATGGTATGTGCGTGTGTTGAAGAGAGAGAGAGAGAGTAGGGATATGTTTGTTTGAGCTAATCCTTTTGATTGGTCTACGGGAAACTATCTTTTCTTGATTTGATACATGCCCATGAAATGTCATGTAAATCTTAGTCCCTTTTTTAGCTAAAACCTGCAAGAAACGAATATATGATGGTTGAATGAATTTGGATTTGTTCATTAAAGCATATACATATGTCTCTAACTTGTGTTTGAGATTTCAATTTGGTGTCGTGAAATCAAACCAACATAAAATTCCCAAATGAGGCGAAAGTTTTTCTTGCTTTTTTCTTGGAGATAGCAGCTTGTGTTATTAGTTGTCTTGTCAAGAAAAACAAAAGTCGGTTTGAGATTCATCAACAGTACTCACTTGTGGATGTCTAGGGTCAATCAGTCCCATATGTTTGCTCTTTTCAATCAAATCTTGAAAAGAAAGTTAAAAATGTGTGAATAATGCTTCATAACTTCGGCCTTTCTCATTTGAGTTCTAAATACATATATATTAAAATTAAGCGTACGCAAGATCCTTTTTATTAGTGATCATCAAACAATCTCACTTCACATTTTGATGGATCTGTTAATTTAATCTAAAATATGGCTATACTAGTTATATCCGTTTTCTTCCCCTTTTCCCAGTTCTCTTCTTCTCTTAATCCACACTATATATATACTGTCTTCACATATATATAATCTCTCTCTCTCTCTCTCTCCATATATATATATATAAGACTTGATTTTTTTAATTTATTTTATTGTTTTTTTTTTGGTATTTTGGTATGTAACTGGGAGATGAGGGCCTGAGCTTTAATGTATTGAACCTTTGAAATGTGTGCATGAACACTGTTAGCTGAGCCAAAAAAAATCATGCGCAGTTGAAAATAAAAACTGACAAGTTGCAAAGGTAATAGTTGTATCAGATGTTTGTTTCTCATCACTTGTTCCACTGCAAAATGTATAGATTCACTGCTCTAACTGGCATATATACAAGTACCCAATGACTGATCTTCTGTCGCACCCTATATATATATTGAGTTTCAAATAAAAACTATTTTTTATTTGAGATTAAGAACCATGAAAAATCGTTAGGAACAAAATGAATTCGTCATGAAAGTTAATGTATTCATTGGAAAAGTTATTGAATCCAAAATTCAGAACTTTACTCGTGGTTCGAATCCCATGATAGGCATTTTTGGATTCATGAACTTTCCTTGGATTCATCAATTTTCATCTCGAATTCATCATTTTTTGGTTATCACGATAAAAATGATTCTCATATTAACCTTCCAATATATATGCGATTATTCATCATTACTGCTATGTCTCACCAATTAATTCATTACATCGACGAGAGAATTTACTATTATATATATATATATATAGAGAGAGAGAGAGAGAGAGTTTACTTTAGTTTTATCTTTAGAGGAGAGTCTTGAAATATTTTGTAACCATAGAACCATGTTTTTTTTTGTTTAGTAAATTGAAGAGTTAATACTTTGACATTTCATTGTGAGAGAAATCATCTCGAATTTTTGTTAGTGTTTTCTAAAGAAAAATAAAGTTTGGCTTTGAAATAGGGTATACATACTCTCAGCTTATTGGTTGAAATTTAATTGTCGTCCTATGTGTGTGTGTGTATGCTTTTCTGAAGAAAAAATAAAGTTTGGCTTTGATTATTAGTGTCTCGCATATGTATTATAGTGCGAATTCAGCAGCATATGCTTTTATAGTCTGTTGTCCTCTACTACTACTAAATGGTCTCTTGATTTTTGGATGTGGCTTATGGCCATTGTATCGTCCGATTTTAGGCCGGAGTAATATAATTTGATCTTTTCCTCGAAAGAAAAAAAAAAGTAATCCTAGATAGGTCATCTTTAATGTTCCTCATTAGGTTAAAGTCCGGAATTCTGAATTCACAATCAATATAGCCATGATTTGTAACAGAGGATTCCAACAAGTGCAAACTACTAATCTCTCTTGATCAGATGCATATGTGGGGCCACGGATCGCAGTACAGAAAGGGGCCGGAGTCCCTACGTGGCACGCAGCCGACGGCGATGCTGCGGCTGCCGTGCTACTGCTGCGCGGCGGGGTGCAAGCACAACATCGAGCACCCCCGCGCCCGCCCCCTGAAGGACTTCCGGACACTCCAGACGCACTACAAGCGCAAGCACGGGACGAAGCCGTTCATGTGCCGGAAATGCGCCAAGCCCTTCGCCGTGAAGGGTGACTGGCGCACCCACGAGAAGAACTGCGGCAAGATCTGGTACTGCTTCTGCGGCTCCGACTTCAAGCACAAGCGCTCCCTCAAGGACCACATCAAGGCCTTCGGCCGCGGCCACGGCGCCTACGGCATCCCCACCGATTTCGACGACGACGAAGAGGACTCCACCTCCGAGATTGAGCAGCCTGGGTCTCCTCATCATCACAACCACTTTTAATCACTCTTTTTTATTTTTATATGTTTATAGGTGTTCCTGTTTAAGTTAATATCAATGTGCTGTCTTAATTTGGGAGGTTTATATTGGTAAGGGAACAGGCTTGCGGTATTCTGTGCTGCCAGATTTTTTCGTTTTTCCTACTACTACTACTTAGGCTCTTCCTCTCCTTCTCTACAGTTGTGAAATTAATTGTAAATGGCATGGATTGCTGTTTTGTGATGTAGTTGGTGTAATGGATCAGGGTTTTGATTCTTCCCATTGATTTTTATTTTTTATGATAGTAATTAAGTTTTATGTGTGTGTGTGTCCCTTCATAGGACTAATATCATCGACTATTTATATTTAGAAGACGATCAATGTGTTACGTAATTTTTGTAGGGTCTTAAAATTATTTGAATTTTATTTAAATTGCTACGTAAAAGCCTCTACTAATAAATCAAATCATTTGAAAATTATGTTCTAGAAAGAAATTTAGAGGGTGTTTGGCTGAGCTTATAAGCTCCCCAAAAACAGCCAAACACCCTCTTAGTCAATACAGTCCATACGGGAGATTTTTTGTACGTTTGTTCCTAAATATTGAGCAGTGATGAAATTTTCTTATCAGCTTTTTCTTGCGCACATATGAGGTTTTCGAACTAATTTTAATATTTCTTTTGTCCACTAAAAATGTGTCACAATTATAGCATGTCATTTTCCTTTTTGAGACATTACCCCACACTCAACTCTTATTATTCAACCCCACAACTACTCATACACTACCCAACAATCAACTTTTATCATTCAACCTCACAATCATTCATTGTTCACCAAAAAAACCACCATTTTCACTCAAAAAATATCTATGGTGAGACTCTTTATCCACTCAAAGAACATCTACGAAAATTTATTAAAATCCTTATCGTTCACCAAATGACACACTCTTAGTGGAAGGAGAAAATAATAGATAGATTTATACATGTATTTAGATAAGCAAAAGCCAAATGAATATGATTCTCCATTCCCAAAAATTTGGTTTTCTCCTATTCAACTATTAGTTTGCCTCCATACTTGTTTTAATATTGCAACTTAACCTCTAACTAGTCTAAATTTATAAAATAAAATAAAATAAAAAATACTACACACTACTGAAATTCAAATATGAAATGAAGGAAATACAACTTTGAAGTAGAGGATTATAACAATATAATATATATATATATATATATATATATATATATATATATATATATATATATAGGAGGGTTAATGTAAGAACCATTTTTATTGTGAGAACGTGAGAACCAAAAAATGATGAATTCAGTGTGAAACTTGATGAATCCGTTGGGAAAGTTACTGAATCCAAAAAAGTGGAATTTTCGGCTCTCATGGGATTCGAACCTGGATGAAAATTCGAATTTTTGATTCAAGAACTTTCCAACAGATTCATTAACTTTATAGCAAATTCATTTTGTTCGTAAAAATTTCCGTGGTTCTTAGTTCTCACGTTAAAATTGGTTCTTATTTGAACCTCACTATATATATATATATATATATATATATATATATATATATATAAAGGGTGATCAAATAAAAGCTTTTTGTTGAATTTTTTAAAATTAATATATATGTATCATTGATTTTATATGATCTGCGCCGTATCATGAAAAAAATAGTATTAAAATATATGAAGAATCATTATCATAAAAGAATCATTATTGTATATATGCTTATGCATGGTTCATAGTAACTACATATAGGTTAACTGGAATATCGATCTTTGTATATCAATAATTATTAAGCATTATTGTAATATAGTAATCATTATCATAAAGAAATATTATATATATGGGGATGGTCTCCTGTGCGCGCGTGAGACCACCCCTTAATTAATTAATTTTAATTAACTAATTAATTAATCCTTAATTTTAATTAATTAATTAATCCTTAATTTTAATTAATTAATTAATTCTAATTAAAATTAATTAGTTTAATAAATTTTAATTGTAAATTATTAAATAATAATTTTGAATTAATATATCTTAATTTTGAATTAGTAAACTCTAATTGTGAAATAATAAACCCTAATCGTGAATTAATAAATCCTAATTTTGAATTAATAAACCCTAATTTTGAATTAATAAACCTTAATTGGAAATAATAAACCCTAATTTTGAATAATAAACCCTAATTGTGAATTAATAAACCTTAACTTTGAATTAATAAACCCTAATTTTGAATTAATAAACCCTAATTGAAAATAATAAACCCCAATTTTAAATAATAAACTTTAATTATTAATTAATAAACCCTAACTTTGAATTAATAAACCCTACTTGTGAATTAAAAAACCTTAATTATGAATTAATAAACCTCAATTATGAATTAATAAATCATGATTATGAATTAATAAATTCTAATTTTGAATTAAAAATTAATAAATTTAATTATACATTAACAAAATCTAATTATCCTTACTCACTATAATTAATATATAATTATCTTAATAAAAAACAAGGGTGAGCTCACGGTAATTTGAGCTCACCCAAGTCTCTCTCTCTCTCTCTCTCTCTCTCTCTCTCTATATATATATATATATATATATATATATATATATATGAGATTGATCGTGAGAATGGATAATTTGGTAGGAAATAGGAATGAATCAGGCCTTTGATTTGCTATATCAATGATTGAGATTTAATTTTTTCTTCTATGTTTTGTGTGCTATACTGATTATTGTGCAACACTATAACTCTTCTTGGCTTATCAGAATGAAAGATGCTAAACTAATATATTTAGCATATGCTACTTAATTGATGAAATATGTGCTAAACCAAATACGCAATATAGTAATTCGATTGTCTACAAAATATGAAAGATGTCTTACTATTCGTATTTTAAGACATTAAGGAATTTTTCACCATAACCAACCCCTATATATATATATATATATATATATATATATATATATATATAAGCATAATATCTAGGTTATTATGGGGAAAAAGTTTCTACCTGATCTCATGTGTATATCAATATATATTTTTATATCGCATATTATAATTCAATATTCAATGAAAATCTTAGATCAAATAAATACTACAGAAGGCACTAATTTTAAGGATATAAATATTTTTCTATCAAATAAAAAACTCCATATTAATATAGTCAACAAACATTCTGTCAAATGTCCGGCATAAACCAAATAAACTTCAGTAGTTCACGTGAGAATAAACCTTCATTCATTTGACTGTTATTTGATGCACTGGAATATATTTAACTGTTTATTATCTTGGTTTCACAGTCCATTTCAAATTGTGTCTAAACGTCCATCAATTAGTATACTACACTATGATTCTGTCTTTCCTTTTTAATCGAGGCAAACTTTAACATTGAGATCTTAAACAGTGTAAAAATTTCAAAATTTTTGTGCCCACCCTCATGTGGCTATAAAATTCTGCAAACCAAGAAATAATAATAATTTGATTTATTATTATTATTATTATTATTATTATTATTATTATTATTGTTAGAACCTATATTTAAGTTCATATGTAATGTGAATCATCTGGAGTATTTTCGTAGAAATTTTTGAATTATAACAATCCTTCTTATATCAATTAATATAAAATGTAACATTATAACGTTTTGTCAAAATAATTCCAACATGGATTTTAGGAAAAGAATTTGAGCAATTTTCACAAATCTTTATCGAAAATAGGTTTCACTAAATTTAGAATATATTTTATATTTACATCCAAAAACATCGGAGCGGACATGCACATTTTGGCGCTTTAGAAAGAGAACAACATGATTTTAAATTTTAAGGTCTTGCATTCACAAGCACAGTTATTTGCATTTAAAATCACAAGAAAAAAAAATTTGAAGCGAGAACTTCACAATGAAATAAATTAAAATAAAATCGTCTCTAATGCCATATCTACCCGTAGGGTCTTGACTCTTGTTGAGCATCGGGAAACATCGTCACAGCGAACTCCTCTCTGTCTTAACTAGTAAGATGTACTTGCATGTTACTTGTCTAAATATTTATACTGAAAAGATCTATATCTATTTAGCAACTTTTATCAAATAGAAATATTTTATTATTAACAGTACAATAGTAGGTATATACAAAGGAGTCTTGTATAAGACGGTGTGATCTAAATCAGAATATTATAAACACTAAAAAAATTATAAATGTGCATTTGAATATGAGCTTGAATCCGAATATTCAATCGATATGGACGGAGATGGATCCCGGACTGTCAAACAATCTCCCGTAAGTTGTTATCCTAGATATATTATGTGTAAAATAAATATTAAAGTTGATTAAGGATTAGTATT
The DNA here is from genome assembly GCA_036937905.1 of Salvia rosmarinus. NCBI lineage: Eukaryota > Viridiplantae > Streptophyta > Magnoliopsida > Lamiales > Lamiaceae > Salvia > Salvia rosmarinus. Next base: position 16,919,242 of record CM072813.1, on the reverse strand, counting down.
TAAGTATAAAAATAATTTCTTCTTTAAAGCAACAAAAAATATGTTTCAAGCACGTTATCAAATTCAAATTTAGAATAATCATTATAATTCTTTTAATTTCTTGTACTTGCATGGACAATAGTCAGAAAGCGTATCGACATACAATATCAAAATTAAACTGTAGACTCTTGTCCCCTAATATTGAATGATTGTTTTGATAGGGATCAAGCATTTATTTTGGAGACATTGTTTTCTGGAGCATGAAATTGACAGAGCATTTACTTAATTCTTTTTTTAGGCACTTTTGGACCAAATAATTTAGGGTGTAACCTCTAAAGAATTTCCCCCTCTATAGATTCTCAAATGAAAACATCCTTAAACAAAACCACCTTATTTTAGTGTGTGTTTGTGTTCTTTTAGATGATGAGGATTTAAGGCACAACATTGTATATTTGGATCTATTCCTAATTAAGTTTTATTTGTAATTAATTAATTAAAATTAAGTATTAATAAATTATTATTAGAGATTGATAGATTCTAATTGAATTTAATTAAAATTAATGTGACGTACATCCTAACGTATACAAATTTTACCATTCAATAAAATAACTATTAGGAAATAATAATTTAAATTTTGGTTAAATACGATGGCTGAAAAAGTTGATTCCCCTGCCACAGACTACAAGCAAAAATAAGAATTGAAGAAAGAAAAAATTCATGATCACACTCGATTTATCAACCTCTACAGTCTGCAGACTGCATAACACTTCCTAAAGTTGCGAAGATACAATCCTGGCTCTGACATATACAGTTTCTCAAATGGGCGCTAAAATCAACACAAAACAAACGCCATTTCTGCAAAATATCCATCGAATGCGAGAGTGGCTTCAAAATGAGTTAAAATAGAGCTGCAATACAACAAATGCAATCCCTAGCTAGCTATACTACAAAAAGCTTCTCAAATTCACATGAAGCAAACCCAGAGTAGCTGCAACTATTGTACCACAATGAAGGACGGCGATGCTCCTTGCGCTCTCCGAGGTCGGCCCAACTGGTCCGAGTGCCGGAGATGGAAACAGCCCTCGCGAGGTCGAGTTCGAACTGCATCCAATTAAAACAAATCAATAAACTCAGAATCTACCACACATAACCAAGGGTTAATATTTACATAAAAAGATCAATCTGAGTCTCACCTTCCTGTAAATCTACAAGATCCATAGCCTGCCACACAAACGTAGACAACTGGGTAGTTAGAATTTCTGCAGCATATAACAAACACGACGTAGAAATGCAGACACAAATTGGCCCGAGTCTAAAAATGATTGACTGCACAAGAGATACAGCACTTTTGCTAATGCCCAAATTTGCATGTCTTTTGATCATGATCGCAATTAGTTTTAGTTAGCCGATATCATTAAAGAAGTAAGGACTGTACAGAATTGGGGCCATCTTCCCCTCAAAATGCCATTTAAGGAGATCGGGTACTTCAAATTTATATACTGAAGCAGAATCATTTACCAAATCCGTGTGGGACAAGACAAGTGGCTTTAATAAATATACAAGTCACTCGACATAAACAAAATTCACAAAAGATGTTGTCTCCTGTGAGGACGTCCTCACGTGAAAACGTGTGGGGACCAAACTCGATTAAGGTTAATAAACCCTAATTGCCTTGGAGATTGATAAACCTTAAATGAGTGTGGTCTACTAAAGAATTATAATGGCTCCCATGAATGATAGCAATAGACTTCTAACTATATGCAACCTGATAAAGAAAAAAATTGTGAAAAACTTACTAGGATCCACAGTAGTTATTGTAGCCGTGCCACCAAAATCACAGGTCCCCCCAGAGGCCCGCATCTTCTGATAATAGTCATTATACGCATACGAAGCATGATTCTGCAACGTATCGGGGCTATAGCAAGGCTGCCCTTTCTGAATCGCTGCACAGTTCGCCTGACCGTGCCCGCAAGCCCAATTAAGCCCGTCTTGCAGCGACTTATCATTGGCACTTGGTCGGGCGATACAAAAAGAACTCAAGAGTTTGCACCGCAATCTCTGTACTCCCAAATCTAGGTCATACACTGGAGTGCCATTAGTGAAAAGGAGACCCCAGTTTCTCTCAGAAATCGGGCCAGGCCTCTTGTCCTCATTGAACAGTTCGTAGATATATGTATTGATAGGAACCCTGGGCTGACTAGGGGGGCCAGAATCATTACTCACACGCCTTATCAAATTATTGATGAACACTTCAGCATTTCCAGTAGCATCTGGTTCATTGCCACCACCGAACCACGGCCAGCGGTCTCAGTGACAATGATAGGGATTCCGGAGAATTTGAGATCAGCTATGGAGTTGTAGGTAGCATCGACCAAAGCATCAAACATGCTGTCGTAGTGGAACAAGGTGTTTGGGTCGACAATTTGCTTGACGGAGGAGAGTGGCTTGAAGAGAGCATAGTCGAGAGGGAAGATGCCGTTGCTCTTCACATATTCGTAGTAGGGATAAGCATTCAGCATGTAGAACGACTTTGTGTTTCTCAAAAACTGAAGGACCTGTGTGATGGTAGAGTTCAACGACATGTTGAAGGTGGCTGCCGAAGGAGGGAAAGGCCGAGAGATAACATCCATTGAATTTGGCGTCGAAACCTTAACTTGATAGTTAAGATTCGAAGCAACAAGGGCTTTATGCAGGTTACTCATAGCAGGAACTAGAATAGGCGCGGCATGTGGCAACGTAGTGAGCACTTCGCTTCCCACAGCGATTGCTGTGATATTGGTCGAAGGAACATAAGCTGCAACATTTTTATTAACCCAAGCAGCTGCTGTCGAAGACCATTCTCCGATACCCAAGACTTCCTCGTTCGTAACACTAACCATGACTTCGATGCCGGTGTTTGCGAGAGCGTTCAACATATGCGTGTCGGCATCAAAGAGACGCACGTGAGTTATTTGATGAGCTCTGAGAATTGCGACTATATCCGGAGCCGATGGCATTTTTGAGAGATCGGTTCCGATGTTGACACCCACGAACGCCCCTGCATGATCCAAAAACTGTACTTTAAACATGCAACATGAAATCTCAATGCATCTGTTTTGTTAAACAATTATTAGTACCAAAAGAAACTTATAAATCTTAAATTATGAAATTTCCACTAATATACTACAGGTGTCGACTGTCCTTATTTGGATCGTACTTCTCTAATATTTACGTAGAGTAAACTCCTCTGTCGTCCAATTATCAAATGTAATTTGGTCCAACATTATCTTCAATAATCCCTCTAAGCTCAAAAGAACTCTATTATTTAACATCTAGTGAACTCGGATGAGTATCCAGAAATATTGAGCAGTATCTATATATCAAACGATGCTTAAATTTAATGAACTCACCGGATGCATTGAAAAGAAGTCCACAAAATAGCAGGACAGTGCGAAGCCATATTTGGAGCATCATCAGCTGGGACTAGAGAGCTTTTAGCTTCAATCTTCCTTCAACTGAAACACTGAGCGTTGATAAAGTCGTTATTGGCAATGGAAAACCAGGAAGTTTTACCCCTCAGAAGACTAAATATATCGAAGGAACTTAGGAGATAGGTCCTCAGCCATGAATATTGAAAACACGAATGGCCTTTGAGTAATTGACAACAAGCAAGCAAACCTGCATCAATAGTTTAAGGACTAAGTCCCCATATGAAGGAATACTCACACACACACATCATTTTCGATGCACCTAGAATATGTAATTCAATATGCAAGAACAATCCCTCTGGATGCATATACACCGAGTTTAATGGTAGCAAAACACATCCAAGAAATCTGTGACTTCAAGTATTGCAATGGTATGTCCATTCTTGAACTAACATACTACATGAATACAAGCAGTTGAACTTTATACACACATTAACACATGCAGAAACAAATTTGGGTTTTGGTCCGAATGAAAATCTGACTGCTCAGCATCTCAGAAGTACTGATCCAAGTTAAAATCAATATATCAGAGAATGCATCAATTAGGCTCGTGAGCCTGAAAATCTAACTCAAGTTAATATACAAAGACATTCCAATCCAACAGATGCCATATGCTACAAACAATTCTCAAAAGAGAAGGGAAATAAAAGCATCAGGCAAGAGGTCTGCCGATACATATCTTGGTAAATCAACCCTACAATAACCCCCATTCAGTCACATTATCCACAGACATTCCTAGTGATAAACCAGAACTATAAAACAGCTGAAATTGAAGATTCGATTATCAGATTGTGAAATAATATTAAAAAATAATCCCAAAAGACAACATAATTATGTCCAAACCGTCTAAGTGAAGCCTCATTGCACAGATCTAAGACCCATTTACAAGTTTTAAACTTCCGCCAGATTAAGTTTTTTAGTATGTAATACAGCGAAAGTAGAAGACTACAAAGAATTTTATTTTTTTTCAGATCACAACTTAACAAAGATAGAAACAAGAAAGTAAGAATGCCTAATCACGCGAAATACTCCATCTACGAGTGGAGAGACAAAAATTGGTAGCACTAGAAAACAGAATCTAGTGGAAAATACTGCAATAAAGAAATAGGTGGTAGCAAAACCACATTATTAGTTACAGGGAATCTTCTTGAACAGGTAAAAAAAACTAAATCTTTATGCAATAATTTTACAACAGACAGTAAATGCAAGTTGAGAATTACATGAGCCAAGCATACACGAATGCACAAATACCACAAGCCAAAGAAATGAAGAGAGAGAGAGAGAGAGCACCGAAGAATCTTTACAGAACTGCAAAGGGGGGAAATTTGCAGGAATTTGGGCAGGAAAAACTCACTGATGGAAGCAGAAACGGAGAAATAGGGTCACTTTCACATAAAACTATAAAGTTCTACTTGATTATGAGAGCTTTTGTGTATATATTCAAAGAGCAAAGATTGGGGTAGCTCAAGTGAGAAATAGTCGAGTGAAAGAGTGAGTTGGACTCGGGAAGAAGGAACACAATGAATCACACCTGGGTGGAAGTGGTCTCTAGAGACAGGGTGGATTAATCAATTTTAAATGCTGTTTTTTTGTATGACCCTTGTCCGTTTCCCAGGTTGCATTTTTAAGGATATTAATGCGCAAAGCTAGTCTCACTGTATTCTCTATTGCAATATAGGATATTAGACATTTCATTATTAACATAAATGGTTACTAAACAATTATATTTGTATCAAATTAATTCATAAGTTGGTTACTAAAATATGATATTTGTTTTCAAATTAAGAGATGGAGCTTGTCTATTGTGATTTATCTTAAATGCATCCTAGATTTGCTAATAACATAAGAGAGAAAGTTAAAGAAATAAAATATAACACGGGATAAAAGGTCAGCAACAACACACACGTTAGGCCGACATTCTGAATGTCGGATCGTTATCGTGTCAACACGATAACGACACGACCGATAAGCGCCAAACACGAACACGACCGTTAAGGATCCGTCCGATACCTAACACGATACCTAAACGCACCGACACATGACAAGACACGACACGGACACGAATATAACACGATTTTTTTCGTGTTGACACGACACCGATTACCTATTACCGATTACCTAAACAATAAATTTAAATAAAATTAGAAAATAAAAATAAAATATATAAATATAATTAAATTAATATTAAATATATATAAATATTATCGAATTATACAAAAACGACACGATCCGACACGAATGCAACACGAAAATTATCGGGTTACACGAACACGACACGAAATTATCGTGTCGACACGATAAGGACACGAACACGATAAGGCTGAACACTAACCCGTTAATTTCGTGCGTGTTCGTATCGTATTATTGTGTCGTGTCTAAAATTGTCAGCCTAACACACGTTACCTATTTTTTAAATTTTCTTTTAGAAAACACAAATTACAAGTTTCTACTAGTACATTCGTGAACAATGATGATTAATTTTATTGGATTCGAGACTGCGCTTTAATGATAATAGAAACGGCAATTACTTCCATATATTTTATTTGATAAATTTGATAAAGACTTCTAAAAAAAAAGTTGGCTCTAGTTCATTTCTTACAGAAGTCATGATAAAATTTGAATTAGTTACCGATTTCATTTGCCTTCAATTGCACCGGTGTTACATGGTTCAGATTATACCGTATCCAAAACATACTCACTTAAAGAAAACTATTAAATGATTTTTAATTTTGTAGTTAAATTAGTAATCATGAATGTTACCCAACCTAGAAAAGCATTTACAAGGTTGATGGGCACCTCACTTGGATCAGTTTCAGCAAATTAGTCTAACGTTACAGCAGTAAAATTCTCTTGATGAAAAAAGAAAATAAAGGGAAATGAGAGGAGAATTTAGACCACAATCTAATATGTAAAGTGGGATCCAGGAAGATGCCAGAAAATATGGCACAACAATAAAATAATCATAGTGGGGCCCACGTTGGTCGTCACATTTTCGAAAAGAAAGCTGGAACTTGCGCTCCAGTTTTCACACGGAAAAGTTCGCAGCTCTTCTATCAAAAATACATGCAATGTTTTAAAATTTAATACCAACAGCCAGATTTGTTTGGCATTTTACAATTTTATTTATATTTTGCTTTTGATTTTGTGTTCCGTGATGAGGTAAAATGTATAATTAGTGGAAAAGAGAAAAAGGAAAGTAAGCTCTTTAAACAAAAGTAAAATTTCGAAAGATGGAATCTTTAATGTGCTTTTTGTTGAGAGGATAAATATGTCTTCAAGACTGAGATATTGATTGGCTGTGTTTTCAACGCTATCCTGTTCAAATTTTTACCATAAAAAATCCGTAATCTGATTTCATTGTGTGTGAAAATTCATTTTTGGTATTGTTTGAGTTAATCTTATATTATGAACCGTCGACTCTATAACAAAATTGTAACAAGAATTTATTTACTATTTTCGTTTACGACCACAAAATCAAAAGGGATGACATATATTTTTAGATGCAACTTCACATTGCACCTAAATAAAACATAGGTCTGAAGTATATTAATTTGTTGGTGGAAGTGCATCTTTGCATAATAATAATAATAATAATAATAATAATTGGCGTGACATACTGACATAGAAATCGAATATGTATTATAACAATATCTGGTCTGCCTCTTTGTGCTTCTGTCATCGATAATAGAGTTAAGGAAGGTGTCCCCAGTGACGGCCCGATAAATTAAGTGGGTTCGCGCCAGAGGCCACAGGTTTCAACCCCACCAAACGCCTCTATGGGTTTGAACATATACCTTGCTTTCAAGTGTGGTTTACACTGTCTCTGTGGTTTTGCGCTTATCAGACAGATCATGTAAGTTCTCCAAACAAGACCTAAGAATAATTACGGCTCTCCCGTGATACAAAAAAAAAAAAAAAAGAGTTAAGGAAGGTATACTATTCAACGTATTCTCGTTCAAACTGTTTGATATATGGGCCACCCGATTGGGTTTGAATATTTTCCTAGGCTAGAAAATAAAAAATAAAATAAAAAAATGGAGTACTTGGCTTGGCCCGCCAGGCTCCACCAATTTTTATTTTTATTTTTGACATACATTATATTTTATTTTGGAATAATTACAGTTTGTATCTCTAACTTACTTTGATGAGATTTTAAAAAATATCTCCACATGTAGTTAATATATTAAATGTTATCAATTTTAATGATATTTTAAAAAATATCTTGATTCCAAAATAACCGGCGATGGAACACTGAGTCATTTAAGCTATATTCCATATAAGATAAAATATTGAGTTATTTGAGTTATAACCCACATGGAATCCAACAATTAACATATAATTCCATAGTTGAAACTCATAATCATGATATTTTTCAAAATATCATCAAAGTTAGGATATTTTAATATATTAACTTAAATCGAGAATATTTTTAAAATCTCATCAAAATTAGTAACACAAACTATAATTATTTCTTTTATTTTTCACTTGGTTTGGCCTGCCAGGCTCCACCAAATCACAACTGCTTGATTAAATATTACCTACATTTTATTTGTTTAAATTTTATTGAGTTATTGGATGTCTACCACATCTATAACTCGGATTCAAATTTTTTTTTTTATTTTTGAAGTTTGATATGATAATCACTACACTTTTATTAATCATTTCGTTATTGGACACTCCATCAAATTAATTATCGTTCAGAATTCGAACTAAATTTGTGTGATTGTGTGACTATGGACGAGATTTCTGAACTCGGGAACAATGAACTAGAAATGATGATTCCACGTTTGTCTCTCAAGTTAATGATTTATGTTGGGTAACAATCAAATGTAACTTATCATTGCGACGTATTATACCGCAAAAAAGATATTCACATTTTTATTTCTTGTTTCTTTTTTTTTTATAAAGACACTAGCATTTCATCCTATGTGATTGCATAGGTATAATATATCAATAATTTAAGTAAAATTAATAAAACGATAATTATACTCATATTTTTGTCATATTTCATACACATATTTATCAAGTTTTAATGTATAGGTAGATCATGTATTATTAATCAGGTGTCTCTTTCTTTTCATTTTAATACTTTTTTTGTTAAAAAAAATATATAACTCATAACTCATTTAACTTGTTTTAGTTCAATTCATAAGTGTCACTTGTATTGTCAATCCGACATAAGTTAAAAGTACAAGAATAAATATATTTATTTTAATTTGAGATATGTCATTAAATAAATAATAAAATTCAATTTCATACTTAAAAGTGAAATATCATACATATATACAATTAGCTGTAATATCATAATTTTGGAGAATTAATAAGATATGAGTTGTTCAAACAATTATATTATACTCATTCCATCCCCATAACTTGTTCTTAGTTTTTTTTTTTTTACATCCCCCAAATTTGTTCTCTTTCAACTTATTGGAAACTATCTCATAAAATACTCTCCACTTATTACCAACAATAATACCATTTATTTACACCTTTTACGACTCATGACCCACCACTATCTCACCTTCTTATCATCAACAACATCACTTATTTATATATTTTATCACTTATGACCAATCGCTATCTACAACTAACTAATTTAATATTACACTAATATGTGACTCTTATTCCATTCAATAAACACTCCACAACTTTCATTAAAATTCACAACGAAGATTCCCAATAACAATTTTTGGGGATGGAGGGATTATATTATTAGCTTAGTATATTTGTACAACTCATATCTATAAATCCTCTGAAATGTTTAGACTACTTAGATTAAATCTCTTCTTGGTACTTTTTTATGTATAACGAGTGTTATATATAATACATAAAACTAATATTTCTTTTGAAAGCTATAAAGCTAATATTTGAACATATAAGTACACAAAGTCACAACATAAATTTAAATAAGAACTAATTAGACCTGGCAAAATAGGCCCGGCCTGATGGGTCGGCTCGGGGTACCTGGGGTTATGGCTGGTTGGGCTTGATAATTATAAGTCAAAAAAAAATCGGGCCTAAAAAACTCCTCCAGATGGCCCGTCGGGCCAACCGGGCTTTGGGACTAAAAAGCCCGGGGTTTCGGGCTAAAAGTCTGTCCGCATAGTACACTTAATAGCACACTTTTAAGTGTCTCCATTTTGGAAATCACTATTATTTACTTAATTAGTACACTTGATATGACACTTTTAAGTGTCCTTATTTTAAAATCAAATGTTATTCCCTTAATAGGACACTTTTAAGTGTCCTAAACAGTAAATATCTTAAGTGTTATATTAAAACTACTAAAAGGACAAAAAAAAAGTGTCCTATTTTTACCGGGTGGGTTTAGCCAGAAAGCCCAGTGGTCCGGACGTGGCTGGGCTTTGATTTTTCCAGCCCCGTAGATTTTCGGGCAGCCCAGCCCGTATAGTACCCAAAGCCCGATGGGCCGGGCCGGGCTAGCCTGGCCCACTACTTTTGCCACCTCTAGAACTATATAATACCTTGATTTGAAATATAATCCAGTTATTATATTATGTATTTTAATTTAGTTTCGTAATTTTTAGTTAGGGTTGATTACAGTGTATATATTGTCTTCTAGCACTTGTTTTAAGTTAATAACTGATTAGTAGGATATAATATTTTTAAGCTTCAATTTTAATTTAAAAATTTTAATTAGAATTTATTATAGCAGGATCCGAGTAGGATAAAGTGAGCAACAAATAGCATTGAATGTTGCATTAACCACCCACCAAGATTTTCAAGAATGAAGAGCAGATGATCCCCAAAATTGAAGATATTGGGCGCCCAGAAGAGCTGCAACACCTTTTATGAGGATTCTCACAACTCCTCTACTGCTTGCTCTTTCCACCGCTAAATCTCCAAGTTTAAAGTGTAATCCCACTTTAACTTTTGATTTTTCATAAAGTTTGCAACTTTATACTCTTTAATTATTCTATTCCAATTCTATGGTTTGACATGAGCAAGATTCTTGATGATTGTGTCAACTGGGTCTTTAATCTCTCAACTCTCTCTCTCTCTCAGCTTGGGAGGGTGGAGATTTGTTTGTGCAATCTGATTAAAAATATGGAAAGCGCTGTTAGTTTAATAGTTTTTATCTGTGGCATCTAAATTGTAGACCAATAATGCTAAAGGAGCGTATTAAGTATGGATTTCATCTCAGTTGGGGCTAAAATGAAGAATTTTAAGGAGGAGCATGCTTGATTTGCAAAGGAACCCCTATTCAACAAGGCTAATTGGGCTGCTACGGATAGAGATTAGGATAATGTAGGTAAGGAAAGTAACCATTCAAGGCTAGCTAAAAAGTAAAGAGTGATGTTTAGTTAGATGATTTGGCGATATTGATGACTCATGAGTGGGAGATTGTCCTTGATGCGATAACCCTTAATCGATGAGTACATATTCCTCTAATTTTTCTTTGTTATCATGAGTTGAGTTTGTCTTCCATTTGAAGTAATAGGATTCGATGTTATCGAGTGGCCTTCAAACTGCTTCAGTCAAGACTGGCTAGACTGGTTTTCCATTTCCAAGATTAGAACGCAGGAGATTCAGAAAACATAAGATGAATTAGTTCAGCTACCGGAAGTGGAACATCGATTCCCTTCAAGATTTAATCAGCTTGTGCCGCTCTGTCTCCGGTCTCCATTAAGATAGTATCAAGCGAATTGCACTGGTCATTGCACGGAATGTCCGAAAACTATTCCCTTCAAGATTTAATCGGCTCGTGCCGCTCTGTCTCACGTCTCCATTAAGATAGTATCAAGCGAATTGCAATAGTCATTGCGCAGAATGTCCGAAAACTATCTAAATTGTTTGAATTGCTAGATGCAGTCTCTTGCTAATGATTAGTATCCATTCCACTACCCAACGTATGATGAACCAGCTGAGGATACGAATTTCAGGTGATCTGCTCTCTAACTTGGGTATTGGAATGCAAGTGCCTAATTTCATGTAACCTAACTCTTGCCTTTCCTCACATGTAACTCTCAATCTTTGGATCTAATTATATAAATTTGGTTACAAGTATTATATTTGACATAACACACATCCCCTATTTATTCCAAATTCTGAATTTTTCGCTGGTGTATTATACAGTGCATATATAAGCATCGAGAACTTGATATCTTGTGGACGTATTAGCTTAGTAGTAGAGTGGTTAATGACAGTGACCAAAGATCTCAAATTCGAGTCCGTCTTCAAATTTCTTTGTTAATCAATCCCCCAAAAAAGAACTTGATATTGTTGGAGAAACTAAATGCACTGCTTTCACCATCATTCTAATAAAGAAAATTTCAATTTTTCATCACTCATGCATGCTTCCACCATCTAGAGTTGTTATATCTTTGAGAATGCAAAAACAAAATGAAGGTAAAGGATTAATAATTATTTCACAGATAAAATTTCAAGAAGTCTTCACCTTTGAGAGAAATAGGTGGTTCGAGTAGCATGCAGCTCCGATCGATGGGGGATTACTAAGCTCAAGCCCTTGCACAGGAGTACAAGCTAGAGTCGAAGTAGCAGAAGCACATGCCTTCTTCTTGAACTTGTTGGCTACTTTCACACCGTTGAAACTGCTACACGCAATTTCCCAGCGAGCATCCAAAAGCCATCCTATTCGCCCACTTCCTCATCTCCGTCACGCCATATCTCTCCTCCTCCTCGGTGCAGAATCCGGGACCCGAAGCGGCTTCGGGCGCTTAGCAGGAGGAGCCTCTTGCCATTTCTCCATCCTCTTCACAATCTCGTCGCGCATCGATTCCCCGATCGGATCGGCTCTCGTGCAGTCCACCCGTGAAGTTAGGGCGGATTTCGAGGTGAATTCAGTTAGGGTTAATAATTATTTTTTGTTATTAAAATTTTAAAAATTTAATTAATAATTGATTATTAGAGTTTACTATTTCATAAGTAAGACATATATTTTCGATAAACTTCAATTTTAGATTAAAAAATATTAATTTAGAGTTAATTATAATAATTTGTATTTTATAATGAATATTTTATTAAAATATAAATTTAATAATAAAACATGAATTATACAAATGATGTTATTATAAAGAAACATAGAGCCCGAGAAAGACTGATGGTGCACTGGTACGTGTAAAGCTATCTAAAAACCCCAAAAATTGTCTAGTCAGTCTGATGGGTTAGCCCGATCCATGCGCATGTAGAATTGGATTGCCTATAAAAGATCGGACTTTTCTAGCTAGCCCAGTCTGATTGCTGGGCAAGTTGATCGGGCTCGGCTCTGAAAAACCTGACAGATATCGAAGCAGGCCTGCCCACTTAATTTGATTTCTTTAGTTACATATTATATTAAATAATATCACACCAATTTCTAAGCCTAATCACTGCAATCACAATCACATTTCAAGCCTAATCGCTACAATAAGTCCTTTTCTTTTTTAAATACATACCTGTAGAGACGCGACGACGGCGGCTGCTACTGCACGGGAGGGCGAAATCAGCCCCAAACTCAATGAAAAATGAGAGAGGTGCTTACTGTTGGGCCGCGGCGGATAGACGGCAGGAGGTTCACCGGCGGCGGTGACGCTGGAGCGAAGAACGAGAGAGAGAAGCTTACCAAATGAAAAACGAGAGAAAGAAAGAGACATGGAGGGACAGAGAGATGCTTACCGTGCGGGGGACAGCGGACGATGGCTGAACGACAACAGGTGGTTGGGGCATTTGGAAGGGGTGAAATCAGTCATCATTCAAAAGGGGAGAGAAAGAGAGAGGGGGGCTGAAGATGGAATGGCGGCGATGCGATTTGGGAGAGGAAATTACGGCTCCAAAATGAGGTAGCCAAATCCTGTTCAGACTGTAATTTAAAAGATTGCCGATAGATTACCGACCAAAATCGTTCGTCAGTGTATAATTAATCGTATTAAAACAAATATAAATTACCATCTGTCGGTAAATAATTTCTATCTATAAATAATAACAGTAAATCTTTGTACATAATGTACCACGCACCTTTTTTTTCACATATTCTAAAAATATTAAATTATTAAATTTAAATTTAAGTTTAAAATTTTCATTCGATAGGTAAAATCAGAATTCCATAAGATTTTTAATGAAACTAATTTTTAATAGATCAAAATTAAATAAACGAGTTTTCATTTAATAAAGCTGATATTACCACAATGCTATAATAAAGATCACTCAAATAATAATAGTAAATAACTGGATTTAATTTATCAACGGACGAAGTCCATTGGTAATAATAAAATCTGAATTAAAAAATATATTTTATATGACAGAGACAATTACTGACAATATATGTCTGTCAATAACGTTGTCGATTAGATATACCATCAGTAAACCTAGTGTGAAAATTAGGCGCCATACGCCGATGTCAGCGAGTGACATGAATCCGTAATTAATTTAATTTTTTTCGTAGTGATATATTATTTTAATATAAAATTAGCATATATTAAAAAAATGAATTATGTTCAAACAATCAATTGTTTTCTTATATAGAATTATACACACAATGGCACGCATATATTTTTTATTTAGGAAAAGATATATTTTTTCAAAATTATTCTGCTAAAATGTATCCACAAATAAAGAAGATGGTTATTTACATCACCTAAATAAACAAAGAACATAAAGAAAGAAAAAGCATAAAACCCCAAAGTTTTTCATTTCCATAATGAAATTAAATTTTGAAATATACGTGGTTGTAAACCTATAACCTTTCAAAATCAAAATTGGAAAATGATAATTTCTATTAGAATACAAGATAAAATAGAATGAATGTAAGTTTTCATCTCTTTAAAATTAAAGGAGATTTTTTTATTTTATTTTAAAAAAAAAGAAGCATGCGGGGGCTGGTTTGGTCCGGCGGCCCATAGAGGATTGGCTTGAGCTTGTATTTCAACAGTCCGGTTTATTTCTAGGCCGGCCTGAGCCCGTCCGATTTTTCCTTGACAGCCATAGGTGCTTGTATCAATTTACAACAAGCTAAATCATCTATGTATTTTTGTGTTTCATCTTTTATTGTGGTTGTGGATATGGATTAACGTTATGTGAGGATCTTGTAATTTAACGTTGTATAGCTGTATAAGAGAACGCACAAGAAAAATCTTAATCTACCAATTTTAATTTTTTTGAGGGAATAATCTATCAAGTCTAATTAGCATAAACTATTAAACTGTACTGAGGGAATGTGGATGGTGACATCGACATATAAAACGATAAAGTGAGCAACACATAGCATTGGATAATGCATTTGGTGAAAATGAATTTGGCATATGGGCATACTTCACCATTATTCCAACCCAACCCACCAAAATTGTCAAGAATGAAGAGCATCTCATCCCCAAAATTGAAGATATTGGGCGCCCAGAAGAGGTGCTTGAGGTGCAACACCTTTTATGAAGAGTCTTACAATTCCCCTACCGCTTGCTCCTTCCATGGCCACGCCACTGGTAACTGCTTTAACCCCTTCTTTCTTTATTCACATTTCTTCTGCTAAAGCCCCAAATTTATTGTACGGATTAAAGTTTTATCCCACTTTAACTCCTGACTTGTTCATAAAGTTTGCAACTTTATGCTCCTATTCCATTCTAATCTATGGTTTGACATGTGCAAACACTCTCTCTCTCTAGTAGCTTGGGATGGTAGAGATTTGTTTGTGCAATCTGAAATGTAAAATAATGTTGAAAGTATGGATTTGGTCTGAATTGAGATTAAAATGAAGGATTTTAGTTGTTGGAGGTGGAGCTTTATATGCTACATTTGCAAAAGGAACCCTTGTCAACAACGGTTTATTGGTTTAGACTTCCTTGCTGAATAGAACATAAAGGACCTGCTAGGAATAGAGATTAGGATGATAATGTAGGTAAGGAAAGTAATCATTTGACGCTACCTTAATCTTAAAAACTGAAGACCGTGATGTTTTGTTGTGATATTGATGACTGATGACTAGGAGATAACCAGGGCATTTCAAGCCGAAAAATGCAAGAGAAACACTTGTGTATGTTAAACTTATGTGGAGACTGGAATTATACTTCTTCCAACAGCACCTGAATAAATTACATATACTAGCAGAGATAGGTGTTTTGGATTAGAATATGTCATGGATAATTTGTCATCAAAATCTTGGATGCTTGGATTTTGGCAACAAGAATATACTTTCTTTTTTGTTGATAAAACTATTCTCTCATTTTGAGGGCATGTAGTGCAAAGAATAAGCAAAGTCAGCGCATATTAAGAATGTTTCTGCATTCTACTTAATCCAATCAAAAGAAAAGGGTAAGTAATCAAGATAAGAACTCTCTGGTTTGATAGGACAGCCATAATATTGTCTTTATGTACACAATTTAAGACTGTAGAAGCTTAACATTAATATTGTTTAGTAGATCTTGGATCAAAGCACCTAGTGTGGCATTGAACCTCACGTTGTGGAATAAACTCCTTGTGTATTGCTGTGTTAAAAAGTTTTCTGATTCTTCAAGAACTGATTGCCCTCTTGTCCTTAATGGACTCATGAATGCAGATGACAGATCGAGAGCCGTTATTTCATCCTTGCTAAGTTCATCAACTCAGAATCGTATTAGGGATGTGTAACTGGGTCTTTTACTGTTAATATTAGATGAAAGTCCTGTTAATGTTGGTTTGTCTTGTCTCAAAAGGTTTGATCTATAAAGATGCATATCTCTAGTTAAGTGTTAACCACCCCATTTCTCCTATCTATTCTACTTATACAGGGGAGAAGGGATTATTTGCATTTGCCCCACCTCACCAAGGCATCGACGGAGAGTGGAGCGACCGCTCTGGTGTAATTGTCTACAAATGGAACGACAAAGATAACCGGCCCAACACCGGACGTCCCAACTGGAAGAAGAGATGGAGCTGTTGCGCTGAGTACGACGAGAACGCTCCTCCCTGCCAACGAGGACGCCACGTATCCTACGACGATGGCTTCACCATGTACTAATAACACCACACACTTTCTTCCCATGTCACAGCCCGGTTCAGCTAATCCTGCAGAACCGCCTTATCGGACCGTGACTCGGGTTTAGGTTAAGTAAATATGAAAGAATAAGGTTTTCAACTTATTTCATCTACGAAGAAATATGGATGTTTCCAAGCATAAACGAGATTAAGGATGGAGCAAAATAACTTATATAAAGAGTTATACGAAGGTTCGGACAAACAGCAACTCTTACAAAGCTTTAACAAGATAATCAAGAACTTAACATAGTAACAAAATATAAAAGAGTCTCAAGAGTTTGGCAGCGGAATAAACGTGTGAGACATGCATATGAAGATGCATTCTCAAGGCGAACCAAAAGATGTTCCATACTCAAGTTGACAAAAGAACTCCGCTCAACTCCGCCTGCTCCATCACCACCAACTCGCACATTTAAAACAACATGCATGGCTGAGTACAAAGTACTCAATGGACACATGCCGAAAACATTTTAATTTTCTTTACGAAATATCAGATCGCCTCATCGCAGTAAGACACAAGGGTTTTATTTGAAAATGTCTTGTTCTTACTAAAACATTTTCATCACTTTCTCAAAACATCGTCTGGCCAGGCATTTTCTTATCACAACATATATTCTAAGTAGAGCAAAATTGGTCTACCGGTACCCGGAATGGGGTCGGATTGGGCTCGTAAAATAGTGGCTCGAAAAAATCGGGCCTAAAAGCCCGCCCACATAGCCGGCAGCCCATCGGCTTTGGGGCTAAAAGCCGGGGTTTCGGGCCAAAAGCCCACCACCCAAGTTTAATAAGTTAATGGGCTGTTATAGAATAGCCCAAAAGAGAAGAATTTAAACCTAATTTTCTAACCTCTGCTCTCGGGACGCCACTCACCGCCTCTCCATCTCCACGCTCGCAATCCATCACCCATCTCCTTCTCCAATCTCCACGTTCTGCCTTCCATCTCCCTCCTCCGGCGACAAGGTCTGTTATGCTTTTCGACGTTATTGAGGTTTATTTGGTAAATTTTTTAATTTCTTTTTCTTAATGGTATGAACATCGTCGTTTTTAATTTTTTTTCTTAATGGTATGATTCATCGTTGTTTACGACTTTGGTGCAGAGATGCTAAATTTTTCTAATAGCGAATGATCTGTATGTTAATTGTTATAGTATGAACAACGATGTTAATTTCTATGGTCCTTTGTTCATTTTCACGCCAAAACCAATAACTCAATTAATAACTCGACCCCATATATATATATATATATATATATATCAATTTGTCGAATCAATCAAACACCATTACTGATCCCAAAACCAAAAAATTCATGGGTCCAATATTCTCAAACCCCGAGATTTATATGCATTTACATAGTAGCATAAATACTTCACAATCCTCACGTCACCTCTCGCAAGATCGTTGCTAGGTTGGCTCCCATCAAGACATCGAGTTGCCTTAGCGCATCCATGGCTTCCGAACTTTAGAGCGTTCGGGAGCAGCAAATTATGTGTGTGTGTGTGAGAGGGTTTGGTTTGGCCTAGAATTGAGAAATTTGTCGAATGAAAAGAAAACGTAAATTTACTTTGCGCCTCATTATTTGTTAAAATAACGAATTTTCGTGTATTTTCTCATTTACCCCACTCCTCATTTACATAACAAGTACAGAGACCCCACAAATTTAGAAATTGTAAATTACTATAACAATTAATTTTATTTGATATAATATACTATTAGATTATTTATATGTTAACATACGACTTTGGTGAAATAAATTTGCGTAATTAGATTATTTATATGTTAATTTCTAATAGCGAATGATCGTATGTAAAGCTTGTCTATTTTATACACTACATTAGCCTATACTAATCAATCATATTTTTGCCTAATTTTTACAGAAATAGATACAACTCAAAGCTTAGAGGATATGAATGATGATATGCAAGTACTGCAATCGGTTGATGCTTCGACTTCTATGAGCGCTCCAGGTACTACTTTTGTTGTTGAACATAGTAGCACTGTGGATACGTCTAAGACCGTGAGAGAGGATGATTCTAAAATGTTGATAGATGAGCTAAAAGTCTAAGTCTCAAGTATGGAACTTTTTGATAAGGTTGGCAAAGTAAGTGGGGTAGAAAATGTAGATGCAAAACGCCGTAAACTATTTACTTGTAAAGTCAATCTGAACTACTCATTTAAGACGACATGCGAGAAATGTTTTAAAACCCCGAGTATCATGATGTGAGTGCTTTGTTGGATAATCAAGCCACATTATCAAGAAATGGAAATTCGATAGTAAAGCTTATCGAGACGCGTTAGCTAGAGCTATTATTAAACATGATCTTCCATTCGTTATATGTCAATACGATGGGGTTAATGAGGTGAATAAGATTATAAATCCGAATTCAAGCCAATTTGTAGAAATACCGCAAAAGTGATTGTTTGAAAGTGTTCCACTCGAAAAAGAAAACTTAAAGAGTTTATTAGCTTCTCATCATGGACGAATTTGTTTAACATCGATTGTTGGATCCGTGACTACACAAGGTTATATGAGTGTGATTGACATTTCATTGATTCAAAATGGAAGTCGATAGCAAACTACTTTCATTTTGTGAGCTAGATACACCTCATTCAGCCTTGAATTATCTTCTAAATTGCTTGGAGTACTTAAGGACCTGGGGATAGAATCTAAATTTTTTCACTCACTTTGGATAATGCAAGCTCCAATGATAGTATGGTCAGAATTTTAAAAGATAAGCTGAATTTGCAAGAAGGCTTATTATGTCAAGTGAGTTCTTCCATGTGAGGTGTTGTGCACATGTCTTAAATTTAATTGTTCAAGAAGGTTTAAAGGCTGTGGATGATGCTTTGAGAAGAATTAGAAATAGTGTGAAGTATGTAAAGGCGTCGGATGGGAGGTTAAGGGATTTTCAAAAATGTGTAGAAGAAGTGAACTTAAGCCATGTTGGTGGGAGTTTCTTAAGATTGGATGTGTCTACTAGATGGAATTCGACGTATATGATGCTTGAAAGTGCTATCAAATATCGTCGTGCATTCACTTGTTTGAGTTATAATGATTCTAACTACAAATATTATCCGACTAATGAAGAGTGGGAAAGGGCAGAGCGGATATGTACTTTCTTAGCCCCATTTTACAATATCACTAACTTGATATCCGGGTCATTGTACCCTACCTCAAGTTTGTATTTTAGGGAAATTGCATCAATAGAGTTGAAATTGAATGAATTCTTGAGCTCTGAAGATGAGGTGATCAAAGATGTGGCCAGAAGGATGAAAGTTAAGTTTGATAAGTATTGGGAGTCATACTCTCCTACTCTTGCATTTGGAAATATTCTTGAACCAAAGAGAAAGATGGCATATTTGACATTTGTATATAAAAAACTTTATCCCAATGGTTATGAAGAGAAAGTAAAAATTGTGAAGGACGCATTATATAAACTCTTTGCTGAATATAAACGAGTTAGAGCCACATCAAGCTCTATGCCTCCAATGAAAAGTTCATCATCTATGGCTATGGTTTCCGATATGGATGTAAGTATAATCTTGAATTATATATATTTGTCTCGCTTTTATTATATGGTTGAAATTTAACTTTTGGTGGTTTATGGTGTATGTATTTCTTTTAGGAGTATGATAGACAATTTCTTGAAGAGTCTTCAAGCATCGTAAATCGAACTTGATCCGTATTTGGAAGAAAATTCGGTCCTACTTATTGTGAGTACTTTAGATGCCATCGAATATTGGAAAGGAATGCTATTCGATTTAGGGGTGAGATTCGGATTCGGTTCGGATTTTAGCCTAATCCGAACCGATCCAAAATCCAATTTTAAGAGAAAACAATCCGATCCGAACCGAATATCCGAAAATCGAAACCGAAAATCCAAAATTTTATAAAATATCCGAACCAAACCAAAAATCCAAATTATGAAAATTCAAAATCAAACCAATTTTATTAATTATATATATTTATATTAGATTTAAGAATATTTAAATAAAATATTATTATTTATATATAAATTATATATAATTGGATTTTGGATTTTTCGGATTAAAAAATCCAATCCGATCCGATCCAAAATCCAAATTTTGAAAATGGCAATCCATCCGAACGAAAATCGAAAAATCCGAACCGAATTTTACATTTCGGTTTGGTTCGGATCGGATATTCGGATTTCGGTATTTTGCTCACCCCAATTCGATTTCCTCGACTTGCAATGATGGCTTCGAATCTACAATCTGCTGTTTCGATTCCAATCACAACCGCTGCTTCGAATCTACATTTAGTATCGATGTCGATTTTGACATGTCACGCCCTCTAATCCAAAGGATGATTAGAGAGAACCGGAGCTTGAACAATGATTACAACACATTTAATAAGAATAATCAAAGACTTCAAAATAATACTTATCGAACTTCGATAATCAACCTTATTTACAAGGCAAAAGTAATTTACGATATAAGGCTACAAGTCCTTAAATGAAGGTTCGATAATTTGATGATTCAATCATCAATATCAACATACAATAATATTCAAAATATGCAATGAAAGATGTGAATGCATATATGACGATATGCACCCAAGGTTCTTTCTTTCAAACATAATAAATACCCAAAAGACCTCGACTACTCAACATCTCTTCTCCATCACCATCATCACTCAATCGCACATTTAAAACAATATGCGGTGGTCGAGTACAAGAATGCACTCGATGGCTCATGCCAAATAATTTATCAAGATTAAATTACTCGCCTCATCACAAGATAATACACGAGGTTTTAATTTGAAATACCGTGTTTACTAAATATTTCTCGTCATTTTACATAAATATCGCTTGCCAAGCATTTTTCCACGAATGTATGATCCATATCCACCACAATAATTCATCAACAATAATTCCGCTACTTGGAGAGGAGGCCTCTCACAGACGCCACGACCGCCGAGCACCCTTTCAAAGACACAAATACAAATAATCACAGCACAAAATCTCGCCATCTCTAAGACAGGATACAATTCTCCATCATCCTTGTGGGTACTTACAAGGATACGAATTCAAGCATGTCATAAAGTGGGAGCTACCCAACATTACACATCAAATATCATGGATTGGATACATACATAAAACATAAACATTTTGGGCAGGTAATTAAATAACTCATTTCATAAATATTGCTTGCAATAAAGCATCATAAATAAATCATTTGATAAAGATTTAACAGTTCAAATATAGTAAAGTCCACCTCTACTTTCGAACGTTGATTCTCGATACGTGTGTTCTTTCCTCGTTGGCCTTCACGTCCCACCTTTACGCAAAATTTACGTTTAGTACGTTGGCACGCTTTTCGAGATTTTCAAAGTTTATTCAACTTTGATATTTTATAAAATAAAATAATAATTCGAAGTCTTTAATAAATTTTAATACTTCGTTTCAACGCGTATTTCAATAAAATGATTCTCGTACTTCGAGAGAGACGTAATATGATCTACAGTCTCATATTAACCTTTTAAGTTAAACCATCAACGTATAATAACGTTATTCAATAAAATGATTTCAATTATGAAATCTCTTCTCACAAATGAGATATTCTTATTAAAGTAATACGCTTTTCACGTATTAGCGTATTTAACTAACGATTTCATACGTCAATTTCAAAAGTCAACAATTTTGAATTTTCTTAATAATTTCTTTAATAATCACATATTTAATATCTAATTTCAAATATAAATCGATTTTCAATCGATTTCTTTTCAGAAGCTTTAATTCTCGATTTTCACGAATCGATAAACTTGATTAATATTTTCTTTAATATTAATCAATTAATACTTTAAACATTATTTTATATTTCCAACGTTATTTAATATAACTTTTCGTCTTAAACATAATATATTATGTTTAATAATTCTCGAAAATTCAATTATGTCTAAAATAATTTTTAGACATATAATATATTATTTTTCTTGATTAAAAAGGATTTAAAAAAATCCTTAATTTCATCACTAAAGCTCACGGTTATGAGCTATAATTTCCAAACTTGTTCCAAAAATTTCTCTAAATTCATATAGTGTATTATTTTACACTAGGATCATTAATATGTATTAATGTCACTAAAGAAAATTTTGAAAACCACCTATACTCATACTATAGGTCACGGCTATTCTTAAAAATAGTTCAATAAATTTTCTAAAATTCTAATAAATTCCTATAACACTTAAACATTTTTCTACAACATTATTCAACCATAATATCAACATAATCAAACTATAAACCAAAGAATTATACTATGAAGCTCACGGTTATCATCAAAATCATACCAAACAATTTTATAAAAATCCTACAAAATTACACTATACTTAAATACTATCATGTAGCACTAATACATCATAATATTATACTATAATAACTTACAAACCATTAAACTTATAACATAAGCTCTCGGCTATTTTGGGTAAAAATAGCTATATACATTAAAAAATTCTAATAAATTCCAATATCACATAATTAATACCCTAGATCAACAATATGCTAAAACATTTCTTAAATAAAAATTATACAACAATTCATATTTTCTTCCTATGTTCGGCAATAATGAAACATATAGCATAGGATTTTTTTTAAATTTCCCAAAAATCACCATGAATTCCTACTATATCATATATCAATAATTCATACTCAAATCATTCATGAAATTTTCGATCATTATGATAATTTTCATAACATGTTTTATTTAATTTTAAACATGGTATATACATCTACAACATCATACTACACATTATTAATTAACAAGCTATTATGCTAGCATACTTTCATAATTAATAACCATGCTTGAAACCTAAGATCAAACCATTAGAATTTTAAAAACTTAGGGTACAATCGAAGCTCGTTCGATTTCTAACCTTGTTAACGGTGTCGATTGGTTGTAGGATGATTTAAGATCAAGGTTTTTGGTGAAGAAAGAAAGATGAACACTTAGGTTTTTCTTAGAGAAGCTCTCGGTGGTTTTGGTGTGTTGAGAGAGAGATATGATGACTTGGTTTAATAAAACTAGTACTTACACAAATGAAATGAATTACTCTCACTTATCTCACTCTCTCTCTCGGTTCTCACTCACAAACCAAAGCAATTTGAAGCCTTTTTCAAATAGCCTTGTGACTCATACTTGAATACATCATCAATACTAAGTATAGCATTAAATTTTCTTGATTAAAACAATTTCATTCATTGCTTTTGGGAGCAATGGCCGTCGGTCACAACACACACAACACTCTCTCGGCTCTCTCTCCAAAATGCAAGACACAATTTCAATTTGAGTTAGTCAAAGTGCATATGTCATACATAAAAATCTCTTACAAGAAGTAAGTATGGAAATAAAGTTTTCGATTGAAACAAAAATTTCTTTGTCTCACTTGATACATGTTGCCGTCGACCATGTGTGTATGGGGGAGTGAATTTCAGATTTTCATTGTATTATGCAAGTGTATGATATACACTCTATCCCAAAAATTACACACTCAAGTGTAAGATAAAAATCAAGATAAATTTTGTGTAAAATAAGTCAATGATTTCGGCTAACACACATGCAAATAGCTAGAGTATTTTTCATCTACAAATTTTTTTTTTACTTGGTAAGTGTGTATTAATACTACACTTAAGGTATAACACAAATTGGAAGATCAAAAATGAAATTAATCCTATGTTACACACATAGGTAACTCGCGGCTTTTTCAAGAAATAAATGCCCAAATATTGATCTTCATGCTATAAGTATATATATATATCATAATATATATCATAGATGATAAATTATATCATAGAAAAATTTATTGGAATTAATCCATAGGTAGAAAACCCTAATTCTCGATTTAGGGTTTTCGAGAATCACAAATAATCAAAAATATTATTCCAAAATTTTCTAGTATTATTTCAATGCTAAATAATATTCTAATTACATAAAATAATCATAGGAATTTAAATATCATAATTCCTTAATCATTAGACTTGATTCTCAAGTCATCTTTAAACGTTAACGTTTGAAACGTCTCAAAACGTTAATTATCGACTCATCTCAAAATGGTCGTAATAAAGCTGTAATCACTTTATTAAATTATTCCAATAATAATGGAATTAAATTCTAAGCTTAAAAACTTAGAAAATATCACGAGCATTTAATCATCGATACGTAATCGACGTAGAAATAATACTGTTGAAATACGTTACATATTCGTATTTCTCAATTCACACTCGCTTGTGAATAAAACATAGGAATTTATTATTCCAACAATAATCGAAATCATTATTCGATATATTAATAATCAAATTATCATAATAATAATATTCTAATTTACGAAATTAATATCGTAATTAGGCTTTTAAATAATCGGGTATTACAGCACAAGTACATGAATTGTTTGCTTCCCGAAAATGTACAAGCACTCATTTGCACTCATAATTGGTTGCACGGTTTTGATGTTGGTGAAAATTGCGGTAATGTTATTTAATATACTTAGTTTTTACTCATATTTTTTCATTAAGTAATTAATACTTATATATATATTTTTTATATTGTAATACAGATGCGCAAGAATGTGAAGAAGTACAATTGTCCAAGGAAGATTCAAATGTAATCGATGTTTGATGTTTTAAACTTTAAGTTTATCTTTTTTACATTGAAATTAATGTTAGATTTGTTAGTAGACTTAATTTATTTTTTTTACTTTGGAATTGATGTTAGTAGACGAATTTATCTTATTTATTTTAAAATTGATGTAAGTAGATTTAATTTATTTATTGTTATCATATTTTTTTGAAATTAAAAATAATATTTTATTAAATTAAATATTGGGCGGGTTTGGCCGTGCACGATGGCCCAGATGGGGGTCAGCTACCATATTTTTACCGATAGCATTTCGGGCGTGCCACCGACCCAAGAAAACAACAAGTCCGCCCGATGGGCGGGCCGGCCCGACCGCCCTTTGCCACTCTAATTCCAAGTCACTATGGATAACGCACGAGGGAGGCCTCCCTTCACCCGGACGCCCGACTGACCGCAACTGGCGGTTCAGAGGCTAAATACAACTGACCGCAGCTGGCGATTCAGAAGCTAAAGTGTACACAATCCTAGCTAGGATTCCCCCTTCACCTCTAGCTTAGGACCCGAATTCGTAATCTTTCTTGTTGCCCTAGGCAACCCGAATGGACATATACAAAACATAAAACATTTTTGGTAGACAATATCGTATCTCATCATTTGCAGAATAAGAAAAGCAGTAAAGTAAACTTTTGTAAAAATCATTTTTTTCAAGAAAGCTCATAATTTGTTTTGGTAAGAAAGCCCACCTCGAGAACTTATAGTTCTTACGTCACTAGTTTACTTTCCGTTTCCTTTCACCTTCGAGCCGGACCTTATCAACGTGAGAAACGAGGTTTAGTACATCGCTATACTTTTCCGATAATCATCGATCCGAAACAATGGACTCACTATCATCATCAATCCTTTTAACGTTAAGAATCCTATTATCATACTTAATCACTATTATATTCGTCGCGTCTTGAAGAGATATAATATTCCATCCTTTCATTCTTTCCTTTAGTTCACATCATTCCGCGTAACATACGAACCTTAATTTCATAACTAACTTCATCGCGTACTAATTTACTTCCCATCTTACATATGTACTCAACTTCTAATGTATTAATAACCATATTTCCATAAGTCTCTACTTTTCACATCAGCAATCAATCATGCTCAGTATACACATATGTGAACATATCTTAAGCGTAATACTTTATATTTTAAAATCTTACGTCACTTTAACAATTATTTCAACGTAACCATATTATACCTCCTCTTAAAATCCCATAAATTCATAACATACTTTAAACATATTTTTAGGTCCAAATATGTGATCACATGTGATAAAATAAATTTGGAACTTTATCATTTTCTTTTTCTTATTTTCGGTCATTTTACCAAACTTTATCCATTAATTCACATAACATATTATTATCATCATATATCAATAATATGACATAATATTTATCATACACAACTTGTACATCAATATCTCATGCTTGGTCATTTTCGAAATCATCATGTTATATTATTCCATATTTTTCCAAAATTTATAATTTAATTCATACATACTTGAATATCACTAACTATTATCATTTCATGCTCAAAACAACAATTAAAATTTATTTCCATCAACATATGATTCATATGTAATTTTGGTCATAGCATAAAATCTTATATCATGCTTAACTTTGTACTAAAATCATAATTCATGCTTATAAACGTCATATAAATATCTTTAATAAACAACTTAAACATATAGTAAAAATTCCACATATGTCACATAATTTTCAAAAGCATATCATTTAACAACTCATGTATGAATTTCTAATATTTTTGCATGAATAAAATGCTTGTATAATTTCTAACCTTTTGATCGGTTTTGATCGGCGTCGGCAACGTTTTTCTACCTAGGGTTGAATATAATTTTGGAGAACACTTTCTATCTTTTTCTCTATTTTTCCCTCAAATTTTCGTGCATATGGTTATGGGAGGGGTGGGCTCCTATTTATAGAAATTATAAGGTAGTTTAATCATGATTTTATGAAAATATCTAAGTATAAAGTCAAAAATTACAACTCTCATTTATTACCCCTCAATTTTCGGTCCATACCACTTGAATATGGGATAAATATTTATCTTATCCTATAGTTTATTTAATTAATTTATAACCTTATCAAGATTAGATATCATTTTCAAAGAGTTTCAAAATTATTTCTAACCTATTTTTAGTCAACAATTTCGGCCCTTATCTTATAATCAACATATCCACTTGTATATTTAATCATTCACCTTATCTTAACACTAAAAATATATCTACATCATAATCATGTAATTTAATATCCCAAAGATATGAAAAATACATAATTTTCGGTACTTTATGCTAACAACATGTTATAATTTTTATTTTCTTCTAACTAATAGCTATGTGACATAATATAAGTCTTAGATGATAAAATAAATCATAGAAAATTTAATTAAGATCAATTCTATGTACTAAAGTGAAGTTATCGGCTATTAATTAGAAACTAAGGATAAATTATCAAATCTTCATTATTTTGATAACTAATATTATTTTAATGAAGAATTATATAAAATTAATACTTTTGTATCATAAAATAAATTCTTGGAAGAATTCTAGCATAATTCCTATTTTTTTCGAAAACTAGGGTTTTCTAAGAATTAAATTCACAAAATTCCATTCTTACCCTAATTTATAAATTTCGAAATTCACATGATGTTTATGAGATAAGATTGATCTTGAAATCATGATATTTATCAAGTATTAAAGCTTGTGTAATTAAATAAATTATTTGATACAAATATCACATAAAATCATAGCTAATTTTCGAAAATCACATAGACTAAGGACAAGATTTTATCTCTTATGATGTTTATCATATTACTACACATTTCTAAGAGATAAACATTATCTTTTAGTTATCATGACCTTATCTTATCTCTAAAAATATCTTAGCTATACTTATCTTAAAAATATCATTTTCAACCTTATCACTTATGTGTCATTTTCAAATCATACACTTCATCTTATTTCTTTAATGTTTTTTCAAACCTTATCATATAAATTAAATATCTCTCATATACAACAAAACATAACAACTCATCACATATTATCACTTTAATAAAGTGATCACAATTAATTCATAATTCATCCATGTTTATCCCATAATTTTCGAAAAATATGGGCCATGTATAAGAAGATATAATTTTTTTCTTTATTTGAGTAATACTTATCCAATCAATATCCTATGTATTCAAAATAACATCTCATCACATAAAATAAAGTGATCTTGATCACAATTTAATCATATATCCACATATGTTTCGAAAATAATGAAACAATTTAGGAGAAAATATTTATTTTTCTTCCTTAGTGTAATAATATTCCACATATACTTAAAAACATAATTATTTACTATTAAAATTTATTTCATGCGAAAAAGATTAAGAAATTTTCGATTTTCTCAAAATCGGCAACTATCGACGTTCATTTTCATTCTTGTTTCTATCGTAATATTCCTTCTTATTTTCGAAATTTAATACTCAAAATTCTGGTATTACATCCCACCTCCGAGATTGTAATAAACATGCATTCTACTAAATTTTCATCAAAATCATATAACATTCTCATTTATGTTTAGTATATCACATTACACGAATAACATCATCACTACTAGAAAATGCACATAGATATATATATATAAATAAATAAATAAACCGTTGTATGTGCGTGTACACTCACCGAATATACTCGGTTGACCGTCCTAAAAGACGGTGAATGTGCCGAGAGTTTCTTGATCCCTATTCCAATCCGGCGTCGGCGCGTTCACGAAATGAGTGTAGAGCTTATTCTTCGCGACGTGACCGAGATCAGGTGTGGGCGGCGCGCGTCGATCTCGTATACATAATAGATCTGCCTCGACATCCTTCCTCTCCTCCGAGCTCACATTGTCGCGGCGGCGATCGATCCCGCAGTCGACGTCGGATAGCGCGAGGTTGATGAGGATGACGTCCTTGGGCGAGACGGGAAGCCGTCGAGGAAAGTTAGGTACTCTTTTTCGTCTTCTTTTGGGATTATAGAATTCATTGCCGGTGCCATTGGTGCCCTTCGTATCTTGGAGATGAGTTTCGCCCCACCTCCAAGACGTCGACGTGTATTCCGCCGATGCCTTCTTGTCGGAGTTGCCGCCGTATCCGCCGTAGTTGGCGGCGCCGCGGCGAGGCCGTAGTATAGCTTGTAGGAGGCTCGAGCGAGGCGGGGCGGCGAGGATGGTCGCGGCAAGGGCGGTGGCGGCAAGGGTGGTGACGAGGTTGACGGCGGTGGTTTTGTTGGCGGTATGGTGACGTGGGGCTTGGCGGTGGCGGTGGCTTGGTGGCGGCGGAGGAGGAGAAAATGGTGGCCATACTTGAGTGTGTGCGATCTTTGATAGATGAATATGTTGTTTTCACGATTATTTCCTTATCCGTCGATATCCAATCATAGGGTGCCATCTCATATTCAATTTTTTTTGTGGTTGGTATTTATTATTAACTTGCAATTATTATGATAGAATATCATGGGGAATCTTTAGAAAAATTACTTTTATGCTCTAAAAGAGTTTTCTTATACATATCATGAAAATTTATTTATCAATATCATAATTGATAATTTGAAATAGTTGGCAAAATAAAATTCATTTCAAGATAAAATCAAAACTTAAAATCCCATATATTTTGATGATTGGACTTCAGAATATTTCTTTTATTTCCATCCAAGCTATTATAAAAACACAAATATTCAAACGAAGAACTAATAATAATATTATAAGTGAACAACAAATAAAATGAACCTTAATATAGGTCATGTAAGGTAAGAGACTACTAGGTGCCGACAAATGTGCTCTTTTCTAAAGAATTAAACAAAGACAAAACTTATGTGAGCGCCACCACCATGCTACCACAAGAAAGTCGTTTTAATATAGTTAATTAGATAATTAAGGATAATTTAGTTTATTAATTATTAATTAGGATGTATTAATTATCAATTATAATTATTATTTTTAGTTAAAATTTATTATTTTCTATTAGGTTTTATTAATTCAAAATTAAATTTTACTATTCTAATTAGGATTTATTAATTCAAATTAGGGTTTACTAATTTTAGTTAAGGTTTATAATTCATAATTAGACTTTATTAATTTATAATTAGGGTTTATTAATTCAAAGTTAGGGTTTATTAATTCACAAGTAGGGTTTATTATTCAAAATTAGGGTTTATTATTTTCAATTAGGATTTATTAATTCAAAATTAGGGTTTATTATTCAAAATTAGGGTTTAGAAATTTCAAATAGGGTTTCTTAATTTAAAATTAGGGTTTCTTAATTCAAAGTTAGGTTTATTATTCAAAATTAGGGTTTGTTAATCCACTATTAGGGTTTATTAATTCACAATTAGAGTTTATTAATTTAAAATTAAGATATATTAATTCAAAATTATTATTTATTAATTTATAATAAAGTTTATTAAACTAATTAATTTTAATTAGAAAATATTAAATTAAATTAGTTAATTAATTAGCATTAATTAATTGATTGATTGGGGTGGACTCACATGTGGCACATGTGAGACCACCCCTTAAACAAATGGTAAGTGTAAGTGTGTACGCACTTATAAATTGTGAATTTTAATTATATATAGGTAAATTTTGTTATAATTTTAAAGAATTTAAGATGCAATAAATTTCTTATCTTATATTAAAATAAATACATTCTAAGTTTATATTCAACTATTAAATTATTCTTAGAAAATAAAATAAAATAAAGAAGAATGTTATATGTGTAGCAAGATTTATTAAAAATAAACTTTTATGCTAGTCTGTAGATTCTGTAAATTAACAAAGTGAGGTGTGTTTATTATATGTAAGATTAGTTTCTTACATGAATTCACGAATCCTGTCAAATTTTATACAAAGGTAATTTCAACATGAATGCACGTGGACTTAATTTTGATCCTACCACAAATGTTAACTATTGAACACCAAACAGAAACGCATGCAAGAAGGATCAAATGAATTGGAAGAAAACCAAGTAAAATTTACTAATTAAGTGGAAATCATGTATTTAAATCTTGTTAATGATCAGAGCGCATTTATGAAAAAGTGGTCACAGGTGATTTGATTGAAGAATGAATTAGAAGATGCGACAACAAATTCAAATTGGATGAATGAACATAACATTTAATATTGTTATTTGTTATGGTATGTACATAATATGGTGTTGGATGCTATATTGAGCGAAATGCAGCAACGGCATATTCTTGGAGAAAAACGAGGCGCAATCCTTGAAAGTGGAGGACCCTGGTTTGCATCCTCTTCACGGAACGTAGCGACCTCTACCACCCCCTATATACGCTCCCCATTTCTTCCATATTTCTTTCATTCATTCACTGCGAGCCTTCTTTTCGTTAACTCAAGCAAGCAAATTCGTGAGTTTCCTCACGGATTCTCACGAACGCCATGTCTAAGCCGTATGTTTTGATGCAATCCCATTCATATTTCATCTTCTTTCACATTGTTTTTGCTCCTCCGCAAAGGATCATGCTATGAATTTGCTTTTTCTGTTTTTTTATTTATTTTAGGGATTTAATGTTGCATATCATGTAGTTTGTTTGGTGTAATTATGATTCGGAAGGAGGAAATGATCGGAAAAGGGGGAGAAACGGCGCGTAGGCAGTTGAAACTCCTGTTTTGATTGCCTTCTTCTCCCTCCCGTAAAAGGTGGAGAGATAAAACAGGCAGTTCAATTTGGAATTTTGAATTCTACTTGAAATTGAAAAGTTATTTCTCGCTTTGTTTAGGACACGTTTGCTTGTAAATTTCCCTAAATTGTTTTGCTTTTAACATTCGACGCGGCTGGTTAGCGGCAGAATAATGAGAGTTCACTAGAGGAAAGTAGTGCTGACTATAAGAAATATCTTATTTTTGGCTATTTCTGGAATATGTTGGAACAAGTTTGTTTGTCTGTGAGAAATTATTAATTTAGGTGAAAAATATTTAATTATTTTGACTCCAGGGTTATGTGTAAATTTTTTGCTCATGGCGCATGCTTGAAAGGGGAGCACTGTGAGTTTGCGCATGATTGGAAGGCCCCATTAAACAATGTAAAATTCTCTAAACCTGCTTGGATTAACCAATAGTTTTACGAGGAATTTTTGTTAAGTTGCTTTTTCTATTGTAGATATGCACCTTCTATCAAAAGGGGATTTGCACATATGGTATTCGATGCCGATACGAACATGTTAAGGTTTCGCATTCCCCATTGACGGCTGTTTCTTCGTCAGATAGTCTTCTCCCTGTTGAGCGTCCACTGTCCACAGCAGATTTTACCCGAGATGTTACTGCTGAACATTCAGCTTCCACGATATGGGATGGGAGATTAGGGCATTATGATATGCTAAATGATGATTATCATATCGGCCATTCTAACAATGGTGGTCCATCTGATCATGCTATGTGTTCTTTCGCTGCTGTTGGTGATTGCCCACGAGGGGAAGAAGACTGCCCTCACATTCATGGGGACCGATGTCCAATCTGTGAGAAACACTGTTTGCATCCCTTTAGGCCTCAAGAAAGAGAAGAGCACTTGAAGACTTGTGAGAAAAGGCGGAAACATTTAGAAGCACTAAGATGTAGTCAAGATATAGAGTGTAGTGTGTGCCTGGAGGTTGTCCTCTCTAAGCCTACATCAGCAGAAAGGAAATTCGGAATTCTGTCAGAGTGTGACCATTCGTTTTGCATATCATGTATCAGAAATTGGCGCAGTAGTTCTCCTACCTCTGGGATTAATATCAATTCTGCTGTAAGAGCTTGCCCTATATGTCGAAGACTTTCATACTTCGTCATTCCTAGTGTCATTTGGTATTCCTCAAGTGTCGAAAAAAAAGATATTGTTCAGAGCTATAAGACAAAACTGAGGTACAACTTAGCCTCCCACTCTTCCCACTTCCCCCTATCATGAAACAACCCGTCGCAATTTGCTATTTACTCTGTTTCAGGTCTATTGACTGCAAGCACTTTGACTTCGGGAATGGAACTTGTCCATTTGGGACAAGTTGCTTTTACAGTGTATGTCGATTCTACTTTAAACACAGTTCATGCTGCATCACTTTGTTTTTAACATTGTATCTTTGAGTGTAGGTGTATTCTCTATTAGGAATAACGTTCTCTATACGTGGACTATTCTAACTTTCTAATTTCCTCTCTAGTAGTTATCTCACAAATTTTATTTGTTAGACTTGATTGTTTATTTTATGTGGTTGGCCTTTAGTGGATTGATGTGTAGGATGTAAATTTGTTAGATGGAAGGAGATATTAGTCATTGGGAAGAGAGACTAATTAGCATCTTTTGTGGTATATGTATCTAACTTCGTACTAAACCTTTTCTGATATGAGTTTTTGAAAAGGGGTAATATATTGAGGACCTAAGGAATTAGATTTTATGCGAACTTTTAATAGTTGATAGTTTATTAGCACAATAAAGCTGGTAAAGCATTGAAAACACTCTTTACTCCCAACTCATGTGTAAATATTGATAACCGTGTTGCTCATGTTCTCCTCTTGCTGCTTACTTTCCCATCTGTTTTTGTTGTGTGAATGCCCGTTAACTGCCAAATATTTGTGTGGAATAAACTTTACAGCATGCATTTCATGGTGATCGTCTTGAGGAAGTTGTTGTTCGTCATGTTGGAGCTGATGATGGAGATCCAGTAATTGCTAAATATATAAGGTCCTTTTTTCCTACCATCATTTGAGGCATTGGTTTATGGTGATCTATTACATTTTTCTCCCTGTTTGCTTCATATTCTTCATGTTCTTAACTGCTAATTATGACTCTTTCAGGATCTCCGACTTTCTTAACTTGCAGATAAGATGATTAGAAAATTTGATTTCGACCAATTTTTCCTGGTCAGTATCTTGCATCTCCTTAACAATTGCAATTGATATGTATGCCTTGTCACCTAGATTTCTTTTTATTACTCCTCCGTCCACTAAATTTACGATTTAATTCGCTTTTCTCGTCACTAAAAATGTTCACTTTCCTTTTTGGAAACATCAACTTTACATTTTTACCCTAAACATATCTACTTATTTACAAAAAAACCACCTATGGCCCACCTTTTTTCACTAAATATCCATTAATATATTAATTTATTATCTCATGACACACCTTTTTATATTCACTTACTTTACACTCATTATAATTTATTAAAATCCATGCCACCAAAACCAACGAATGATTTTGGTTGACGGAGGGAGTATTATATTTCCATGCTCTGTTTGCTAATATCTTTACGGTTCATTTAATGCTGTTGAAAATGCTCTGTTTTCCTTCTTATCAGTTATCACTAGTCAGAATGTGGTTGTTTTCTTAAAAATATAAAGCCCTTTCTACTGAAGTGAAGTGTTTTATGATGCGGCAAACTCATTGAGCTCTCATTATAATCCTGGAATTATGCCATCTAGTTTATCATTTTTATACATGAGCTTGTTTGTTTTTAAAATAATGACCTTACACATGCAGCAGGGAATTCAGTGGGATACTCACGTGCTTTCGACAACCTGTGGAACAAGCCTGCTTTGGCCAAGTAAGATAAAATTGTTTGCACCTAATATCATTATGGACTCAATTCATATGTGTTTAACATATTTCTGTTGAAATATGATATACATCACTATACCAAATCTAGTGATTATCTGAAGCCTTGTTTAGGGAGAGAAGAGTTCAAATTTAAAGAGACACATTTTGTGAGACTTTGCCTTAAACATTATAAATTAGCTAAAACATATATTTTAGTCAATCTGCTACAGAAAAAAAGATTTGTTTGCTGAAATATGCTTTTTGTTTTTTTTCCCTTCATCAATTTCAGATACAGCTATTCTTTGAGTTAATGCGAACACTGATTCCATGATTTCAGGGCTGCCATTCCTAAT
The DNA here is from genome assembly GCA_036937905.1 of Salvia rosmarinus. Taxonomy (NCBI): domain Eukaryota; kingdom Viridiplantae; phylum Streptophyta; class Magnoliopsida; order Lamiales; family Lamiaceae; genus Salvia; species Salvia rosmarinus. The sequence continues at coordinate 16,884,280 of CM072813.1, read as the reverse complement.
ATACCGATAGTTCTGTGGGACTATATTGAAAAGTGAAAATGCTGTACATCTATGAACCATATCAACAGTGAGGTTTTGGTTATTTGACCGTTGTTCTGTCTGACCAAAAATAAAAAAAATTGTTTTGATGATATGATACATGAGAAACTGGGCTCACACTAAAGGGTGTGCCTTGTATTTTTCCTATTGTTTGAAGCACATATGTCTTATAATAGCTCAATTTTTTAAACCGGTGTTGAATGATGCTAATTGAGCATTGTTCATTAGAACCGTCAGTTGTAACATATGCTACTCTCATGATATATATCAGATGCAAATTTTATGAGTTATTTACAATTCGTCAAGGAGTTTTATCTGTGTATAACTTTTTTTTTCTGTGTATTAACTTGATTATAACTTTTAGATAGTGGATATTATATTTGATGGCTTATTTCATATATGATATTGTATTTACTAGACCAACTGCTGCTCCCATGAAATTGGCCATTTCTCAGTTACGTAAATAATGGAAATGGAGATTAGTCTGTACACTCAAGTTTGACCTATTTCTTTTATAGAAAATAATTATATTTTCAAAATATATAGATTTTATTTATTTATTATCATTTTAATATAATTTTATATTATCATAAATAATCGTGCTGGATGTATAATATATTTACCTAATTGTTCCAATTTTGTTTTTCCACACTGTTTCTTCTCCCCTTAAAATTTTAAGTCTGTTAACGATGCGAGGAAATAAGGTATTTTTTCAAATACTTAACCTGATAGTAAAGATGAACGCCTACTGCCGGAGAAGTTTACATACCTGTGCAGATCGAATAATAAATTCTCGAAATTTCGGTTATAAGATACTAACTTAATTATAATATTATAATCACACAACGCAATTCAATGGCCTGCTATATGGAATCATCTTTCTTTTTATTATTATTTTATTGTACTTTTGATTTTTATATAATTTTACTATAAATAATTGTTTCTCATCAGAAAGAATGGTGTTTTTAGGGAATAAAAGCAGCATTGCCGAAAATGATTTTTTGTTTTTATTTTGAAATTCTCCTAATTTTTCGCTTTGGTGCAGATGGTATCTGAATTCTCCAGTTTTAACATTTTGATTTTGTTTGGAGGAAGTTACTGAGAAAAAAGAGGAAACATATTTAACTAACTAATTGCATGAATCAACTGAAGAAATAATGTTATGAACACATAAATCAATGTAGAAAAGTAAATATAATAAAACAATATATATAAAACCGGTATAATATAAGTACAAAGAGGTCTCACTTTTATTTTTATCTCTATCTCTATACAGAACATCCCAACATGTTCACATATAATAAATAACAAATGAACAATAAATCATCCTAATACATAAGCATAGGTAACTGGAAAAAGAATATCCCTCAACACACAAATCCCAATAAGAATAATATCGGAAAAACCTCACATCTTCTGTATATAAAAAGAATCAAATCAGTTTCTGACGAAAGCAATGAGGCACACCGCCAAGGAAGATACGACGACGGCGGCGGAGAGAGGCAAAGAGGAAGCAGCACCGGCGTCAGGCGAAGGCGCGGGGGCGGAGCTGAAGTCTCCCTGAGCAAATGCAGCGGAGAGAGCAGACATGACGGCCACAAACATCAACATCACCATAGACTTAGAAACTGCCATTGCTTTTTTCTCGCAATATATAATCTCTCTCTGCTATTCAATGCTATAAATTAATGAAACAACTCTCGTTATCTTCAATTCTGGATGCTGTCTCAGCTCCCAAGGGGGGTATATATAACATCTTAATCTAGAGAGAGAGAGAGAGAGAGAGAGAGTTTTGTGTTTATTGCGTGTGGGGCCAGGAAAAGCGTGGACAGATGGCGAGGGCGACATGCCCATGTTGGAAAATGTTTATTTGAAGAAGCAAAACCAGGTTAGAAAGGTAGTAAGCCAGCCAGGCCAGCCTTATCACCTAATAGCTACAGCAATGATGAATCATTTTATTCAATTATGTGAAATAATTCAAATTTCTAAATTTCGTAATTCTTAGAAATCGTTACTAAAATAAATTTAAATCACAAGATAATTATCTTAAACGAGTGTCGTGAATTGGTAGGGTTGACACATGGTGTGTGGGAAAAGGGAGGTAATTAGGACACATCGCCAAGCTGGTTTGATTTAGGCCTTGAAAAAGAAGGGGGCCGTTTACCTAATTATTTTTTCTTCATTTCTAAGCTAAGATTCCGTAGTCGGTGCACTCTCTACACCGCCTTTCTTTTTCATAATTGTATCTCAATCTTTCATCTTTTTGTTTTACATATACGGATTGAAACCGTTTGACATTTTTGTCCTACTTTTTAACTTTTTTTTCCTTCGATTTCAGCTTCTTAATTATGGCTGATTATATCATTTGCTTAGGGTTATAACTATGTTTCTAGTTCTAAACCTTTTGATTTGTTAGTTGATAATTAGGGTTGATTAATAATATATTTGTTATTCATGATTAATGATTTTTAGTTAGTAAAAATTAATTAAGATTGGTTTATAATTATTAGAATAATATTTTTAAGGATGGTATACCAAGAAAATGGGACAGCAGATTTCATACCAATTGAAATTGGAGAACAAGACAATTGAATGAAAATTGAAGAAAGAAAAATGTTGATATCAATAAAATAGACTAAAATACCGTCATAATTAAAATAAATGGTGGGGATTGTTATCGGTTAGGTTCCTGAACCGGCATTCACATGGGATGTTCATTTGAAACTAGTTGAATATATTTCGTAATTATTATTCAGATTTTGTAATGTGGGACGAATCTGCATAAGATTTTTATACTTGATGTTTCGCAATTTTAAATTTTCATATCCATTATCGTTTCCATTTATGTCGGGTATAATATCATTTTCGTTTCTTTCGACAAGTAGAGACCTTGTTATACAATATATTTGCCAAAATCTTACTAAATTAGTAGCTTGGATTCTAATAAATTATAGTGAATGAAGAAGGGGTGCTACATAATAAATGTAAAAAATATCTAAAAGAATCGTATTTGGTGATTACAAGATCTCGGTCGTTATCGTCGACACAACCCGATAAGCGCCAAACACTAACACGACCGTTAAGGATCCGTCCGACACAAACACGAACACGAACACTATACCTAAATGTATCGACACTGACACAATACGAACACGAATATGATACGATTTTTTCGTGTTGACACGACACGATAACGATACTATTACCTAAACGATAAATTTAAATCAAAATTAGAAAATAAATAAATAAAGAAATAAAAATATAAAAATATAATTAAATTAATATTAAATATATAAAATATTATCGAATTATACTAAAACGACACAAACCGACACGAACACGAATGCAACACTAAAATTATCGGGTTACACGAACACGACACGGATCCGACACGAACACGAGACGAAATTATCGTGTCCTTATCGTGTCGACACGATAAGGACACAAACATGATAAAATTGAACACTAACCCGTTAATTTCGTGCGTGTTCGTGTCGTGTCGAAAATTGTCAGTCCTAAAAAAATATATAAAAAATTTTGATGGACGAACAAAAGATGAATTAAATGTAAGTTTTTAGTCTACAGATAGATTATAAGTAAGGAAAAACTGCGGGGGAAATAATTAAGTGAATAAGGATGAACAATGAATTAAGCTTAAAACGAGATACTATTAAATAATAAAATATTATTTCCCAGCAATATTGTCCTAATACATAAAACTAATTAGTTATATGTTTGGATTTGTAATATAAATAAAAGAATATATACAATAAAGAAATATATGCATACTTTACCCGGCCCTCAAAACATCCCTTTTACGAATAATTCACTTTTTGCAGCTTGAAAAGAAGTGGTAAATCGATAACTTTTTTTGTAAAGGCGACTTAATTGATAGAGTTTGTGAGTGCTCAAATTTCAGCTCAAGTTCTATAAGTGGGTATTAGATTAAGTTGATTACATAAATTATCTAATGTATTTGTAGCTTGTGTGTATGATTTACATATTGAGCTGGGTGTACACATTATTCATTTAGTGTATCTCTAAATTCTTGTATATTTTTTGTGGACTATTGCATAAAAGCATATTATACTCAGTTGTATAGATGGATAGCTATCTACAAAATTCTCATCATAAAATAATCACACAGTTCAGATCATCAACTCTTATTTTTTACTACAATTTAGAAGAAAAAGATCATGGAAACCCGTAATTACTTTTTTTTTGGTAAACCTTGTCAATTAATCGACTCTAAGATGAATTATAACAACAATAATATTCAAGTGATCGCATATGAAAGCCCAAACTATTACGAAAAACACACACTAGAATCACGAAAAAAAATAAAGAACACTAGAATTATTTATCCAGTTCGTCTTGCGACTATGTCTGGGGGCGATGTCAAGGCAGTGATTTCACTGTGATTTTCAGATACGGATTATAGGAAGAAACGACTATTAAATATATAATAATCAAACCTTAACCCTAAATCCATTAGGGTTTTGTCTAGATAAAAAAACATAAACCCAAAAATTTGAATCACCAAAATCGAATTTGAATATATAATTTATTCGGGCTCTATATTCCAACACAAACAACTCTCGCACATAAGACTTAGGAGGGGCACAAACCATATGCATATAACATCTTAATGATTATATGAAATAACTTAATATACTTAATTGCCAAAAATAATAGTATTCAAAATATTTAAGACTTGCAATCATGCTGTCGGTTATCAATCAGTTTCAATCGGCTGCATTGTGGACGGATTCAACAATTTGGTATCGTGGAAAGTTTCAAAGATTTTTTTGAATCTCATCTTAAATGTATACGTATTTAATTTACTACTTTCTAGTAATTGATATCTTTTCTTTTGTAGGTAATACTAGTTGATAGGCTAGTTTTGACTATTTCTTAAAATTTAATGCTATGGCCTATGAATATAGAATACGTACGTAAGAAGGCGCCTAATTAAGTTTTACGACTATGTGGCAACGTTTATGAGATTGGACTGATTCAGTCAATTTAATTGAAGATTGGTAGTCGATTGGATTAGTTTCAACTTAAAAATTGGAAATCTATTGTAAATTGGCCGACATATAGTTAAATCCATTTTAATTTCTTCTTTATATTTAACGATTTATAGAATGCTTAAACTATATAATGATTCTATTTTATATAATTCTCAGTTGTTTAATTAAGTTTTAAATATATTTTACGTTTACCTATTCAATTTTCCTGCGGTTTATTCTTTGATTTGAATAATTAGTTTTCTATAATATTGATATACTAAAGCGCAACAAATATATGGCCAACATATATAAATTAATTGGAAGGTCAAACGAACTTCTTCATGACTGCCAACCGACCAATTATTCAGTTGATTTGATCGTCCATTTGATTATAAAAGGTTTGTTGAAATTACTTACAAATATTTTTTCAAAATTCTAAAAGTTATACTCCTTCCGTCCCAACAATCTTGAGCCGTATTCTTTTTCGAGCCATCAAAAGATAGTTGGGCCATTTCCTTATATGAAAATAATAAAGAAAATTAATCCAAAATTATAATCATATTAGGGATGACTAATTGGCCCCTGATTTTTATTAATTTGGGCTAACCCAAATTAAAACCCATTTCCCTCCCTCCAACCTCTCACATTTCTCGATCCATTACTCATTTCTCTCGAATCTTCCGAAACCTTATCACTGGCCTCTGACGACGCCTTTCTCTCTCTCGCTTTTCTCAAACCCTAGCTCACGCCTTCACTCTTTCTCTCTCAATGGGTGAAAACCCTACTTCTCTGTTGCCCTCTTATTCGGATGGCTCTCTCGCTTCTCTGTCTCTTTCATTCGGTGAAAACCCTACTTCTTCGCCGCTCTTTTCTTCAGAAGACGCTCTCACCTCTCCGTCTCACTAGGTAAACCCATGTCGTCCCCTCACCGTGATGATGCATCCGAGCGGTGGGATTGCTGGCAGCGTGGGTTTACCTCTCTGTCTCCTTCACCCTTCTAAACACCTATGTCACTCTCACCCTTCTTACCAAAGATTTCTCCACTGCCACCCCCGTCACCATCATAAACACATATTCGTATTTTATCCAAGGTGGCCTTCAAACTTTCACGGTCGATGATGTCTCTAACGACAAGGCTGATCTTTAGTAACTTGACTACAGGCTCTTCGGCAACGTGGATGAGGGAAATATAGAGCAGTTCGAGGGATGAGATTGATTAATTTCTGACTTGAACCTTGTTTATTTTTCTCCCATCTCTGACGAAGTGTTGTGGGCAGAGGCCGCTGCGTGTCGAGGAAACAGTTGAGGAAGAAGTGAGAAATGGAATGTCAAGGTTGTATGAATGTTGATGATGATTTGGGCCAAAACCGAGTTCGAATGCCCCATTCTCTAATTTCGTGAGTTATAATCTTATTCAAAGTTTTCGCATTTTGTGTTGGTGATGATATGGTCAAGTAATGATCCGGATTGGTGATTCTATGTTATTGATTATGTGTTGTTGATTATATGTTTTGCATTATGTGTCGATTGGATCGGTGATATGTGTTGATGATTTCGTGTTGTTGTGATTTTATGTTGGACCGGATCGATGATTAAGTGTTGGTGATTTTGTGTTTGTACTTTTTGTGTTGAAATTTACTTATATTGAAGGAAAACTTATGCATACAAAAAATGCACTTTACATTCAAAAGTGCATCAAACTACTTGCTTTTTATTTAAAAAGTGCATACAAAATATTCACTTTACGAAAACTAATGACCAAAAGCTTGCTTTTAATACTCTTCAACTGTAATGTCCGCCTATCTCCCTAATTCCCTCAATGCCGCCTATTTCCTTGAGCAAATTGTTGCATTGAATCGCTAGTTCTACTGGTACTTTTAAATTGTGTGAAAGTTGGTCTGATCTTCTAAGTGCTCATTTTTTCATGTGTGGACTCTTGTAGGAATTCTATCATTTGACTTTCAAAATTCCAATCATGCAACCCGTAGATCGATGAATACATTGTTAAGTGTAATGGGAGATAACTTGTTAAATGAGCTTACCTCCGCATCAAGAAGTTTATCCACTATTTTACATGTTGTATCTATTTGTAGAGATTGTATGGCTCTAAACCATCCTAAGTCATTGACATTGCAGTTTGAGAAATTTGATGGTTGCTGCATTAATTTAATATTGAATCCATCTTGGCTTGCAACAGCCCTAAATTCCGAATCAATATCTTGAATATGAGGCCTTGCATTATCTTGTTGTATGTATATATCATTGCTTGCACCCTCTGGTCACTTAGACATTACTGCTGGTATGATCCGTGAGACATCAATACAGTTGGATATTTGTTGGTAAAGATAGGGCTGATAATTTTCGACACGACACGAGAACACGACATGAACACGCACGAAATTAACGAGTTAGTGTTCAGCCTTATCGTGTTCGTGTCCTTATCATGTCGATACGATAAGGACACGATAATTTTTTATCGTGTTCGTGTCGGATACGTGTCGTGTTCGTGTAATATTTCAATCAAAAGTGTACTCTTAATTAACTCATAATCGAATGAGGTGTTATAGTAGGGAAAGTTAATCCTAGTCGTCTCTCAAGGAAAACTTAACAGGGCGTTACTAAGTTACCACACGAAAGCAATTAAATTCCTAAACACTCTAATCACAAATGGTTGATTGATTACCTAGGCGATGAATTATTAAAGAAAGAATGACGAATTAACTAGGCGGAAATTGACAAAGCAAAGAAATTATTTAAACAAGAATTAAACCCTAGATCGAAGAACACGGAATCAGAATGATGAACCCTAGACATGAATCGAAAAGATTAACAGGAAGATACGAATAACTAAATCAATACGAAAGCGTAGAAATCAATACCAAAGAAATACGAAAGAATGAAATAAACGAATAGGAACACTTACGGAGAATAATGAACGATGAATTAAAGTTCTGGAATAGAAATTCAATAGCAATAATCCGTATAATAATCTTGAATCCCAATCAAAAAGAAATAAGAACAATATATGAAATACTTTAAGAACTATGCGAATTCTAGAGAGTGGGCGTCCAGAATCCGAAAAGACTGATATAATAAAAATGAAGCTAGGGTTTTTTCAGCGTTTACAATCAATATATAGTGCCCAAAATATTAATACGCAGTGCCGGACGCGTATCCAGCGCCGGACGCGCGCGTTTAAAACAACGCCATACGCGAGCAGCCCAGCGTCGGACGCAGTGGCGCTTGATTCATGGCTCTCGATTTGGGGGCACGGACGCACTCCAGCGCCGGACGCGTGGAGTCTCGGGACGAATCTTGAAAATGTCTCCCAGCGTCGGACGCGGGCAAGCGCCGGACGCGGCAAGCGCCGGACGCGGGAGTCTTCGCCCGCGCCGCGGACGCGGGCGCCTCGGAAGTGAACCCGGCACGGACGCAAGCCCAAGACCGGACGTGGGCCTTCTTTGATGCCAAGTGACGATGCGCACTCAGTCTTGGCTACGTCAAGTCCGGCGCTTGGATGCGCTCTTTATGCACGAAACGGTTGAAACTCTATCATACCCTACATAGAACACAAACGAACATGATTCCAATAAAAGATATTCAACTATAACCAAAAAGGAATCAAATCGTCGAAAACAAACAAAGAAAAACCAAACAAAAACATGCAAAACAACACCCCCACACTTAACTCTTTGCTTGTCCTCGAGCAAATTTTAGTTTCATGAAAAGAATGGTACACATAGAATCAATACTTCAAATAGAATCAATCACATATTCGCATCCCTTCAATGCATCTTAATAATATAGTTCTCAATATAATGATCCTCATTCATCAATCCAAACATGTGACTTATCATAGAATAGTCGTGTTTCGACTCAACATGATTTCAGAAATCAATATACAACTTATATGGTTCCCTTTCATGTAAGATATCCCAATGACAAAAATAAATAAGAACTTGTGGAACTTAAAACCGATTATAGGACAATAATCGTTAGGTGGAACCTTCAAGTTGTATACTCGAGTATCCTAACGTAGATATCTATACTCATAGCATAGAGTCTCCATTCGAGAGACAACATAAGCAAGAGGGGTAGAGCCCCTTATTCGAATTTCAAGCCCACTTATTTCACAACAACGAATTTCTTTTTTTTTTTCTTTTTTTTTTTTTGAAAGATCATACAAGAGACGGGTTCCATTTACGAAGTATATGACCACGATCACACGCATTGTCTAATCACAGCTTCCTAATTATGTCCCATAATTCAAATTAACACCTAAGTTCCATCACACCAGAAACCATATACCAAGACGCAACGAAATTCAGATCAAAACACAATTAATTCAACTTAAAGCATAATTCTTCATGCACCATTGATTTCAAGAAAATAAAATCCTCTATAATCCAAACAAAAAGTCAAGAAACGACAAAACACAACCAAAACAGAAACTGAAACCCCCCACACTTAAAATAGGCAAGGTCCTCATTGCAGATAAATATAAAAGAGATAAGCAGAGGCGACTTCCCTGAAAGCGAAGAAGCGAACAGGGGATCGAGCACGAAACAAAACCTACAAAACAAAGAAACAAAAACAGCAAAACAACACGAAAACAAAACGACGCACATAAAAACATAAAACACATACACTCCAATAGTGAAGAATCACTATTGGTCGGATAGCGATGGTGGAGGAGAGCGCCATGAAAGGTAGTCCGTTGCTCCATCGAGCCTCAAAGAGACCATGCTACCGATTACGCTCAATCATATGTCGATTATATTCATTCCAAAGACCGGTTCTCGCTCATGACACAACCGATTCGTTCACAAGACGTTGATTTTGCTGATCAAATCGAGTGTAGATATCTTGACGAAACTCTGTCAAGTGGCCGGCTAACTCACTCCTAAACTGGACCAACTCTTCACGAATGAAGTTGTATCCTTGCCCTGATGCATGATAAATGCGCATTTTACTCGTTTATTGATGATATATCAAGATGAAATAGATCTATTAAATGCGTTTATATAGTCGATCTTTATGCTTTTAGCTATTTTGGAAGACATCGCTCTTGGGGTTTCTCTTTTGGTGTTTTGTAGGCTTTTCAGGTGATAATCGATTGTAATACCCGTATTTAATGTAACAGAGATTAACCCATAATTAAGATCTCATTAAGAAGGGAATTGCATCCTTAAGAAAGAGTTGGTTAAGTTAGAAGCTTTTGCGTTAAGCTTCGAGTTGAGACGATAGAATTTCGGCAGATTTGAGATAGAATCTGAGATAAGATCCTTAAATCTAGTCGAACATAAGAAGACCTAGATTTAAATAGTCTTGATATGATAGATACATGTTCAACGAAGTCTTGATTTGTAAAATTGAGAATTTCAAAATTTACGTTTTATGACGTCGGCGTTTGCCGATTAAGCTCGGATGAAGAGCAAAATATTTAAAATGGTTTTTAAGGTCAAAAAAATATGTTTAATAAGTATATTTTGATATTTATGAGTAAATATTGAGGTTAAAAGTAGAGATTCAAAAGAGGTTATTTTATCGGATAATTAGCGTCGATTTTTTGCGATAAAAACGTTATGTTTTATTCTACAATATTTATAATTATTTTCTACAACAAAAGTGATTATTTTATATTAAAGAAAATGAGAAAAGAAAAGGAAAGAAAAATGTTTCTAGAATATGGTGATTAATCACCTTAAATAAAGAAAATGAAAAATTAAATAATTATTACATAATATAAGATAAGGACTTTAGAACATTCTATTACAATTTCTTCTCCATTTTTCAGCCCAAACACACTACACACACATTGAAACACACACAAATTTTCGAAAGTTTCATGAGAAAAATAGGAAAATCCGACCGTTGAATTTTCGATCGGTTTTCGAATAGAGGTATAATCTCGTACCTAGAACATATCTACCGATTGAAAAATTTAAAATCATGAGCTTATGTTTATCTTATATTTTCGGTCCTATGCTGAAAATTTTGAAGATTTATGTTGTGTTGATTATTTATTGATATTATGATAGATTCGACGTCTACGTATTGTTTAACGTTGAATTTGTAAAGCATATGTTTATTATTTGTAAATTCTTGAAATTTTCGAAAAAGGGGAGCTCTTGATCTTGAATAATTGATGTTGTTATGATTGAATTTCCTTCATATATGTGTTATTGGATTGATATAAACGTGTTTGGAACAAGAAAAACGTTTGAAATCGAAATTATACGAAAAACCCTAAATGGCCGAAACCCTAGGTCCATATATTGTTGGATTTTTGATTTTATTTGATCATTTTGACTTTATATTTGGATTCTATGATATGAATAAAGCCTAAAATGATTTATTCAGATTTTTCCGCCGACGTATTCAAAAACGGTAAAATTTTAGTTTGTCGGCGAAAATTAGTTTTCAAAGCCAAAGCTTTGATTCTTATGTTTTATTGATAAAATCATGATCTTTAATGATAGTTGAGCATGTATATAGGTTTTTTTGGTGATAGATGACGTCTCACGTGAATTTTCGACATTAGACCTTAAGTGACGTCTTAAGGGGATTTTCGGTTGATGGCTAAGATAAGATGATTAAAGCTTGTTGTTGAGTTTTATATGATCATTGAGACATATGGTGATGAATTGGTGGAGTTTGGGCTATGTTTGGATGGTTGGTATTGATATGGCGATGCGTTTACAAACGTTACTCTGCCGAAATTTCGTTAGAATTCGTATGTTTTTGGATAAGATTAGACGAGTTACGCGTATTGTTAGTTTTCCATGTTTGTTTGTACCATGTAGAGTTTAGTTAAAAGTTGGTATATGTCTAAGATGTTAAAGGATGCAATGACCCAAGTGTTGATAGACCATGGTGTTTTGATATCGATAAGCTATAATCGTGTCGACGACTAAAGATAAGTAATGTTCTTGTTTGGCTCTTGATAGGCTTATATGCCGTTTCATATGGATAAAGAAAGAACTGGAATTGAGAATTAGTTCCTTAGCTCTAAGGAACATCCAGGTGGGTATAAGTATTTTCTATAATAATATACTTATGCTTTTATTTTTATATACTTTCAAATGATATGATATGCTTTGCCATGAAAAAGAATATGAGAAATTATGATATGCATTTATTTGAAAAGATGATTGACTTGCTAAAGTTTTGAGCATGAGCATAAGCATGATGCACTACCTATCCACGGGAAAGAAAGAAAGAAAGAAAAAGAAAGAAAGAATTTACCGACGTCGGGTATGACCGTAGTTGAGAACCGGGTCCAACTCGGTATGTGATGATAAGGTGTTTGAGAAGGAGGCCTACTTCTCAACACGCATGAAGAATCCGTGGATATGGGAAGAGAGAAGAAAGTTGCATGTGGACATGAAACATGCATATGCATATGTTATGATATTATGAGCAAGTAAGTATTTTTATGAAAGCATATGTTATGGCGAGTCAAGTATATAGCCCTAAGGGCAAAGTTTACTTTTATGTTTTGGCGATTACCCACTGAGTGCATTTTGTACTCACGCCCTGCATATGTTTCCAAATATGCAGGTTGAGCTCGAGAGGATGCTGGAATCGAATGCTGTGCAAGGAAGCTTCTCCGAACATTAAGTCGTATTGAGGTCGTTCAATTGTTATAGTTATGTTTGTTGCTTAGAGAATTATGTCCTCATACATAATTCTCAACCACGTTTTTCGTTGCCAAACTTTGGTCTTTGTTGGTTATATATTCTGCTATGATAAATGATCATGTTCAATGCTCTGAAAACAAGGATTTCTCGAATGCACAAAATGGTTTTCGTTGGATTCAATATTATGCCTTGAAATCATTGTCCAACTATGCTTTGAACCTTTGAAAAATTCTTATGGTTGTTGAAGCATACTTTGAAACTATATTCTTTGTTGGTTATTCTGTTGTGATTTTCTGTCCTCAACCGTTGTTTTCTTTGTTCGATCTTTTATTATGGTTTGAGGACCTAGAACCAACCTTTGGTAATCTATGCTTCACTTCTTTAAATCATTCACCATGGTTGTTAGTACGAATTTTGATCCCAACTGTCGTCATTGATTATGATCGCTCACTTTTCTAACACGAAAAACGCGCAAGTATAATGTAAGCAGAGTATCGTATCCACATGGATTGCAATCCGAAAACACAGAAGCTAATTCAACAATAATTCATCATTATCCAAGCACATAATTTGGGTTGTGAATTTTTAGGGCTTCAGATAATTAAATCCAAAGCAAAGGTAACAACAAGAAAATAAACTAAAGCAATAAAATATCAAGGAAACAAATATCAAGAAAGACTAACCATAGGGATGCATTAATCCTATCCACAATGATGTTTATCCTGCTTATTACTAACCATTTTAATCCGCATAAGATGGAAGATCACATATGTAGCCAACAACTTGATTCGACAATTGTGACGATTGATTACTAATTTTCCCTATTATCGTAACGCTCTAGAGGAAAATAAGAAACCCAAAAGGATCACAAAGAATATGCTTCCTACGAATGTTCCTATCTCAGTTACGACTCAAGGCTTATCCGTATCATACATTCAAGATCGATTGACAATTAAAACAGTTACGTAATTAACTGGCAACTATGATATGCATCAAAATTGATCAGAAATCAACACATATAAATAAGCACCAAGAATCATGAATCAATGCCCGAAGGTAAATAACAACAGTAGGAATCACAACATATAGGATAGAATCATGCAAACCCTAGGATTAGAACAGAAATTAGCTAGACATAATTAACGACATAAAGTACGAAATAATCATAAAAATAGAAATTAAATTGATAAAACCCGTAGGGTGGCGTCTGAAGAACAATCGTTGGTTCAAATCCCAACGTCAACGGAAAACTGGAAAACGGTGGAATTCTTCGGACGAAAACGTTCCGAATCGATAACAATGCGTAGAACAATTGCAGAATGATGGAAAACTAATACTAGAATTAATCTAAATCAAAGCTAGAACGAAAATAAATGGAAAACTATGGCGAGGAAAACGTGCAAAATAGGTGCAGGGTACGTTGGGGCGTGAGGGTGAAGCCTATTTATAGATTAGGCTGAAAACCCTAATTTGGGTTCTGCCGCCTCGCCGGCCGCGAGCTCGGTCGCGAGGTTCTGGGCGTTCTGGCGATTTCTCGCGGCCGCGAGCTCGGTCGCTGGCTCCTGCGCGACTTCACTGTTTCGCTCCGTTCTCTCGCGTCCGAACTCCGAATTGCGATCCGTTTGTGCCTATGGACTCCTATCGAGATGCTCTTTAACATTATAAACTTTTCACATCCATACTTGTCATATCCATTTCATCATGTTTGGTTACATCTTTACCTTATGTATCGATTATCACCTGAAAAGCCTACAAAACACCAAAGAGAAACCCCAAGAGCAGTATCTTCTAGAAATAGATAAAACATTAAGAATCGATACATAAACGCACATTAAATGATCTAAACTCATCTTTAAATATCAACAATAAACGTAAAATGCGCGCTTATCAAACCCCAAACTTAAAGCATTGTTTGTCCTCAAACAAAAATGTAACAAAAGACACAACGAAAGATCAACGAGCGTAGCAAAGAGGATAACCATTATAAGCCTCGGAAACATCTCAACGCTCAAAAAGATTTAGCGCACATGACGACATTAGTCAACTCATCACAAACAACAATTGAAGGCAAAAACTCATTTAATTCAACCCTCACAACGGCATGTGTGTAAAATATAGAGGATACACTCAAACTCATAAAGAAATTAAGGACGTGTATACACTCACAGATCAATGCAATGCAACATCTTACCATAGGCTTGCCATTTCTCTAATATCTCCACCGCATCAAATGTGTTCAAATAAGGATCCAAAAGGTCTTTTCATAGGTTATAATGTAGGCACATTGGTTAAGGTAGGATAATATATGGCTAAGTGACTCAAAAATATTCCAAGCACTTCCATCTATACAATCAACTCATATGGACTTTGTCCATTTTCCTCTTCTTTTCCAACGTGCTAAATCGACGTTTTATCCCTCATAAGGTACCTATACTTTGATTAACGACCCTTTATGCTCAAAACACATAGTGAAATTATCATTGCTTTTTCTTTTCTTTTCTAGAGCTTATAGGGTTTATCATTCACAACAAAGGTACTATTCTTCACCACAGATGTATTTCTCTAAAAGTAATTTTTTTCGTCATAACTACATCAAAATTTCAACCCCTTTTTATTCCCATATCCATCCTCACCTCCTATCATCCGGTTAATCGAAAGAATAAGTCTAATAAAGGCTCAAAGAAGGCGACAAATGGTATATATCATCGGGTTAGTGTTTGGGTAAATATGTGGTTAACAAAGATGGCCTTTATCCTTTCCAAATTGAAACACATATCATAGCCTCGACACGTAAGAACGGCAAGTTCTAGAAGATAATCACATGCATGATATCACACAATTAAAAGAAATCAGATCAAGATGTTTATACAAATGAAGCTCAAGTCTCACGGGTTAAGCAAATGGTGAAAAACAACAAGTTTAAGCAATCTCAAGTCGTTCATGCGTCATTTTCTAACATATCATGTGCACTATCATTAAATTTCACAAAAAATTTCTATCGTCATTGGCCACATGGATTAAAACACTTCACTTAACTCGTTGATCGACAGACACAACACGAAAAGACAGACAAAAGACCCGACAAAAGCCCCAACATATAATATCTTAACAAAACAACGCAAAACATAACAAGGACTCTCAATCACATCACACTCGACCACTCCCCCCCAAACTTATTGTCAACAGTGTGCAATGGAGGCAATAATGTTTGCAGAAGAGAGTGATTGGGAGAGACCGTACCTCATATGTTGCGCTACTCCGGCGGTCGATAGAATCCTCACCATTGATGATATACATTGGGACTTAAAAACAAACAAACAAGACACAAGAAAACAACGAAAACAAGAAAAACAAAACAAAAGACATAAAGCACGTAAAATGTTGGGTTACCTCCCAACCAGTGCTGGATTTATCGTCGCTAGCTCGACGTTACCTCTTATCAATCAGGCGATTTGGCAACTGTGGTCTTTCCAAACTTCAATTTGCCCTTGTACTTGGCATTGACAACAGACCACCAATTGGCACAACAATGGCTTTCACAAAGCTTGAAATAATCACTCGGATTTTTATGCCGAGTCCACTTCTTCCTTGCATCATGCCAGTCGATTGGGCAAGTACTCTAAGCGCAGCGATGTGTGCAAAGCAGTCGTGATCTAGTAGCAATCTTCCGGCTTTTCACTGTCGTGTTGCTTGATGGCGTCATATATGAAAATCTTAAGCTCCTCATCGTTAACACGAAACGTGAGATTACCTTCCTGCACATCAATCAAAGTACGACCGGTTGCTAGAAAAGGTCCGCCTGCAATTAGCGGTTGTTGTTTGAATTCGGAATATCTAAAATCACAAAATCGGCAGAAAACAAAGTCCCAATTCTTGCCAACACATCTTCGACGATACCTTTAGATATGTGGTGACACATCGACCATCATCGATGAGATCTTCGTCGGCTTCATCTTTCCTAGGTGCAGCCGGTTGAATACGCTCAAAGGCATCGATTGATGCTCGCCCAAGTCGCACAACACATTTGGAAAAGTATGCTCGGCGATCTCGCATTCTAACGTAAAACTGCCGGGATCCTTCGCTTGGAGGAGCTTCCTCTGCAATACGGCACTGCATTCTTAGGATAAGGTAATTTTTTCAAATTTCCCTAATTTCTTCTTGCTTGCAAGCGCGTCTTTTAAAAATTTCATGTATCCCGGCATGTTTCGCAGTGCTTCAAAGAGAGGCAAATTGATCTCAACTTTTTGAAAAATCTCTTTGAAACGAGCAAACTCCTCATCATATTTCGACTTGACTAACCGACTCGAAAACGGGATCGGAGGAGTGTACGTGCGAGGATTTGCTTCTGGGGTTGCCTCGCGGTCGACCTCGCGACCGCGGGGCAGGTCGCGATGCGTTTGCTCTGCGCTGCAATCCTTCTTCGCGTTCGAGCTTGCGGGCGCTGGGTCGCTCGCTAACAAATCTGTGGCGCGCATAAACTGATGGCTCGCGGTCAGGCTCGTGGGCGCGTGCTCGGTCGCGAGCTTCTGTGGGGAAAACTCGGGACTCCTCGCGATCGGGCTCGCGGTCACGAGCTCGGTCGCGAGTTTCTGCTCCAGTTTACTTTCTTGCTCCGTATGGCTCGGGTAAGCTTGTCCACTCCTCGTCTGGATGGCGAAACATTGATTTTTCGGGTTCACTTCCGTATTACTCGGAAATTGGCCCGTCTTTTGTAGTGCATTCAACTGTACGGCTACTTGACCAATCTGATTTTCCAACATCTTCATATGCTTTCCCATAGCCGTCACAGTGGACTCCAAATGATTAATCTTCTGCCCGGTGTTGCTTATAAACGACTCGTTCGTTGCCAATTGTTGGTTGCTTACAACCAACCGCTGCATCATGTCCTCTAGACTCGGCTTCTTCGCTCTTGAATCACCCATTCGAATCGAGAAACACGGCGAGGTCGTTGAAAATTATTGGGGTTGGCGACGAGAAATTTGGGTGATTTCGTTGTTTGGGTCAGACGGATTCCCCGTGACGGTTGCTTTGATTGATGAAATTGACGTCTTCCGCTTCGATCCGACTCTTCAAGAGGGTGATTTGCTTCATTAGTTCATCATATCTCGAGTCAACCTCACGGCCATCGCCTTAACCACTGGCGTCCTCTCCGTCGGCCATTGATAGCTGTTGGCGCCATCTCCTCTAAAATGCGGCTCGTCTCGCCTACTTGTCGGTTCAAAGAAACAGCCCCTTCCGATGCATCCACTATGCTCCTCGTCTCAAACGGTCACTTTGTAGAACTGCGTGATCTGCCGCTCCTTGGAGAATCCATTGTGGGCATCGCCTCAATAGACCTCTGAATCTCTCCCATGCCTCGAATAGAGATTCGTCGTGGTTTTAGCAAAATAGGAGATTTCGGCGATGATCTTCAGCTTTCACGGCGGAAAATATTTGAGAGAAACTTCGCAAAGTTTCCCCAAGTGTCGATGCCGATTCGGTCCAAACTTGAACCAATCTTTTCACTGGCTGCGCAATGAAACCGAACATGCGATCCGGATCGTGTCTTGTGGCACCCCATTCGCTTGATGGTGTCACAAAAATCGAGAAAGGTCTTGAGATGCGCATTGGGGTCTTGATGACTCTCCCCAAACCGCTCTCCTCGACCATACCGATCGGGGCCGACCACCAAAATTGTTTGCATCCACGCGAGCCCCATCCGCCTCCTGGGAACTGCTCAAGAGGAGGTCGGTACATAAAATTCAGCGACCGCGTCTCGGGGTAGGGACAAGGAGTCTCATATTCGCCATCCGGCCGCATCTCGCGAAATCAGCTAACATGCGTGCAGCTTGCTCGGGAGGAATGCCCTGCTCGTGGATTAGCCGCCATTGTAGCCCGCCTCTTCTCTCGTCCTCTTCTCCTTTGAGAGCTTTCGATCTCGGGATCTAATAATATTTCAGGAGGTCCCTGAGATCTTGTACGCATAAACCACCTGAGAAAAGAGAGAATTCAGCTCTGGTAACAATAAATAAATAATATAATATATAACTAGAATTAAAAAATCCAAATCGTCAAATTATTCCTATGCAATCTTAACAATCCCCGGCAACGGCGCCAAAATTTGATCGCTCACTTTTCTAACACGAAAAACGGGCAAGTATAATGTAAGCAGAGTATCGTATCCACAGGGATTGCAATCCGAAAACGTGAAGCTAATTCAACAATAATTCATCATTATCCAAGCACAAAATTTGGGTTGTGAATTTTTAGGGCTTCAGATAATTAAATCCAAAGCAAAGGTAACAACAAGAAAATAAACTAAAGCAATAAAATATCAAGGAAACAAATATCAAGAAAGACTAATCCTAGGGATGCATTAATCCTATCCACAATGATGTTTATCCCGCTTATTACTAACCATTTTAATCCGAGATAAGATGGAAGATCACATATGTAGCCAACAACTTCGCCATTCGACAATTGTGACAGTTGATTACTAATTTTCCCTATTATCATTACGTCTAGAGGAAAATAAGAAACTCCAAAAGGATCACAAAGAATATGCTTCCTACGAATGTTCCTATCTCGCCATTTACTCGCGCTTATCCGTATCATACATTCAAGATCGATTGACAATTAAAGCGATTACGTAATTAATCGCAACTATGATATGCATCAAAATTGATCGAAATCAACACATATAAATAAGCACCAAGAATCATGAATCAATACCGGAAGGTAAATAACAATGATGGGAATCACAACATATAGGATAGAATCATGCAAACCCTAGATTAGAAAGTAAATTAGCTAGACATAATTAACGACATAAAGTATGAAATAATCATAAAATAGAAATTAAATTGATAAAACCCGTAGGGTGGCGTCAAGAACAATCGTTGGTTCAAATCCCAACGCCAACGGAAAAGCGAAAAAGCGGTGGAATTCTTCTGACGAAAACGTTCGAATCGATAACAATGCGTAGAACAATTGCAGAATGATGGAAAACTAATACTAGAATTAATCTAAATCAAAGCTAGAACGAAAATAAATGGAAAACTATGAAAAACTGAAGAAAAACGTGCAAAATAGGTCTTGGGTACGTTGGGGGCGCGAGGGGTGAAGCCCTATTTATAGATTAGGGCTGAAAACCCTAATTTTGGGTCTGCCGCCCGCCGCAGCCGGGCTCGTGGCATGAGCTCGGTCGCGAGGTTCTGGCGATTTCGCGGCCGCGCCGCGCGGCCGCGAGCTCGGTCGCTGGCTCCTGCGCGACTTCACTGTTTCGCTCCGTTCTCTCGCGTCCGAACTCCGAATTGCGATCCGTTTATGCCTATGGACTCCTATCGAGATGATCTTTAACATTATAAAATTTTAACATCCATACTTGTCATATCCATTTCATCATATTTGGTTACATCATTACCTTATGTATCGATTATCACCTGAAAAGCCTACAAAACACCAAAGAGAAACCCCAAGAGCAGTATCTTCTAGAAATAGATAAAACATTAAGAATCGATACATAAACGCACATTAAATGATCTAAACTCATCTTTAAATATCAACAATAAACTTGTAAAATGCGCGTTTATCAGATTATCAGAAATTGCTTTCTAAACCCCAAGTCACGGCCTAATTACCTGATTATGTAGTCGGGTCATGACATCGATGCATAAGGCAAAGATGTAACCAAAGATGATGAAATGGATATGAAAAATATGGATGTGAAAAGTTTACAATGTTAAATAGCGTCTTGATAGGAGTCCATAGGCGCAAACGGATCGCATTCGGAGTTCGGACGAGAGAACGGAGCAAAAGAGTGAAGTCGCGCAGAGTTAGCGACCGACCTCATGCCGCGAGGACGGACGCGAAATCGTCCGTAATGTTTCGGGCGCGATTTAGGTTTTCCTCTACCTATATATATCCCCAAGCTTGCTCCCACGCCCCCAACCTCTCTAAGCACGAATTTGTTCAGTTTTTCTCTAGTTTTCATATATTTGCACTTTAGTTTCGATTTAATTCCATTCTAGCTTTAGTTTATCATTGTTCTAGTTTAGTTTATCGCTTTGTTATCGATCGGAACGTTTTGTCCGATCGTTTTCCGTTGTTTTCCGTTTTTCGCTTGGGATTGGATTCAAGACCAACCATTGTTCATCCAACGCTTCATCACGGGTTTTATCAATTTAATTTCTGTTTTTATGTTTTATCGTATTTTTATTCCGTTAATTATGTCTAAGTAATTTCTGTTCTAATCCTAGGGTTTGCCCGATCCGATCCTATATGTTGTGATTCTGTTATCTCTATTTACCTTCCGGCATTGATTCATGATTCTTGGTGCTTATTTATATGTGTTAATTTCGATCAATCTTGATGCATATCTAGTTGCCGATTAACGACGAATCAGATTAATTATCAATCGATCTTGAATGCATGATCTGAATAAACCTCGAGTCGTAGTGAGATAGGATATTCAGAGGAATCATATTCTTAGTGATCCTTTTGGAGTTACTTATTTTCACCTAGAATGGTAGGAAAACTCGTAATTCATCGCCGCAATTGTCGAATCAAGTTGTTGGTTATATATGTGATCTTCCATCTTGCTCGGATTAAAATTGACTAATAGGAAACAGGATAAACATACATTGTGGGTAGGATTTATGCATCCCTGTGGTTAGTCTTTTTATCTGCTTTATCATCTTTGATATTTATTGCTTTCTTTTATTTTACGCTTTGTTACCTCTGCGCTGATTAATTTCAAGCCCTAAAGCCTTCCAAACCCAAATCAGGTTTCAATAATAATAAATTATCGTTGAGCTAGCTTCTATGTTTTCGTGATACAATCCATGTGGATACGATACTCGACTTACCTATATACTTACACTTTTTAGTGTTATAAAAATCTTGTCGATCAAATTTTGGCACCGCTGTCGGGATTGTTAAGATTACATAGGAATAATTTGACGATTTGGATTTATTAATTCAAGTTATATATTATATTATTTATTTATTTTTGCAAGAGCCGAATTCTCTTTTCTCGTGTAGTATATGTTTACAAGATCTCGGGGACCTCATGAAATATTTTTAGATCCCGAGATCGAAAGCTCTCAAAGGAGAATAGACGAGAAGCGGTCGACAAGTTATGGCAGGCGCTTCCAAACTACTTTAGTGCCCCGAGCAAAGCCGCAGACCCCGCCAAGTATACCGAGATGAACGCTAAATGACGAACATGGGACTCCTTGTCCCTGCTCAAGAGGCCAGCCATCAAATCACATGTATCCACCTCCCACCGAGCAGTTCAAGGAGGATGGAATCCGCGCACAACCCGGACAATGAGATCATCATAATGTCGTATGCCAACCCCATTACTTTTCAACAACATCCGGGAGGTTTGGCGTTCGTAATGTAATGATTCAAGAGGCGAAGAAACCGAGTGTGGAAGAGCTGATACAACAAATGGCGATACACGAATTCATTTATAAGCGATCGCCGAAAATTACAGTTGGAGTTCATCGTGACGGCTATGAGCGAACACATGAAAGTAATGGAGAATCAGTTGGTCACTAGCGCGGATCCGTAATCATCCCGGCGAGGCGAGGCAAAAGTGGCTACAAAGGAACTTGCAACCGAGCTCGCGATAGCGAAGCTCGTCACGAGCAATCAGCAATAACCGCCGAGACTTGATGCGCTAGGTCGCGCCCGCTAGCCCAACCGCGATGACGAACATCACATCACCGACACGCTAGCGACCGACCCGGTGATCGCGAGGTCGACCGCGAAGAACCTCCAATAGCCGTTATTCGCTGCATATTCCTCCGATGATCGCTATTTGATCACGACTCTGCTGCTACACACGTCGCATACTTAGAGGGCAATCGACACGCCGATAAGAACGCGAAGAAGAAGTGGACTCGGCATGGAACTCCGGTGAATCATCCAAGTTTGGGGGCCACTTCCACGCTCGATGGTGGTCGGCGGTGAACGCGAAATACAAGAGAATTCGCAATTTTAGAAGGAAGTCATTGCTACCGTAACGCCGCATTGAACAAGGTATGTGATGGTCTAGCTAAAGACGTTAAATAAGCACTTGTTGGGAGGTAACCCAACGTTTTCTTTGTTTTGTTTTTTTTTTTTTTTTGCGTTTTGTTTTGTTTTTCGTTTGTGTTGCTTTTTGTCGTGTTTTTGTCTTTCTTTTCGTGTTGTGTCTGTCGATCAACGAGTTAAGTGGAGTGTTTTAATCCATGTGGCCAATGACGATAGAAATTTTTTGTGAAATTTAATGATAGTGCACATGATATGTTAGAAAATGACGCATGAACGACTTGAGATTGCTTAAACTTGTTGTTTTTCACCATTTGCTTAACCCGTGAGACTTGAGCTTCACTGTATGAACATCTTGATACGCTTTTAATTGTGTGATATCATGCATGTGATTCTCTTCTAGAACTTGCCGTTTTTACGTGTCGAGACCGCAATATGTGTTTTCAATTTGGAAAGGATAAAGGACATCTTTGTTAACCACATATTCACCCAAACACTAACCCGATGATGTATACAATTTGTCGCCTTCTTTGAGCTTTTATTAGACTTATTCTTTCGATTAACCGGATGATAGGAGGTGAGGATGGATATGGGAATCAAAAGGGGTTGAAATTTTGATGTAGTTATGAAGAGAAAAATTACTTTTAGAGAAATACATCTGTGGTGAAGAATAATACATTTGTTGTGAATGATAAACCCTATAAGCTCTAGAAAAGAAAAGAAAAAGCAATGATAAGTTCACTATGTGTTTTGAGCATAAAGGGTCGTTAATCAAAGTATAGGTACCTTATGAGGATAAAGCGTCGATTTAGCACGTTGAAAAGAAGAGGAAAATGGACAAAGTCCATATGTGTCGAAAAGTATAAATGGGGGTGCTTGGAATATTTTTGAGTCACTTAGCCATATATTATCCTACCTTAACCAATGTGCCTACTTTATAACCTATGAAAAGACCTTTTTGATCCTTATTTGAACACATTTGACGCGGTGGAGATATTAGAGAAATGGCAAGCCTATGGTAAGATGTTGCATTGCATTGATCTGTGAGTGTATACACGCCCTTAATTTCTTTATGAGTTTGAGTGTATCCTCATATTTTACACACATGCCGTTGTGAGGTTGAATTAAATGAGTTTTGCCTTCAATTGTTGTTTGTGTTGAGTTGACTAATGTCGTCATGTGCGCTAAATCTTTTGAGCGTTGAGATGTTTCGAGGCTTATAATGGTTATCCTCTTTGCTACGCCGTTGATCTTCGTTGTGTCTCTGCATTCGCTTTTGTTTGAGGACAAACAATGCTTCAAGTTTGGGGTGTGATAAATCGCATTTTACTCGCTTATTGATGATATATCAAGATGAAATAGATCTATTAAATGTATTTATATAGTCGATCTTTATGCTTTTAGCTATTTTTGGAAGATATTGCTCTTGGGGTTTCTCTTTGGTGTTTTGTAGGCTTTTCAGGTGATAATCGATGCATAAGGCAAAGATGTAACCAAAGATGATGAAATGGATATGAAAAATATGGATGTGAAAAGTTTACAATATTAAATAGCATCTCGATAGAGTCCATAGGCTAAACGGATCACACCGGAGTTCGGACGAGAGAACGGAGCAAACAGTGAAGTCGCGCAGAGTTATGATCGAGCTCGCGCGCCGCGAGGACGGCCGCAGAAATCGTCCGTAATGTTTCTGGAGCGCGATTTAGGGTTTTCCTCTACCTATATATATCCCCAAGCTTTCTCCCACGCCCCCAACCTCTCTAAGCACGAATTTGTTCAGTTTTTCTCTAGTTTTTCATATTTTGCACTTTAGTTTCGATTTAATTCCGTTCTAGCTTTAGTTTATCGTTGTTCTAGTTTAGTTTATCGCTTTGTTATCGATCAGAACGTTTTGTCCAATCGTTTTCCGTTGTTTTCCGTTTTTCGCTTGGGATTGGATTCAAGACCAACCATTGTTCATCCAACGCTTCATCATGGGTTTTATCAATTTAATTTCGCTTTTATGTTTTATCGTATTTTTATTCCGTTAATTATGTCTAAGTAATTTCTGTTCTAATCCTAGGGTTTGCATGATCCGATCCTATATGTTGTGATTCTGTTATCTCTATTTACCTTCGAGGCATCGATTCATGATTCTTGGTGCTTATTTATATGTGTTAATTTCGATCAATCTTGATGCATATCTAGTTGCCGCTAATGACGAATCGTATTAATTGTCAATCGATCTTGAATGCATGATACTGAATAAACCTTGAGTCGAAATGAGATAGGATATTCGAGGAAGCATATTCTTAGTGATCCTTTTGGAGTTACTTGTTTTCACCTAGAATGGTAGGGAAAACTCGTAATCTACCGCCGCAATTGTCGTAACTAAAGTTGTTGGTTATATATGTGATCTTCCATATTTTCTGGATTAAAATTGACTAATAGGAAACAGGATAAACATACATTGTGGGTAGGATTTATGCATCCCTAGGGTTAGTCTTTTTATCTGTTTTATCATCTTTGATATTTATTGCTTTCTTTTATTTTCTGCTTTGTTACCTCTGCTTTGGATTAATTTTTGAAGCCCTAAAGCCTTCCAAACCCAAATCTGTGCTTGAATAATAATAAATTATCGTTGATTTAGCTTCTATGTTTTCGTGTTACAATCCCTGTGGATACGATACTCGACTTACCTATATACTTACACTTTTTAGTGTTATAAAAGTGAGCGATCAATGCACCATGCTGCGAAGGGAACTGTGGATGGTTGGGATCTGCGTTGCTTTGAACCGGCTCAGTGTCTTCTCTTGCCTCATCACCCTCATCTTCGGAAGGTAGGGTAGTGTCAAAAATGGCCATATCGCCCGAAGGCGCATGAGATGGTCCTGCATCTGCTTCTTGGGCTGCTGCGAGCTGCGCATGCATATATCTCCTCACATAATTCCTCATATCATGAGGTACAAGAGTAGTCTCGTTATATGCAAAAGGGGCGCCTCGAAGCTCACTAAGATCAATCATCTTAGGTCTTATCAAATCTTGCCCAGGAATATGGCGTCCATCGATATTAATAATCCCTAAATGGAGGGCTAGACCAGTAGGAATTTGACATAGGGTCGGCCGAAATTTCTTACGTCGCTGAACCAGCTGCTAGTGCTCCCAAATGAAGAATGTCGGTGAGACCTTTGTCTTCTTCACTGTGCAATTGAGCAAGAAGACCTCACCAGATTAACCTTGTTGGCTGTTCATTTCAAAGACATTGAATGCTATAAATTTACGGACCATTGCCATCTGTGAATCCTTGATAAATCCACTGGCATTCCAACGTACGACCGCTTATTAAACCACGATAATTCCTTCCAAGCCTCTCTGACATTGAATGAAGGGGGTACACCACGTGCACCTGAAGTAGGAAATCCAAACACCCCCTTCATAATACGAGGTGTGACAGCATATTCATTCCCCAACAGACGACAGGTCAAAACATCGGATTCATCATCAATATGCATCGTGCAATAAAATTCAATCAACAATGGAGAGAAACCAGGCAAATCCATCATAGCATATTGCATCAATCCTAAATTTTTCAAATATTTCTTTACTCTATCCTCAAGTCCTAGACTTTGCATCAATTGCCAATTGAATTGACGCGGATGAGTAATCTCTTGAAATGCAAATCGTCTATAATGTGTACCTTCCACCGGATTATAAATAGGAAACGTGGCTGAGTACATGATGCCTATGTCCTCCACTGGTTCTTCCATCGGAACATCGTCGCCTCGAGGATGATGAGAGCTAGAGCCGACTGCATTTTTAGTTCGAACCATGTTGAAATGTGTGAATGATGGCCCTGAATATCAGAACGAGGCTGAGCACGGAGCTGGCGAACGTGGTGCGCAGCACTTGAAGACAGCGTCGGACGGAGGAGAGGCGCGCGACGGAAGTGGCGTTGCTGGATTTTGACAAAGCACCGGATGGAGCGAAACGGGCACTGGGGCACGTGCGTACGTGGAGCTTAGGGTAGCGCCGAACTGAGCGAGGAGGGCACGGTGCGTGGTGTTTGGACGAAACGCCGGACGGAGCAAGGCGAGCGCTAGGTCGCGGCGCGCGGCGTTTGGGAGAAATGCCGGACGGAGCAAGCGGCGTTAGCGGCGCGCGCGGCGGCACGGAGAGTAGCGCCGGATGGAAAAATTTGAGGCGGGCTCGAGGAGGCGGCACGGACCGAATGTCGCCGCGAACGGAAAATGGCGCTGTGGGAGACGGCTGGCCGGGCGGCGGTGCTAGAGGGTAGTGCCGGACGGAGGTTGAAGCCGGGCGTGCGGTCGGGGCGCGTGGGCGCCGGACGGAGAAGAGGCCGGCGTGGGCGGCGATGCGCGGTGCTGGACGGGAGGTGAAGCGGACGACGGAGGCGGGCGCGCCGGACGGACGCGGTTCGAGGCGAGGGAAGCTGCGTAATAGAGAGAGCGTAAGGCGCAAGAAGAGAGATATGGGGTTAGAAACCTAACTTTCAAATATATAAAATATATTTAATTTAATTTAATTTTTTTTAAAAAAATTCAAGATGGACCCAGCGTCGGTTTGGGTGCGTCCGGTACTGGTCAACTTCTCTCGCTCGATATTTTAATGGACCCAGCGCCGGTTTGGGTGCGTCCGGCTCTGGGTCAGCTCTTTGACCAAATTTTTGATTTCCCCCCCAACGCCGGGTTGGGGGCGTCCCGAGCTCAGGGTATCTCCTCGACGAGTTCGCAGCCGGTTTGTTTTGAGTCCGGCGCTGATGATTTTTCTCGCCGATTCCACGCCGCCTCATCCAATCCAAAATTCCAAATCTAGATAAAATAATATCTCATCCCGCACCACACAAAACCAAAACGAAGATCACAACACGAACAAAACAAAGCGAAAAGAAATCAAGGATTTAAACAATAAGAAACGTGGGTTGCCTCCCACGTAAGCGCTTGTTTCTTGTCATTAGCTTGACAAGAAGAGATCGGTCGACTAGGGTTAGCAACGAAATGGATTCCACCATGAAGGATGTCGGGCCCCCTTCTACATAGGGCTTCACACGTTGACCATTGACCTCGAACGATTCCTCTGAACCTTCTTTAGATAACACGACCGAACCATACGGCTTCACTTGTTTAATAATGAATGGGCCACTCCAACGAGACTTCAATTTCCCGGGAAAAAGCTTCAACCGGGAATTGAACAACAAAACCTTCATTCCGGCCTTCAAATCTTTGTGCACAATGTGTTTGTCGTGGAGGGCCTTCACATTTTCTTTGTAAATTCGGGCATTGTCGTATGCCTCATTACGTAATTCTTCAAGCTCTGAGATTTGTAACATCCTACGTTGGGAAGCATCTTGCATCTCCAAAGAAATGGTTTTGATGGCCCACAAGGCCTTGTGCTCGATCTCCACCGGAAGATGACACGCCTTCCCAAACACCAAACGATAAGGGCTCATCCCGAGGATGCTTTTTATCAGATGCGATACGCCCATAGTGCATCGGTAGTTTGGTGGACCAATCCTTTCGAGAAGGTTGAACCATTTTCTCAAGAATCCCTTTGATTTGCCGATTGCTAGTCTCGGCTTGCCCCGATGTCTGTGGATGGTAAGGCGTCGCCACCTTGTGGTTAATCCCACACTTTTTCATCAACTTTTCGAACAACTTGTTGCAAAAATGCTTTTCCCCCATCACTAATTATTGCTTTTGGAAAACCAAACCTACAAAGTATATTCTCCTGCACAAACTTCAAAACAATATAAGAATCACATGTCCTAGTGGGGATAGCCTCGACCCACTTGGACACGTAGTCAACGGCAAGCAGAATATATTCAAAACCAAAAGACTTAGGGAAAGGTCCCATAAAATCAATTCCCCACACATCAAAAATTTCTACCACAAGAATATTATTGAGGGGCATCTCATTCCGGGCACCTATAGATCCCGTGCGCTGGCATCGGTCACACGCACGATAGAACGCTTGTGCGTCCTTGAACAATGATGGCCAGTAGAATCCCGACTGGAGGACCTTGAAAGCAGTCTTTTGTCCACCGAAATGTCCTCCATAATCACCGTTGTGGCATCTTTCCAACACTTGGGATTGCTCTTCCTCAGGTACACATCGACGGATCACATCATCCTTCCCGAATTTGAACATATATGGTTCGTCCTGAAATATTACTCGCACAAGGTTAGAAAACGCTTCATTTCCCGAAAGGTTAGATCAGTCTCATCTCCCACAAGCAAGATAATTCACAATGTCAGCAAACCACGGAGAATATGAGACCGCAAAAGCATTTTCATAAGGGAAATCATTAGCAACAGTCTCAGGCAAGAGTCTAACATTTGGGGATTGAAGACGAGACAAATGATCAGCTACACAATTCTCACTCCCTTTCCTATCCTTAATCTCTAAGTCGAATTCTTGAAGGAGAAGAACCCAACGAATCAACCTAGGTTTGGCTTGAGGTTTGGTTAACAAGTACCTTAAAGCTGCATGGTCACTATGGACAATCACTTTAGAACCTATGATATAAGAGCGAAATTTTTCTAAAGCAAAAACCACAGCTAACATTTCTCTTTCAGTGGTTGTGTAATTTACCTGTGCATGATTCAAGGTAGAACTAGCATAGTAAATTACACGGAGCATCTTATCAACACGTTGACCTAAAACAGCCCCTACAACATGATTGCTAGCATCACACATTATTTCAAAATGTTCATTCCAGTTTTGAGCTACAACCACGGGGGCACTAGTCAACTTTTCTTCAAAACCGAGAAAGCATGCACACAATCATGATCAAACACAAAAGGCACATCTTGGACACGCAAACGACACAAGGGTTGAGAGATTTTCGAAAAATCCTTAATAAACCTACGGTAGAAACCCGCATGCCCTAAGAAACTCCTAATTCCCTTTACGTCAACAGGTGGGGGCAATTTTCCTATAACATCAATCTTAGCCCTATCCACCTCAATCCCCTCATGAGAAACCAAATGCCCAAGCACTATACCACTCTTAACCATGAAATGACTCTTTTCCCAACTCAAAGTTAAATGACTCTCGACACATCTATTAAGCACATGATCAATTTTAGCCAAACAGTCATCAAAAGAGGAGCCAAAGATAGAAAAGTCATCCATAAATACCTCCATGTAGTCGCCGATCATTTTCGAGAAGATGGACATCATACACCGTTGGAAAGTTCCAGGTGCATTGCAAAGGCCAAACGACATACGGCGGTAAGCAAATGTCCCATGCGGGCTCGTGAACGCCGTCTTGGATTGGTCCTCCGAAGCTATGGCAACCTGATAATAACCAGATAAACCGTCAAGAAAGCAATAGAAATCGTGTCCGGCTAACCTATCAAGCATTTGATCAATGAAAGGTAGATGGAAGTGATCCTTTTTGGTGGCGGCATTCAGCTCCCAGATTCAATGCACATGCGTCATCCCATGGTGGCTCGGATCGGCACCAACTCCCCCTTACTATTCTCAGTTACAGTGATGCCACCTTTCTTCGGCACTACATGCACGGGGCTCACCCATTCACTAACGGCGACAGGAAAGATGAGACCTTCGCCTAGGAGTTTGTAGATCTCCTTCTTCACTACTTCAGAGATCACCGGATTCAACCTCCTTTGACCATCTCGTGTCGGACGAGCTCCTTCTTCCAAGGTGATGCGATGCATTCACGTGGCGGGATTAATACCACGTATGTCAGCCAACCTCCACCCGAAAGCGAGCTTATTCCTCTTCAACACACCAATCAATGCATCTTCCTCATACCGAGCCAAAGTCGAGGAGATGATCACTGGTTTGGCTCTCCCTTCTTCTAAGAACACATACTTCAAATGCGTTGGAAGCTCTTTGAGTTCAACGGGTGATTCGGGAAAACTTGCCAGCTCACGTGTTAGTTCTTGCTCTTCGGCCGATCCCATGAAAACCTCTTCAACTGTATGTGCCTGCAAAAATACATTCTCGACCAAGGGCTCAATAGCATCGACAAATGCACAATCATCAATATAATGAGCAGTAGGGGCATTAAGGCTGTCTCTCACAGAAAATGTAACCGTAGCCCCTAAAACTGTCATCTTAATAAGACCACTCTTAACATCTATCATTGTATTAGTGGTGGCCATAAACGGTCTACCTAGGAGAACAGTGTGAGACCTACCATCCTCCCGTACATCCCCAACTTCCAAGACCACAAAATCCATCAAAATTATTAAACCCCCCACATTAACCATAACATTTTCCACTACCCCCTTGGGGTATGTCATAGATCTATCAGCTAATTGAAGGGTCATGCCAGTGGGTTTCAACTCCTTAAGACCTAATTCTTGAAAGATAGAATAAGGCATCAAATTAATTCCCGCCCCCAAATCAAGCATACCTAAGGCCTCTTTCCCATTCCCCATAGCAATATTAATGATAAAGCTACCTGGATCGCGAAGCTTGGGTAGAAGAGGAAGTTGCATGATTGAATTAGCCGTCTCGGAGACGACAACATTGGCAATGTCTCCCCAGTTCCTCTTCTTGGAGGTGAGCTCCTTAAAGAATTTGACATAGGCAGGGATAGCCGGATGACGTCCAGCAGAGGCAAGTTGACGTGTACTTGAGATAACAACTTTTAAAAATCGCTGAATGTTAGTCCCGCTTGGCATTCACAACCGATGGGGTAAGGGACCCGGCTTCAATAATGCCTTTTGCGATTGTCCCGCGAACATAAGGATTGGCGGCTTTGTGCAACTCACTCTCATCTTTCTTCTCGGGAACTTCTTCTTCAACATGAGGTTGCTCAACATCGACAGTGGGTGCCTGTGAAGGCATGGGAATCGGCATAGTCACCTGGTTATCGAAGACCTTTCCACTTCGGAGAACCGTCACGGCATGAGCTTGATGAGTTTGTCCGGGTAACTTGTTCCTCTCACTCTGCTGCCGTATCTCATTAATAGAAGTGGCAATCTAACCCATAGTGTCCTCGAGACGCCTCATCGTCGCCTCAGTACTGTCAATCCTCTGATTGTTCTTAGCGATGTAGGCGCCGAGAGGATCCTCAGCAGGAATCTGCTGAGATTACGGGGGGGCGCATGGAAACTATTACTGCGGCGGAGGCTGCTGCTGTGGGTAAGGGTACTGCTGCGGCGTAGGCTGCTGCTGGTGGTAAGGATACTATGGGTAAGACAGCTGTCGATATGGCTGTTGCGGATACTAATATCGATATCACGACCATAAGCTTGCCGCTCGACGGATACTACCGAGTGTGTATCGCACGGCGGTCTTCGCTGCGTGCGAGGAGGATGTCGAGTTTGTGGGTTTGAACCCGAACCCTGACCTTGGCTCTGATTCTTCCATCTCGAGTTGTACTGCGGCTGAGTTTGCTCATAAGTCAGCCTCGGCTCATAAGGCTGTCGAGGCTGAAAGCCTTGCATAGCCTAAGCTTCAACTCCGCCTTCATAAACGGGTGCTCCCATATTTGGACAAATATCTGCTGTATGTCCCATTTTCATGCAAATTCCACAAGGATGCATAGAGAAATCCTGAGGAGGTGCGATAAATTCCTGAGGAGGTGCGTGAACTCCAGGAAGGTGAAGGAACTCACCGCTTCATCTTCATCTAATTCATTTCTCTCATAAGTTGCGCCATCTGCCTCGTTAGTTCCGATCCTATCTCCACAGAATTGACAGAAGACCGGCGCGTACTAGATGCCTTATGGAGGGAATTGCTCGCCATGACATCAAAGATCTCATCTAAAGCCTCGGCTGTGATATGAGCTATGTTGCCCTCACCGTCGCCGCCTTTTTCCTGATCGGATTTCAGGATCCCGTCATAGAAGAATTGGCACAAAAGAACCAATGGGAAGAAGTGATGTGGGCATTGCCTCTGAAGCTCTTTGAATCGTTCTCTTGCTTCATGGAACAGCTCATCTAGATCCTGCTTGAACGCCATAATTTTTGATCAAGATCCTCGTCTTCTCACGCGGATAGAACCTCAACATGAACTGCTCCACCACAGAGTTCCAATTTGTCAGAGAGTCGGCGGGAAAGCTCATAAGCCAAGACTTGGCTTTATCCTTCAGAGAATAAGAGAAACGCGCATCTTCAACTTTTCTTCGCTCGTGCCAAATGAAGGAATGATCGCACCACTTGATTATACTCTACGATAAAACTTAAGGCATCCTATTTGCCATGCCATGAAAAGTGGGAATGAGGTTGAAATGATTTAGCTTCAACTCATACCCACGTTCCGCGGGGCACAAAGCACGATAGGATTTGTAGTCTCCCCTATCTTAGGGCGAAAGTAATCCCCCCATCGCGAGGCGGCTGTTCCGCCATGATTGTTGTTCACATTCTCATGGTTATTGTTTCGTCGGTCACCCATGATCCTCGATGGGGATTCTTCAAACAAAAGATTCTCTATGGTAGTAAATCCTCCTTCAAGCGTGAGAGAACCGCCCTCACAGAAGCTATCACAATCGGATTGATCGAACTCCGTCACACAAGGCAGTCGCGGTTTCCTTGGCTTGCATGAGTATACTTCAACGGGATGACAATCTAGGAGTTAGACTTGGCGCCCCTGCATACACAACACTCAACAAACGAGATCAAACGAATCATGTACAAAATAAGAAAGGCAATGAGAAGAATAAAAATGAAAAACATGCAACATTAATAAAACGTCTAAAGTTTTCCCCGGCAACGGCGTCAAAATTTATTTCAATCAAAAGTGTACTCTTAATTGACTCATAATCGAATGAGGTGTTATAGTAGGAAAAGTTAATCTGAGTCGTCTCTCAAGGAAAACTTAACAGGGCGTTACTAAGTTACCACACGAAAGCAATTAAATTCCTAAACACTCTAATCACAAAGGGTTGATTGATTACCTAGGCGATGAATTATTAAAGAAAGAATGACGAATTAACTAGGCGGAAATTGACAAAGCGAAGAAATTATTTAAACAAGAATTAAACCCTAGATCGAAGAACACGGAATCAGAATGATGAACCCTAGACATGAATCGAAAATATTAACAGGAAGATACGAATAACTAAATCAATACGAAAGCGTAGAAATCAATACCAAAGAAATACGAAAGAATGAAAGAAACGAATAGGAACACTTACGGAGAAGAATGAACGATGAATTAAAGTTCTGGAATAGAAATTCAATAGCAATAATCCGTACAATAATCTTGAATCCCAATCAAAAAGAAATAAGAACAATATATGAAATACTTTAAGAACTATGCGAATTCTAGAGAGTGGGCGTCCAGAATCCGAAAAGACTTAAATAATAAAAATGAAGCTAGGGTTTTTAGCATTTACAATCAATATATAGTGCCCGAAATATTAATACGCAGCGCCAGACGCGTATCCAGCGCCGGACGCGCGCGTTCAAAACAATGCCAAACGCGATTAGCCCAGCGTCGGACGCAGTGGCGTCGGACTCATGTGACTCTCGATTTA
The DNA here is from genome assembly GCA_036937905.1 of Salvia rosmarinus. Taxonomy (NCBI): domain Eukaryota; kingdom Viridiplantae; phylum Streptophyta; class Magnoliopsida; order Lamiales; family Lamiaceae; genus Salvia; species Salvia rosmarinus. Next base: position 16,850,115 of record CM072813.1, on the reverse strand, counting down.
GGGGCGGACGGGGCCGGAGTCTCGGGACGAATCTTGAAAAATGTCTCCCAGCGCCGGACGCGGGAGTCTTCGGCTTCAGCGCCGGACGCGGGCGCTCTCGGGATGATTATGCATTGCGCGTCCAGCGCCGGACGCGAGCCAAGCACCGGATGCGGGCGCTCTCGGAAGCGAACCCAGCGCCGGACGTGGGTCTTCTCTTTGATGCCGGTGAGCGACTGCAAGACTCAGCCGGCTACGCCGAGTCCGGCGCTTGGGTGCGCTCTTTATGCACGAAACGGTTGAAATGCTATCATACCCTACACAGAACACAAACGAACATGATTCCAATAAAAGATATTCAACTATAACCAAAAAGGAATCAAATCGTCGAAAACAAACAAAGAAAAACCAAACAAAAACATGCAAAACAACTAACCCGATAATTTTTGTGTTGCATTTTTGTTCGTGTCGGTTCGTGTCGTTTTTGTATAATTCGATAATATTTTTATATATTTAATATTAATTTAATTATATATTTATTTCTTTTATTTATTTATTTTCTAATTTTTATTTAAATTTATCATTTCGTGTCGTGTCGTTATCGTGTCATGTCAACACGAAAAAAATCGTGTCATGTTCGTGTCCGTATCAGTACATTTTCTATCGTGCTCGTATTCGTGTTTGGCCTTATCAGGTCGTGTCGTTATTGTGTCGACATGATAACGACCCGACACACACGAATTATCAGTCCTAAGTAAAGAGCATTAAATAGCAAAGGTAAACAAGGAAAACCGATCAATGATGATTTGGGGGGAAAATCTGATGATCATTCATTAATTTAAACAATAAGCAATAAATACACTAGGTGAACAACAATAAATGTAAGGAATCTATTCTATGATAGCCTCACATTCAATACCAATCAACTTGTCATTACATTGCAGATATATCATTTGTGTATTTCATACCTTGTTGATTAAACACTTTTTAATCACTATTTTGGTAATTGAATCAATTGGTTTTGTCTCTAGTGTACTTGCAATTCTGTTTTTACCGTTTCTTTTGGCTGGAACTTGAGTTGTGAATGGAAAAATGCCTATTTTTCCCTCAAATAACACATCTCCATTAGGGCAAACGAGGTCGACACATAACACACAAACATGATTTTGGATATGAACTTCGCTTACATGTTCTATGAGGTTCTATTTCTCCAAGTACTAAGTAAAATCTGTGGGATCTCTTGGTAATATAGAATCATTTCTCATCAATATACACTTTGTTGTACATAATCTTGAACCTGGTCATATTGAGTATTCTATCTAATTTAGTGCTTCGAGTGAGAATCTCATGCGTAATGACTTGTTTGAAGTCATTAAATCGAACTCTATGACTGATGTATGAGCCATAATCATCCCTGATTGTACACATCTCCATACTGTGTGCTCTTACTTATGCCTAAACCAAATGTCATTTTCCTTATGGTGCCTATTTTGCTATATATCTACATGAATCTTCTTAAGTGCAACACAAAAATATACTAAATAATATTGCTTGTGTGCTACGTATTTATTATATATGTACTGTAAAACACATAGATTGTACAATATCAACCTGAGCAATGAATATTTAATAAATATGCTACATAATATTTGATTTGTGCAGCAAATTAAAGAACTACAATCACTATAAATTTTTTTATGAAAAATACAGAATAATCTCTATAATTAAGAGATACACGAAATTTGTGAAGATATTTTTTTCCTACCATTTCCCCCCTACTCGATTTGCAGCATTAATTAAATGTTGATGTCATCAAGTGAATCTGGACCGTCCATGTGGACTTGATTTATGGTTATGATTCATTCTTATTTCTTACATTTATAAGCATTCTTAACAGAACCATCCCCTATGTATGAATAATCATAACTGATTTACTAGATATAGTATGTTGTATTGTTTTAGAACCCTCTTATTTAATCCAAACAATCCCTTGTAAGGGAAAAATATCACAATTTTTTTTTTTATTAAAACTATCGTGAACTATAAAAGTTATCGCTTTAAATCTCAAATTATTATCATTTTATTGAAAATACCATGAATTATCAAAATATCAATTAAAGTATTAAATTAACGATAATTATAAAAATGTACCAGATTCATTTTCCGACTTGAATATTGATGTGGCTCGTCAATATTACGGTGAAATTATAATTAAAACTTTATAAAATTGTCTTTCTTCGTGCACAATATGCACATTCGGCCGCACCATATTTATAAAATTTAATTATAATTTCACTATAAAATTTGGTGAGCCATATACATTACTGAGAAATAAATTCAAGATATTTTTTATAAATTAACGACATTCATGACTTCAATTATTTTTACACTAGTACTTCAAAAATTGGTTAGATTTTTATTTTATTTTTGATTCATGAAACCTCTGATACTACTTTCTATTCACATTCTTACGCAATAACACAAACCATATAAACGGATAAACCGTACTTGAAAAACAAATTTGACATGCTTAAACTCATTGAAACGTTAATAGAATTTAAATATATGACATTTCAGCTACAAAAATCTAATTTATTATTGAACTATCCCAAGAGTTGGTTAGATTTCATTATTTTCGGCTACATAGAATTTTTGGATCCGATCAGACACCAGTTCGATTTTTGGGAGAAGTCCGATGAGCTGCTCCGCCTGATCTTTTGACTCCTCAAGTCAAATTCTATTTATATGGTATTATCATTTCCATAGAAAAGAACTTTCCAAAATATAGAGTAAAAATCTTAGGACAGCAATCATAGCATACACAAATTACACCGAGACCGCTGTAAACTTACGTTTAACCCGAGGCTACCGGCACAAAATCGTTCAAAAATAGTAATGAAAGAAACGCGCCATAGAAATTTGCTCGAATCATTTCTAAAAGTAGCAATTCAAAAACCGTTATAAAAAGACACCGCTCAATCATCAAGAGAAATACAGTTGTAGCACCTTTTCAACTCTCTCAACCACCAGTAAAGCCACCATGGACATGAGGAAGATTGCCTACGCGGCCATTATCGCCGCCGCCTCCATCAGCGCGGTCGCGGCAAGCGATGATCATCACGACTCGCCGGCACCCAGCCCAGACGCCGCCGTCGCCGCCTTGCCGGCGATGGGCGCCTTGGTTGGAGCGTCCATCATGTCCTTCTTCGCTCTCTTCATGAACTAGGCATTTCATATCATAGCTACGAGGCGCTTGTATATACTGTATAATATAATTCGCCTCGTAGTCTTGTTATTACTATTTTTCATTTTTCTGTTTATCAGTTTCTTGTTTTTTCAAAAATGTAATAAAAGGGTGAATGACTCTATTCTAAATATTATATTATTGTCAACTGCGTCGTCGCCTTTATATTTTGCATATTCTTATGTTTTTCTTTGTTGGATAATTTCGTGCAGTTTCGCTCATCCACAATAGAAATTCTATGTATATATTGTATGCCGTCTTGCATTTTATTTTTATAGATTTAGTATGTATAAAAGGGTGTTTTTTTTTATATATAATATAATCGATGGACATATATGTATATATTATTATCCCTAAAATACACAATCCCTACAATAAAATGTTCTAATAGCTAGTGACATGATTTTTGAATAATTGTGATATTTATAAATGTCACTAAAATTATGACATCTTGTGATGGATATAAAAATAAATAATATGTCACAAAATTTAGTTATATTTAATGGTTTATTAATTTTGTAAGAAATAAAATTTACTTATATTTTCCAATATATAACAAAAGTATATAGATGCATTTGTGGATACCTAAAGTTGTAATAAATTTTATGACACTTTTTCTCTTGATGTCTCTATTAGACAATTTTGTTGTGGTGTGTAGAGGTAAAATGGGATATTCCTATCTTGCTAGCTATAACAAAGATAGATTATACTCACTCTTATAAAAACACATAAAAGACACTCATTGTTATGAAATTACCATTCAATACATGAACGTACGAATAGATATGCTCGTACATTCACTTATTATTTCAAAATAACTATTAAACAAATGGACATTCATGCATTCATGCTTCATGTATTCTCGCAACGAAAATGGCAATAGTGCAGGAGAAGGCAAAGGACGACACGAGTTAGAGGGCAGCACCACGGTAGAAATGGGGGACGGCAGCGGCGGGAATGGTATTTAGTGAGGGCCGCCCCTGAGGGTAGGCCACCTTGGACGATCGTTCAGGGTCCATCATTTCAGGGAGCCCAAATTATCTAAAAAAATTAATTTTATTTATCGATATATAATTTTATTTGGATCTAAAATATTGTACCAGTTAAATAAAATATTTTTTTTAAAGGCTCAAAGTATTTAATTTTTCTATATTTTACTTATAGATATATGTCTTTATTTGGTCCCAAAATATGTTAGAAAATATTGATGTTGATATGATTATTAATGATTTTGCATCTACAAATACTTTAATAAATTGTTTTTATGATATCGTATTATAGATGAGAGTTTAGATATAGAAATATAAAGAAGATGACAAGTAAGTTGTATATGTTTTTGACAATTTTTGATTATGTATTTTCATTTGTAGATCATTTGAATTTTACTTAAATTTACAAATTTGATTTATTTTATAAGTATAATATAAGGGGACCTTTTGGATGGTCTAATGGTAAAGTGAGTTCATGTTGCCAAAGGTTACAAGTTCAAACCTCACTATCGCCTCTATAGGTTCAAGTCTGTCACACCTGGTTTTTCAAGTATGGTTTAGTCTTCATGTGTAGTTTGCAAACTATTATAAATGAACGTAAGTTTTACCTAGTGCACATAGAAGATAATGATCGATGATTTTCTATGAATTTTTTAAAAATGACATATATTCCTTATTTTGCCTAGGGTTTCTCTAGAATCTATAAAATATCGTGAGCAGGTTGCGATTTAAGACAAACTGCCCCTAGCAAAAGTGATTTCTATCGATATCAAAAGCCACATTCACATCTAGTCGCAACATGCCATCTTCGGGTGCCTTCCAACGCAAAATGCCATATCATAGTTGATTAATTCTAAGTAATGGGTTTTGTTTGTTCTTTTGATGTGTACGTGTTCTTACTTATATAAAATATTCCATAAAAGTTGTTTTTAAAAATAAAATATATATATAAAAAACTCATATCATAGTTATCATAATTAGATATGAGCCTATTCATCAAAATTGGTATATACGGCCACAATCCAAGAATGAGGGAGAAAATTTAGGAGGATTTATTGCAGATAATCGGGACCAGATAATGGTGGTACGTGATTGATGAGAACGACTTCGACCGAGTCTACCAAAGGAAAAACAGCGTACTAATTTTGTGTGGCATTAAATCTTTATTAATTCAAAGCAAATGATTGAACAAACAATAAAAAGTGATCGATAATCATAACTTTATCATCATAATATCTTTTTCAATTTGTTGAGGCTGAAATTCATGCTCCAAATCTCATCACCCAAATAAATTTCCCTTCACCCATTGCATAAAATGATTTTATAATCTTTTATCATTAAATTTTGAAAGTTTTGTATCATTAGTTTTTCTCTCATTCTTTCTTCTAGGAGGGCCATCCACATTCGTCCTATTCTATGTATGCATTAAATAAATCATGCTATAGTGTCATAATCTTTAAATATAAGAAAATTGTGATATTACGTCAATATATAATTTGGTGTACTAGATCCGACATATAAGGCGCTATCGTATTTTCACATTCACATACATACACTAACTCACACCACCCGGCACGTAACTGCAGTCAGCCAATATCGGACAGATGCAGGGGTTCGAATATAGCAAGTTAACATTGAGGGTTCAAACTTATATTAAGGCTGGGATTTGATTACTTGTGAAAAAAATCTTTAAACTGTTACTCCCTCCATCCACTTTATTCGTTCTTTAATTTTGAAGGCATGAGTTTTATTAAATTGTAATAAATATAAAATGAATGGAGATAATAAATGAATAGATTAATTGGTAGTGCGATTAAAAGATGGGTCATAAAGATACTAAATATATATCAATGGATAGTTATAATAAAAAGGTAGATCATGAATGAGTTTTTTTTAAATAAGTAGATAGATTTAGGATAAATATTTGGAATTGATGCTTCTAAAAACAAAAATAAATAATTTTTGTAGATTTTAACTCAAAAATAAATTAAATGAATGTATTTTGTATGACAATGGATCATGTCTATTTTTGGTTTTCAACAATATGAATGATAAATCTTGTGTGTGATTTGCGAAAACGATAAAGAACACAAGAGGTTTTTACGTGGTTCGATCAATGTAAAGATCTACGTCCACGGAGGTATGATTCCTCAATACTTTCACTATGTTTGATTACAATGAATGTATTTAAAAACTCTAGTATTCGATAGTTGCTAACCTCTTCTACCTTCAATCTAACCTCTATTTATACATGTTGTGGATCCCTCAAGATTATCATGGATCTCTTGCCTTGTGTGATCCGATCTTTGATGATAGGCTCGATCCTTGAATATCTCCTCCAATATCTTTTCTTAGATTTGGTCTTGAATAGGGTTTAGATGTTGGGCTTTGGACCGAACCGCAGCCGAAGTTCTTTGGGCGGGCCGGTTCATTGACCGCTATCGACTTGAGCGGTTAGGCCCCATATCCTATCATAGCCCCCAATTAGTCGAGTGACAACCACGCCGAGGTGAGGTGAAGGATGTATTTTGCCGAGGTTGGTTGTTGCTCTACCGAGGTTATTGTCGAGGATTTTTCGCCTTTTGGACGACGAGGTGGAATCAGATTATCTCGTCCGAACCGGTTGGACGATTTGCGAGGTCCGAATCGGGTTGGACGATTTATCAAGACCGAACTGACTTGGACGATTTGTCGAGGACCGAATCGACTTGGAACCGGGCCGCCCTCTCATTAATTAAGAGGATGCCGAGGTGGTTGATGATCTCGAACCGGCCGCCCTCTCATTAATTAAGAGGATGCCGAGGTGGTTGATCGAGTGGAGCTAGAGTGATGATTGCACGATTAGACCGGTGCGCCCGGCGTTTTAGGATATTACGTCATGTGTGCCAGCCGGTTAGTTGACGCTTGAATCACGCATGCGTCTACCTCACGCGTCAAGTCGTGGGTAACCACCGGAAGTTGAATAGGCGGTTTTGGGCGCCTATTTTACTTTAAATAGGTCGAGAAAGGAAGCTGCTCATTTCCTTCATCTTCATCCATTTTAGCTCGAGAGAAATTTTCAAATCGGTGGTGCCTTTAGTCTTCTTTCGAACTTCGTCAAGTTGAAGCAAAATCCCACTTTGAAAAAGTAAGTATGTCTTCCTCATCTTTTCTCTTTCTTCTCGGTGAGATTTTCAATCTTCCCGATCATCTTCTTCGCCCATTCGGGTCTTACGCTGATAGTGAGATTGAGATTCGGAATATACTTGTTATACCATGTCGGGTAGGTCAGGATCATGAGCGCTAGGTTAGATGATACCATTGTTGGGATAGGTATAAGATCAGGGACGTTTGTTCGTCTTTGACCGTCGCGGATATGTGCACGATAGCCTCGAAATTCCATATGCCGGCGGAGTGCTGGTGGTGTTTCCCGCAATCCCGGGATAGGGCGATGGCCACTCCGGAAGGATTTATGACTGTATATAGTGATGCTTTGAAAGTTCGGTCTTAGGTTTCCCTTGGCTCTATTTTTTTGAGCATTCAAGAATATTACCAAATTCCATTTGCCGCTTAACCTCGAACTCCATTAGGTCGGTGGTAGGGTTAGAGCTTGCACGCCATGGCATCGGCGAGAAGCTTTTGAAATTTTGATCGTTTCTTTTGCATCAAGAGTATAGGGGTGTACTACTTGTCACCTCGGCAAGCGTTTAAGTATTCGCACCTCAAAGGTTTCCCATTGGCAAACGAAGTTCTTCATGGGTATGATGAGGGATGTGAAGTGCAAAGCCCTGGGTGCTATAGAGGATCAACTGAACATGTTGGGTGAAATCTCCTGTAGCTACACTGAGGATGATCTGGTTGATGCCGGGCTGAGCACTTATAGATCGGGAGCTTCGGGGTCTGGGGCAGATCGGGATAAGGGCCCCCTTCCCCTTTTTTTTCTTATATTTCTGATGATGTCTTTGTGCTAATCACTCCTCTTCTTTTTGTGTAGTGAAGCTCGAGGCGCGTAAGAAGGCGAAGGTGTCGGCTTCGTCGTCTCCAGGGCAGTCGCCGAGCCCGAGGCCGTCGGCGAAGAATGTGAGATTGGCCAAACAGAGCAAGGGGCCCCAAGTGGTGGCCGAGCTCAGTGAGTTGGTGACGAGGACCACGGCACCACAGCCGAGGTCAAGTCCGACATCGGCGGGAGATATCTGTACTCGGATTACTTACGAGGTGCCGATTCCAAGCTCCCCTATATCTTTCCCGCAGGTACAGATTTATTTCGTATCCGCTGTTATCTCCTTCTGTGATGTGTTTTTAACGGTATGATTTTCAGGATGCAACTGCGGCAGCGGGGGATCTGCACCGGATAGCCGGACTCATTATCGAGGGCGTCTCTCGATATGACACGGTGGAGAGGGAGAAGGCCGTTGCTGAGGCCGCGAGGGTCGCTGCGGAGGCCGCTCTGAAGGAGAAGACTCGGGCTTTGGAGGTGGCCCAGCCTGGTAAGGAAGGCGCGAGGGAGGCGGCGCGGCGTGTGGCGTCGGCGGTGGGACGAGTGGAGAAGAAGTTCGCCGAAGAGAAGGATGCCCTGCTGGCGGGGCAAGGGCCGATGCTGAGGGCCTTTGCCAGCAGGCTTATTCAATCGGAGACCTTCTCCGCCTTTATCTCGGACTTGGCTGCCGTGCTGAGGACGCAGGTGGTGTCCGACCATCTGGAGGAGTTGGCGGCCGAGATGCCTGACTTCGACAAGGTCAGGCATGGTTGGGTTGAGGTCGACCAGGAGGAGCAGCAGAAGGACTACGCTCACGTAATTGCCGAGGTGAGGTCCTTCCCTCTGCTGGAGACCTTGGCGGCCTCCACTTCTCTGCTGACGGTCGAGGTCATCTCCCAATGCAAGGAGGATGAAGATGCCGATCTTCAGAAACTCATTGCCGAAGTGCGGACTGAAGCTGGCGGTGTTGGGCCGAGCTCGAGGCTTCCTTCGAAGGCGGTGGCGGGCACCGGCGAGCCTGCAGGAAGGTTCTGATGAGCCCCGCCAAGAGGCTCAGGTCAGTTGACCTGTTGTAATAGGTTTGATCCGCCGGGATCATTAGGATCCCGAGCTTTATCTGCACTTCCATTTATAAATACATCTTTTGGTTGAAATGAATGTGTATTTACTGTCTGTTTGGTTCATACTTTAGCAATCTTTCTCTCGATACATTGGGCTAGATCACGATCTTCTGACCAAATTGAAAGAGGTCGGGGGTGCCCTTGCTGAGAAGGATGAATAGGTAGCCTTCTAGAGAAGCCGTTCTGACGAGCTGACTCAAACCTTGCATAGTATGGATAGTGGAGTGGCTGGGGTCGATGTACGGCGTCGGCACCGGACCGAAAAGCGACTTCAAGTGTCAAAACGCGAGGTGGACCGTCTTCAGGCAGACAATGAAGCCTTAAAGCTCAAGATTATCGATCTCGAGGTCCAGAAGGTGGATGTTTCTGTCGATGGCCTTCAAGCGCGTTTGATACAATCGAAGAGCAGTGCGATCTTGCCCAAGAGAAGTTTAGCGCGGATCTCTGAAGAACATGTCGAGTATGAGGCGGTGATCCGCCGATCTGGTGGTATTACCATATCCGAGGCCGATGACCGAGCTCAACTGTTGCTAGCCGAGGGCATGGTACTGAGGGATGATGAGGGACCCAATAGCAAGAGGTCTAAAGACTGCCTTGAAGAGCTGGTCAAATGCCTCCAGTTTTATGAGGTCGTTCGCAAGCGACGCATGCCCGAGCCACGCAGTCAAGCTCCAGTCGATGTGAGGATTGAAGAAGTAGAAGCGGGTGGCGGCTACTTGGACCATGCCGAGGTGGTCCGAATGATGGGTTCAGATGTGACAGGAACGTCATCTCGTGGTCGGTCCCCATTGTCGGGAGCTCGGCGAGGAAGGAGGCAAGGTCGGGGGCGAGGTCGTAGCCCTAGCAGGATGGCGAGGTCAAGAGGCATGAGTTCGACCTCGGCCCAAAGGATATCCACCTCAGGTCAGGGCACCTCTGTGCCTGCTCAAAGAGCCTCGGAGTAGGTCGTGACAACGCCGATCTAGCCCATTGGGTGGAAGGCACCGAGTTCATTCCGGTATTCATAAATCGACACGGAGATTTTGTTTCGAACTGGTGTAGCTTTAGCGAGTCTTGGCGAGGTGCTGCTCGGAAACCCGAGTAATATGTATATAGCTTAGAACTTGGTTTTTAGTCATAAATGAATTTAGACTTTGTATAGTCATAAATGTATTTAGACTTTGTACCGAAGTGTATATCTTCCCAATAAAGAGGTATAAATTGTACGAGATCCGATTTGGACGTCGTTTGCATGTAGATGTTTAAATTAATGAGTAATCTGTATGTGCTTGCCTTGTTTGTCGAGAACTATCGATAGGGGTGGTCCCCTGGCGCGCGCTTAGTTTTAGTACCCTACTTTGTAGGTTTGTCATCCTCGCAAGGGCGTCCCCTTTTGAAGGTAAGTTGTGTTTCACCCGAGGTGAGAACGGATATTCACATAGGTATAAGATGGGACGAAGTAATCCACCCATAATATAAAAAAAACATATGTTTTATTGATAAGTAAATGACATCGTGCCTTGGAAAAATAGATAGAGGGCTAACATAATGCCGACGTAAAAAAACTATGTAAAATACCTCCTCAGGTGAGTAATATGCCAGGTTCGGGGGATAAGTGCACCGGATAGGTAGGCAAGCTTATAGGCCCCTTTGTCGAGGTCCTCGTGGATGCGGTAAGGGCCTTCCCATGTTGGATCCAATTTATTAAGGTGCTCGGCTTTACTAGCTTCATTGTTCCGTAGGAGGAGGTCGCCCACGTGGAGTGTGGAGGCTTTCACCCTCCTGTTGTAGTACTTTGCTACTTGGCATTTGTACTTGGCTTCATTGATGAAAACGAGTTCACATTTTTCCTCTAGAGCATCGAGATTGGCTCGTAGATTCTCATCGTTGCCATGCTCGGCAAAGTTAAGAGTTCTTGGGCTCGGGGCACCGATCTCAGCTGGTATAACAACGTCGGTACCATAGACTAGGCTGAAGGGTGTTTCACCATGGAAAGTCCGAGGTGTCGTTCTGTATGACCAGAGGACTTGAGGGAGATTTTCAACCCAATCCCCTTTAGCTCGATCTAGCCTCTTTTTCAATCCTTGTACGATCGTACGATTTATCACTTCGGTCTGACCGTTCGCCTGTGGGTGTGCGACCGAGGTGAACTGTTGCTTAATCTGGAGCTCTTCACACCATTCTTTGAAATTTTTGTCGATGAACTGGGTGCCGTTGTCCGAGATCAAGATATGTGGTATGCCGAAGCGGCAAACTATACTTTTCCAAACAAAGTTCTGAATCCTTTTGCTTGTGAGGTTTGAAAGAGGCTCAGCTTCGACCCATTTTGTGAAGTAGTCTATGGCTACAACTGTTTAGAATGAATTTGTGCTGATTTTTGGTATTGTTTTGTGTGTCATTTTCAGTGGTTTGTCCTATTTATGCCGTTGGTTTGATTAATATTTATCGATTCGAACTTATTTCGTTTGTTTCGATGTTTTGTAGAAAAACGGCATAAAATAGAATGAATTGGATCTACCAAAGATCAAGTATTTTGAAAACATCGGGATAGGAGTTCATAGGCGAAAGCGGATCGCACTGGAGTTCGGACGCCGAAAGAACGGGCGAATTATCAAAGTCGCAAGACGGCACCCCGCCGCACGCACCAGCCCTCGACCCGGCGCCAGCCGCGCGCCAGCGCCGAACGTCGTGGCGCGGCGGTGCCCAGCGCTCCTTACCCTCACACGCATCCTCCTCGCCCGGCGCCCAGCCGCCTCGCTCGCCGCCGCTGTCGCCCGCTGCGCCCCGGTAGCTGCGTTCGCACGCCCGTCCGACGCAGGAGCCAGCACCGCGATACTCCCTCCGCACGCTGAACACGCGCTTTCTCCTCCATCCGGCGCTGGCTTGGCCAGCACCCACTCCAGCGTGCATGCATCACGCAGCGCCCGCCGTGGTCGCCAACAGACGCCGCCACCGTGAAGTTCATGATGAACGTGCTCGGCGCGGCGGCGCGCCGCTACTAACCGCCCGCCCGCGTCGGCGCTGGCTCTAACCGCGCCGGACAAGCGTCCGAAGCTTAGCGCGTCCGGCGTTAGCTCCGTCCGGCTGGGGTGCTTGATGTCTTCGATCCGAAACTCCTCGCGTCCGGTAACCGTCGTGTCCGTGGCGGGAGTTAATTTTCGTCAGTTATAAAGGCTGAAACGCACGCGAAAAACCCTAGTTTTTAAGTTCTCATTTTATTTTTTCTTCCGTCTGTTCTTGCGCGATTCGCTTTCTTTTTCCTTTCTTCTTCTTTCTCTTTTCCTTTTAATTATTTTGTGCTTGGATTAACAATTGGATTGTACGATTCCGGATATTTGGAAGGCGAATTTGTCTATGAATGGTTGTAAGTTTTCCTGATTTTGATTATGTCTATGTAATTACGATGGGGATGATTTCTACCTTGAGATGAATTATGATTTGTAGAGAAATACATGTTAGGGTGTTCTTATTTTGAATCGTGATTGTTGGGTTGATGATTTGTGATTTTCCTATTCGTATAAATTGTTTATTTCATGATCTTCATACATGGTGTTTGAAAGAATAGTGTAGGTTGATTGTGTGCTTATATTTGATTATAAAGATATGCGATAGCAGATTTATATTAAATATGAGTTTGACAACGAAAGTGATCGAGAGATTGGTTTGTTGTTGGGTAATTGATATATGTGGATAGGGTTTTGCTATTGTGTGCATTTGTAGTGAAATATCCTTCGTAGTTGATGGTGGGGTGGTTGAGAGATCTCCTGTCATTAGGTTCGAGTCTAACATTGGCGTAATCGAGAGATTAGTTAGTGTTGACCGTAGGGTGAGAAGTGTGGGTGTTTTATGTATTGTGTACCGGTCCTTGATTTATTAATTGTGAGGATAGATTCGAACCCTAGAACACCGTCTCAATTCCGTGTATCGTCAATTCCTATTGTTGTCCAAGTGCATCCGCTTTTCCTGCTTTATTTTATTTCACGCTTTCGTCCTTTCCGTGACAGCCCCATTATGTTAGGACGTTAGTTTTCCTTTCTCGCTACGTGTTTGACATACAACCGTAGCCCTGTTAAGCCTTCCTCGAGAGATTCGACTTGGGTCGACCTTACCGTTCTATAAGGACCTCGTACTATTGCGAGCGACTGAAAAGAACAATTTGGTCGGAACAACAACCAAATACCGAAGTTGTCCCGGTGCTCGGTCGAAGGGACCAACGATGCCGATCCCCCACTGCATAAAAGGCCATGGACTTTGTAGGCTACTGAGGTCGGTTTGAGGTAGCTTTTTGACTGTGGCGTGAAGTTGACACTTCGGACACTTCTTAACGAGCTCAGCCGAATCTAGGATGAGGGTGGACCAATAATATCGACCTCAATGTTTTCTTTGAGAGAGCCGTGACCGATGTGGCTTCCACAAGATCTCATGTGAATTTCTTTAAGTACATAGTCCGCCTCTTACGGCCCAAGGCATCTTAGGAGGGTTGGGTAGGATTTCCTATAGAGAGTTCCTTCATGAATAAGGTATTTTTGGGACTTGACCATCATTTTTTGGCTTCGAGTCGATCCTGCGGTAGCACGCCTTCTTCCAGGTATGCCCTTATAGGAGTCATCCAGTTCGGTTCGGTCTCTGTGATGATGCCGATGTGGGGCTCCTCGATACTTCTGGATTGAACTTCCTCCACTGGTGGATTTGTCGAAGACGAGGCTAATTTGCTGAGGACGTCAGCTCGGCTATTCTCCCCTCGTGGGATTCGGTGAATTGTGAAATACCTGAAGCAGGTCAGCATCTCTTTAGCTTTCTCAAGGTATTGCTTCATCCTATCCTCTTTGGCCTCGTATTTTTCTAAGACCTAGTTTACCACCACCTGGGAATCTCCAAAGATCTGGATTTTTTCCACTTTCAATTCTTTTGCGAGACGAAGTCCTGAGATTAGTGCTTCATAATCCACCTCGTTGTTTGTGGTCGGGAAGGAGAACCGAAGTGCATAGGTTTACTTGCTTCCGGGACCGAGAAGCAAGATGCGCCTTGCTATCTGCTTTTGCATGAGGCTTCGTCCACATACATTTGCCAACAGTACCGTGAGGTAGGTTGAGGTTTGGTTCGTTAGAGGCGGAGGTCAGAGTGACCTCGTTGGTAGGATTGACCTCGGTAAACTTGGCTTCTACTAGGAAATCAGCGAGCTTGCCCCTTTATGGCGGTCGGGAGAATATGATGTCATGCTCGCCGAGCTCCAGTGCCCACTTAGCGATACGTCCTGACGATTCAGGTTTCGACAAGACTTATCTCAGGGGTAAGTCAGTTAGTACCTGGATGGAATGGGCTTGAAAATAAGGTCGGAGACGTCGCTTGGCGTTCACCAGTGCCAACACTATTTTTTCGAAGCTGGAGTATCTAGTCTCCGGTCCTTTGAGAGCTCGGCTGATGAAGTAAATAGGGAGTTATCGTCCGAGCTCATCTCGCATAAGTACCGCACTGATTGCCTCATCCAAGGTAGCCAGATATAAGGAAAGGAGTTCGCTCTCCTTTGGGGCGGACAGTGTGGGCAGATCGGCGAGGTACTCCTTTAGTTGTGTAAAGGTGGTATGGTGCTCTTTCTCCCGTGCGGTCGGGGCTCTCCTCAAGATTTTGAAAAAGGGAGTTGTTTCTCGGCAGCCCGGGATATGAACCTACTGAGGGCGGCTAAGCATCCGGTGAGTTTGTGGATTTCACGAATTATTTTTGGCATTTGCATGTCAAGTATCGTCTTCACTTTGGTGGGATTAGCCTTCAACCCTTCTTGAGAAACCCAGCATCCCAAGAATTTCTCCGTTTTTACCACGAACGTGCACTTTTGAGGGTTGAGCTTGAGGTTGACCGACCTAAGGAGCTGGAGGATAGTTCTGAGATCCTCGGCACAACTTTCTATTTTTTTGCTTTTGACCACGATGTCATCGACGTAGACCTCGACGATCTTTCCTATGTGGTCTTTGAATATTGCGTCCACCATTCGTTAGTATGTAGCTCCGGCGTTTTTCAATCCAAAAGATATTTTTCGGTGATGCGAAGACATCAAGTCGATGATGAATGCCGTTTTGGAGCATCTTCCTTGCTCATCAAGACTTGGTGGTATCCCTTATATAGATCCAAGCGAAGATCTCATGGCCACCAATGCCTCCACCTTCTTATCAATATCGGGAGGGATAATGATCCTTTGGGCGGTGTTTATTCATATCGGTATAGTCGACACCATGCGCCACCCTCCTAGCTTTCGAACTATAGCGGGATTAGCCATCCGGTCGGGTACTTGACCTTGAGCAGGATCTTGGCTTCCCAGGTTGGGTCATAGTCCTTATCACCTGCGCTCTGCCGCAAACACCTCTTTTTGTCGAATTGGTTTGGTAGCCGGATCGATGTTGAGTCGATGAGTGATGAGCTCGGGTGACACTCTGTCATGTCAGTGGTGACCATGCGAACCGCCCCTGTATTCCCTCGAAGTTGCATAACATCTTTGTCGAGCGTCGGTGGGACCACAGGTACCGACCTTGATGACCTTGGAGGGATCGTCGTCATATAATTGGAGGTCGTCAGTCAAATCATCTCGGGGTGACAACTTCTGAGGGTTCTGTAATTGCTAGGCCTGAGGTAAGGCCCCATCTTGGGTTGAGATCCTTAGGCATTCTTTCGCTGCTGCTTGATCACCTTGGATACTTAATACTCCCGCCGGGGTGGGTATCTTAACGGTGAGGTGATAGACCGAGCAGACGGCCTTGGTGGCATAGAGCCAGTCTCTTCCGATGATGATGTTATACGGAGAGGGAGCCTTGACAAGGAAGAACTGAATGGCTTTGGTGACACAGGAGCACGCCTCGGTGGTGGGAAGGGTGATGATGCCTTCTGGTTGTATCGCCTCCTGAGTGAAGCTCCGTAGTTTAGATGGTGCTGGATGAATGTGAATCCCTCCGACCTCGAGTTTGTCTAAGCAACTTTGGAAGATGATGCTGACAGAGGCACCGATGTCGATGTAGACCCAATGGACATTTTATTACCCACCTTGCCTTGTATGGTAATAGCATCTTGATGAAGCATGATCTTGGAGTGCAGGTCGTTCTTTGGAAAGCACGACTCTCATCGTCCGAAGTCGTTTGTTTTAGCTCCTCGGGTTGGTTTCAAGCTTTGGTTCTCAATGACGACCTCGTCGCACCCAGTGAAGTCAGGTGATGGCGTAGACTTGTTCCATTCGTTGGGTGAGCCGTCGTCCTCGTCATCATCGAGTACGTCATCTTGAGGTCTCGCCCATAATTTTGCCACATCCGTTCTTTCCTTTGCGCTTCTTGCTTCCCGACTCAGTTGTGGTGCGATCGAGGTATTTCTTAAGCACCCCTCTTTTAACGAGCTCGTCTATCTCCGAGCTCAGAGTTCTGCAGTCGTCGGTATTGTGACCATACCCCTGGTGGTAGTCACAATACTTATCTTTCGACCTTTTCTTGGATCCTCCTTTCATGGGAGGTGGTTTCGGGAAGAGCTCGGTGTGGAGTTCGAATATCTCCGCCCTTGACTTGAGTAGATTATGCAAGTTATTGCCAGGATTTGGCCGAGGTCCCAGTCTAGACTCCATTGGGCCTTTTTTGATTCTTTCGAAGGCACTTCGGCGATCGGTGTCTCTTCCTCGATCATCCGGCTTCTTCTTCTCGATTTTCTGCTCGTCCCATGTCTCTCTCTTTTTACGATCCGACTCGTCCCCTTTAACATAGTTATCCACCAAGGTCCAAAGGCTACCCGCCGTCTTTGGTTTCTCCCTGGTGATTTCTTTGTTTAGTGCGTCAGGTCGGATCCCATTTTTGAATGCGTTGATGATGTAGAGGTCGTTGCTCTCATCGATCTTGAGGGATTCTTTGATGAACCTTGAGACGAATTTTGACATCCTCTCGTCTCGTCCTTGGCGGATGGTGAGTAGGTCGGATGAAGGTTGCTGAGGTGGCATCTTTTAATAGAAGTGCCACTTGAATTGATTCATGAGATCTCTGAAGCTATGTATGTTGTTTTGGCGAAGTGAGGTGAACAACGCCGGGCGTTGGAGACTACCACCTCGGGGAAGATTTTGCACATGTGAAAATCTTCCATCCCCTGATTTGCCATGTTAGTAGTGTAGGCAAAAAGGAAATCTGAGGGATCTCCCAGACCGTCATAAGCGGCGATGTTGAGTGCTCGATATCACTGCGGCAGGGGTGTATCCAGGATTTCTCTGGAAAAAGGGGAGATGATTCGTCCATGTCGGTCGAATCCTATGAGTTCGTTGCCATCCCTTCCAGGAAGAGTGGAAGACCGATAGCGACGTCTATCGTCTCTCTGATGAGGGGATCGACTCCGTCTTTCCTCTCTTTGATCCCGTTCGACCACGCGGGCGTGTTCAGGCGAGCGACTTGGCGGTTGTGCGAGGTGACCCGATTTTCGGGTGACCTTTGGGGTGAATGGTTATGGGCGGCTCGCTGAGGTAATCGACTTCGGACATCATACCGAGGTGATCGTCCTCGGCTATCTCGCTGAGGTGAACGTCCTTGGTTATTTCGTCGGTGAGCGTCCTCGGCTATTGCGAGATGTGACTCTGGCGCCGTGATTGCCAAACTGGGTGTTCTATTTAGGGGTCTTGAGGTTCCCGCTCCATTCGCCCTTTGGCTCAGAAAGATTTGAAATTGGCCCATATGGGCATTGAGGAATTCAGACACGGCTCTGCCGAGGACCTTATGAGATTGGTGAATTGCTTGTTCACCGGCGTTGAGGTCGGCTTCTTCTTCTTCGGTAGGGCGGCGGTCACGAGGGTGTATAGGTAGCTCCTCTATGTAACCTCGGTGTTGTTGTTATCGGCGGCGATTTCTTTTCCCAAATGACTGCGTAATGACCCGGGTTGGGGTCTTGATCCGTCCGTTGCCAGCACCACCGGCAGCGCTAATATTTTCACGAGTCATTACCATTGATTTTGCGTAGAAAACGAAGCTTTTTGTTCGAAGGTTCCCACAGACGGCGCCAATGATAAATCTTGTGTGTGATTTTGCGAAAACGATAAAGAACACAAGAGATTTTTACGTGATTCGATCAAGGTAAAGATCTACGTCCATGGAGGTATGATTCCTCAATACTTTCACTATGTTTGATTACAATGAATGTATTTAAAAACTCTAGTATTCGATAGTTGCTAACCTCTGCTACCTTCAATTTAACCTCTATTTATACATGTTGTGGATCCCTCAAGATTACCATAGATCCCTTGTCTTGTGTGATCCGATCTTTGATGATAGGCTCGATCCTTGAATATCTCCTCCAATATCTTTTCTTAGATTTGGTCTTGAATAGGGTTTAGATGTTGGGCTTTGGGCAACAAATGCGGGCGAGTTGCTAGGCGGGCGAGTTCGCTTGAACTTGCTATTGGACTTGAGCAGTTAGGCCTCATACCCTATCAATGAATTTTTTATATTTTTATGATCTACAATTTTGAGGACACATGGTAGCATGACGACGTCCGGACAATGAAATGTGAGGTTGAAGATTTTTCTTTTTTCACCTTTTATTTGGTCATTACACATGTTTTTATGGTTGTTGAAAACGTCAAATTTATTCTCCACCGAAATGTTTTATGATCTTTTAATTGAAAAGGATAAGCAGTTTATTGCTATTGTAATGCTTTGAATATTGCATTAAAAATCAAGATTGGTCTATAATTTATGATTATTTTCTTTAAGAATTATATAGTTAATGACTTTTTTGGGTGGGGGAGGGGGTAAATATATATAATTTTAATAAAAGAAAATAAAACTGTACAAATACAAGAAATTCCCATGAACTCGGACGAGCTAGGGACGAGAAAATTGCAACTCGAAACAAGCCGAATGGTGGGATAGGCGGAGGCCGGGCTCATCAAAACTTTGTGAATTGTGATTAAAACCCTCATATGCGCAAAAATCTTACAAGGAAAAAGAGTATTGTAGTGTCTTCTACAACCTGGATAACGTCTAACTTCTTCACTAGGATAAAAATCGAGTACAAGATCTGAAATTTTGTCATTTAATCTGCTCATTCTCATGTACTCCCACCATGAAAATATAAGTTTTGTCTTTATTAATGTGCAAACCAAATCACCTGCAAATTCATCTAGGTGTTTACTTTATATGATTAGGTTGGATAGATAATATTAATCCAACATAATCAAGTGTTTACTTGTAAGGATTAACATTTGAGAATATCCCAAAGTCCGAGATTATTTTAATCCTTTGAATTATTCTTTATTAATTTTAATCCAACCAATATAGGTAGGATTAAAATAATCCTCCAAATAAAGGGATACTTATTTATCTCAATTTTAATCTATCACTAATCATTTGTAGTAAACAAAAGATTGATGGATAAAAATTATATTATCATACATTTAGAGAGTGCTTACTTTTCATGATTAGCATTTTGAATGATTGACTATTTGATTGATTAAATTTGTGATAAGATAATTTTTATCTATCAATCATTTATTTACTACAAAGGATTAATGAATGATTAAAATTGAGATAAATAATTCTCCTTTTATTTGGAGGATTATTTCAATCCTACCTATATTGGTTGGATTAAAATTAATGAAAAACAATTCAAAGGAATAAAATAATCTCGAGCTTTGGGATATCCTCAAATATTAATCGTTAAAAGTAAATACTTGATTATGTTGGATTAATTTTATCTATCCAATCTAATCATGCAAAGTAAACACCCCCTAAAATTCATCAAATACTCAATCCTTCAAAATGCTAATCATGAAAAGTAAACACTTACATAATGTATTAGCAATAATTTCTATAGTGATAACATCCCCCTCTACCAAAAATTATGAATCATATACAAACGCCAAATGTGTATTTTTAATTTCTCACATGTATGAGGAAAATTGAAGTTATTTCTTTTGAAATAACACAATTATTTCTCGCTTTGGCCTGATGGGCTCTGTTTGGCCCGACCGATTAGTTAATAGCTCTCACGCCTACCTCTAACCCTAGCATCTATATAATTTCATAATCTAATCTCATCGCGTCCCTCTAATCCAAAGGATGATTAGAGAAGCTGGAGCTTGGAGCAGTGATTACCAAACATTGAATAAGAATAATTAAAGACTTGAACTAATACGTATCGAACTCGATAATCAACCCTATTTACAAGGCAAAAGTATTTTACGGATATAAGGCTATAAGTCCTTAAGCAGAGGTTTCGATAATTCGAGACAGACTCGATTGTCAACATTAATATACAATACTATTCGAGAATATGCGTGGAAAGCATGTGAATGCATATATGACGATATGCACCCAAGGGTTCTTTCTTTCAAACATAATAAATATTCAAAAGACTTGACTACTCATGACTCTCGCTCCATCATCATCACCATTCAATCGCACGTTTAAAAACAAATATGCGGTGAGTACAAATAATGCACTCGATGGCTCATGCGAAATAATTTATCAAGTTTAAATTACTACGCCCATCACGGTAACATACACGAGGTTTTAATTTTAAAATACTCGTGTTTACTAAATATTTTTTCATCATTTTCCATAAATATCGCGGCGAGCATTTTCCACGTATGTATGATCCATATCCACCACAATAATCATTCAACAATTCTCTGTATTGGAGGAGGCCTCTCTCACAGAGGCCGTGACCGACGAGCACCCTTTCGACACAGTCACAAAATAATTAGTGCACAAAATCCGGGCCATCTCGGCACGGGATCTGAATTCTCCATCATCCTTGGGAGTCTTCCAAGAATCTGAATTCAAGCATGTCATAAAGTGGGGCTACCCAACATTATGCATCAACAATCATGGATTGGATACATACATAAAACATAAACATTTTGGGCGTGTAATTAAATAAATCGGTTCATAATTATCTGCTTTCAATAAAACATCATAAATAAATTATTTGGTAAAATTCTACCGGTTTGAGTATAGTAGAGCCACCTTTACTTGAACTTCAAATTTCACTATCGTGCTCTCTTCTTCGTTGCGAGTGAACTTCCGTCCCAGCTTACGCAAAAATGTACGTTTAGTGCGTTGGCACGTTTTCGAGATTTTCAAAGTTCATTCAACTTTGATAATTTAACTAATAATTGAAGTTTGGATGATTCTTTATCGTCTTGTACGTTGAAACGCAGCGTATATCAATAAAATAATTCTCGTATATCGAGAAAGGCGTAAATGATCTACGGTCCCATTTTAACCTTTTAGGTTAAATAATTAGCGATATAATAACGTTATTCAAAACAAGGTTTCAATCATGAAATCTTTTCTCACAATTGAGATATTAGGAGATAAAAGTAATCGTTTTCACGTATTAGCGTATTTAATGACGTATTTAAATGCGTTAATTTGAAAGTCGACCATTTGACTCTTCTTAATAAATTTTCAATAACTCGTATTTTAATGAATAAAATCAATATAAATCGATTTTCAATCGATTTATTTTCATAAAACTTTAATCCTCGATTTTTCACGCAAATTGATAAACTTAATTAATATTTTCTTTCAATATTAATCTTTTAATGCATTAAGCATTATTTACGCTTTTAACGTTATTTAATATAACGTTTAGTAAGTAAACATAATATTCTATGTTTAATAATTCTAGAAAATTTTAATATGTTTAAATTAATTTCTAGACATATAATATATTATTTTCTTG
Source organism: Salvia rosmarinus (assembly GCA_036937905.1). Lineage (NCBI taxonomy): Eukaryota > Viridiplantae > Streptophyta > Magnoliopsida > Lamiales > Lamiaceae > Salvia > Salvia rosmarinus. The sequence goes on along the minus strand of CM072813.1, from coordinate 16,828,158 downwards.
ATTAAAAGGATTTAAAATCCTTAATAAAATCACTATAGCTTTTGGCTATATGATAAAAATTCCATACATGTTCCAAAATTCCTCTAAAATCACATAGTGTATTATTTTACACTATGATCATTAATATCACTATAGAAAATTTTGGAACTCACCTATATCACTATATAGGTCTCGAAAATTCCCAAAATTATCAAATAACTTCCTAAAATTATAATTAAATCATAGAAGGCTCTAACCTTAATTTATAACATAACTATAACCTAAAGTCCATCATATTAAATTTCTACATTAATAATTATATTGTTCAAGGTCACGGTTTCATCGACTCAAACCAAACATTTTATTAAATTCTAATTAATTTACACAATACTTAAACACTATAGTATAACAATATTTCATCAAAGTATTTACTAAAATCAACTAAATCCTCATGAATTCATGCTTGAGAGCTCACGGCATTTGAACATTTGTGAGCAAATAATTTCTAAAATTCTTGATGAAATCATGTAGTACATATTTGATGTCCTAGATCAATATTATGTCATAACATTTCTTAAATTAAAATTGTACAACAACTTACAATTTTCCATATATTTCGGTAGTTTTAACAATATAGCATAGGAATTCTTTAAATTTCCAATAAATCACAACAAGCTCCTACTATATCATATATCATTAATTCATACTCAAAACCTTCAAGAAAATTTTTCGGTACTTAGGAAATAAATTCATAGCATGCTTGAATCAATTTTAAACATGATATATGCTTTCATAAAATCATACTACACATATTTAATGAACAAGTATCATGCTTAGCATAATTCATGCTTAAGAACACATGCTTGAAAATTAAATCTAACCATTAGAAGATTAAAAACTTAGGGTATAATCGAAACTCATTCGATTTCTAACCTCGTTAACGGTATTGATTTGGTGTAGGATGATTAGAGCTCAAGCTATGGAGATGGAAATGAAGAAAATGCCTTGGGTTTTCTTAAGAAAGCTCTCGGCAGAATGAAAGAGAGAAAAGAAGAAGCAAAGTGTTTTTTTTAAGTGTGAAGTGTTCTGTGGTCTAGTGAATAAGTATATATATACTTAGGCAATTTAAAACAAATTGCAAGACACACACACAGACCCTCTCGGTTCTCTCTCTCACAAATGAACACAAATTAGTCAAATGTTGATGTCATGCAAAAATAATATCTCTTACATTCATTAACTACATGCAAAGCTTTATTAAAAGTTTTTGGGAGAAACAATTAAACAAAACAAAACTTTGTATCATGCTTGCACACAAGCCGCCGCCTTTGTGGGGAGAAGAAAATTTTCAGATTTTTGATGTTTCTTGCATGTACAAAGATATTACACTCTATCCCAAATTGTTTAATACATCATCAAGGTGTCTCAAAAGTCAAACAATTCGGCTCTTTCCCAATTTGATCCACTTGTTCATTACTTGATCACATATTATTACCATGTGTAGCAAAACACACGTAAATATGGGTACACTAAATAGCTCACGGCTATTTTCATTCCTTATGTGCTAAACTTTGATTTTTCATGCTAAATACATATATATATATCATAATATATGTTTTAGATGATAATTATATCATAGGAAAAATTTATTGGTACCAAATCATAGGTAGAAAATCCTAATTCTCGATTTAGGGTTTTCGAGAATCATAAATAATCAACAATATAATTCCAAAATTTCTAGCATTAATTCAATGCTAAATACTATTTCAACTATATAAAATAATCATAGGAATTTAAATATCATAATTCCTTGATCGTTAGACTTGATTCTCAAGTCGTCTCAAAACGTTAACGTTTGAAGCGTCTCAACGTTTAAATATCGACTCATCTCAAAATGGTCGTAATAAAACTATAATCACTTTATTAAATAATTCCAATAATAATGGAATTAAATTCTAAGCTTAAAAACTTAGAAAATGTCACGAGCTATAAATATCGATCGTAATCGGCGTAGAATTAATCTGAGTTGAAATCGTTACGCGTTCGTAGTTCTCAATTCACATTAATTCGTGAATTGCACATAGGAATTTATCATTCCAAAATAATCGAAATCGTTATTCGATAAATTATTAATCAAATTATTATAATAATATTCTAATTTACGAAATTAATATCGTAATTAGGCGTTTAAATAATCGGGTATTACATTCCACCCTTAGAGAAATTTCGTCCGAAATTTTCATACCTCGAAGAGATCGGGTATTTTTCTTTCATTCGTCCTCAAGCTCCCCGTGGCTCCTCTTGTAACATGATGATTCTTCCTGACACTTTGACTAGTGGAATAGATTTGTTCTCAATTTCTCGAACCTTGTGGTCTAGAATAGCCGTAGGTTCCTCATTATAGCTCATATCCGGATTGAGGATCACGTCATCTTGATGGATCACATGCTTCGGATCGTACGTATTTTCTCGAGTTGTGATACATGAAAAACATTGTGTCGTTTTCCGGACTTGGCGGAAGAGCCAACCTATAGGCAAGCGGGCCTATTCTTTCTAAGTTTCATAAGGTCGATAAAGCGGGGTCTTAACTTTCCTTTTACTCCAAACCTTATAATCCCTTTAGATGGAGAGACCTTCAAAAGACTTTATCTCCATTTTCAAAATGTAGCTCGGACCCCGGCGTATCAGCGTAAGATTTACATCTATCTTGAGCTTCTTTTATTCTTTGCCTAATTTGTGACGATCTCAATCATCTAGCCTATAGCGTCGAGCCCTAAGATTCTTCTTCACCCACCGTCCCGATGGCGGTGATCGACATTTTCTTCCATATAAGGCTTCATACGGGCCATATCGATCGTCGCTTGATAGCTATTGTTGTAAGCAAATTCGATGAGAGGTAAAACCTCTTCCCATTTTGCACCTCGATCCAAAACTCTGAGTTCTCAACATATCTTGAGTGTTTGGATCGTCCTTTCCGATTGTCCATCGGTTTGAGGGTGAAAAGGCTGTCTTTGAAATTTAATTTCGTGCCCAATTCTTTTTGCAAGCTAGTCAGAATCTTGAAGTAAATTTTGAATCTCTATCAGATGTGATAGTTTTCGGTACTCCATGCAGGGGTACAATTTCATTTACGTACTGCTGGGCTAGCTTATCAGACCCGTGGGTAATCTGAATTGGCAGAAAATGTGCACATTTGGTGAGTCTATCCACTACTACCCATATAGCAGTGTTCCCTCTTTTAGACTTTGGTAAACCCGTAACAAAGTCCATAGCTATATCTTCCCATTTCCACTCGGGTATTGCCAAAGGTGTAGCTTTCGTAAGGGCGTTGGTGTAATCTTTTACTTGCGACAAGCAAGACAACGCCTACTAAAAGAGGTATGTCTCTTTTCATACCTTCCCACCGAACTTTTCTTCAAGTCTTGGTACATTTTGTACTTCTGGATGGGTTTGTATAAGGTGTGTCATGAGCTTCACTCATGATTTCATTAGAAGATCGTTGTTGTCGGGATACAACCTTCCTTCAAATAATAAAGCATTATCTCGGTGCTTCTTGAAAATTCTTGATCCTTCCGTCCTTACCTTGGCTCTTGCTTTTTCTAACTTTTCCTCCATCCTTTGTCCTTCAATGATTCTTTTCCTTAAATCAGACGTCAAAGTGAGTGTAGCAATACAACTCGTGATCATCTCTGGTTGTTCAATTAATTCGATCTTCATTCTTCCAAACTCTTGATGAGTTTTTCTTCATTTGTGAAGAGACATCCCAATTTTCTTGACTCTTACGACTCGAGGCATCGGCTACAGCGTTCGCCTTGCCGGGTGATAGTTTATGCCACGTCGTAGTCTTTTACCAATTCGAGCCATCTCCTCTGTCTCGTGTTCAGATCTCTGCGCTCGAAAAAGTATTTTAAACTTTTGTGATCGGTAAAGATTTCACATCTTACTCGTAGAGATGATGTCTCCATATCTTTAAGGCATGCACTCTGCTGCTAGTTCGGATCATGAGTTGGGTAATTCAACTCATGCGGTCTCAATTGTCGAGATGCATAGGCTATCACTTTTCCATTTGCATTAACACACGCCTAATCCATTTTGGAAGCATCTGTATAGACCACGTATTCTTTATCTCGCTCGAACCGCTGTCTGAGGCGATAGTTAACTTTTCCTTGGCGTCGGAAATTAGCCTCACACTCATCGATCCATGTGAATTTAATTCCTTTTACGAGTAGTTGGGTTATTGGTCTTGCTATCTTGAGAATCCTTGATGAATCTTGATAGTAACACCGCCAATCCCAAGAAACTTCTAATTTCATTTTGTGTCCTCATGATTTCCATTCTTGGACCGCTTCTACTTTGGCGGATCAACTTTAATCCCTTGGTGACACAATAATGTGTCGAGGAACATTACTTCCTTGACCAAAATTCACATTTGCTAAATTTAGCAAAAAGTTGTTCATTCTCAAAGTTTGCGATCTTGTCAGGAGGTGTTCCTTGTGTTCGTCTTCATTCTTTGAATAGATGAGGATGTCATCTATGAAGACTAAGACAAATTTGTCTAAAATGGGTGGAACACCCTATTCATGAGATCCATGAATCTGCCGGCGCATTAGTCGATCGAATGGCACAACTATAAATTCATAGTGGCGTATCTCGTTCGGAAGCGATCTTTGATACATCTTGAGCCGCACTTTAAGTTGGTGATAGCGACTTGAGGTCGATTTTCGAGAACACGCTAGCTCCTCTTGGGCGATCAAACAAGTCATCTATCCTTGGAAGTGGATACTTGTTTTTGAGCGTCATTTTGTTCGATTCTCGATAATCTATACACATCCTCAAGGAACCATCCTTTTCTTTACAAATAACACCGGTGCTCCCAAGGCGAAACACTAGGTGCGATAAAACCTAGGTCCAACTGACTCTTGGTTTGGATTTTCAACTCTTCCGGTTCTTTGGAGCCATTGATGCGGTGCCTTTGACACCGGAGCGATCCGGGTTCAAGTCAATGGTAAACTCGGTTGTCTATCGGGAGGTAATCTGGTAGATTTTCGAAAACATCTCGAAAATTCTCGTACAATCTCTACATCTTCAACTTTTATCGTTGTTCGACCTTCTCCGTTCAAATAAACAAGAAATGCATGGCATCCTTTCTTGTTTATCATACTCAGCCTTGGTAGCGGGTATAATCGAATTTTCTTTCCCATCTTGATTAGTAAAAGCTTGTAGCTTCTTTTCGGGAAAATGGAATGAAATTTTCCTTTCTTTACGGGATTGTAGCATGATTTTCAGCCAACCAATCCATTCCCAAAATTATATCTACATCACCCATGGGTATTATGTTTAAGTTATTCGTCGAACCTTAAGTGATCTAAGTTCGACTCTAGGTTTGGGCAAATATGAGTATGATCATAATCCCTCCTATAGGTGAAGAGATGTTCATATCTGGTTTGCTTTCTCGGATCTAAGTTCGATAGATCTACACATGTTCTTGCTACAAAAGAATGTGATGCTCCGTGTCGAACAAAAGTATAGCAGTGCGTTGAGAAGTGTTCCCATACCCGCGGGTTTCACTGGTTTTGTTCATTTGCCTCCGGTGCGAGCATATGCTCAGCTTGGCCATTTGAGGTGACAGGCGCTGTCCCGTTGATTCTGTTGTGGCTGCTTTCTGTTGGCGTCGGCATTCTTGATTACGCCGTTGCGGTGGTTGTCGTTGTTGTTGTTGTTGAGGCTGCCGCCCTTTGTTGTTGTGTGGTTATTCTTTGCGGTTGAAATTTGGCTGGATAGCCTTGAGGGGTTGGGCATTGCCGGTGATTTAGCCTTCCATTGTCCCGTCGTATCGGGCAACTATTCGCGTAATGTCCCTTCATTCCGCACTTAAAGCAATTTACGGATGGCAAACTCCTTTATGAAACTTACGGCACTTTGGGCGAGGTTGTCCTTACTACTCTTGTGGTCCTCCCATCGGAGGAAAAGAGCGCCTTTTCCATCCACTGCGCCTTGTGGTACCGTGTTTAGTGCCACGGCCGTTTGTTATTCGTATTACCAAAACTTCCCCGGTTAATGTTACTAAAATTTCCTTCCCACTTTCTCTTTCCTTTGTCCCCCATATTTTGTATACGGGTTTGAGTTGTCTTCTCTACGGCATGGTGCCTCGATGTCAAAGCTCGTCAGAGAGCTTGATTGTAAGTCGAGATCTCCATGGTAGCTAGAGACATTCTTATCTCGACCTTAATCCGGACCTAAACTTTTTCGCCATCTTCTTATCCGTATTCACACGATCGGGGCATATCGGGACATATCATGAAAGTGCGATCATAATCTGTTACGGACATCTTTTCTGTTTGATTATAAAATTCTTATTCCTTCCTTTTCGATAACTTTTGAGCGTATTTCTCATCTGATTCCTCTTTAAATTCTTCCCAAGTGAACTCATTCATGTGATCCTGCTTTGTAAAATCTTTCGCGTCGGGCTTCCCACCAAAAGTCGGCGAGTCTGTCGGTTGAAAGGTGTCAGATGACAGCCGTTCTGTCTTTGTGCATCGAAGAAAATCAAATATCCTTTCCATAGCCCTTATCCATTGCTCGGCATTATCGGGCTCCTTTTCCATCAAAGGATGGTGGGTTACATCTGAAATAATTCCTCGATCCTACGATCGGGTGGAGGTGGTGGTGGTTGGGGTATATTCGCGGAGTTACAGTGCATGTGAATTCTTATACGCCTCTACCTCTACCTCTTCCCTTCCCTACCTCTTTGTGCGGGATCCCGTCTTGGCGGCGTTACATTGTTTAAACATCTGATAAATATTGAAAAACATTTTCACAATTAACATATATAATATCATCATACAATTTCTTTTGTAAAGCGACTTTAAACCAAGCTATTTATCACAATATCATTTACGCAAAAGCCCGTTTGGGTTATCATATATACATTAGGAAATTTGTGCCTCAAGGAGGACTATTTTGTACAGCAGTTAATACAAAAAAAATAATGTACAATAGATGGCATTTCAAAAGCTTAACCCGTATTGAACAACATACGGAGTTACATGATAATACAAAATATAAGTGTTCACTTTCCTTTTCAAAAAAAAAAAAAAAAAAATATACATAAGCAACCTACACACATAATGAACTATATCGCACGGACTAAACTTTAGTTATCTTTGGTCATCTAGTGTATCACTCATCCTCATCTTGATCCTCCTCGGGATCCTCCTCATCGTCTGAATCATCATGAGTCGTCGTCATCCGAATCCTCACGGCGGCGTACTCTGGATGGTCCCGCACCATCATCCCCAACCATAGGAATGTCGCGGATCGGACTGAAGTCATCACGATCATCAGAGACTCTAATCCTGGCCGTCTGTCAGTGCGGCTCGGTGGCGATCTTGGGTTGTCATGGGCGGCAAGATCGGGAGCGGTGGGTGTATGGGGTGTCCAATCGACATAGGGGGAAACACTGGCATCCCCAATGCTCTGGGTCGAGACGCCCTCTCTACCTCTGCAAGCCTTCCCTCGTCCTCCAGGAATCTGGGTACTACCGGGTCCACTCGACGAGGTACCTCCAAGTAAAGCCATTCGGGTGACTCATCCCTCCACGTATACTCCCTCGGAGGGAGGTACGGTCCTCTCGGGCTACCCGTGAATCTTGAAGGCGTGGGTCAAATGGCTCACAAATCTCGGTAGATCTGCTGTCGGTCATAGTCCCGCCGTAGCGGTAGATATAATCTCCGGACACTTCCGTGCATAATCTTCCCAATCAACCGGTAACCGCATCAATAGGCGACTGCGCCATCGAAATCGATTACTCCATACTCGTGCGCCTCGCAATGATAGCGAAGGTAGTGCGTGAGAAACTCTCAGATCATCTCGGCATATATCGGTACTCGCGGTACCTATGAATGATCTCTGCGGGGTGGCACTCGGTCAAGCCTCCGATCTAGTGGTGTGTCGAGTCACGGCCATCTCGCCGAGACAAGCGAGCATAAGACAACTAAATAAAGATAACCGATGCATAGATAAAAATAAACTTAACGCATCTAAGCAAGTAGGATAAAGCGGACGGTCTATAAAGCGGATAAACAATCCAAACACATCGATAAGCAGATAATTGTTATATGGAAATTGTTCTCATATACAACGCATGCGTTGTAGCTTTCCTACCATACTAGGAAACATATTATCTAGCGACATAAAAAAATCTTATCATATAACTAAATTCTAGTTCTATAAAACTATGAGCTAGCTTCTGCTGGCTCTCGCGATTTCTGGAGAAGGAAACAGGGATCTTCCTTCATAAGAAATATAGCACAGTCCGTTAAATACGTAGGAGAAAACCATACGCAAATCGGGTCAAGCGAAGGAGAGCGGTCCAAAACAAAATCACTGCGAAGCAGTTTGCCTATGTCGAGGTAAACTGTCCGGGGTGGACTGTACTGATTCTCGTGAATTTTGGAGAAGGAATCAGGGTTCGATCCATCATAACAAATAAAGTAAATTGCGTTAGAGTGCGTGGCGAAAACCGTTCAGTAAATCGGAGTTCAAGCGAAGGAGAGCGGTCCAAAACAAAATCACTGCGGCGAAGCAGTTCGCTGAAGCCGAGGTGCCGAGGACGAACGCCGAGGCCGAGCTGCCGAGGCGAGGTGCCGAGGTCGAGCTGCCGAGGTCGAGCTGCGAGGTCGAGCTGCCGAGGCGAGCTGCCGAGGCGAGGTGCGGGCGGTGCCGGCGGCTGCCGAGGCGGTGCGAGGCAGTGCCGAGGCCGAGGCGCCGAGGCGGAGCTGCCGAGGCGGTGCCGAGGTCGAGGTGCAGTCGAGCTGCCGAGGCGAAGTGCAGGCAGTGCGAGGCGAGGTGCCGAGGCGGTGCCGAGGCGGTGCCGAGGCGAAGTGCGGCGGAGCTGCCGAGGCGGTGCCGGGCGGTGCCGAGGTCGAGTGCCGGTGGAGCTGCCGAGGCGAAGTGAGGCGGGCTGCCGAGGTGAAGTGCCGAGGCGAGCTGGCGAGGCCGAGGTGCCGAGGCGGAGCTGCCGAGGCGAAGTGCCGAGGTCGAGCTGCCGGGTGAGGCGAACTGTACTGACTCTAGAGAATTTTGGAGAAGGAATCGAGAGCTCAGTCCTTCATAAGAAATACAGTACAGTGTGTTAGGAGTATGTGGGAGAAAACCATGCGCAATTGAGTCCGAGCGAAGGAGATCGGACCAAAATAAAATCACTGCTGCCAAGCAGTTCGCCTTGCCGAGGTGAAATGAACGAGGCGAACTGTACTGACTCTAGAGAATTTTGGAGAAGGAATCGAGAGCTCGGTCCTTCATAAGAAATACAGTGCAGTGTGTTAGGAGTATGTGGGCGAAAACCATGCGTAAATTGGAGTCGAATGAAGGAGATCGGACCAAAATAAAATCACTGCTGTGAAGCGATTCGCCCTTGCCGAGGTGAAATGAGCGAGGTGAACACCAAGTAAACGCCTGGTCGGTGCCGGGGTTAATCCATTGAGGTCGCGCAATGCCGGGCGCTCAACTGGTCAGCCGAGTCGAGGTAAACTCGGGTTGACTTCAAGCGAGGTGGAAAGCCTTAGCTTTTCAATTTGAGCTCGATTCTTTTGTTCTCGAAAGAAGAGGAGAATAGTTCGTACATGTGTCCGTCTATGTTCTTTTCAAGAGGATCATGCATCTTATTACGTCTATGTTCCATTCAGGATAACATAGGCATTAATCAAAATCAACATTGAGAAATGATGAATAAATATTTTAAATATGGCGAACATAGTTCGTTTTAAACATCTGCATTTCTTGCGAAAATTTTCAATCATTAATCGATAAATAATCATGGTTATTTACAACCTTTCTCATTTCATTTGTCGATAATGTTCTATCAATCACAAATCATAAATCATTTGTCGATAATGTTCTATCGACAACAACTCAAATTCATAAATCTCAAACTTTTCTTTTTCAAAGAGAGAAAATAATTTACCTTTTTCGGTTGAAATTTGGATGTGATGGAGTGTTGGCGTAGTCGGATGATTTCTAGAAGTCTAGTGACTCAATCTAGACTAAACTTTTGAAAGAAAGTTTAGGGTTCGAGAGAGCAAGAAGCTACGATACCACTCTGTCTGACCTCTAATCGAAGGATGATTAGAAGGCTGGAGCTTGGAGCAGTGATTACCAAACATTGAATAAGAATAATTAAAGACTTCAAACTAATACGTATCGAACGATAATCAACCCTATTTACAAGGCAAAAGTAATTTACGGATATAAAGGCTATAAGTCCTTAAGCAGAGGTTTCGATAATTCGAACAGACTCATTGTCAACATTAATATACAATACTATTGAGAATATGCGTGGAAAGCATGTGAATGCATATATGACGATATGCACCCAGGGTTCTTTCTTTCAAACATAATAAATATTCAAAAGACTTGACTACTCAACATCTCGCTCCATCATCATCATTTCGATCGCACATTTAAAACAAATATGCGGTGAGTACAAATAATGCACTCGATGGCTCATGCAAAATAATTTATCAAGTTTAAATTACTCTGCCCCATCACAGTAACACACGAGGTTTTAATTTTAAAATACTCGTGTTTACTAAATATTTTCTGTCATTTTCCATAAATATCGCTTGGCCAAGCATTTTCCACGTATGTATGATCCATATCCACCACAATAATCATTCACAACAATTCTTATTGGAGAGGAGGCCTCCTCTCACAGACGCCGTGACCGGCCGAGCACCCTTTCGGCTACGATCATAAAATAATTAGTGCACAAAATCCGGGCCATCTCGGCACGGGATCTGAATTCTCCATCATCCTTGGGGTACTTCCGAGAATCTGAATTCAAGCATGTCATAAAGTGGGGCTACCTGACATTATGCATCAACAATCATGGATTGGATACATACGTAAAACATAAACATTTTGGGCGGTAATTAAATAAATCGGTTCATAATTATCTGCTTTCAATAAAACATCATAAATAAATTATTTGGTAAAATTCTACCGGTTTGAGTATAGTAGAGCCCACCTTTACTTGAACTTCAAATTTCACTATCGTGCTCTCTTGCCCGTTGCGAGTGAACTTCACGTCCAGCTACGCAAAAATGTACGTTTAGTGCGTTGGCACGTTTTTGAGATTTTCAAAGTTCATTCAACTTTGATAATTTAACTAATAATTGAAGTTTGGATGATTCTTTATACGTCTTAATACGTTGAAGCGACGCGTATATCGATAAAATAATTCTCGTATATCGAGAAAGGCGTAAATGATCTACGATCCCATTTTAACCTTTTAGGTTAAATAATTAGCGATATAATAACGTTATTGAAACAAGGATTTCAATCATGAAATCTTTTCTCACAATTGAGATATTCGGATAAAAGTGTCGTTTTCACGTATTGCGTATTTAATGAGCGTATTTAAATGCGTTAATTTGAAAGTCGACCATTTTGACTCTTCTTAATAAATTTTCAATAACTCATATTTTAATGAATAAAATCAATATAAATCGATTTTCAATCGATTTATTTTCATAAAACTTTAATCCTCGATTTTTCACGCAAATTGATAAACTTAATTAATATTTTCTTTCAATATTAATCTTTTAATGCATTAAGCATTATTTACGCTTTAACGTTATTTAATATAACGTTTCGTAAGTAAACATAATATTCTATGTTTAATAATTCTAGAAAATTTTAATATGTTTAAATTAATTTCTAGACATATAATATATTATTTTCTTGATTAAAAGGATTTAAAATCCTTAATAAAATCACTATAGCTTTTGGCTATATGATAAAAATTCCATACATGTTCCAAAATTCCTCTAAAATCACATAGTGTATTATTTTACACTATGATCATTAATATCACTATAGAAAATTTTGGAACTCACCTATATCACTATATAGGTCTCGAAAATTCCCAAAATTATCAAATAACTTCCTAAAATTATAATTAAATCATAGAAGGCTCTAACCTTAATTTATAACATAACTATAACCTAAAGTCCATCATATTAAATTTCTACATTAATAATTATATTGTTCAAGGTCACGGTTTCATCCCAACTCAAACCAAACATTTTTATTAAATTCTAATTAATTTACACAATACTTAAACACTATAGTATAACAATATTTCATCAAAGTATTTACTAAAATCAACTAAATCCTCATGAATTCATGCTTGAGAGCTCACGGCATTTTGAACATTTGTGAGCAAATAATTTCTAAAATTCTTGATGAAATCATGTAGTACATATTTGATGTCCTAGATCAATATTATGTCATAACATTTCTTAAATTAAAATTGTACAACAACTTACAATTTTCCATATATTTTCGGTAGTTTTAACAATATAGCATAGGAATTCTTTAAATTTCCAATAAATCACAACAAGCTCCTACTATATCATATATCATTAATTCATACTCAAAACCTTCAAGAAAATTTTTGGTACTTAGGAAATAAATTCATAGCATGCTTGAATCAATTTTAAACATGATATATGCTTTCATAAAATCATACTACACATATTTAATGAACAAGTATCATGCTTAGCATAATTCATGCTTAAGAACACATGCTTGAAAATTAAATCTAACCATTAGAAGATTAAAACTTAGGGTATAATCGAAACTCATTCGATTTCTAACCTCGTTAACAGTATTGATTTGGTGTAGGATGATTAGAGCTCGAGCTATGGAGATGGAAATGAAGAAAATGCCTTGGGTTTTCTTAAGAAAGCTCTCGGCGAGAATGAAAGAGAGAAAGAAGAAGCAAAGTGTTTTTTAAGTGTGAAGTGTTACGTGGTCTAGTGAATAAGTATATATATACTTAGGCAATTTAAAACAAATTGCAAGACACACACTACGAGACCTCTAGGTTCTCTCTCACAAATGAACACAAATTAGTCAAATGTTGATGTTATGCAAAAATAATATCTCTTACATTCATTAACTACATGCAAAGCTTTATTAAAAGTTTTGGGAGAAACAATTAAACAAAACAAAACTTTGTATCATGCTTGCACAAAGCCGTCATGTGTAGGGGAAGAAAATTTTGATTTTGATGTTTCTTGCATGTACAAAGATATTACACTCTATCCCAAATTGTTTAATACATCGTCAAGGTGTCTCAAAAGTCAAACAATTGACTCTTTCCCAATTTGATCCACTTGTTCATTACTTGATCACATATTATTACCATGTGTAGCAAAACACACGTAAATATGGGTACACTAAATAGCTCACGGCTATTTTCATTCCTTATGTGCTAAACTTTGATTTTTCATGCTAAATACTTATATATATATCATAATATATGTTTTAGATGATAATTATATCATAGGAAAAATTTATTGGTACCAAATCATAGGTAGAAAATCACAATTCTCGATTTAGGGTTTTCGAGAATCATAAATAATCAACAATATAATTCCAAAATTTCTAGCATTAATTGATGCTAAATACTATTTCAACTATATAAAATAATCATAGGAATTTAAATATCATAATTCCTTGATCGTTGAACTTGATTCTCAAGTCATCTCAAAACGTTAACGTTTGAAGCGTCTCAACGTTTAAATATCGACTCGTCTCAAAATGGTCGTAATAAAACTATAATCACTTTATTAAATAATTCCAATAATAATGGAATTAAATTCTAAGCTTAAAACTTAGAAAATGTCACGAGCTATAAATATCGATACGTAATCGACGTAGAATTGTCTGAGTTGAAATACGTTACGCGTTCGTAGTTCTCAATTCACATTAATTCGTGAATTGCACATAGAATTTATCATTCCAAAATAATCGAAATCGTTATTCGATAAATTATTAATCAAATTATTATAATAATATTCTAATTTACGAAATTAATATCGTAATTAGGCGTTTAAATAATCGGGGTATTACAAATACACATTGAAAACCCACAAGCACATCGATCTGCTTGGCACTATGAAAAAATTGCATTCATCTTGATGGGTTATGGCCCAACCGCTCGGAGCCCAGCGGCGAGCCCAACCCAGTGGGCACGACCTAATAATGCCCCAGCGGTTAAGCTAAAGCCAGCGTCTAAACCCTGTCAAGACCAGGTCAGGCGGAGATCGTGGTCGGTTATGGAAGGAGATCGTGATCGATTATGGAAGGAGATCGTGGTCCCGCAAATCGAGGGATCGTGCAAGATCCACAAACATGTATAAATAGAGGTTAAATCGACGGTAGAAGGGTTGACAACTTATTGAATATAGAGCTTTTAGATACACTCATTGTAATCCGATTATAGTGAAAGTATTGAGGATCATCACCTCCGTGGATGTAGATCTCATTCTTGATCGAACCACGTAAAAACTCTTGTGTTCTCTATTGCTTTTCTTGAATCTCGTCTATTTACATACACTAGATTTATCATTGGCGCCGTCTGTGGGAACTTTTGAACAAAAAGCTGCGTTTTCCTACAACTCAATGGCAGAACTTCGTGCAAACGCTAGCACCGCCGGTGGCGGCAACAACCGCACGTAGGGCGATCGGTAGTCCACGCAGCCGCGGAAAGGGATCGCGGGCGCCACCCGTGGCAACACACCGAGGGTTACATGGAGAACATTCCTATACACCCTCGGGATCGCCGCCTAACGAAGAGGAAGATGCCGACCTCAATACCGGTGAGCAGCGGTTCACCGATCTCATGAGGTTCTCGGCCGTGCGGTGTCCGAGTTCCTCAGCGCAAATCTCGGCCAATTCGAGTTTTCTCAACGGATGACAAGCGGGCGGGCACCTCAAGAGCACGAGCTGGTAGTTCTGGCGCGGGTCGTTCGCCCCGAAGTGATCAACGCCACCTCGGCACAATAGCGAGAACACGTACATCGCCCGCCGCCAAGTCGATCACCTCTCGGGATGGTCGCAACCATTCGCCCCGCGTCACCCGCATGGTCGCTCTCCACCTCGAGCACGCCGTCCGGGGCCGGCGGGGCGAAGAGAGGAGAGCGGGCGAACTCCCCTCGAAGAGGCGATAGGCGCGTTACCGATCTCCGCCCCTCAGGAGAGATGGCAATGATCTCCGGGGTTCGACACTGCACGGGATAATCATCTCTCCTTTCTCCGGAGAAATTTTGGACACACGCCCCGTGCCGATACAGGCACCCAACATCGCCGCCACGATGGTCTTGGGGACCCTCCGACTTCCTTTTCGCCACACCACTAACATGGCGAATCGAGGAATGGAAGATTTTCATATGTGCAAAATCTTCCCGAGTCTTGATCTCAACGCCCGACGTTGGTTCACCTCGTTCCGCGAACAACATACACCGCTTGAGGATCTCATGGATCGGTTTAAGTGGCGCTTCTGCGAAGATGCCACCTCGGCGAGCCTTCGTCCGGCACGCTCACCATCCGCATGAGGGCGAGAGGAGCGATGTCAAATTCGTCTTAAGGTTCATCAAAGAATCCCTCAAGATCGATGAGAGCAACGACCTCTACATCATCAACGCGTTCAAAATGGGATCAGACCTGGCGCACTGAATAAAGAGATCACCCGGGAAAAGCCGAAGGCGGCTGGTCGCCTCTGGACCACAGTCGGCAACTACGTCGAAGGAGGCGAGTCGGATCGGAAGAAAAGATAGATCCGGGATGAGCGGAGGTTGAAAGAAAGAAGCCGGATGACCGAGGTCGGCGTCGGTGAAGTGCCTTCGAGAGGATCAAGAAGGGCCCGATCGAGTCTAGGCTAGAACCTCGGCCAAACCACAGCGGCGGCAACGCCTCATCCGCTCAAATCGAGGCGGAGATATTTGAGCTCCTGTTGAGCTCTTCGAAGCCCTCCTATAAAGGAGGATCGAGAAGAGGTCGACGGAGAGTATTGTGACTATCACCAAGGGTATGGTCACAATACCAAGATTGCGTAAACTTGGGCTCGCGGATCGATGAGCTCGTCGAAGGATGGCGCTTAAGAAATACCTCGATCGACACGGGCGGGGAACAAGCGCGAGAGGAAAGAATGGAGGTGGCAACAATGCGGGCCGACCTCGACGACGACCCAACACGAAGGCGGCGGGGCGAAGGTCCCAATGCGATGGGCGGTCTACGCCATTCTGGGACTGCCCATAGGAGCAGCGAGGTCGTCGTTGAAAAATAAAGCTCGGAGGCGGTCCCGGGAGCGAATAATAAGCGACTCGGGACGGTGAGAACATTGTGTTCTCAAAGATGACCAGTGCCCAAGATCATGCCCGCGGGATGCCATCACCATACAAACCGTGGTGGGCAACAAGAACGTCACGGGTCTACATCGACATTGGTGCCTCCGTCGGCATCATCTTTCGTAGTGCTGGATAAACTCGGTCGGTGGGATTGAAATACATCCCGCACCATCCCAGTGCGAGCTTCGCTCGAGGCGGTCAACCCGAGGCGTCATTACCCTTCCAGGTTATCGTAGGCCGTGCTCCTGTCGGTCACCAAGGCCATTCAATTCTTCTTGGTCGAGCTCGTTCTCCGTATAACATCATTCGGGAAGAGGCGGCTATCGCCACCAAAGCCGTCCGCTCGGTGTACCACCTCACCATCAAGATACCCGCACGGTGGGAGTGCTAAGCATCGGGGTGACCAAGCGGCGGCAAAGAATGCTACGGTCTCGACCCAGATGTGGCCTTACCTCGTGCCTAGCAATTATAGAACCTCGAGGCGACACCGGGACGACGACGAGAACCTTCAACTATGCGGCGATGACCCTCCAAAGTCGTCAAGGTCGGCACCGGGTCCAGCAGATATTCGACGGATGTCATACGACACGATGGAATACGAGGGGCGTGTTCGCGTGGTCCCCACTCGACATGACACGAGTGTCACCCGAGCTCATCACTCATCGCCTCAACATCGACCCGGCCACCAAACCGGTTCGGCGAAGAAGAGGTTTCACGACGAGGCCACCGGTCGTAAAGGCGGTGACTCGACTCAGGAGGCGAGATCTATTCGAGGTCAAATACCCGACACGGATGGCTAATCGATCGTGGTCAAAGCTGAGGAGGAGGGTGGCGCGTATGTGTCGACTATACCGAGCCTCAACAAACCGCCCAAAAGATTGCTACCCCTCCCGATATTGACAAGAAGATAGAGGCGGTGGGCCACGAGATCTTCGATTTCTGGATCTATACAAGGGGTACCACCAAGTCCCGATGAGCGGAGGATCTCCAAGGCGGCGTTCATCAACGACGGTGTCTTGGCGCATAGAAAATGCCTTCGGCACGCGCGAGCTACCTACGGAGGATGGTGGGCGCTATATTCAAAGATCATATAGGGAAGATCATCGAGGTCTCGTCGATGATATCGTGGTCAAAAGTCGAAAGGCGAAAATTGCGGCGACCTCAAAACTATCCTCAACTCCTCGGTCGGTCAACCTCAAGCTCAACCCCAAAGTGCACATTCATGGTGAAAGCGGGAAATTCACGGGATGTTGGGTTTCTCGAAGAAGGCAGGCGAATCCACTAAAGGTCAGCGGTGCTTGACATGCAGTACCAAAATCATCCGTGAGATCCACAAACTCACGGATGTCAGGTCAGCCTCATAGATTCCTATCTGGGGCCGAGAAGCGACTTCTACCCTTCTTCAAGATCTTAAGGAGAGCTCAGGACTTCGCTGGCGGGAAGAACACCACGTCGTCTTCACTGTTGAAAGAGTATCTCATTGACACGCCCGACCGGCCCCGGAAAGGCGAGCTTCTTTCTTTATATTTAGCCACACTCGGATGAGGCGATCGGTCTGGCATTGGTGCGAGATGAGATCGGACGACAACTCTCCATCTACTTTATTGCCGAGCTCTCAAAGGATCGAGGCGGTACACCGGCCTCGAAAAGATAAGCGTTAGCTTTGGTGAGCATGCGACGTCTCAGGCCTTACTTTCAAGCCCATTCCATCCAGTCTTGGTGACTTACCATCGAGACAAGTTTTGTCAAACACGAGTCATCCGGACGTATAGCCAGTGGGACTTTGGAGCTCGGTGAGCATGACATTTCATACTCCCAGGCCGGCCATAAAAGGCGAGCCCTCATTGATTTCTGGTAGAGGCCAAATTTACCGAGGTCGATCCTACCAAAGAGGCCACTCCGACCTCCGCCCTTCTGACGGAGGAACCCCCCTAACCCACCACGATTGTTGGCGGATGTACGTGGATGGGGCTTCATGCAGCGGTAGCGGGCGGGCATCCTGCGCCTGGCCCGACAAACAAGTGACCTATTCACGGTTTACCTTCCGACCACAAACAACGAGGTGGAGTACGGAATCGATCTCGAGACTCCGCCGCAAAGGAATTGAAAGTGGAAAGATCCGGATCTTGGAGATTCCCGGTCGTGGTAAACGAGTCTGGCGAATCTGAGGCGAGGAGGATCGGATGAAGCAATACCTTGAGAAGGCGAAGGAGATCTGACCTCATTCGGTATTCGCAATTTATCGTATTCCACGAGGGAGAGCAGTTGGTGACATCCTCGATAAGTTGGCCGTCATCAACAAATCCTCCGGTGGAGAAGTTCATTCGAAGCATTGTCGAGTCCGTCGGCATCATCGAGATAGAGCCGGTGGATGTCTCCCATAAAGGCTACCTAGAAGAAGGTGCACTACCTCGGGATCGGCTCGAGGCCAAAGCGATGATGGTCAAATCCCAAAGTACCTCATGCATGAAGGCACTCTCTACGAAATCCTACCTTGACCACTCACGAGGGTGCCTTGGGCGGAAGAGGCGGATTACGTGCTAAGCGAGATTCACATGGGATCTTGCGGAAGCCACGCCGGATCACGAGCTCTCTCAAAGAAGACACGAGGTCGGGGTATTCTTGGCCCACCTCGTCCAAGATTCGACCAGAGCTCGTCAAAAGTGCCCGGCGTGGCGACTTCACGCCACTCAAGAAGCTACCTCGGACCGACCTTAGTAGCCTTGAGTCCGTGGCCTTTCATGCGATGGGAATCGACATCGTTGGCCCTTCGACCGAGCACCGGTCGACCGATGCTTGGTCGTAGCTATAGACTACTTCACAAAATGGGTCGAGCGGAGCCACTTTCGAGCCTCACGGCGAAAGATTCGAGACATTCGTGTGGAAAAACATAGTTTGTCACTTGGCATACCGCATGTTTTGATCTCGGACAACGGCACCCGTTAAGTCGACAAAAACTTCAAAGAATGGTGTGAAGAGCTCGGATCAAGCAACATTTCACCTCGATCGCACACCCACGGCGAATGGTCGACCGAGGTGACGAACCGCACGATCGTACAAGGATTGAAAAGATGTTAGACCGAGCTAAAGGTGATTGGGTGAAAATCTCCTCAAGTCCTCTCGGTCCCTGAGCAACACCTCGGACTGCGCGCGGAGAAACCCCTTGAGTTTAGTCTGGGACCGAGGCATCATACCGGTGAGATCGGCGCACCGAGCCAGCGTGCTCTTCACTTCGACCCGACGGCACGGCGAGGAGGACCTACGGGTCAACCTTGATGCTCTAGAGGAAAAACGCAGCTCGCCTTTATAAATGAAGCCAGTACAAGTGTCGGTGCAGGTACTACAACAAGAGGGTAAAGCCTCCACGCTCCAAGTAGGCGACCTCGTCTGCGAAACAATGAAGCCGATAAAGCCGGCGTCTTAATAAGTTAGATCCACATGGGAAGGCCCATACCGCATTCACGAAGACCTCGGCAAAGGGCCTATAAGCTTGCTCACCTATCGGTGCACTTATTCCCGAACACGGCATATCACTCATTTGAGGAGGTATTTTACATAGCTTTGATTTCAGATCGGCATCATGCTAGCCTATTTTCGCTTTGCGAAGTGCGATGTTATATACTTATTCAATAAAACATTTGTTTTTCTAATGAGTATTTCACTCGTCTCATCTTATATCTATGTGAACATCCATTCGGATAAACCACAATTAACCTTCAAAGGGGCGCCCTTGCGAAGATGGCACATCTGAGAGAACTCATGAACTTGAGCGCTCGTGCAGGCATACAGATTACTCATTAAATTGAATGTCTACATGCGAGGCATACAGATAACTCATTAAATTGAACATCTACATGCAAGCGGCGTCCGGATCGGATCTCGTCAATTTATACCCCTTTATTTGGGAAGATATACACTTGTAAATAGTATGAATACATTTACGGCTAAAACCAAGTCCTAAGCTATATTTGTACCTCTAGGGAAAAATATACACTTGATACAAAGCTAAATACATTCACTAGTATACACCAAGTCTAAGCTATATACAAATCACTCGGACTTAGAGCTCCACCGCCAAGTCTCACTGAAGCTACACCAGTTCGAGACAAAATCCCCGGGTCGGCGATGAACACCCGGGATGAACTCGGTGCCTTCCACCCAGTCGATGAGGTCGGTGCCACCGCGGCCTACTCGGTGCACTGAGCAGTAGCAGATGGGCCCCGACCTGAAGGGGCTCCGGAACCCCGGCACGAAGGGCACTCCGGGCGAAGTGGACTTGCCCTCGAGCTTGGCGCTGGCGAGGTTAAGACCCGCCACGACCTACCGTCCTTCCTTGCCGACCTGAGGTCCTCGGGCGCCTTGCACCGCCGACGGCCGACCCCAGTTGCTCTCGTCGTGGCGGACCAGCAAGCCGGAACGCCGGCATGGTCGCGATAGCTGCCCCCTCGGGCTTTTCAGCAGTTGGGCGGTGTGGACTCACTGCGGGGTGGGGCATGCATCGCTTGTGGGCGAGCTCGTAGATCCGGACGTCTTCACAATGGAGTCGAGGCGATCTTTAAAATTTTGCTATTAGGCCCTCGCCGTCCCTTAGCACCATGCCCGGCGAAGCAAGCTCTGCACTCGATCATCGGTCTACGATATGGTAACTCCACGGATCGGTGGATCACTCTTCATATTGAGCGTGTTCTCCGAGATCCGAGGCGACTTCCGTCGTTAGCTCGAGTTCTTCCTCGCATTGCATCAGCGTCCCAAATAACGTCGGAGATACATCAACCCTGGACTTGAGATGTATGATCCTTAGCTTTAGAGTCTCATTCTCGGCCCGGAAGGTGGGCCACCGCATTCGACCTCTTGCGGTTTCTTCTTGACCCGGTAGATGATGCGGTGGCGTCCATCTTGACCAAAGTGCGGGTCATTTCGGCGATCGACTCTTCCAAAGCAAAGACCTCTTCGTCCTTCTCGGCCCAAGGCACACGGGCCTCTTTTAGCTTAGTCGACAAATCATGATCGAGTCAGGGTATTGAGAAGTGGAGTGCTAAAAATAAAGGGACAACATACATTTTAAAAGTTGTATTTATTATTATTCACCAAAGTGGGAAACTTTACAAGGCTCGGGATCTATCGACCAGAAAAACAACCTATTACAGTAGGTCCACTGACCTCAGGCTCTTTGCCGGACTCACCAACCTCCTGTTGACCCTGCTGCTGCTGCTGCTGTTGACCCCCTTCAGGGGGAAGCTCTGAGCTCGGCTCCGCCTCCCCGGCTTCGGCCCGCACCTCGACGAGAAGCTCCTGAAGCTCAGGGTCTTCATCAACCTTGCATTGAGTAACTGCCTCGGCCGTCAGAAGGGAGGTGGAGGCCGCCAAAACCTCCAGCACGGGGAAAGAACCGACCTTGGAGATCACCGGCGTACTCGCTTATACATTGCCGGGCGACCTCGACCCGACCATGCTTGACCTTGTCGAAGCCGGGCATGGCAACCGCCGGCTCCTCCGGTGGTGCGACACCACCCGTCCACGAGCACGGTGGCGGTCGGAGATGAAGTCGAGAAGCTCTCGACTCGGCGAGCTTCTTGGCGAAGGCCCTCAACATTGGCCCCGACTGCCAAGACATAGCCTTCTCTCGTCGACGAGCTCCTTTTCTCCCCGGCCGCCTCCGCCGCGCCTCGCCGAGCTCCGCCGGCGACCTCCAACGCCAGCTTTCTTCTTGGGCGGCCTCGGCGGAACCCTCGCGGCATCGACTTCCGCCCTCGCGGTGCCACGGTGATATCGACATCTGCTTGTGCAGTGAGTGCAGCCTCGCCGCCCGCTCGCTCTAACGCCTGCGCGAGAGTAGCTCTCGGTGATGTACCCGCGGCGTGTTGCAGCTCCCCAATCACCGTGCTCACTTCACGGAGAGCGAGAACAAGTTAGTACGCATCACAGGCGAGATAAAAGAAGTATGGAAGAGATCTATACCTTGGGGAGGGATACGGCCGAGGTGAGGCCGCGCCTCGTCTGCGATACGGGCATGAGTATGTTTCTCAAGGCGGACTCGACTCGGTGAGACAGCATCATCGATGAGACTAAGATCGTCAACCACCACTGGGGTCTTGGCGGGCTCGATCCGCCTCTTCTTCTGGGGCGCCTTGCTCGGCGATGATGAGGCGCTTCTTTCGTGGCTCGACTTCACTACACAACAGAATAAAATTTTGTTAACACGGTGAGATCGGACATATGAGGAATAAGAAAAGAGGTGCCTCACCCTGACTCAGGCCAGACCACGGGGCCTTTGACCTATGTATGCTCGATCGGCATTATTCAGTGCGTCCTCGGTGAAACTTACGAAATTTCACCGAGCATGTTGAGTTGATCCTCTATGTGGCCGAGTGGCTTCACCTTCATCTTTCATTCTACCCAGCCCCCACTCGTAGCTCGGGTGCCCATCACCCTCAAAAGAAATATTTATTTTGGCTGCGGCACCTTGGCGGCTAGCTACCCCTAAACAGCGCCGAGGTGAAAAATAGTACACCTCTCCGTATTCTTGGCTAAAAATCGCATCAAAACTTGAGGAGAACTCCTCGCCTAGGCCATAACAAGAAAGCCCCATGCCGACCACCGACCTAATGGAGTTTGGGGTAAATTGGCATATGGAATTTGGAAATACTCACGAATGTGCAAAAAATGGGGCTAACGGAACCTAAGACCAGCCTCATGGCGCCTACATACCGTTATGAACCCCTCGGGAGGAGCCAAAGCTCGGTCACGGGATCCCGGCAGCACCACCAGGCCTCACGTGGAAGGTGGCATTCATGCCTACTCTAATTACGTCGGCGGCGGTCGAGGCGATCTAACGTCCTTGACCTTATAATCATCCCAAGCGGAGAAACTTATGGCACCTTAGCGCTAATACCCGGTGACCTACCCTCCAGGTATGACACATATAATCCTAATCTCAATAACATTTTGGGAGTGGGAGATGAATGGGCGACGCAGACCCGACAAAGAAGAAGATCTGAAGTCATACTTACTTTAAAGGAAGGATTTCGCCCGATGAATTTGAGAAAGGATTTACAGCAAAACTCGAAAATCTTTTGCTGGAGCGATGGGGAAGAAGAAAGTGAGCAGTTTCTCATTCGGGCCTATTTATAGTACAAATGGGCGCCCAAACTTGCCGTTTCAACTTCCCGTGGCTAATGCGATTTGATGTGGAGTAGGCGTGCGCAGCGTTTGAGCACCTACCAACCGTATGCAGCGTATGGCGTGATCAAGGATGCGGCGACACCGGTCTAATCGTGCAATCATCACTCGACTACGGACCTCGGCCTTTCTTCCGGCGGCGTCGCTATCCGGCGTCGACGACTCGGTCGGTCCCGGTATCGTCGAGCAGATATCGCTATCAAGCTCGGTCCTCGGTATCATCTAGAAAGATATCGCTACCCAGCTTGGACCTCGGTATCATCCAGACAGATATCGCTATCAAGCTCGGTCCTCGGTATCATCCAGACAGATATCGCTACCCAGCTCGGACCTCGGTATTACCCAGCCGGATATCGCTATCCAGGTCGGACCTCGACATCCTCCTGCAGGACATCTCAGAGCAATGACAGACGACTCAGTTCGGTCCTCGACAAGCGGTGCACGCCCAGACCGACAAACCGCCAAACTCAGTTCGGACCCAGATCGTCAGATCCGGCCCTAACGTCAAAAAGACAACACCTTCGACAACAACCTCAGCCGAGCACCAACCAGCCTCGGCAAAATACGATCTTCACCTCACCTCGGCATAGTTGTTACTCGACTATTTGGGGGCTATGATGGGATATGTTGATCGTTCGGGCCCATTGGCGAGCCCAACCGAGTGGGTCGACCTAATGATGACCCCGCGGTTAAGCTAAAGCCAGCGTCTAAACCTGTCAAGACCAAGTCAGGCGGAGATCTTGGTCATCATGGAAGGAGATCGTGATCGGTTATGGAAGGAGATCGTGGTCCCCAAATCGAGGATTCGATGCAAGATCCACAAACATGTATAAATAGAGGTTAAATCGGCGGTGAAGGGTTGGCAACTTATTGAATATTAGAGCTTTTAGATACACTCATTGTAATCTGATTATAGTGAAAGTATTGAGGATCATCACCTCCGTGGACGTAGATCTCATTCTTGATCGAACCACGTAAAAACTCTTGTGTTCTCTATTGCTTTTCTTGAATCTCGTCTATTTACATACACTAGATTTATCACCTACTTTTCTAAATCTTTCATTTGAAACCTTTTATAATATGACTAGTATATAACCCGTCGAATTTCGACGGGAAATCAATTTACATTATAATTTATAAGTATTAGTATTTCGATAATTTATCGAAAGAAGCGTTTAATCTCGTATAGAATGTATATATATGTATATGTCCAAAACTCGACTAAAGATTAATTTTACTACTCCGTCTCGTATTAATCTCGTATAGTAATAAGTCGTTAATTCTTGAATAAAAAGAGGTATATATTTAGATATAAAATATTTTCAATCATCGAACCCATTTAGAATGTATATGGATGTACCTATTTCAAATCCGCAAAAAATAACTTCACTACATATTCTCATCTTAAACCAATATAGTGATACTCATAATTACTCAAACCCAATTAAATTTATAAATCCAAGTTGTTGCAATAATTTGTATTACTCGTTCCTTTATCAATCTCGTAAAGTAATACATGCTAATTACATGAATTAAAAAGGTCATATATTTGAATATAACAATATTTTCATCCACTTGGCCCCGTTTAAAATGAATATCATGAATTAAAAAGGTTATATATTTGAATATAACAATATTTTCATCCACTTGGCCCCGTTTAAAATGAATATACATTTACTAATCTCAAATTCGATTAAAATAATTTTACTACAAATTCTTGTCTCAAACTAACATGGTGATACTCATAATTACTTGATCCCGTCTAAAATTACAAATATAAGTTGTTACAATATTAGGTACTACTCGTTCACGTTATAGTCTCATAAATTAGTTTCCACAAATTATCCGAATTAAAGATGTCATATATTTAGATATAAAAATATTTTCAACCAACTGATTGTCTATAATATATTTGTAATCGATCTGATTAAAGTGACTATAGATTAAATGAATAATTAAAGTATAAATTTCAAAATTATAAAATCTATGAAATTAATTTATATATATGTATATGCTCCAAAACTGATTAAAGAATAAATTTACTACTCGTTCTCATACCAATATCGTATAGTAACAACATTAATTTATCTAAATTAAAGAGGTCAATATATTTAGATACAAAAATATTTTCAACTATGCGAACTCATCTAGAATGTGTTTACATGTACTCATCTCAAACTCGATTAAAAATGATTTTACTACACATTCTCGTCTCATACCACTATAGGAGTACTCATAATCACTCAAATCCAATTAAATTTATAGATCTAAGTTGATATAACAATTACATTACTCGTTTTTTTATCAGTCTCACATTGTAATACTTGCTACTTACTTGAATTAAATAGATCATTTCGATATGAAAAAAAAATTATTTACCTTGATGCGTCAGAATGTATATACATATATTCATCTCAACTTCAACTAAAAAATAATTTTACCATCCGTTCTCGTCTCAAAATCAGTATAATAATATTCATCGTTACATGAACTCGTTTAAATTTATAAATATAAGTTGTTACAATAATTAATAACTCCAAATCCAGATTATGTAGCTAAAAGATTGAAAATAAAAGGTTCATATAATCTCGCATAGTTAAAAGAATAATAAGAAGATAACAATTGAAAATTAAACAATTTAATAAAATGTTTGTTCATGTTGTGGATACTTCAACTTTATCAATTGATCTTGTTATTGATGTAACATAATTAAAAATTATGATTGCACTAAAAATGATATTAACTTCTAACTTTATTTTGAAATTCTACTTATTGCACTTTAACATTATTAATTGGGTCTTCTAATATATTTTTCTAACTCCTCTAGTCATTATTTGTTTATAAATTTTTTAACATGCAACTATATCATTATTTCTATCTCAAATTATATATATATATATATATAGAAAATATAAATTTAGATATTTGTGCTATCACGTATACATGCAATTAAGGTAAAATCTATGTATAATTACCTAACTAAAATGTGACTAATACTTTTTGACAACTACAATTCTATGTCTGTATAATGCAATTGATAATATGTTATGATTGTATAATATAATAGATAATACTTGAATAAATAGGTTACCATACAAGTGCCTAGAGAAACGGAAAATTACAATTAAATGCATTCATTTTTATAATTAAATGTATTCTTTGGTTGATAATCATTAGAAATAACATCTAAAGTTAAGAAGACATAAACTTGAGAGTTTAGATAATTAGAAATCTAAAATTCTTGTCTCGCCACGTAGGACTGGAGATGAATGAGATTATAGGAATGCGTATCAGATTAATAGATATATATAAATTTCGATATTTGTGCTATCACGTATACATGCAATTAAGGTAAAATCTATGTATAATTACCTAGCTAAAATGTGACTTATACTTTTTGACAACTACAATTCTATGTATATATAATGCAATTGATAATATGTTATGATTGTATAATATAATAGAGAATACTTGAATAAATAGGTTACCATACAAGTGCTTTGAGAAACGGAAAATTACAATTAAATGCATTCATTTTTATAATTAATGTATTCTTTGGTTGATAATCATTAGAAATAACATCTAAAGTTAGGAAGACATAAACTTGAGAGTTTAGATAATTAGAAATCTAAAATTCTTGTCATGCCAAGTAGGACTGGAGATGAATAAGATGATAGGAATGCGTATCGGATTAATAGATAGATTAAAGAGGTCAATATATTTAGATACAAAAATATTTTCAACTATGCGAACTCATCTAGAATGTGTATACATGTACCCATCTCAAACTCGATTAAAAATTATTTTACTACATATTCTCGTCTCATACCACTATAGTAGTACTCATAATCACTCAAACCCAATTAAATTTATAGATCTAAGTTGTTATAACAATTACATTACTCGTTTTTTTATTAGTCTCACATTGTAATACTTGCTACTTACTTGAATTAAATAGATCATTTCGATATGAAAAAAAATTTATTTACCTCGATGCGTCTAGAATGTATATACATATACTCATCTCAACTTCAACTAAAAATAATTTTACCATTCGTTCTCGTCTCAAAATCAAGTATAATAATATTCATCGTTACATGAACTCATTTAAATTTATAAATATAAGTTGTTACAATAATTAATAACTCCAAATCTAGATTATGAAGCTAAAGATTGAAAATAAAGGTTCATATAATCTCGCATAGTTAAAAGAGTAATAAGAAGATAACAATTGAAAATTAAACAATTTAATAAAATGTTTGTTCATGTTGTGGATACTTCAACTTTATCAATTGATCTTGTTATTGATGTAACATAATTAAAATTATGATTGCACTAAAATGATATTAACTTCTAACTTTATTTTGAAATTCTACTTATTGCACTTTAACATTATTAATTGGGTCTTCTAATATATTTTTCTAACTCCGCTAGTCATTATTTGTTTATAAATTTTTTAACATGCAACTATATCACTATTTCTATCTCAAATTATATATATATATATATATAGTAAATATAAATTTAGATATTTGTGCTATCACGTATACATGCAATTAAGGTAAAATCTATGTATAATTACCTAACTAAAATGTGACTAATACTTTTGACAACTACAATTCTATATACGTATAATGCAATTGATAATATGTTATGATTGTATAATATAATAGAGAATACTTGAATAAATAGGTTACCATACAAATTACTAGAGAAAGCGGCAAATTACAATTAAATGCATTCATTTTATAATTAATGTATTCTTTGGTTGATAATCATTAGAAATAACATCTAAAGTTAGGAAGACATAAACTTGAGAGTTTAGATGATTAGAAATCTAAAATTCTTTTCATGCCACGTGGGGTGGAGATGAATGAGAGGATAGGAATGCGTATCGGATTAATAGCTAGATAAACTGCCTTTATTCCCCTTTTTAAAAAAAAGACAATTCTTGTTCCAAATCAACTAGAACTTTCAGTTGTGTTCACACGTTAAACCCTTCATATGTGATTTCATACAATTATTCGATTCAACAAAAGAATTCCGATATTGATGGCTAAGGGTGGTAAACGGTTAGGTTTCGATTAAACAAATCGAATTTCTTCGAAAAAATGGAACAGAAACCGAATTGTTTTAAATTTTCAGTTAACCGAAAATAGATAGGTTTTGATGGTTCAGTTTTTGGTTAACCGAAAAACCAAATTAAAATTAGTTAATAATTAAAATAAATAAAATAATAATTAAAAGTTGAAACTTTTAAAAATAAATAAAAATATTTAACAAATAATTAAAATAATTAATAAAATAATAATTTAAAACTTATTCTTCGAATTTTAATTAATTAATTAATAATTAAAATAATAATTAAAAAAAAATCGGTTCCAAACCATTCGGTTATAGGTTAACCAATAACCAATTTTTTTTTCAATTCTGG
The DNA here is from genome assembly GCA_036937905.1 of Salvia rosmarinus. Taxonomy (NCBI): domain Eukaryota; kingdom Viridiplantae; phylum Streptophyta; class Magnoliopsida; order Lamiales; family Lamiaceae; genus Salvia; species Salvia rosmarinus. The sequence goes on along the minus strand of CM072813.1, from coordinate 16,799,370 downwards.
AACCGAAAATCGAACTGATAACCAAATTATCAGTTTTCAGTTAACCGAAATAGGTTGGTTCCAATTCGATTCCAATTCTAATTCAGAATCAAAAACCGTTTGGACACCGCTATTGGTGGCTACAGCTAATACTTTCCCATGTGATGGCAAAGATTTTGTTATGTGATAGAGTCGGGTTAAATTTTTTTAATAATTATTATCTTGTTAAACGTGGATCGATAGTAAATGGCACTCTTCGTACAATTTGATGGAATGATGATGGAATAAGCCTGCAAATCAAGCCTGGTGAGGTTCTTCGGGGAGAGATTCTGATGTTCAAGTTAAAACGTATGAGAAGTGTTTTATGATATGAGAGATTCGTAAGAATCATGATGTTTTCGAATGAGAGTACATGAATCTCGCATACCTGATATTCTATGTAGAAGGGTATTTATAGAGATGTAGGGCGAAAATTGGGATCAGCGTCATGCATGAGATAGTGCTCCAATATTTTGGGCGATGAAAACATGGGGTCATGGCGGTTATGTGGCGCTCGATCATAGGCGGAGATGCCTCGGCTCACGAGGTGAGGCATCTGAAGTACGAGGACTTTAACGATGTGAGGCCTCTGAAGTACGAGAGTCTTGACAATGTAAGGCCTCTGAAGTATAAGGGCTCTGACAATATGAGGCCTCTGAAGTATGAGGGATCTGACGATCCTCCACTTACGAAGGAGACTGTTTTGTCATACTTAAATCTAAATACATGAGTTTTCGAAACAACGGGCTCTTTATTGGGCCTTTGTTGATAGGGGCTCCTTACATGTAAATCTTGTCCCTATCACTATGTGATTTTTTCATGAATCATATGAGCCCTCAAACATCTCCGTCAATGACTTTTATCATCACATTGTCGATGGAGAACTCCATTGGTTCTAGGGTTGTGGCTGGTTCTTTACCATCATTGTTGACGTCTATCTACCCTCCATCCCAGAATAACAAGTCATATATTATTTTATTATAATTTAACGTGTCATATATAACTTTATTTCAAGAATTGTTTTAATATTATAACTTAGAAATAATATTTTTTATTAGAAGAAATGAGTATTGAATAACTATATAAAATACTTATTCATTAATTTTAAAATAAAGTGATTCTTCATCCACATTTGACAGATTACACACTAATTTGTTTTGAAATTGAGAAAAATAAAAGTTACGTAAAACCGTAACCGAATTAGCCAACTAATGGCACGTATACAGTCTCACGGAAATATTATAATTAATAAGTAGAAATAATAATCCCATCCTGCAGGATACAATCTTAACGCCAAATAAAAACCAAAGCACCAAGACCTTGTGTTCCTATTGGCTACAACAAGAACAACAACTTAGTACACGGCACATGTCTCCGGTTTACCTACACCACAAGCTTCGTATCATCGCCTTATTTTATGTTTTTAAATATATATATACAGAATTTCTATTCGTCCTCTCCCCGATTTCAGTTGCAATTCTCTCTCTCCTCATTCCTGCTTGCTTCTGGGGTTAGTCTCTCTGTCGGTTGTGGTTGCGTTTTTGCATTTGATTTGTCCAGATTAATTAGAGATTCAATTGCAAAAAGTTGTTCATCGATATTTTATTGACTCTGTTAGTTTATTATATTTATGTTTCTAATTCGTTTTCGTTTGATTAGCCGCAGGGGATTAGAAGCGATACTCTGACAATAATATTCTGTCTTGTCGCCTCGGCGAACAGGTCTGTCTGATGACTTTTTTATTTTATTTCGTTTTCAGTCTTTTGTGCTTGATTAGTATACTTTGGTTAGCTTTAATTGTTAACTGATCGATTGAGAGGCAATTAATCGCATCGCGTCGCATATCCTCTGCCTGTTTAATCTGTCGCGACGAAAACCTAATTTTGGTGAGCTGATATCAGATCGCATATTGAAATGTTTCGTGTGTGTGATATGTTTGCTGTTATTGAGGAAAGGTTCATATTCCCGTTTTTATTAATTTAATGAACCTATTGTAATCGTACGATTAAGGTTGTATGAAGTTGATCAGTATACTTTGGGTTTATATGATGATGACTTGTTACCAGCTAGGCTGCAAAGTGTTCTACTGCTTTGATTGTATATACTAATTACGAAATTTATTCTCCAGCATTGGCTTGCAATCGCTGATAACTGTCCCGATACAGGCTTGGAAACGAGACTTTGTGGATATTACGGGCATAAGAACATTTTTTATATTGTGAGTTACTCTTGCAATGTATGGTTATGGTCCTGTCCATGCTATCTGGATCTTGTTTTGCATTAAATTCCCATTTATGCCTGCTTTGTTCAGATTGTGAAAGCATTTTCTTTCAAATGTACAAGGAGTTCATGCTAGAGTGTGTCCTTAATCAATAAAGTTGGATGTGCATATAAAATTATGTAAGGACATCATATGCTGCAGGATCTGTTTCCAATCCAACTCAGATTCTGGGGCAAGTTTAGTACACGATGTGGATGAGTTTCTGTAATGATGTAGTAGCTTGTCATGAGGGTTTATGCTTTATTGCAGGAAAAAGCTAAAATGGAACAGAATGAGACTGGATGCCAAACTCCTCAAGCTCCTATCTTGTGCGTGAATAACTGTGGATTCTTTGGGACAGCAGCTACTATGAATATGTGCTCCAAGTGTTACAAGGACCTTGTTTTGGAGCAAGAGCAAGCGAAGCTTGCTGCTTCCTCAATCCAGAGTATTGTGAATGGGAGTTCGACTGCTGATGGTCGGGATTCAGATGTTGCTGTAATTAGTGAAACACAGAATGCGCCATCAGGTGTTGTGGTTGCATCACCTCAATCATCATGTGTACCTCCTGCAAGGGAGCAGGCTGAGGAAGCCAAAGAAGGTCCAAAAAGGTGCGGCATGTGCCGGAAGCGGGTTGGTTTAACAGGTTTTAATTGTCGATGCGGCAGTATTTTCTGTTCTATTCACCGTTACTCCGACAAACATGAGTGCTCCTTCGACTACCGTTCTGCTGGTCAGGAAGCTATAGCCAAGGCCAACCCAGTTGTCAAGGCAGATAAGATTGACAAGATATAGAATGCAAAGTTTGGCTTCTTGAATATGGATGCATTTGTTTTCATCTCTAACAATAGGTGAACTGGATTGCAATCAACTTGTGAGGTGTGCCCTTTTGTGCCTGATTAGCCAAATGCGTTGTTTGGGGCATCCCTCCAACTTGCAGTTATCTTATCTCTTGTCTTGTGTTTGTTTAAGGTCTGATATGATGGTTATTTCAGCTAGTTTTATATGTATTCGACTTCATTCTGAACTGGTTTTCTTAGATCTATCTAGTAATAATATCTCTAGTTTGTTTGGGTCAGTTTGTGGCATTGGGTAATTTCATCATGCAGATCTATATTGAAGCGCTTAACTTGATCAATGACAAGATCTTTTGCATATGCTTTCATTATTTTAAGTATTGACTTCTAATTGATGAAGCCACCAGAACTAATTGGTCTTCCTGGCTAATTGTCTGTGGCATTTTAGGAATCTGGACAGGTGCTAGAACAATTTGTCTGAAGGCTTTACATGAACTTATTGGTATAGTTTAAGGGGTAAGGGGGTTTATTATAATATTATTGTACGTTATATATATCTTTTTTTTCTCAGTACTGATATGTGTTGTGTATTAGATTTTACTAAAATCTTATATATATTAGAATATGTTTGTTAGTGTGCTTATCATGAGATCGGAGTGGCAGGGACATGGCGTTTGTTGATTCAGTTGTGGGTTAACTGTGAAAAAAGTCGTGGTTCATTTTCCGTTTTTCATTTTTAATTTTCTGTTTTCGGTCCCAGCTCAGCTGGAAATTACTATGAAAACCGTTGTTTCTCCTCTGTGATTTGGAGAGATTTAAGGTTTTTTACTTGACAAGAAGTTGAAGTTTTTTATCAACTTCATCCATTTCATGAAACACCATAAGCTTAAGGAAATCTGAGTCCTCTATCTATGTCACTTTCTTGGTGATACATGATTCTGCTGAACAATATTTTGAATCAGTTGTTGATGAACTCATTATTATCAGAGGCAGACTCAAAACAAATCATGGTGGAGCTGTAGGGAGTGTAAAGCCCCCCATTGATTGCAGGTATGCTAATAATGGTTCTGGTTTATCCTGAAGTCAGTGTCTCTGCACCTCCTAATTTTCCTTTGTCTTCTGGTAAATGTCTACTAAGTAAAAAGAAGCTAGCAAATGTGTAAAGGACAGATACCTGGAAAACAATGGAAAATGGATTTTAACCCCATTGGCCCAAGGAAGAGCCACAAGATCCGAGTGAGATCTGATTGTATTGTAACGGTTCAAAGCCCATAAAAACAGGAAATTGGCATCAATTGTAGTCAAGCTTTCTCCCATGTTGCTAAGCTTGTGACACTGATGATGCTCATTGCAGTAGCTACTATTAATAAATGGCCCTTACAAGTTACACCACGCAGATGTTAATAACAGCTTTTCTTGATGAGATTTTGATGCAGCTTGTAACCCATGCTGTTTGTTGAAAGATATGAGAGAATTCCATTCAGTTTAGATGGCATTCTAATCATGAGACCTGCACCAAACACTATCTAATTTACAATTAGAATTTGGTGTCTGCATAATACTTTTATAGAAATCGTTCGATGTACTTATCTCAGTCAACGAGAATATATATTGGATGGTGGGAAGTATGTAGCAAGGCATTCGTCTTAAACAGCTAGTGAAAATTTGGATGTTGTTGATTAAGGTAATAAATCTAGAAAAGTGGATGGCTGGGCAATTATCGTACAGATCTGGGGTTAAGCACACAGCCTAATATGCATATTATCGCTGTTGATTGACCACCTCGATATGGATTGTGATTTGGCGAGATGGAAGTTTCAAGAATGATTTGTGCATCGTCAGCATGTGGACCCCATTTTCAATCCTGCCAGCGTGCTTATGATCACCGTTGATTTGTATCAAGTTCCAAGGCATGGAGCCTCTTTCTCCATTATACTTTTAGGTGGCAGTAGGTATGGATGATGAAATGAAAATAGAAGGTGATTTCTACGTTCATTTATAATATTATTTAATTAGTAAGATTTTTATAGTAGTGATTATCATTATTTTAAGGGAATATTTATTTTATAAATAAGAAAATTAGTTTTTTCTTTTTATAGTATTAGTATTCTATATTCTATTCAAATTTATTTATTATTTATAATAATTTTTATCCTATAAAATTAATAATAAAAATAATAATATTTATGATAATGAATAAATAGTACTTCCTTCGTCCTTGATATATGTTTTAGTTTTTGTCAATGCGATTTTAGTAAATGTAAGCGGTGTAAAGTGAGTGGAGGACAAACACACGTAATAAAATATGTTATATTAGTAGAATTTGGGATAGGGACTGGAAATTCCGTCCGACCCGAGTCCCGACGGATTCGGGACCCCGAGTCCCGAAATTACGGGTTCGGGACCGGATCGGGAATGGGACCGAGAAATTTTGATTTGGTATCGGAAAGTCCGAGTCCGTTGAAATCAAGTCCGATTTTAAATATATCTAATTTTAATTTGGGACTTTCGGGACATTCGATAATTCGGGACTTGGGACGTCGGGACGTCGGGACTTGAGACATTTTCGGATAATTTGGGATATTTTCGGGTAATTTGGGACATTTGGGTAATTCGTGACTTGGACTTCGGGACATTTTGGAAATTTCAATTCGGGACCGGGACTAAAATTGTAAATTTTCGGATAAAGTCCCAAGTCCCGATCGGGACCGGATCGGGACCCAAAATTACAAAATTTCGGGACTTGGGACTTGGGAATGGTGCCGGTCCCAACCGATTCTCACCCCTAGTTGTGGATGGTTTTTTTATAAATAAGTGGGTTGAATGTGGTAAAAGTATTGATTTTTTGATAAAGATTATGTCTATAAAAGGAAAGTGAACAAATTTTGTAGAGTATCGAAATATAATTAAATGAATAAATATAATGTACGGAAGAGTAATTATTAATAATAAATAATTATAATATAAAATTAGTAATTATTATTAATTAATTAATATTTCTTACAATAATATATATTATAAAAATAAGGATTATTTTATTTATCTTATTTCATTCTTATTCGTTCATTCCTTGTACCGTCATATGAATTACATATTTCATCACATTCTTATCATCATTTCATTCTAAAGTTCATTCCAACGTATCAGTCATCACCTTATTTCAGTTCAACTAGGCAAATGATAAACCTTTGTTTATATACTTGATCGGTCAAATTAAAACTTAAGGGGAGCTAAACTTAAATATATATTTTTGTCAAAGTTTGTACAATTTATGACTTTTTAAAATTTTATATTTATGTAATTAATTGAATATATTCTGAATGAAAAGCTATGTGATTTTTGATATAATTGTATTTTTTTATATTAATATACGTGTTTTTGAAGTTTGAAATAGAATATTAAAGTGTTGACTGAAATATCACTTTTTAATTAATTTTGTGTTTTATTTACCAAATTTACTCTTCATTCTTGATTTATTTTCAAACCTCAAATGGAGAAATAAACGGTTCCGAGCAGACTCGTGGAGCTGAAGCTTGGATTATCATAGAATAAGAGGAGTCGTTTCAGAAAATGACTTAGTTTAACGTAAAAGGAAACTATGTCTCCAGTCAATAAATTTTTCTCCGATATCGGAATCGAGATTTTTCATTGGAGTCTCAATTTTTTTAATAATTATGTCTCTTTTTTATATTAATTGAAAATTATTTAGAATTTTGATTTTAATAATTCTCCCTTTAATATTAGCATTTTCGAAGTCTCTGGTCGATCGGAGATATCATAAGTCATAAGGTCGGCCGAAGAGATTCTTTTTCTACGAAAAACAAGTTTGTTGATTAATTGAGATCAATTTGTATATTTAAATCATGATTTAATGTTTAATTTGGATGAATTCATATATTTGTATTGTAATTATCAAGTTATTTAACAAAACAACTATGCAATCAATTACTTACTATTCAATAATTATTTCAGGTTTTATGTAGACTCACATGTTAAATGTACACTGCTTTTGCAGAATTTGGGGTAGGTTTTCTATCGACGTCAGTTATATTTTCATCTTTTTTGACTCAACATGCATTAAATTAATAAAATGAGTATGAGATGTAGCAAATTTTAAAAATAGGTATAGACGGTATACACTTTTAAAAAGTGTATCATTCTATATAATTCCCCAAACTTAATTTATGTATACGTACAAAATGAGTTCTTAGAATATTTTCAAACTTAATATTTATTTTTTGTACCGTGGACCAGGAGTATATCATTTTTATTCTATTAATTTGCTAAAGTATCAACTTTTAAACAAGTCGAATAGTATGGGTTATGTGCTTCTATGTTATATATAAATTTGATATATTCTTTATAGTGGATATATATATATATATATATATATATATATATATATATGGGGGTGGGTTATGGTGAGAAAACTCCTTATTGTAGGAAATATGAATAGTAGCACATATTTCATATTTGTGTAGCACAATCAGAATTACTATGTTGCACATGTTAGTTTAACACATATTTCATTCATTCATAATACATATGCTAAATATATTAGTTTAGTACATCTTTCATTGCAGCGTAGCACAAGAAGGGTTATGGCGCTGCACAATAATCCGCGTAGCACACAAAACACAAAACTGTAGTACAAATCGAAATTAAATCTCAACCATTGATCCAACAAATCAAAGATCCAGATTCATTCATATTTCCTACCAAATTATCATTTCCTGCCTTAACCATCTCATATATATATATATATATTGAATAAATGATTTAATTTAAAAAGTTGTAGGAAAATCCCAATGCAAATTTATTGATGAAATATACATAGAATATTAAATAGATATGTACTAAGAAATTTGAATATTATTAAAAAAAGATATTGTGATGAGTTTTTCAACGGCACCTTCAATTTAATGGTTTAATATCACACGATAAAGTTGATAGAAATACAGGTTTACAATAAAAGGGCGTCAAAACATATGCTATGGGTTATTGTGAATCACTATTAACTTTAGAGGTTTGTTATTAATAATTACTCCACTCGTCCATTAAAAACAGTTTTCTAATCTATTTTGGATCTGTACATCAAAAGTTTATATTTTTCTATTTTTATAAACATCAACTATCTTCAATTTATCCATTTATCTATAAAAAAATCACACATGTCACATTTTTTACTCCCGCTACCCATTAATATATTCATTTACTATCTCAATTCACCTTACACTCATTACACTTATAAAAACTCGTGTTATCAAAAGCAATACAAGTTTTTTGTGGATTGAGAGAGTATATAATACACATATTGATTATTTAATTTCTAGAAATATTAAATATTGAAATTATGAGATATAATATAACAATAGTATTCAAAAATGAAACAGAAATTAAAACAATCTGAAAGCAAAGTATTTATAAAAACGAGAAGCACTTAAAGATATAATATTGTTCCATAGTTACCTTATATTGTAATTAATTCAACAGAACTCTAGAATATTTAATTTTCTACGATTGATTGAATATGTCACTTATATTAATTTTTTTACAATAGTATCATTTGTTACAAAGAAAAGTATTATGTACATTAAAGAAAAGTTTTATTTGCTTAAATATCATTTATATTGAAAAAAAAGTATCAAATATCATTTACAGTAAAGAAAAATATCAAAGTCTACATGTACATGAGAGGTATACAAAGGAGACGACCTCATATTATTTTATTTGACAATATAGTAATGTACATGTAATATATACTCTCTAATTGCAGATATGTAAGGCCAACATTGATAGGATGATGCGCATGTGGGAACACATGCAATTGTAGTTATCATCAATTTTTGATGACATGAGCATCTCAATCTATGGATGGTGTTTGATACTGTACTATAGCTGGATTTTCTCATCTCTAGCTGCCCATTGATTTCCATGCACAATAATAATAATAATAATCCCCTCTTATCTTAATTACCTCTTAAAATGGGACATTTATCCAACTCTTCTTTCCGCTGTCTATGAATAAGCAGCAAGCAGCAAGCGGCAAGCGGCAATGAATGAATATAATTACCAGATTTCTTCACGTGATCGTAAAAGCTTTTCATGTTTGACTTTTATTTCAGTCGTAACAATCGTTCAAAGGGTTAACCATGTTTCTAAAACTAAATTAAGTTGACTCATTATGATTTGCTGATCTTTGTTGACTTCCTACGCACTACAACTTGAAAATCACGAAACCACTAGATTATATTGAATAGGTCTAAATAAATATGTTATATGTATAAGATGAAACGTCAATTGTTATATGTAGTATATAATTGAACGGACGATATAGACGAACACTTTTATTGGGTAAATGCATGTGCACTACTTAAATTAAAATTTAAGCAAATTTATGAAGGCTGTAAGTATTCCTTCATATAGCAGAACAACTAGTTCAGTTTGATATGATAATTCGGTTTCACAAGAAAAAGAAATCATGAGTCTGTTATTGTTATTTATGCATGCTATTTTATAGAAATAGCATGAATATGCGTGTGATCCCATATTAATATTAAAAAGGAAAAACAATTATTATCGAAATAAATGAAGAAAGAAACAAACTGATGGAGTCGAAAGGAAGAAAACGAAAAGAGGAAAATGGGGCAAAAGAAAAGCACCTTCAACAAAATATAACCCACGCACAAAACTTCGGCTCCCACACAAACTAAACACGGAAAGGCAAGTGACCAGGAGGGTTGTGATCCTCTACGTATGATGGGATCATCACCATTTACGCCCTAGCTTAGATAGGCACCACGTGTGAAATTAATAGCTCTCGGTGGGCCCAGATGTAGAGCGGCCGAATGCAGCGTGGGGCCAACGGTGAAGAGGTCAGCCTGAACCAATAAGGAGAAGACGCGTAAGCCGAGCAACTGGAACGGAGGCCACGCGCTTTTCAGTGGCACTTGTGCGGCACGGGCGCAAAAGTGGTGAAAGCGACATGAATGAAAAGGAGAGGCGGTCAGACTGGGCGGCTGAAAGCTGGAGCTGAGACGACGCCTTTTGCTTTGGCTTTTCCTTCTTATAATTTATTATTATTGTTATTTCGCCTTATCAAATACTACTCCCTTAGCCACCACCACCATCCCAATACTCGCAATTCTCGCTTTTACCCTATTGTTATGATGACGAGGGAAATTACATTATTTTTTAGTTTATTTTTATTACTATTTTCGGGAAAGAGCTATCACTTAATAGTTGTTGGCTTCATCTTTACTCCTTGTCAGGGATAAATGCAATTATCATGGTCTAATTTGGTTTAGGACAAGTGGGAGTTTAAGAGCTTTATCAATCTAAAATAATATAATCCATAAATGGTTACCTTATATATTATTTCAATTTTATATACGTGAGAATAGTGTTACACCCATACTTCTTTATACATTTATAAATGATTAGGAACCAATAATGGAACTACTTTTTTTTGAGCTATCCAGCCGAAACCGTGATTAAAGGACTCGAACAATTATTGAAAGGAATAATCAACAAAAAGTAAATATGTGATTGGAATGGATAATTCAGAGTATTGGAACAGGAACAAGTCAGAATAAACAAATAATGACCAAGTAAAATACTAATAAAATTTTAAAAAAAAGAATTACTTTTCTCACACCAAACAATTACAAAAATAAAATATTGCAGAGAATAACAAAAGAAAAGCCCTACCCTATGGTTCACTGCAAGTCCAAAAAAAGTGACGAGGGCATTACCGTCCATTTACAGGCAGATACGCGTCTCTGTGAGGCCATAATTCCCTCACCATTACCGACCACTCGCCCCTTCAAATCCCACCTCCTCCCTTCCCAAACCCAACCCGCAACTCTCTTCCCACCCCTCTTCCTTCTCTCTCTAGACCTCCCTGTTTCTCTCTCTAGAGATCAACACGCCAACAATTCTATACGAAATTATTTGTATTTTTCTTTTTCAGGTTTCCGTTTTTGAGTCAAAAATGGCGCAGAGAACGGAGAAGGAGGAGACGGAGTTTGAGGTCGTGCCTGAGACCATCTCACTGTGCGTCAACTGCGGCGTCGCAGGAAACTCTGCCGCAAATAATCTCTGTCAGAAGTGTTTCAACGCCACCACGGCGGCGTCCACCTCCGCCACGTCTTCCTCGGCCGTCTCCGTTGCCGTGGCCTCGTCGTCGGTCGGTGCCGTGGCGAAGCCGTTAAATCATGTTTTATTGGAGAAATCCTTTAGATCTAGCCTGTCTCCGCCGGATAGGAGGCTCGCTTCGGCGGGGACGAGTCGAGATCTGAAAAAAGAGGCCGCTGTGGCGGCGGTTCCGATGAAGAGAGAGGTTAACCGGTGCTCCGGTTGCCGGAGGAAGGTAGGTCTGACCGGATTCAGATGCCGATGCGGAGAACTTTTCTGCGCCGATCATCGATACTCAGATCGGCACGACTGCAGCTACGATTACAAATCCGCTGGCCGGGAAGCCATTGCGAGGGAGAATCCGGTGGTCAAAGCCGCGAAAATCGTCAAAATATGAGCTCTAAGCAAAGGAAAATACCATATCAAATGTGATTTCCGGCTGGTGGCATAGTTAAATTTCCCCATATCTTCAGCATATGAAGATCGATGCTCCGGCTATGTTGTATCTCTTCCGGTGAAGGAATCGCCGAAGGAATTGGGGCGAAACGATGGGAAATTCGATCTCTACTTTTCGTTTTTTAATTACGAAGAATTAGAAACAGAAATTATTGTCAAAAAATTATATATGCCGTCCTTTGTGTCTGATGAGTTTCTAGCTGTGTTTGTATGCCGATTAAATTCTTTGTTTCAGTTATAATATGAAAGATTGCAATCAAATTATCTTTGCTTGAAAAGTTGCGATTTTCGATTGAAATGCTAAGTTTTGGCAAGTTTGAGGATGGTGATATGTCAGCAGATAGAAATAGGTGAATAAGGCGGGGCCATTAATAATGCGTGCAGGTGGGAACCGTGGGATCGTGACAATATATGTCATGTGATGTCACTTGCAAATTCAATATACTCCCTGCTTTTATCATATTTCTTTTTTAAACGTTAATTTTATATTTTATATTAAATCGATTTATTTATATATAAAAAGTCATCGTTGGTCTATTTTTATATTTATTATTCATTAATATATTTATTTATTATTTTTAAAATATATTTTAATCATATTATTTATTTATTTGTTATCTTTATTTGTTTTACATTTATTATAATATAGTAAAATATATACCATCAAAATTAATAAACGGAGTACTAAATTTTGTATACCCAAAAGGAAAATGCAATGCCTTTACAACTCGGACTCTAAGCATAAGATTTTTCAACATATTGTTCTATAGATTTTGACATATTTATTATCTTTTAGATTTTTTAGTGGAAATATTTTATTGAAAAGACTCATACTATTAGGAGATGTTTGGTTTGATTAATAAGACATGATTTGTAAAATAATCATATTTTATCACATGTTTGATTTGTATGATTAAGTTCGTCAAAGATAAAGTATGTTAATCATTTATTTAAATGATAATTTATCATCTCAAATTTAAGTTTATTATTTAATTCCTTTTACTCTAATATGCAAAATTCTAAGAATATCCTCATCAGAATTATTTTTTATCATCTTTGTTTCGATCTTTTGTATTTTTGTTATACTATAAGGTTAATTTCATTAATATACTATATTTTATTAATAATCTTTTTCTTATTCTATACCATAATCAAAATCAATTCAAACACAAAATTAAATAATTCAAATAGTCATATTTTAATTTTTCCATCAAACTTATTATGTCCAAAGTAATATGTAAAAAATCATTGATGGACATGAAAAGTGGATCAGTCAATCAACTTTGTGAACTAAATGAATGAGGCTTGAGTTATACTAGGGATGTTAATGGATGGGTTTTATCCGGATCGATCTGGAATCGCTCAAAATCCATTAAATTTTAAAGCAACGATTCTGGTTTCGGTTCCAGACTCGCTTTAGACCCGGACCGTTTAGATCCATAGTTTGATGGTATGGTCCGATCTGGTCCGCTCCAGATCCGGTTCTGGTTCCAGAACTAATATTTATTTATTGATTCGATCCCAAGAAACTCGCCTATTGACAAGTCTAAGTTTAAGTAGGCATCAATGAGCTAATTTATCCATCTGATCCGAAATCACTCATAGCCCATTAAATTATAAAGCAACGATTTCGGTTCCAGCTTTGGTTACGGTCCGATTTTGATCCTGCACCGCTCGATCCGGACCGCTTAAGACTCATAGTTGATGGTCCGGTCCCGTCCGATCCGATAGCTAATTGGTGGGTGCCGAACCATAATCATTACTTATTTATTGGTTCGATCTGGATAAAACACATCCATCGACATCCCTAAGTTATCGATGCATCTTGTTAGCTCGTGAGTAAATGTTTGAATGTATTGATAAATATTAATATTATATATTTAGTTATTTTAAACAAAATGCCGATATTTTGAGGAAATTCTATGAGTGTACACGATGGCGGACCAGACATTTTGGTCGGGGATCCAAAAAATATTTAAATGACAAATAATCATAATTTTATAAATTCATAAAAGAATTTTACAATTAAAATAAAAATAAATAACAATTTAATATGAAAATGAAACTTAGTGCTATATGATTAAAAACAATTAATGTGTCCACCAAACAATCAAAATTTGTAATTTCAATGCTAAAAAGAAGAAAAACCATTCTTTTCTATGTTTAGTTCTCTTCGATTTTTATGTATTTATTTTAAGCATGGTATATACTATTTTCATATATTTTGTACCTTTAAATATTTTTTTAATTATTAAATGTAAATTTACTATTATACCCCTACTGTTTTTTTAAAATCCAGTGGGGCCCAGGCTCTACTGCCCCCGGTCCGCCACTGAGTGTACATGTAGTATATCTATTTTTTATATGATAATAATATTTGAATATACTCTCTCTTTATTCTTTTTTTTAAGTGTATCATGTTGTCAAATTGTATAAACCTATAAATAAAGAAATTTACATTTGTAACCTTATTGATTAACATAATAAATGCATACATACAACTAATTATCAGATTTTAACAATGTTAAATAAGGATAAAATAATAAATTAATCGTCATTTTATTCTTAAATTACAATTCACGATACTTAAAAAAGTATCAATGTAACACTTAAAAATGAACGTAAAAAGTCTTACTATATTATTGATATTATGAGTTAATTTTGGACAAAAGGTGAATAGTTTGTTGGGAAATTTCATGAAGTACACAACACTTCTCATATTATAATATTTTATTTATCCATTATATTTATTCATTTAATTTCATTTTTGATTGTTCTAAAAAAATATTCACTTTCATTTTTTAGAAATATCAATTTTACATTTTTATCATAAACTTACTCACTTATTTATAAAAAATTCACTCATGATCCATATTTTTATATCTACTATTTATTAATATATTCATTTATTATTCCTATGACACACCTTTTAATCTCATTATCAATTTATCTATTTATTTATTATCTTTACTCACTTTACACTTATTACAATTTTTTAAAACTCGTGGCAGTGACATCAAAATTAATGAACGAAAAAAGAGGACAAAGGGAATATAAAACACCCACCTCTAAATGATAATATTTTATTAATTTAATTTATATTTATAATATATCATGTGAAATGTAGATATATTACGCACACCCAGAATTTCCCACGTTTTACCTAGATGCATATAAATATTTCCCTGATGCTATTGCACCAAAAAAAACGTTTTCCTAGAGCGCTTTTGCTCCAGAAAAAGGTTAGGGGTGAATACGGAAAAACTTCAATTGTGTACATCAAAGCGTTGGAGTCCATAAATTCAAACCAATTGTGAGTTAAGTCTCCCAGCAACCTATCTTGCCAGGAGCACATTTTATTAAGAGAAAAGTCATTGTAACAGAAACCGACAGCCCTAAAACATTTGATATTTCTTTTTCGTTCTGGAGAAAAAATTTGGATATACAAGTACATCAATATGGGAATGTCCGATGAAGAACATCAACTAAAATAACTCCACCTTCAGAGGTCTGACCACTTTTCCACACTGTAAAACCTGAAGGGAAGTAATTAGCATCACTCCATCGCTTCAACAAACACAGCGAGAACGGACCTTGAGTTTGCCCTTGGGGATCCACGTAGTGCCATACAGCATAGTTCGGGTTTTCACCGCAACTTCTGCCTGCACTCTCCGGTGGCACATCACCTTCTGAGTCATCATCGCTTAATTCAATCACCGTAGCTGTACTTGGTTGTTGAGGGCCCTGTTCTCCAGAACCTGTCACCTGCGTCGCCGTACCATTTCCATCACAGATCACAATGGGAGTTGTAATCAGTGGTTGTTCTGGCTCTCCCCGACCCGGAGGGTCCTTCTCTCCAGAGCCTACGCTGTGGATCTCTCTACTGCTTTCACCACAGCTCGCATTAGTGACTGGAATCCCTTGCTTGATGATATCAGCTGATGGATCACATACATGAATGTGTAGAAATTAGTGGAGGCCAACTGTGATTGCAGCCAACTTAGATATCCAAATATAAACAGGGCTTTCACTATTTGGATGGTGCTACCAAATTTAAGTATAATATAAATGCAGTGATCACTGAAGTAGTGTTCCCATGTAGAAAAAGAGGAAATTTTATAGGCCACCATTAACATGCATCAAGCAACACAGCAAGGAAAAGGGATGTTTAAGTGGTATCAGGCATCGTCAGAACATTGAAGGAAGCATTTGAAAATGCCTGCAAACAGATATCAACTAGGTCCAAACTATTAATAACATATTAGTGGTAAATGAAAATGACCTTTTTCTATTATCTGTGTAGGATTGACTTATGGTGACAGAATAATGGTGCATGTGGTTAAGAACACTAGGAAACTGCCCCCAATGCCCTGAGAAGGCCCAAGAGGGCCCAATGAGGACTTATGTTTTACATGGAAGTTTTTGGGTGCTGGAAGTCCCTATGCCCTTCAGTTTGAGTAGTACTGGAAGGAAGGTGTTAATCGTTTTAATTTGAATATCAATTCGACCTCAACAAATTGACACAAGTATGAACTTGGCAATTTGCATTCTCAAGTGCTGAAGCGCTTCTAATTCTTTAGTTCCTTATTGGAATATCTAAAACATTATAGATTAAAGTCAGTCTGGAAAGTGATTAGTAGTTTTACCTTTTGGATCCTTGAGAGGGATGTCAGCAACCCAATGAATGCCTCCATTCTGAACTTCGAGAGCATGTGAATCACTTAAACTAACTTTAGGTGGGGAACCAATCTCTCCAGACCCTAGAAATTGGTTAATATATGAAATTGAACGAGTTCATGAGACTACAGATTTAATGGTTACTAATTTCATACAAATTAAATCTGGAAAGTGATAAACAGTAGTTTTACCTTTTAGATCCTTGAGAGGGACGTCGACAACCCAATCAATGCCTCCATTCTGGACTTCGAGAGTATGTGAATCATTTAAAATAACTTTAGGTGGAGTACCAATCTCCCAATCCCTAGAAATTGGTTAAAATATGATGTTGAATGAGTTCATGAGACTAGAGAGTTAATGGCTTACTTATTTCATACATGTTTATAGGCAGCAAAATGATTAATTATTCTGCTGTGTTGAAAAGACTTACATGTACAATTAGAAGTGTATGAAATATAATATCACACTTAATGAAACATGCAAGTTAGAGGGTGTTTGACTAAGCTTATTTTGAAGTTCTTATAAGCTCCAACAACTTATTAGATGTATCAAGAGCTTATAAGATATCATGTCTTAAGAGTTTATAAGTTGTCCAAATGTTTGGATAATTGAGCTTATAAGCTAGAGAGCTAATTGTGATTTAGAGAGACAATTGAGGAGAGATGAAGTTGATATGGTATGTGTTGGAAATAACGAACCATAGTAAGATTATTTTAGTAAATTCATTGTTGCTTATAAGCTTATGAAAAAATAAGTTGGGTTGAGAATTGATGTTTTGGGGGCTTATAAGTTGTTGGAGCTTATTTCACAGCTTATAAGTTGTTTAGGAGCTTATTTTGCCAAACACTTCTCAAGAGTTTATAAGCTCCTAAACATCTTATAAGCTATTTATGAGCTTAAAAGTTCAGCCAAACATCCTCTTAGAATGGCATAATCCAAGTAACAATTCATGTGACCTTCTAGACATGTCAGGCAGAATTGGAGACATGACAGTGCACCTGAAGCATCTGTGCTGGAGACGTCAGAACTTCCCCTAAGAATTGATTTTGGAGAACAAGCACTTAGTTCTGCTTTTTCAGAAGCAGCAGTCACCGTAGCTTCAAGCTCTAATTCTTCAGCAACCACTTCAGGAAGTTTGAACAATAATTTTTCTTGTTCAGATGGTTTCTGTAGCATTTTCCTTCTTTCTAGGTACTCAAACTTCGTAAATTCTAGAGGTTAATTAAACAATGCTGCTCAACAAATGAATAGAAGATTGGATAACAAATTACAAACACACCTTGGACAAATAATAGTAATAATAAACAAAACAGAAAAATGCTGTATTATGAAATAAGGGCCAAAAAAGTTGCATTGCCTGACTAGAAACATGAACCCAGTTTCAAAAAACTTTAAGGTGGATATTGCAGATCAGTAGATGTTCTCGATTGTTATGCATCTCAGATTCGTCCAAAGTTATTGAGGTAAAAAATTGATAAAAAAACAAACAGCATGAAAGATTACAAGCAATGATGTTCAACCAGAAACAAAAGCAACAGATAAACGATCACCTGGAGCTATTTTAACATTAATTGCAAGTAGACATGTTACAAGAAGAAAATAAATGGCATATGGGCTTTGAAAACAGAATAACATCTCTCAGTTCTATATTTGAGTTCAACTCCTTTTTTATAGATGGCCTAAAACTGATGATAAGACAATTAATGTTAACCACGATTCTAAGCAGATTGCTAAATGCTAAATTAACAACTGGAATATAAATTCACGATATTGAGTGAAGAAAAGCATTTTAGGAAGAAGTAAGCAGACCAAAGGATATTCTCTTTGCCATCCTTTCTCATTGGCATGTTCAGCAAGCTTTTGCAACAGAGAAATTTCTTTGGCAATCCACTGTAACCAAATAAAAAAGGATCATACAGAATTGAAATAAATACAATTTTCTAAAATTGATGGCCATGGACTTGCATAGTTCCATATGGTTAGGAAATGGTTCCTAGACTGGTGTATTTGTATGTGAATACCATAGTTTATCTCCTTTGAAGCAAAAAAAGAAAAAAGACAAAATTATACAGATTACCCAGGTCAGCAAGATCCCATCAATGAAAGTAGAGAGAGAGAATATCTTTAATGGGTGTATCTCATCGAGAATTCCAGAACAAACATAAATTAAGTAATGTCAATTGCAAGTATCTTCCACAAACTGTATTTTATTTCTACAGTCAACACTAAGATCACATTCATAAAGAAAACATAAGATGTTTAGAACTGATACTACTTGAGTGTTAGTTGAATGAGATGGACAATGAGTAAAAAGCTAAGACATAGAAGAAAAAGAAAGAAGCAGAGCTTACATTTTTTGTTATATCAACATGAAGTACGTGGGCCTTCAATTGAACCTCATTCTGCAATTACGTCGGAGCATAATTTATTTGAAAATTGTGAGGTAAGAATGAGATACTATTAGAACATACTATTATTCATCAAAGCACGAGAGAGAGAAAATCAGTGACGGCAGTAGTGGTTAGCTCGGATTGTGCATGGAGCAAGGTAATCTTATGCAAAGTACAATAAATATTTCACTAGCTTACAAGCATAAAAGTTCCTTCATACTTATAACAGCAGTAGCTGATAATTGCCTAAGGATCAGTCTAATGAATTTCTGATGAATATCACTAGTATAAATCTATGCAGTTCCAAACTTAAACATAGAACAACAATCATTTACACTCAACAATTGTAGACATCATAACTGCATTCAAATTTTACAATTTCATACCCTTTCCCATATTGTTCTTGATTTTTCTTCTGCTTTTGGGTGTATAATAGGTAAGAGAAAGATGGAAAGTATGAGATGTCGATTATTTTACATTTTTACTTAAACGAATTGGTAATGGAATCTGATCAGATTATATTTTACATCTCTCAAGTTTTATGCCAACAGTGTTCAATGTAAAAAGTTTCTTGTAATCAAAGCAGAGCAACAGAACCCTTCAGTAAAAATGTCTTAGCTAATGAGCAAATAAAAGTTTGTATGTAGTCAAGATCCTTACGACGGTAAGCCTGTTAAGCGAGCCAGCTTTGATCCTGTCCCAAACATCTTCAACTTCTTCCTGCAATAAAGGAAACAAGGATGAGATGGCAATGCACAAATGACAAAAACTAATTACAAAGTAAATTCAAGTGACGATTCGCATCAAGTATTCAAGTTAATACACAAACACATATTAGTAAACTAAGGGCAATAAAGTGATATCTAAGTTGCTATCAATATAATAAGTTCCTCAATGTTCAATAATGAAGCTCCTTTGGAGGCAAAGCATAACAAGGGGGTAGCAGAAATTACTACCAGTAAACTTTCAGAAATCAGAATAATAAAGCAGAAAATTTTCCAAGACTAGATAACATTCAGTATATAACAGACAAGAGTAAGATGCTTTCCAGGTTAACGACTGTGAATAGCAGAACAGCATATGCTATGATACTTGATAGTCTCGTCAGTGCTACACCACTCATCTAACCTGGCCTACATCATCTCTAAACAGTTCAGGGTTTAGATAAAAAATTACCTTAGTAAAGTTATCATCTGACAGCATGCAAATGGAGACATCCTTAAAGAAATCTGAAACTTTTAGGTGGATTTCAGTATCAGCATCACTAGTACCAGAAATCTTTTCTATACCTGTGAAATTATAACAATGTTAGACAAGCAATGGACTATAATAAAGACAACATGTGCTATATATACATGGAAGCAAATGGAGTGGGATGACATATCAAGCATGACAAGGAAATCAGTGAAAGTAGTC
Source organism: Salvia rosmarinus (assembly GCA_036937905.1). Taxonomy (NCBI): domain Eukaryota; kingdom Viridiplantae; phylum Streptophyta; class Magnoliopsida; order Lamiales; family Lamiaceae; genus Salvia; species Salvia rosmarinus. The sequence goes on along the minus strand of CM072813.1, from coordinate 16,779,220 downwards.
CAATCAAGCATTTCATAAGTGATGGCCGGTCACAGAAATTGCAAGCAGGGAACTAGAAAGAATTAAAAGTCTGGTCTGAAACTCCAGTCAGTCATCTCATAAGAGATGGCCAGTCCAATAGCTTGGATAGCATGAGTATGAACCAGAAAGGATTAGATTCTTTCAGAGAAGAGATTGAACTCTCCATTGTTGAGTGCGTGTAATGGCACGTGATTGCAAGAAAGGTATTGATGAAATTAGCAAATGAAATATTGGAGCAACCAAACTACATAAATCAGAAAGCCAACTTAACTTTTCCGGAAAATAGTCTCAACATTTCCTAATTATTAATTTAAAAGAAAAAACAAAACGCTACCTGCTCATTTTAAGTAGTTCAGTTAAATCTAGAATAAAATTTATGCAAGCCTCAAACATTCTCTAACTCTGAAGTGGTAAAATAGCTGGTCCAGAATTCAGATACAATGTGTAATTCTTGGGATAAGGTAGGACATGCTCCCAATTCACTTTTGGATCTTGTATTATTTTACTTTATTTTTCCCACATTTTCCTTCTGCATTTGGAAGATAATGAACAAGGAACAACAATAACAACAGAGGCAGAAAGAGATAATGATTTGAGTTACAATCAATATTCTTCAACCATCGCAACCTTATTCAGGTATATATTTAATAGGAAATTTGGCAAGTCCAACTGCTTACAAGGTATCTATGGGCGAAATAGCTAAATTGCAACAATAGAAATATTGTTCTAGCATCAGTTGCATGGCTTATAGAAGTAAAATGTAAACATATAATCACCTGTGACTTGTTGAAGCTGGAATCGATTCTTTTGATAAATGTCATTAGGGTCAGATTTCATCCTAACAAAGCTTCCCACTATTTTAAATTCAAAGCTTTCAGGAAATTTGAGAAGGTCTTGAATTACACTTCTCTTTAAATAAATAAGTTTGATATTTTCAGGAGTAACAGCAGCATAGCAGCTTTTAGGAGTCTTAAGGACGTTCTTCTTCTGACCAGTGGGAATCTTTTCAACCCTAAGGTATTTTTTCTCCATAATCTTCATCTGAGCTGTCCAGAGACTCATCATCAGAGTCATCATGGTTTTCAGCAAAGTGCTCTTCCAGCATATCATATACTTTTATTCGCGACATAGATTTCTTCCCAAAGACGGCGTAAAGTCTCTCATCACAAAGGACTTTCTTCTTCTTTTCTGCACTAGTAAGACCTTTATCATTTATGTACTTGCTGATGAATGCTGCCACCTCCTGTCATGGTGCTTTTCCTTGTATCCTTACCAATTGCCTCAAGAAATTCAATTAAAGGCCTAGAACCCCATCCAACAAACTCAATTTTTCTTTTCCCAACTCTTCTCGTCCTTTTCTTACAAACAGGTGACTGTAAACTGGATTCTTCCACCCAAAAGGTGTCTTTCATATTGTTGCAACAACTGAATAAAACAAAAGCTTCTAGGCAAAGCAGGACGGTTTATGGCATGCAAAACTTTCTCTGTGGTCTTTATGAGTTTTAGAAACTGCAGGAGGGTGATGAAGGAAGTATACACAATTTGCTTCCTTTGCTCAGCTAGAAAAAATCAAGCGCTTCACATTTCTATCACAACAATAAATAAAACTATAATTAAACTTCATTTAACAGCTCATTGAAAAATAACTGGTTTTTCCTAGTAAGGTCATGCCTGATTATGACAATATAGATATGACAGAACTAGTGAGAAGCCTTACAGAACATGGCACCATTGATCATTAACAGTTAAACTGATATTTAGCATTTAACAAATGTAGCCTGATTATTCCATATGATTTTACCTGTATTGATTGGAGAAGCATAATATGAAGCAAAGCATCCTGAAGATTTTCCCCTGATAGTGCATGCAAACCTAACTGATCCTGAAACTCAGCCCTTGGAAATCTTTTGATCCTTCATGGTTGATTTGCTCATCTACTCTTCTTCTATCCAGATACCACTGTCAAATTATAAGAGAATTAAACCCATCTCCTAATGCCATCTCCAACCGAACTGCAAAAGTCAATTTCTAGTAGCATTTGTGCTCCAACCATCCTTCATACCCAAACGCAATTTCCGTTTTCATTCTGCTTCTCAACAGTACAACTCTGCGTTTCCATCGATGACGAATGCACGTTTATTTTCAAAGTTATGAAATTGCAAATTGAAACTTTATGTTTATGAATACAATGATAAGTGGAAAAGAAACTCGATGAAATGTTCCTCAAAAATTCAAGTTGAACTACTAAATTCAAAGATTTGGCTGAAACACTTACTGCTATGAACTTATAAATCTGAAATTAGGGCTCATTACGATTTTTAATCTGGGGATGGACTCCAATCGAACAATTAACGGTGGCAACGTGGGCCACTCCTTTGCCCGGTGGAACGAGACGGTGGCCGGAGTCGAAAGCCCCTGGAGACCTGAGTAAGACGATTGAAGAAAGAATTTGTTTTATTGTTGCTGGGTTTCTGGAGATGGGAATGTTTGTGTTTGCATGAGTGTGCGTGCGTGCAGACGTGTAAGTATGATAGAGTGAGAGATTGGGAGGTTTTTTTTTTTATTCATGGAGAATTTGTTGTTGTTATTTTCGACGTGTATTTGATAAACCTCAAATTTTTATATGCATTGATTAAATATTATATTTATGTATAATAATCTACACGGAATGGATAAAAGATACTTTAAAAATTAAGTGTCTCACTCATTCTCGGAATCCGAAAGAAAATATAGAAAGAACGAACTTCTTTAAGATAAATAACATATAGCCAATAGTTCTTCCGAAAGAAAATATAGAAAGAACGAACTTCTTTAAGATAAATAACATATAGCCAATGGCAGAACTAGGAAAATTTTATTAGGGGTCAATTATTTATAATTTTAAAAGATAATAAAATATAATTTTAAAAATAATTAAATAATAATAATTTAAATAATCATATTATTTGAATAGAGGTAATTGTTTATATTAAATTTCTTTTCATTATTTTCTAATCTCTTGCAAAAATAAAATAGTAAGATTAACTTATAAATAACTAAACAACCAATGAATAATATCTACAAAAATAAAATAATTAGAAATTATAAATATTAATATTATAAATGATATTATCTTACAAAACTCAAATCTTTATTTTCTTGTACTCCTTACAAATATACAATAAAATATAGAATTAACTCACATATATAGCTTATTAAAATAAATTTAAATAAATATTACCTACAACTATTATAATAAGTTCATCATAATATTTTTAGAAATTGAATTGATTTTATTAATTTATATATAAAACTTTATTATTTGCACATATATTTTATTTTATCAATATAAAACAAATTATAGAAAAAAAAATGAACAAAGTGGAGGAAAAAAAAAAGAAAACAAAGAACACATAGTATGAAAAAAAGGAGAAAAAAATGAAAAGATAAGAGCTAGATTCGAACCATGGGCAATGATATGAGATGACAAAGACTAAACCAACTGCATTACCATACATTGTTTGATATTGTATGAATATAGAGTAATAATAATTTGGAAAAATATTTTTGGAGGGGGGGTATTCTTTGTGGACGTCGAATAAGGCAACTATGACACGCTCTTGATAGATGGATGAAATAATTAACAGTATATAATTTGGTTTATAATAAATATTTATTTCATGTAGATGGAATACATGGTTGAACTTCATTCTGAAGTTCAAGGTGTTACTTACTTTAAGGATATTTGAACTGTCGATGTTGTGTTGTATTCTAACTTTCATGATATTTGTGTTGGGATTATTAAAAGATGATAAAGAGTATACTTATGGGATAATTGAGGCAAGTCATTAAGTTTTACCATATAAATTTATTAATGACACTATTGACATTGAACTTTATGAGCCACCCACATTGTTTGGAGTAGCTATAAGAAATTTATATTTGATTACATACTCTACATCCTCAAATATTCGAGTATGTTTGAATGTGAATTATGTAAACATCTTATGAATTACTTATGTATTTTATGTTACATATATATATTTTAGTTAACTTTATTTAGGTTCTGTTATGTTTCAAATTTACATTTAACTGATGTTGAAATTCAAAATTTTGCCCTAATGAAGACTGAAATGTTATGGATTAATTTATGAAAAATTCTACGCGAGTTTGAGTCAATGTCATTTTCATTTGTCGAGTTTTATCAATCAAGTCATAACAAGTTGATCAGTAATGAATTGTCATATGATCGAGAAAAATTATCGAGAAAGCAATCAAAGTTTATTTTAAAATTCATTCATGAGCAACTTCATGTTTACAATTTTGTAATTACTCATGTTAAGTCTGATATTGGTGCATTGTTTCTTTGTATCAGTATGGATGTACTGAATAAACTTTTATATGAAAATGCATTATCTGCAAAATTTGTGTCATACAGAGATTGTCAAGTGGCATTGCTTCATTACTATTATCTAGCTGAAAAACCCATTCTCGTTAAAATTTCAATTAATCTAACTGAAGATTCAATTTGTTGTTATACAGAGATTGTTTTAGATGACTCTCTTACGATGTACAAATATTATTTGAAGCTTTGCATCAAGGTTTGCGAGATATAATGCGAGTTTCGACTCAATCCAATTTGGATTTGCCTTTTGGAGGCAAAACTATTTTATTTTGTGGTGATTTTTCACTAGATCTTGCTAGTTATTCCTAAGAATATGGATGCCAATTTAGTCCAAAACTCATAGGTTTGTTTTAATAGATCGACAACCCGGTAGGGTTAGGTCAGGAATTTATAGCTCGAAAAAATCTTAGCTTGAATGATCTGTAATCGAATAGGCCGATAACCTGATAGGGTTGACCTAAAAGTAACCTAAACCCGAATAGGTTAACTTGAAAATCGAATAGGTTGATATGATTAACTAAAAATTTTCTCGTTATATAATTTTCAAACTTCATTACTTGCTTTCGAAAGTTAGTATAATAATTTTTTTTTCAAATACTTATGGAATGCGTTTAGATTAATAGTTTAAAGTTATTATTTCACTTCTTTGTCTTTTTACACCAATATTTAATATAAAATATTTGTTATAAATGTATGATTACATAGAAAAAATATATTAAGTTATTTTTCTTAAACTTTTTGGCCCGATTAGCCCGAGGGATTAGTTCGAAACTGAGTTTTTAGGGTTATGGTTGAAAATCCGAGGACTCAGGTGGGTTGATCCGAACCCGAGTGAGTTGACCCAATTGACATTCCTAGCTAAGAGTATTCGAGAGACATTGTTAGCGCTACAATTAATTATTTGTTTCTTTGAAGTAATTCCATGGTCTTGAGGTTGACATAAAATATGAGACTTCAACAAGTTTCTTCTACTCATGAACTCATGAATTGCAATAGTTATTTGTCGGAATTACAAGTATTGGGATGAAATCATTAGAGATTCAAATGAAGGTCACAATGTCGAGCATTAGAGATCTATACTTTATATAGTGATAATGGTGGCAGCTGCGAGGTTAGATAAAGGGGTGTCTAGCGGTTTCGGTTAGAATCGAAACCAAACCGAAACCGACAAATTGGTTAACCAAAACCGACAAATTCGGTTATCGGTTCGGTTCTAAAGTTGAAAAAATTTTGGTTATTGGTTAACCGATAAGCGAACAGTTCGAACCGAAAAAGCTGTTTTTATTTTAAATTATTAATTAATTAATTAAAATTTGAAAATTAATTTTTAATTATTACTTTATTAATTATTTTAATTATTTGTTAAATATTTTATTTATTTATAATAAGTTTCAGTTTTTAATTATTATTTTATTTATTTTATTATTAATTAATTTTAATTCGATTTTTCGGTTAACCGAAAACCGAATCGTTGGAACCGATCGGTTTTCGGTTAATCGAAAATTTAAAACGGTTCGATTTCGGTTCCACTTTTTTGGAGAAATTCGGTTCGGTTAACCGAAACCGAACCGTTTAACAGCCCTAGTTAGCTAGACTATAGTTGCTCCTACCTTAGATGTGGTTGATTTAATAAATCAATAAATGATCAATCTGAATAAATCTAATAGTTAAGGGTGAGTATTCGGTCGGTTTCGGACGAAAAAAATAACCGAACCGAATTAACTGAAATTTTCAAAAAAATAACCGAACTGAAATTACCAAAATATATTTTGGTTATTTCGTTAAACCGATTTTTAGCAATTTTTTTTCAAATGAATAAATAAATAATATTACATATTGATATTATAAAATGGTTTATTTTAGCAAAAGAAATATTTTTTCAAATGAATATATAAATAATATTATATATTGATATTTATATATAAAAATACATTTTATATGTTATATATATATAATATTTTGCAAAATAAAATAAAATTGATAGTATTATACAATAAATAGATAATATATTATTTTACAAATACTATATATTGAGATAATAGGGAGATAGAGAAATAATAGGATTAAGGATATTGATATATTAAAATTATAATTCTAAATAAATAGATAAATAATATTATATATATATATATATAATTCGGTTTTCGGTTAAAAAATTATGAACCGAGAAAACCGAACTACCGAATTTTAATTCGGTTTTAACCGAACTAAATTTGATTTTTCGGTTTGGTTCGATTCGATTATTCAATTTTCGGGTATTTTTTCACCCTACTAATAGTCATATATATTTGAGTTCAAATAATTCATCTAGATTTGACTCAAGAAGTAATATGTTGGATGAAATTTACACCCAAAATTTTTAACAGGTGTTCAGATTAACTAAAGAAAACTAAAAAATAATACACAAGTGATTCATCAAAGAATAGTACATAAGTGAGTCATCAAAGAAATAGCATAAGAGGATTTCAAGTGAAATATAGGGAAAGCATTAATTTAGTTCATTCGTTTTTTTAGGGAGATATTTAGTTATATTCGAAACCCGACGTAACAAACTATGATTTCACGCTGGGCCCTTCTGCACTTTTACTGTTGGGCCTCAATGGACTTAGTTGGGCATATTTTAAAGTTACTCTAATTGGGCTTCTTTTGATTGGGTAAATTTGCATTCTATATAAATGGCGCTCCATTAAATTAGGGTTTCTCCACAACCCTAAGCTCCAGGGAAGCAAAAGGCAGTGCGGTTTAGAAGCAGCAGCCAAAGACGAAAATGGTGGAAAAGGGTAGCAAGGTCAGGAAGGAGGAGGTCGTCTCAAGGGAGTACACCATCAACCTCCACAAGCGCCTCCATGGATGGTACTGTCTCTCTCTCTCTCTCTCTCTCTATTATACGCTTTGGGCTTCTGTTGGGGCTGTTCTCATTTGACATTTCTCATTTGACATTTTGATTAATGGATTACGCTGTTAATTTCTCAATCTCTGTTCGATGTGTAACACAATTTGGAGTGTGCTAGCTATATGCTTTGAACTGATCTGTTGTAAATTTTGTGAGATCTGGTATTTTTCCAGAGTTTATGTTGCTATGCTACCCCTTATATTCGTTTACGTGCTCAGGGTTTATTTAGAATCTGGTATTATGCCACAAAAGTATTCGTGGAAAATTTGTGTTTCTAGAATCAAGGCCTGCTGTGTAGTTGGATTGTAGTAGCTTGAGTGGTTATTTAATGTCTCACATAAAATGGAAAAATTGCTACTTATCACATAATAATAGGGTTTCTTAAAATCTGGTAGTTTGACCCTGGAAGTAATTTGTTAAAATCATCTCTAGAATCTATGCCCTGTGGAACTCGAATATAATACCTTTGGGGAGCATTTACTTTTGAGGATTAGCATAGATAGATAGAAATAGCATAGGCTAATCCATTGTTTATTTAGAAGGATTGGAACTTTGGGATACCCCAAGCTCTTGTAAATTTATATCACTTGAGTTAATTTTGCTTGATTCACATCCCATTAAGAGAATGGGATTATAAAATCTAATAATAGGTATAAAATACTCATCATTTATCTTATCAATCATGAAAAGTAAACTCCCTCTCATGATATTAAGTTCCTAGTTGATTGCCTTGGAGGTTATTTTATTTGGATTGTATGTTAAGAGGTTATTTGGTAGCTTTAGCTTAGATTACTTGTGTTAATGATGTGATATTGTTATTTACAATAGTGTAATTGGGAATTCTGGTGTCTAGTTACTTGGAACTTAGTATCGTGCATGCTTGTGGTCTTATCATACTGATTCTTGTATGCACTTATGATAGTTTGTATCATTGTTATTTTTCTTATGTTCCGTTTCAATATGTTTAACAGCTTATTCTCAGACACGATATTTGTGATGATTGCCCTTGTCGGACATGGCTACGAACTTTTGATGCCTTGCTTTTGCTATGAAGTTATAACAGTCGATAGAAATGCATTTACTTGATATGTTTTTCGGGAGGTTTCAGATTTTGCCTTTCTTGATTGTATACATATTTTCTTAATTGTCTGTACTATTGTGTGCCAAAGCTATGATTAACTTGGTTATGTATCTGGTGCAGCACCTTCAAGAAGAAGGCTCCAAATGCTATCAAGGAAATTAGAAAGTTCGCCCAGAAAGCCATGGGAACTACAGATGTGAGAGTTGATGTCAAGTTGAACAAGCACATCTGGAGCCGTGGAATCCGTAGTGTTCCGAGAAGGATTCGTGTCCGAATTGCAAGAAAGAGGAATGATGATGAGGATGCCAAGGAGGAGCTGTATTCTTTGGTGACTGTTGCCGAAATTCCGGAGGGGGGCTTGAAGGGATTAGGCACTGCAGTCATTGAAGAGGAAGAGTGACTTGTTTTCCTTGTTTTCTGTCATTGGCAATTGCTATATTCAATTTTGCTGCAATCCAGGATCTTTATGTTTAGTGAGTTTGAAAAGGGATGTTATGCGACTTGAAAGCAATTCAACCTGTTTCGCTACATTTGTACGACATTTGGAATTTATTCTGGTACTATTTACTGTGTTTCCTGTTAGTGTTACCTGCCTGTTTGTCTATTGACATTTAATTTAAATATCATTTTGTGTGGTGATGTTCGATATTTGTTTGAGAGTGTTCGATATTTCCACGGTTCCACCAGTTGTACTTTTCCCAAACACCATTTTTGTAACCAAGTAAATTCTTGTAGCGTATTCTAGTTTGGAAATCCTTAGCTAAAGTGAAGAACTTTTTCTTTCATAAAAAAAATTGGAATTAGGTACAGATTTTACCTCTACAAATTATACCGTTAATTTACTTGCACATTTGTGCCTCAATGAAGTGGGCTTTCTGTTTTTTATGGGTCAGAGATGTATGAATATAGAGGGTGATTATATACATACCCCCCCCCCCCCCCCTATTTTAATCACTATACTCCTTATTTAAAAATTTTATAATAAACTGACTATTTTAGCCTATAGCCCCCAAAATCAAATTCATAAATTCGCGTGTTCCAATTTGGCGTTGCTTTCAGAATTCTATGAAGTAGTGATATTAGCTACAATCAACCGAAGCCCCTTTTACATACTGTTGTACATCTTTCGTTGCAGTCGTCAATTTTGCAATCTGCGCTGCTTGCTTTTTTATGCGTCGTAACTATTGCAACAAGTAAACAGATGACGGCCGAAATAATCAGCTTCTGAGACGCCATTGCAACAAGTAAGACTCGTGACTATTGCAAAAGTAAACAGGTGCAACCGATGCTTTCGGAAAAGAAGAAGAAGTGCAACCGATCAGGGTCACACGGCCGGCTTACGGAAGTTGGAGTTGAGCTATCCATGGAAAGCGAACTGGTTGGTGCCGCTCATTGTTTGTTTTCAGTCACACCGTCTTGATGTTTCCAGCCACTCCATTAATTATCACATAATACAATATTTTGGAAAAGCGAATTACAAAAGTCTAACCTACAAAATATAAATTAATACTCATCTCTCAAAAAGTTACGTTCCAGATCCAACTCTAAATTGTGAGTAACATCAGTTGAGGTGATTTTGCCAGTAACGGGTACATAAGTGTGTATGAGGGGCTGATTTCAGAAGTAGGTTTAAAGAGCTGCCGGAGAACCAAACGATTTATGGTGTTGAAGAAGAAAAAACATGTCCTTTAATTAGAGAAATTGTGACGAGGATAAAATAATAAATTGATAAATAAATTTACTATTTTCATACATAAGGGGGCTAATAAAGAGATGACGTCATCCACATCAAGCTTAGTTAAATCATGTTTTAACATTTGTAGGATGCTTAAACATCTAAAGTTATCACAACCCCTGCCGCCATCATACAAGACTCTCCATATGAGAAATCGTGGTCATTTTGTTAAACGAATAAACACTTAAACATGACTTGAAAGAGAAGTTTTGTGTAATGTTGTCTTATGAATCAAAATTGATAAAATAGATTAAGATTTTGATCCAAATATAATCAAACACTAACAAATTATAAGTATGGCACTTCACTTGTTGTGGATTTTATTCTAAATACTAACCCGTCTTATAAATTTTGAAAGAATTCATATTGAGTTTTTGTGAAATATTATTAATAAAAACATGGCTATCTATATTCAATTATTGATATGTATCATCAAATAAAATTATTTATGTTGATTATCGAGAGAGTTTGCTAAATGCATGTTTCTTATCCAGTGAAATGATCAATCACTTCGCCGGCTGAAACTTTAGATGCACTATGTTAATATTACTAGGTAGTCGCAAGTAGGTTTGTTAATTGATAGGTTTTATCCGAACCGATTTAGAACACTCATAGTTTATTAATAGCGGTTTCGGCCCGCACTGCTCAAACACAGACTGCTCGCACCGACTCGGTTATTCCGGATCCGATTGGGCCCGATATTTTTTTTCTTTTGTACTATGTGCTTGTCTAATGTGTTTTAGATATTCTATTACTAATTAATTATCATTTTATTAATTTATGAAAATCATATAAATTGATAATAATTTTAGCACTCCGCTAATTACCCGACTTTTGATCCATAGTTTAATGGTCCGGTTTGGTCCGATCCTAGTATCTAATGGATCGATTCCAAAAGTGAAACCGATATTTATTTATTAGTTCTGATTCGAGTAAAACTCATCTATTGACAAGCTTAGTCGCAAGCTTAGGAGGTTTTCGAGAAAAACCTCAAATAAATTTCATTGACAAGCCTAGTCGCGATCATAAATATTCATTCGATTGCTTTGCAATGAATCTCGATCTTACTTAGGGCTGGGAAAATGGTTTTCGGTTATCGGTTAATACCGAACCGAACCGAAACCGTGCCATGTCCGGTTAACCGTATACCGCATATTCGGTTTGCGATTCGGTTTGCGGTATAATATTTTATTTTTTTTCGGTTTTCGGTTAACCGATAACCGAACGGTTATTAACCGAAAAACCGAAAATCTTTTCTATTTTATTAATTATTTTAATTTTTATAAATCTATAAAAACTAATTACTAATATTAATTAAAGGTAAACCCTATTACTCTAATGTATCAAATTACTCTAATGTATAAAATTATCATTGCATGAACATGATAGTTTGTTGATGGATTGATGTTGATTGCTTTGATTTATTTTGAATTATTGATGGATATTGGATGAATTTTTTTATGGACATTAAAATTTGAAAAGTTTACACATCTTATTACAAAGTTGTATCTTATGACATATCGTTTCTTATAAATTCATGTAATCTCCAAGCAATTGTTCGGTTTTTTGGTTAACCGAAAACCGAATCGCACTAACCGATGCGGTTTTTGGTTAACCGAACTTAATAAAAGGTTCGGTTTCGGTTATTAAATTTATGAAAATTTCGGTTCGGTTAACCGAAAAAATCGGTGCGGTTAACCGAACCCGAACCGTTTCCCACCCCTAATCTTACTAGCAAAGCGCGCATGATGGAAAAATAATTATCTCATTTTGGAAACTTACGAGCTCATCGAAAATAATCCATTACAATAAATATTGTATGTCAAGTTGCAATATCATATTTTTTCTGTCTCAGTTATATAGACTTGTTTTCCTTTTTTAAATGTCCCAAACATATATACTTGTTTCTATAAATAGTAAATATTTTTTAATTCATTTACTAATATAATCCTATTTAATTTACTCATGCATTAATTAATAGTCAAAGAATAACTATGAACATATTAGGAAATTATTTGTATAATTTTCTTTTTCAATAAATTTTATTAATCCTTGTGAACTTAAATAGCTCATGTACTTGGGACGCTGAGAGTATGAAATTTTTCCTTATGGAGGAAGGGGCAAAATAGCGAATTGGTAGATCGTTTTGGGTGGCTCGGAGCCTCGGAGGCACTGATATAATTTTCGTGAAGTAGTGGCGGGAAAATTAATTCAAAATAATAAATCGTAGTTCCATTCTACTACACAGTTTAATTCCATCAGTAAGCGAATTACAGATTCCGCCTATTTCTCATTAGGGTTCCAGCCAACTTTCCGCTCTCGATCGCCCGCACTCGGGTTACTTCTTCTCTTCATTGTTAGTATGGCATATCCATTTTCTGCTTCTGTTTCCAGAATTTTATGTTCTCCTTTTTGGTCTGTCTTTCAATTGTTAATCACAGTTCACTGTTTTCGAAATCGGGTGAGGGATGAGGGCGCATTGTTTTACTTCTTTGTTATTCTTTATCGGGCGATTTCTGGATACATTCAAATTGAATGATTCAATCGTTTTAAGGGATTCTGATTTAGTTCGACTGTTGGCATAATTATGGCTGATCCGGCTTTGCCTGATTCTATTTATTGTTAATTTTTTAAAGCAATTGTGTTGTCTGTGACTGCATCAGGATTATTTTTTCATTAGATAGAAGTATTTTGCAATCCCAACAGGAACAAGATGGATTTTAGAGATCCTCTTCGCCTTGCTTTTAGGTTTATGACAATATTTTACCTATACAGTATATATATTTTTTTCGATTCCTGCTATTTAATTATTCATGCGTGAGAAGGGAACTTATGTTTTTGTAGTCTTTATCATTGGTAGCCAGTTTGTTCTCACTTCTACTGAAAATGGAAGGTCATCTGCAAAATCCTGCTGACAGTTCTGATGCAAAATATGTTTGTGGGCTCAGTACCATTCTGGTTGCTACGATACAGGAAACCGAAGATAGGATTTCTGAGATAGAATACATCTTATGCAGTCAACTGTTTCCGAAGTTTCAACCGAGTAAGGGGGTGTTTGGCTAGGCTTATTTTAGAGAGCTTATAAGATGTTTCAAGAGCTTATAAGAGGTAATGTCACAAGTGCTTATAAGTTGTTGAAGTGTTTGGATAATTGATCTTATAAGATAGAGAAAGAATTGTGAGTTAGAGAGAAAAAACATAGTTAGAGAGATAAAATTGGCAAGATGTGAATTTGATAGTGTATGTGTAGGAAATAACGAACTATAATAATGTTATTTTGGTAAATTCATGGTTTCTTATAAGTTTATGAAAAAATAAGTTAGGGTTGACCAACTTATTTTTAGGGGAGCTTATAAGCTGTTGGAGCTTATTTTCACAGTTTATAAGCTGTTTAGGAGCTTATTTTGCCAAACGCTTTGCAACAGTTTATAAAATCCTAAACAGCTTATAAGCTTAGCCAAACACCCTCTAAGCCTTCAGAAAATATATTCAGAAGCAAGGGAAGCTGCAGAAGATGCATACAAAGAAAAGGAAAAAGACCTGCTACTCCAGATTAATAAGCTTCTGTGTCAAAACCAGAAGATACTCAAAGATAATAAATTGCTGAAGTTGGAAAAGGCACAGTTTGTCAACATGGAAAAGGAGTCTTGTAACCGCTTTAATAAACTTCAGGAAGAGTTGAATCAGAAAACTCTAGAAGGAAATGAAAGGAGGGAGGTTCAACAAAATCTTTAGAAGCTTCTTGATTCTTGAATCCATATCATCCCTCTTATATAGCTTTGAAAAGAAGAGAAACATAAAATGCTTGAATGCTTCTGAAAATGCAAAAGAATCTGGAGCTTGATAATGAGGGACTTCAGCACGAGCTAACAGAGAAATCTAAGGAAGTTGATGATATGATGGAGTTGCAAAATAAGCTTCTCCAAATAAATCAATCGAAATCGACTTTAGTTCTGCATAAAGAAAACCAATTGAAGGAGTACGGATAGAAAAATAATAGACTCATTGCCAAACTTTAAAAAATGGAGAGTAAAATTAAGGAGCTGCTATCAGAATTCAGAACTCAGAGAGAAGACCAAAGAAGTTGAAAAGGGGAAGGAATTGCAAGGAAATTTGCTTAAGAAGATTGAATTTCAAGCTGCAGAATAATGGACAACAGACAAGTATTGAATAAAAGGAGAAGGAGAATAGGCTTCTTGTTAATCGTGCTAATGAACTCCAAAAGGAACTTCGTCAAATGACTTCTGAGCTTGAGGAGGTTATGATACGATCCTCGCTGGTACGAATGATCTATCAGCACGCGAACGGAAGATTTTGGATGAAACCGATGGAAAATCCCAAAACCTCTGAATTTAACCCAAGAAGTGATATAAGTCAGTATGTCGCCTATACCCCAACGTGAAGTTGACGCAAAGAACTAGGGACGATGAATGACACACTAATTAGGGATGAATGTCTCGTCGATACGTCGATAATTGAATTTCTTGGCAAATGCAAGAAAATTCAAGAGCTCTTGAAGAGAGAATAAAACTCACATATATTCGTAAATCAAAAGCTGAATATTTTCGTATGCTTACAAACTTTTATATATGCTGAAAAATGGAACTTTAATCCTAATGAAAGAATGACTCCTTATCAAAGAAGAACTCTAATTTACAAAAGAAGTTTTAATAGACTAGGACTCTAGATAATCAAGCCTAAAAATACTGCGAAAATCTTGATACAAAAACATGGCCCATATGCCACATAATAATTAAATTCACAAGACTTGGGCTGCATCATTCCCTTCTCTTGAGAAGGATTTGTCCTCAAATCCAAGTCGTCATCTACATCAAACGGACTCACCCACTTCAATTCACTAGCCCTCACAAGAAAAGACTTTTGGACTACTCCCTTCTCCTTACTTCCACCCCTTTGCCCAACCGACTTCACCAGCTCCAACTCTTTTTGCAACATCACTCACGATATGGATAATGTATAATTATGATATGGATAATGATATACATAAAGATATGGATAATATATAATCACGATATGGATAATGTATAAAGATATGGATAATATATAATCACGAATACATAGCCCGTAAAGCACGCGAAACGAACGACTAAGATAGGATGGATACTCCAATACCCTTGAAGTCGACCCTCAAAGAACCGCAGACAATACTTGACCTGTACGATCCAAAGAGCAACTCGCCTCAACAACACGGGAGCGATGAATGGATGGACGACGAACGAATGGATAGACGAACGAACGGATGGCTCTGATACCAAATGATACGATCCTCGCTGGTACGAATGATCTATCAGCACGCGAACGAAAGATTTTGGACGAAACCGATGGAAAATCCCAAAACCTCTGAATTTAACCCAAGAAGTGATATAGGTCAGTATGTCGCCTATACCCCAACGTGAAGTTGACGCAGCAACTCGGGGACGATGAATGACACACGAACGAGGGATAGATGTCTCGTCGATACGTCGAAAATTGAATTTCTTGGCAAATGTAAGAAAATTCAAGAGCTCTTGAAGAGAGAATAAAACTCACATATATTCGTAAATCAAAAGCTGAATATTTTCGTAAGCTTACAAGCCTTTATATATGCTGAAAAGTGGAACTTTAATCCTAATGAAAGAAGGACTTCTTATCAAAGAAGAACTCTAATTTACAAAAGAAGTTTTAATAGACTAGGACTCTAGATAATCAAGCCTAAAAATACTGCGAAAATCTTGATACAAAAACGTGGCCCATATATCACATAATAATTAAATTCCCAAGACTTGGGCTGCATCAGGTTAGAAAAGTGCAAGATCAGTTACTCTGACAAAGTGATTCTTCTAAATTTGAATAGTCAAGAGATGGCAAGCATTGGAAGAGCTTCAGGAGGAGAAGAAAAGGCTTCTGAACAAACAGAAAGGCTTAGAAGACAGAGTTAATAAGCTTCAGCAGAGTTTCTCCGAGAGAACGAGAGAGTCTTCTGAAGGGATGGAGCTGCATATGAAGTTGTTACAACAGGTTGAAGCAAAAGATTCTGAACTGCTTTCTGAAAGGAGGAAAAGGAAAGATGCTGTTGTTGCCCATAAGAAGCTGAAGTCTCAGTACTATTACCTCCTCAAAAAATACAATATTAGTCAAGAAACTATGCCGCCTCTTGAAGGTGATAATGAAGTAGTGAGACACAATCAGGCTCCAGGGACATCATATGGTAATCTCTATATTTTTATATTTTTTTCATCAAATTTCATTCCAACATGATTACTTTATATCATTTCAGATGTGAATTGGGCATTCTGGATAACTCTCTTGGTTTGCATAGTTGTGTTCTTGAGCATAATTTGATCAGTGACTGGAAAAGGTATCCTGCACTCGATCATACTACATATGTAGCTTTCCAAAATTGCATATAAAGTATCCTGTATTTTCCAGCCTTTTGTTCTTTTGAACTTAAATTTTTCACACAAATTTTGGTTGATGTTGTGTTTCCATTCTGCATGCAGTTTCTCATTTTTTTATATCTTCTTCAGGTATTGAGAGAAATACTTTAAAAGCTTCTGATATCATCTGTGATATTACAAAACCAGTTGATGAACAAGACGTATTAGAGGACAAAAAGGAGGTTCAGAGGACCAGTCCTGCCTCGCTTATAACTTCCCGTATTCTCATTGCTCCCAAATGCCCGAGTAGTTCAAAACCTTATCACTCAACTGGTATAAAACGCCCTCATTCTTATTGGAGGGACACGAGGTCCCATCAGATTCGTGTGGGACCTGGTCCCCATGATGATTTCCTTGATACACCTCTGGAGAATGTTAGAGATAATTTGGGGAAGGCCATGAAGGAGGTTCGTCCAGATTTTCCTAAATCGAGTGTGGTTAACATGCGCCTTGATGATTCTGATGATCAAACACAAGACTTTAGTACCGATGCTAAATCAAATAAGCTGCACAAGTCACCTTCTAGAGCTGGAACAACAAGTTTTAAGTACGTGGAACCAGTACGAAAGAAATTTGAGCGCGAAAATCTGAAAGGGTTTGAATGTCAACAATGCAAGAATTTTTATGATGCTATTCTCCCTAGCGCCGGTGATACTGAAAAGCAAAGCAGCCGCTGTGAACATCACGATGGAGTATCTAGGCATCGATATAGGATGCTCCTCCTTCAACTCCTGAAGGATTTTAGAATAGTGGAGTTGAATCTGAAATATAGATTTGTGAGTTTAATCATATATTGAATTTGCATACAAATAATACTAAATATTCTATTACTGTTTAATGGATAACAGGTAACTTACAAATAATTTACTCCCACATAGCAATAAATAAATAAATAATCCCTTCTTAACTCTTAAGAAAACCGGATGTTGGTTAGTCATTGATATGTTGGGATATGGAGTCTGATATGATAGGATTAGTATAAAGTTATTGAACTTGAATGAATTGATAGGATTAGAATTAGAGTCCATGGACTTTGAGGAATTTTAGTCTAATTAGAATTCTGCCTATTAGGGTTTTTCCCATCTTATAAATAGTAATCTCATTGTAATTTTAGTGTGCATAATATTTTTATCAGAATATCTCTAGTGGAGATTTTTGGCATGGCAGTACGTAGTCTCGTGGAGACGAACTGAGTAACCAATTCTCATGTATGTTTTTCTTGCTTTCGTATTTCTTGTGTGCTTTATTTCGTAACAAGTGGTATCAGAGCTCCGGATTCAGTGGGAGAAAATACGATGGCTGATAAAAATATCAATTGAGAAGTTCAATGGAACAGATTACGGGTTCTAGAAGATGCAGATCGAGGATTATCTGGTAAAGATTTGTGTCAGCCCTTTGACACCAAACCAGAAGATACAAAGGAGGAGTGGAAGCTGTTGGACAAGAAGAAGATGAGCGTGGTACGTTTATTGTTGTCTAGGAACATCTCGCTCCATACTACAAAAGCTAAGACCACGAAGGAGATGTTTCAAATTTTATCGGACATGTACAAGAAACCATCAGCAATGAACAAGGTTCACCTGATGAGACGTCTTTTCAAT
Organism: Salvia rosmarinus; assembly: GCA_036937905.1. Classification (NCBI taxonomy): domain Eukaryota; kingdom Viridiplantae; phylum Streptophyta; class Magnoliopsida; order Lamiales; family Lamiaceae; genus Salvia; species Salvia rosmarinus. Next base: position 16,761,068 of record CM072813.1, on the reverse strand, counting down.
CTGGAGATGTCAAAAAAATACTATAGTGGGGAATCATCTCAATGAGTTCACTATGATCATAATGTCGTTAAGTCGATTGAGATCGATTTTGACGATGAAGTTTAAGCATTGATTCTGTTATCTTCCTTACCAGAAAGTTGGAGCGACACAGTTACTGCAGTAAATGCTTCATCAGCGAAGGAGAAGATGAAGTTTGAGAAAGTAAAAGACTTGATTATTAGTGAAGAAATTCGCAGGAGGGAGTCAAGCTTTGCTTCAAGGTCAACTTTGAATACGGAGAATATGCGCAGATCGAATTCGAAGTCAAAATCAAATCGAGGCAAATCGAAGTCTAGAGGTACGGATTCGATCAAGTGTTGGAATTGGGATGAATACAGACATTACAAGAACCAATGTAAGGAACCAAAAAGAGACAAGAATGATTAGAGAGACAAGGAGTCTTCAAATGTAATTGCAGAAGAGATAGCAGATGTGTTGATCAGGGGTGTGCATCGGTCGGTCGGTTCGACCGATCGAAATTTTTAAAACCGAAAATCGAACCGAATATTTTTTTTGAATCGAACCGAACCGATTTATAGTTTCGGACTGACTGAAAACCGAATCAATCGATTTCGATCGGACCGAAAAACCAATCGAAACATATATTATACACATATATTTTAAATAAATATATTTTAATCCTAATTATTTAATTAAAATATCAATTAATTATTATATAAAATATATAAATATATAAAATAATATTTTCGGTTCGGTTGATTCATCGACCAAACCTAAAATATAAAATCGAAACCGATTTTAATTGAAAATTTGAATCGAACCGAAAACTGACTTATTCAAAAATCGAACCGAACCGACCGAAATCGATCGGTTCGGTTCGTGCACACCCCTAGTGTTGATCCCTAAGTGTGAGCAGTCCGTTAGAGTCGCGGGTATTGGATTCTGGAGCGTCGTTCCATTCATACAATAACATTGAAATGATGGAGTATTATATTTCTGACGATTTTGGGCAAGTCTATCTTGCAGATGAAGAGCTGCTAAAGATCGTGGAAAAATGAGATGTTAGGATCACCACACCAAAGGGATCAATGCTGTAGTTAAATGGTGTCAGACATATTCCTAGTTTGAGGTGAAATTTACTTTCAATTGGACGGCTTGATGATGAAGGTTACGTGGTAACATTTGACTGTAGCAATTGGAAGATGATGAAGGGAGCTATGGTAGTAGCTCGTGGTAAGAAGAAGGGTATGTTGTATGTGACAAACTAACACCAGATATTGCATCAGTATTGCAGGAGGAAAGTGTGATGTGGATTTGAGACATTGTCATTTTGGCCACATGAGTGAGAAGGGAATGGGAAAGCTACGGTCCAAGGAAGAGCTAACAGACTTCAAGACACCTGATGTTAGTCAGTGTGATTGTGTTCTCAAAAAACGGAAAATAGTAGGTTTTTCGAAGGATGATAGAACCTTGAAGCAGTAGAAGTCAAATGTCCAGGATTCTCACTGTATACACAACCAAGCTATTGAGTTAGATATTTCTAACTCGGGTGGGAGTAATGGGGTTCAGAATCAACACGTCATTGTTGAAGAATCAAGCATACCACTACCACCACCGAGGTAAGTTAGAGAGCAGACGAGGCAGGTGGAAGATACAAGCAAGTGGAAACATGTAATGGACGAGATGGATTATCTGATGTCCATATTTACTAAGGTTGTGACCGTAGAGAAATTGAAGCTATGGTAGACTTCAATTGGCCTTAGAACTTGAAGTTGAAAGCTTGATGTTGTGCAGATATGGGGAAGTGGTTAAGAAATTATAATTACATATGAGATCAGTCTCTACGTGGAAGATTGTTGAGATATAGAGTATGATAGGATATGATTAGAATATAGTCATTGGACTTGGATGAATTCTAGTCAGGATAAGATTAGAGTTATAGTTTACGGGCTTGGAGGAATTATAGTCTGATTAAATTCTGTCTATGAACGTTTTTCCCATCTTATAAAAGCTCACTCATTGTCTTTGTAGTGTGCATAATAACTTCATCAGAATATCTTTAGTGGAGATCCCTGGCTTAGCAGCGCCTCCAGATGTAGTCTCGTAGAAAAACTGAAGGGAAAACTCGGTTTAACCCTCTCCCGAGGATCTATCTTGGATGTTTAATTCACCATACATTGATTATATTCCTAGCATGCGTCTATATAATTAATTGCAACACGTAGGGGGGTTTTCGTGTTTACCTTTGAATCATTTGGGATGAACGGATGAACGGATCGAGACTCGTGCTTTGATCTTCCGGATCGTATCCCGGTTGCCCAATCTCCAACGTCGAGTGAGGACGATCTATGGAGAATGCTACAGAAAATCACCCTAACCTCTCTCCAAATTTTCGAGAATCCTCTCTAAAGCTATAGAGATGCACGAAAATTATGCTATGAGATAATTAAGGATTAGCCTTGATCTTATCTCTTACCTTATATTTATAATGCATTACCATAATCCTATTAGGAAAGGATCCATGCATATCCCATAAATATAATAATATCCTTACGGATAAACAGAATCAAATCATATCCTTAGAGATCATAGGGGTGCGATTTTCATCCTAAGCAACGGCCTGGACGGGCCACCCTGTGGATCAAATGCAAGGAATAAAGATGGGCCTCAAATAAATTAATTATCTTATGTTCAACCCGTAACATAAATTAATTTATAAACATTCATTCATGCCACTAGAGAATAAATGCCGACTTACCCCTTTATTGCCGAAGGTGAGTCGGGCCACACTTAGACATTACGAATCCCGTATTTAAGATATCGACGTCCATTAATTATTTATAGCATTATGATCGCTTAAAATAATTAATATCTTTAATTCCTTAAGTAGTACCACTCAACCTTATTATTGTACTTGAGCTAACTCAACCGCGGGGTTTAGTACAATAAACCTTTGAACTCCTTAAGGGACGCCATCATCCTAAACGGATACGGTGACTCGACTGAGATAACTAGCATGACATACAAGACCGCCACCACCCAAGACGCAGAATATGGGTTAGAACATATAACTAGGGATGGCGGTGGATCTCGGACCCGGTCCGATCCGCAGATCCGCATCCATTTTTGATTTAGATCTTCAAAAATAGGATCCGACGGATCCGGACGGATCCGGACCGATCCGGATCATTCTTTTAAATCCGGATCGGATCGGATCTCGACTTCGAGATCCGTATCCGTCCATGGATCCATATAATATATATGTATATATAATTTTATTTTTATTTATAAGTGTATTATATTATTTTTCTTTCTAGTCGAAATTGGATAAACTACGCTATTTAAATTGGATAGTATGTTAATAATATTAAAATTTGTACCTTGTAATTGAGCAAATTTTGTATATGATTGGTCTATTTGCTAAAATATGTGTGCTACTTCTTCTATTACTATTGCAATATTATTTGCTGTCATGAAAACAAAAGTAAATTTGTAACTAACATCTTCTTGTGTAGTGATGATTGTAGAATTTTGAAATAATTATTATAGCGTTATATGTATTTAGATTATTATTATTATTATGGTATTACTGTGAATTATATTTGATTTAGAATTTATTTTAGAATAGAAAATATATGGATCTGGGTCTAGACCCTGGACCCTGTGGATCTTATGGATCTGGGTCTGGATCTAATTTTTTTGGACCCAATGGATCCGGACCGATCCGGACCCAAGCAAAAATTACGGATCCGGATCGGACCTAGCCAACCGGTCCGGATCCGTCCATCGCCATCCCTACATATAACCTCACCCATAACAAGTCAAAGTGATGGTCAACCACTCATACTCACCTAATACCTTATCGAGGTTTAGATCTTCGTAAGTCACCGAGATCTTGGTTCTTCACGACGGTCGATAGAAGAACTCATCTCATTGTGATCCTTCAATACATCGTAGACGCATCAAAGATAGACAAACAACCAAGTCAAGTCACTTCAGTATCTATACTGCATGACTATACCGACAACCCGTCCTCAAGTTGTCTCAATGTGATTCTTTTATATCTCATTAAGCTCGACCAATCATACAAACTTTTGTTATCTTCTACACACCGTATGATCTAACTTATATACGAGATAAGGGACACAGATATATGCAATCAAGTATTCAATTCGGATAGGAGATTGTAATAGTGGTAATAGAAACATTGTATACAAGCTCAACCATACCGCTTTCAAGATACAAATCCAACAATCTCCCACTTATACTAAAGCAAACTTTAGTATACAATGTGTCTCTACTAGCTATTACAAACAAAACCATCATTTTGCTTCTCCCACTTATACAAAAGTTTCCTTTCTAAGTGGGTGTCATCAAGTTTAATCCAAGTCCTCGACGTGTCCGTCAGACTTTTGCGGCGTGCTCTTCGTGAATGGATCCGCTAGGTTATTCGTCGATCAATCTTTTCAATCAGACGCCCCTTGTCTAACGATTTCTCGTATGACACGGTACTTTCTCTCTATGTGTTTGGTCGCCTTGTGGGTCCGTGGTTCCTTCGAGTTTGCCATTGCACCGAGTTATCACAAGAACTATGATACTCTTGGGAAAACCAGGTACCACACCTAGATCCATGAGGTAGTTCTTGAACCATACAGTCTCCTTAGCAGCCTCCGAAGTGGCTACATATTCGACTTCCATGGTAGAGTCCGCGATGCATCGCTGCTTTGCACTCTGTCAGGATACGGCTCCACCTCCCAAGGTAAACACATAGCCTGAGGTAGACTTCTTTTCATCACGGTCAGCTTGGAAATCCGAGTCTGTATAACCCAAAGGCATTAGACTATCTGCATGGTAAACTAGCCTATAATCTCGAGTCATTTTCAGGTACTTGAGTATATGCTTTATTGCAATCCAATGTGCTTGTCAGGTTAGATCGATATCTTGCTACTATGCCTACCGCATAGCGTATATCGGCCTCAGACATAGCATTGCGACATGAGACTTCCTACCATGAAGCGTAAGGAACTTGTCTCATTTCCTCTATCTTCTTTGCGGTCATAGGTGATCGCTTCCTTAGATAAAGGAACGCCATGTCCGAAAGGTAGCAATCATTTCTTGGCGGTCCGCATACTAAACGAGTAATCACAAGATCAATGTAAGACGCCCGAGATAAGCTCAACATTTTCCTCTTGCGATCTCGGTAAACCTCGATCCCAAGAATGTACGCTGCATCTCCTAAGTCTTTCATTTGAAACCGATCGGATAACCAACTCTTTACGCCCGATAACAACTTCACATTGTTGCCAACTAGAAGAATGTCATCTACATAAAGTGCAAGAAATACCACATCACGCTGACATCTAAACGATACACACAACTCTCGCTAGGCAACTGGGTAAATCCATGGACTTTACCACCTCGTCAAAGCGTAAGTTCCGTGATCGTGAGACTCGCTAAGCCCATAAATGGACTTCTTAAGCTTCCATACTAGATGCTCTTCACCCTTCACCACATAACCTTCGTGTTGTTGCATATAGATGTCTCTACCTTCCTCAAGGTAACCGCTTAGAAAAGCGATTTTCACATCCATTTGCCAAACCTCGCGTTTAAGTTGGTGCTATGGCTAGAAGAATTCGATGGACTTGAGCATTGCTATGTGCTAAAAGGTCTCATCGAAATCGATGCCCTCAACTGAGTGTACCTTTCGCCACAAGCCCGGCTTTAAAAGCGAAACCCTCCATCTGAATCTCTCTTCCTCTCAGATACCCACTTACTACCTATGGCTTCCTCGCCATCCGGTAGAGGTGTCTTTCAGATACATCCATAGCCGTTATGGACTCAATTTCTAAGTCCATAGCGGTGTGCCATGATCTTGCATCAATTTCTTGTATCGCTCGATGTATGTCCATGGATCGATTATTGCTTGCTCGCTTTCCGAGACTAAACCAAGATTCACCCACGAACATAAATCGCTCGGGTTGACGAACAACCTCCCACTACGACGAGGCGCCATCGGCACAATGGCAACGGTGGGTACAAGAACTTGTGGTTCTCTATCTTGCACAACTTGCTGGGTAGGTACCATTTGTACGATCGATATCTCTAGTGGAACTCGACCCACTTCAATTTCTTGAATATATCGGTGTCGATCCTCCCACTGACACGACATCTCGCACCTTTGGTCTAATCGGTGGTGGAATACGATCATCTTCTAATTCTCAAGAATGATTTCAACTTTGGATTTGTGGTTTTTCATATAATCATCTTCTAAGAATCGGGCATTAGTGCTAATAATGACCTTCTGATTCTTAGGACTATAGAATAAACCACCTTTCGTCCCTCTAGGATAGCCAATAAACAGCCTTGCATCGGATCTAGCCTCCAACTTATCAGCCTTCTTGTTCAACACATGTGCTGGACTGCCCCATATCCTTATGTGGCTTAAACTAGGCTTGCGTCCAAACCACAACTCGAAAGGGTCTTTTCGACTGACTTGGACGGTATTAGATTTAGCAAGTATGCCGCCGTTTCCAAGGCATATCCCCAGAACGAAATAGGCAATGCTGCATAACTCATCATTGATCTAACCATTTCCAAAAGAGTCCTGTTTCTTCGCTCTGACACACCATTTTCTTTGTGGTGTGCCCTTGTAGTGCTACCGGGAGGTAATCCCACACTTCACTAGATAGTCCATAAACTCGTTATTGAGGTATTCACCACTACGATCAGACCGCAGTGACTTGACACTCTTACCAAGCTTCGCCTCTACTTCCGCCTTAAACTCTTTGAATTTCAAAGCATTCGGACTTGTGGTGAAGCGGTATATGTATCCGCCTTGAGTAATCGCCAATGAAAGTGACAAAATACTGCACCTCCACGAGCTTGTGTGGACATCGGTCCACACAGTCGAAATGGACTAGCTCCAACACTTCTTTCGCTCTATAACCCTTCGCCTTGAAGGGTCCGGGTCGACATCTTTCCTTCTATACAGATTCGCAGATCGGGAACGGAGTAATCGTGAGATTACCCAACGCCCATTCTTAGCCGCCTCTTTGGATCCTATTTAGATTAATGTGACCTAATCTAAGATGCCGAGAAATGTGGTTTCATCTTGTGAAGAAAACTTTCTCTTTTAAGGTTCGACGTAGATACAATATAGTTATAGGTATTATGTTTTGCGTAAATAGTATAAAGCTTAATTATATAAAGTGCCAACACGTATAACTTCGTCATTTCTTATGATAGAAACACCACTATCAAAAATAACAGAATATCCATGAATAAATAATTTCAAACAGAACAAGGTTCCACTAAAATCCGCACATATAAAACGCCTTTTAAAATTAAACTGCTCTCTCAAAACATAAAGTAACATCTCCGACCGCAACGGCCTCGACTTTCTCCGCTGCCCATGGAGATCGTTATCTCGCCATCACTCGGCTCCCTTGTCCGCGGGAACCTCGCAAGGTGTAACAAACATGATCACAGCAGACGTGTCTACTACCCAAGAATGGGTAGAACAAATCGCCAAACATGTTTCGTTATTAAAGCAAATGGCGACTGAGCCTCGAGCTTGGGGCACTGGCCTCCAATGCCCGCCTTGCAGACTTCAAGCACTTGCCCTCTCCTTAGCTTCTTTAAGCCTCCAGTAGCACGCATGTTCTTATTCCCATTACTCCCACTATTTCCTCGCTCTACCACCTTTGGTGCCCTTTTCTTTTCCATTTTCAACGGAAAATTTGGGCCCCTAGATGTGCTAGCAAGAGCATGTGCTCCTTTACCCATGACTCCTTCCGCGCCACGAGATCATTAAGCAACCGACTAAGTGTATACCGGTCTTGCTCATGATCGCATTCACGCGAAAGTTCTCAAAAGACTTGGCGGTGTGTTGAGGATGATATCGACCTTCGTCACCGTCAATACCTCCTCCCAACCGATCAAGACTATCCATGAGATGAGTCATGGGAAACGTGTTCATGGATCGAACTTCCTTCTTCCATCTTACACGCCAAGATTTCTCTCATTGTGTGGAAGCGGACTGTCCGATCCGACTGCCCAAACTTACTCTCGAGACTTGACCATATTTCGACATCGTCTACCATCGATCGATGTCGCACTGCAAGCCTTTGGACATTGTAGTCATCATATAGCATTTGGCCATATTGTTCGACTTATGCCAAAGTCCGCTGACTCTCGCTCATTAGTCGACGCGTCGAAGTGGCATCGGGTTTAGGAGTAGTGAGAACAAACATGTGTTCTTCAATGATAAGAACATATTCCATGTTTCGCTTCCACTCGATAAAATTTGGACCGGATAAGGATTTAAAGCGAGCATATTGATAATCGTGTAAGAGACATATCCGAAAAGACAATGTAAACACATAAGCATACGATCGCACATAATTCGTAACAACAATATTGTAACCTTTTGATAAAACAATATTGATTGAAACCTCCAATCACCCAAGGAATCCCATATGCAAGCCACGCGTGTGGACGTTTACACACGAACCCCGACTGCACTAAAATATACCTTTTAGCCGCTTAATTTCAATCCATGTCAACTTATCCTTATGACAAATGAAATTAATGATTAGACCTTACTAGACCACATCACTATCGCAAGAAGGGACTTCGCGGGAAGTTGTACTCGAGGTGATGTCTAAGCAATGACCACAATTTTAACACAGAAAATGAATTCTTAGAATCGACATACTCACTAGACCATACCGCCCAATCCAAATTCCTTTGTTATCTCGCTTTTAAAACTATCTCTAGAGAACTTATGAAAATCGCACATGCAAGCCACGCGTGTGGACGCGTTTACATGAAACTCCCACTTCTCAATAGATTTAAAATGTTTTATTTAGAAATCTCATCTAACAAACTTATGATAAACAGTGCAAGCAAGCCATGCGTGTGGACGTTTACTCACAGTGCGTCTCACTTTGTTTAGAGATCAAAAAGTGGAGGTCTTGATATTTTAATTTGAAAAATAATATGTCGGGTTACTTGCTTAGTCTTTTGTTTCAAAAGGTTTGTCCATGCAGATCACGTAATCCTAGCATGCTTTTCTATAGAACTCAACATGTAAAACATGCTCGCAGAATTCTAAAATATGCTTGAAAACGCGATAAACCTAGCATGCTTACTATGCGCATCCAATCACGAAAACATATAATATGTTTGTCTACGTAATTTAAACATACATAGCATGCATCTGCATTATTTAAACATCCACGACATGCAATGAACGATAAAAAATAAAATAAAACGTTCATCGTGGCCCACTCGAGGAACCTGCACTTTCTTGCCTAATCTATTACATAGAATTGCAAAGTATAGATCTTCAACTCGAAAAACGGGCCTCGCGTGCACGGGCACGGACCGGATTCGTCAAAACTGGATTCGGGCCGAAAAACGGGTTCGGGCTTGAAAAACGGGTCTGGGCCGGTCTGGGCCGAAATGGGCTGGGCCGCGCGCTAGGGCACAGCCCACGCGCACAGCCTCTCTCGCGTGCCGCCTCGCGTGCTCCTCGTGGGCTGCCTCGCGGTCGCAAAGCGATCGCGACCCATCGAAAGCACGCTGCACCAAAGACGTCTCGCCCACCGAGCGCCACACGCCCGCCAAAGACGCCGCCGCCAGCCGCAAACCCCGCGAAGTCGCCGCGCGGCGCTCGCCGAGGTCGCCGAGCCGCCGAGCTTGACTCGCCAGGCGTGTCGAGCCGCGCCGCCCGCCGTCTCGAGGCCGCCGAGGTCACCGCGCGCGGCTCGCCGAGGTCGCCGAAGGCCGCCAAGCTCGACTCGCCGAGGCGTGTCGAGCCGCACGCCTGCTGCTACCGAGGCTGCCGGGACGACCGCCGAGGTCGCCGAGCGCCACCGGGACGACCGCCGAGGAATCCGCCGAGCGCCACCGGGCATCCGCGAGAATCGCGCACCCCGCCGCCCGCCGGCCGAGATCTTGTTGAGGTTTCCGCGCTATTCGCCGAAGCGCCGCCGAGGTTCCCACGCGATAAACTCGCGCGCTCGTCGCGCCGCCCGATGGCTCGCCGAGGTCGCCGAGCGCTCGCCAAGACCGAAGCGGTGCCGAGGCGCCCGCAGCAGCTGCGCCCGCACCGCTCGGCTACCGAGCCATGCGCCCAAAGAACTCGCTTGTCCGCCGATGTTGCCGAGAACGCGCGCATGGCGCCAAGCGACATGTCTCGCGCTGCAAGCGTCCGGTTTCTCCGTGTGTTCGCTGCCTCATTCTTCGTGCTTTGCTTCGTTTTCTTTTACGAGATAAGATTTACGTAAAATAAATCTAATCTAACCACGGATTTTCTCGTGGTGAAAATAAAACCGACAAAAACAAAACCGAGAAGACGATGAACCATGATTCAACAATTAATATATTGTGCACGTAATAATCAAACGTGAATTAATCCAACAGAGCCAAGATATCGATCCCGTGCTCGATACCAATTGAATGGAAAACTCGGTTTAATCCTCTCCCGATGATCTATCTTCGATGTTTAATTCACCATACATTGATTATATTCCTAGCATGCGTCTATATAATTAATTGCAACACGTAGGGGTTTTCTCGTGTTTACCTTTCAACTGCTTCTGGGATGAACGGATGAACGGATCGAGACTCGTGCTTTGATCTTCCGGACTATATCCCGTTGCCCAATCTCCAACGCCGAGCGAGGACGATCTATGGAGAATGCTACAGAAAATCACCCTAACCTCTCTCCAAATTTTCGAGAATCCTCTCTAAAGCTATAGAGATGCACGAAAATTATGCTATGAGATAATTAAGGATTAACCTTAATCTTATCTCTTACCTTATATTTATAATGCATTACCATAATCCTATTAGGAAAGGATCCATGCATATCCCATAAATATAATAATATCCTTATGGATAAAGAGAATCAAATCATATCCTTAGAGAGCATAGGGGGCGCGATTTTCATCCTAAGCAACGGGCCTGGACGGGCCACCTGTGGATCAAATGCAAGGAATAAAGATGGGCCTCAAATAAATTAATTATCTTATGTTCAAGCCGGAACATAAATTAATTTATAAACATTTATTCATGCCACTAGAGAATAAATACCGACTTACCCTTTATTGCCGAAGGTGAGTCAAGCTTGCACTTAGACATTACGAATCCCCGTATTTAAGATATCGACGTCCATTAATTATTTATAGATTCGATCGCTTAAAATAATTAATATCTTTAATTCCTTAAGTAGTACCACTCAACCTTATTATTGTACTTGAGCTAACTAAACCGCAGGTTTAGTACAATAAACCTTTGAGCTCCTTAAGGACGCCATCATCCTAAACGGATACGGTGACTGATACGATAACTAGCATGACATACAAGCACCGCCACCACCCAAGATGCGAGAATATTGGGTTATAACATATAACCTCACCCATAACAAGTCAAAGTGATGGTCACCACCATACTCACCTAATACCTTATCGAGGTTTAGATCTTCGTAAGTCACCGAGATCTTGGTTCTTCACGACGGTCGATAGAAGAACTCATCTCATCGTGATCCTTCAATACGCCGAGACGCATCAAAGATAGACAAGTAACCAAGTCAAGTCACTTCAGATCTATACATGAGCCTTATACCGACAACTCGCCCTCAAGTTGTCTCACCAGGATTCTTTTTATATCTCATTAAGCTTCGACCAATCATACAAACTTCGTGATCTTCACACATCGTATGATCTAACTTATATATGAGATAAGGGACACGATATATGCAATCAAGTATTCAATTCAGATAGGAGATTGTAATAGTGGTAACAGAAACATTTTATACAAGCTCAACCATATCGCTTTCAAGAACAAATCCAACAAAAACGAACTGGATAATCATTTCTCGGGTGTTTTTTTTTTCTTTTGTATTTGTTGTGTGTTTTATTTCATAACATTATATATATTTATGACATCTGTGGATTGTCAGAGTGGGTGCTTAGATTTGCACAAACCTCCAAGCTGTGTTGAGGAGTACATAAAAAAAGATGATGATGATGATGATGATGATGAGTTAATAGACGAAGATGATACCAAAGTTACAATAATGCTAATAATCCGCTTAGTCAAAATCGAAGTTATGCGGTGATATGTTTGGGCATTGTTATAAGTGTTAATAGGAAAACTACACAATCCATAAATTGTATGAACAAATACCCAAACGTTATAAAACATGCAAAATCGTGAAGAGATACCCCAAATAGCCTTTAAAAACATCGTTCGATCGCCGAATGACTAAAGTCGAGGAACAAGTCGACTTAAAGTGAAAAAGTCGCGCCATTGCTCGGATTTCGATCGAGAGTGGAATCCGATCGATCGATCGGATTCGACGGATTCTTCGCCACCGATCGGATTCTACGCATATATATATATATATATATATATCGACTCCTCCTCCGGATTTCACCTCAACCTCTCGATTTCACCTCCTCCCGGATTCCACTCTCTTCACCTGATTTCACCTCCTGATTCCACTCCGCCTCCGGATAGCTCGCCTTCCTCCTGATAGCTCATTGCTGTCGAAATCTCGCACCACGGCTTCTCGTGCACGCCGCTCTCCCGACGTAATCCGATCGGTGTTTAAGGAACCGATTGGTCGGATTCTTGAAAACCGATCGGATTCCTTAAACGGACCGATCGGATTTCTTATTTTTGTTAGTTATTAGTTAGTTAAACGTGCTTATGCTATTATTCTGAATTTATTAGTTAAACGCGTGCTTATTATCATAGTTTATTAGTTAAACCTGCTTATCATAGTTTATTAATTAAATCTGCTATCATAATCTCCCCGCTATCATAGTTTATTAATTAAATCGCTTATCATAATCTCCCCGCTATCATAGTTTATTAATTAAATCTGCTTATCATAATTAAACCTGCTTATCATAGTTTATCATAGTTTATTATGGTTTATTAGTTAAACCTGCTTATCATAGTTTATTAGCTTTAAACGTGCTTATTTATTAGTTAAACGTGCTTATTTATTAGTTAAACTCGCTACTTAATTATGAATTTTTATCTTTGTAGTTTCGCTTAGTTATCATGATAATGTATATTATGATTTATTATGCTTAATTATTAGCACACATGCGCTTAATATGCTATATTTATTAGCACACATGCGTTTCATATTAGCGTTTAATATGCTATTATTTATTAGCACACATGCGTTTCATATTAGCACACATGCTTAATATGCTATTATTTATTTAATATGTTAAAATTTATATTATGATTTATTATGCTTAATTATGCTAAACGTTATTATGCTTTATTATATGATTTATTATGCTAAACGTGTTATTATGCTTTATTATATGTTTTATTTTATGATATTTATACACTTTATTGTTTTTATTGTTAGGGTGATGTTAATTATTTGAGACCCGAGATGATTAATGTTGTGGTCCAGTTAGCACATATTATAGATTAATTATTTAGATATCATTAAGACTAGATTATTCGAGATTGGTTGTGAAGAATTGCTGGATAGGTTTACTAGTGGATGCTTCGGTCATTTACTTAACCGGAAGCCTTGGTGAGAAAAATATCATGGCTTTGCACCACGTGATTTCCGACGATTCGGCTGTATTATGGTCTAGTATGGTTTCATATTAACTGACGGAGCATTTGTTTTACTGTTCATGACTATGCACTAGTCACTGGTTTAAGCTTTGGAAGCTCGTCTTTCAATCTTAGTAGAGAGCACCGGTTGCAACGTGTTCGAGTGTTTAGAGCTTTGCCGCTCGACCATATATCTATTGCGGTAATTAGTAGAGCGTTTTTCGACAGGGCGTGCATATAGATGATGCGGATGGTAGTTTATACCTCCGTCGCGCATATTATTATGCTATACGGGATGCTATTATCTCGAGATCCCGTGAGTGCTTTGGTGGAGTCGTGGTCCGGCATTGGTCGATGATTCGATTTATTCGCTAGATTTCAGTGGGGTGCATATTCGACGTTGTATGCGCCACTACTTATATCGATTCAAGAGAAGAAGAAATACCATATCTATGGACCACTTGGGCATTGGTTGTTTGGTCGCCGAGATCATACCTGGTCTCGGTATGGCTGTTGGGAAATATGTAGACCATTTTGCCTACCCTAGATGCTTGAGATGGAGGTTCAAGAGCAAGTCCCCAGTCGATGATTTATCGATTTTATTTGAATCTCAGGTAGTACTTTTACATATCCTAAAATTTGTGTTATAATTTATTATTTAAATTTTGATTAAGTCTTGTTTATTTGAATTGTATATAGACTATCAAGATATTCAGATCATACTGGCTACGGAAGAAGAAATGGACACATGGTATTGGATATCACTCGAACACGACGAGGCATTTGGTGTGCCCTACATAGAGCGCCAAAATCCGTTGAGGGATGGGGAACAATTTCCACGAGCACGAGTCATTAGTGGTGACGATGATGGGATTCTCGTGCCCGGGGTACTTCACGCTCGTGTCCGAGACGTAGTACGAGACGGCATCCCGCTGAGGAGTCACAAGACAACAAGACATGGTATTGAGGGCTCCGTCGGAGAGCACCGCCCACATCTCGCCAAGCGGAGAAACGAAACGGGCCCTCCTCCGACTTCTTCCTCGAGCAAACGATCACCCACGACCAGTGATCGCCGCCTAGAGGACCTATCGAGAGGCATGCTCGTGAGGGTGATCGAGCTATCGAGGAAGCACCTTGACGAGGTTGAGGTACGGATGACAACGAGGTTGAAGGGTTGGTTTAAGGAGTTGGGTGGTGTTGTCCGTCATGGTCGCTCACGACGCACACCGACCTATTCTCCATCCGATCATCATACTCATCCGCGGCACGGCAATCAATTGATGAGGCACGGATTCACCGATGGCGTACATGCGCCGCCACCGACATTCTCGCACGAGTTTGGTAGGACCGAGGCAATGCCATCGTATCAAGAGCCACCTCGCATATCGTGAGCCACCTCATACTTCCTATCGCCACCACCTCCCCGCTACTATCGTGAGCCACCTCCGCCTCCTATCGCAGACCACCTCCCGCTACTATCGTGAGCCACTCTCGCTTCTTATCAGCAGCCACCTTCAGCTTCATTCGTTGATATGTTTGATATTTTTAGTGATTGTGGACAAGTAAGTTCAATTTAATTAAATAATTTAAATATTTTATGTTTATTTAAATATTTCTAAGTCAAATGATATTTTCTACGCAGATTGTGTCGATTGGGATGACCTCCGAAGTCCCGCAGCAGTCCACTACTACAGGAATGTTCGATTATGGACACCAGTGGATGACTTTAGGGATGCTTGGTATAGGGATCACATCGGGAATGACACAAGGGATGACATCGGGACGATGTATGACGTATAAGCACTTGTGGTGACACCAAAGGTTCGCACCTGTGAAGAGTGGCCGACAGCGATTCCCATCGATGGCCCTATCATCTCCATATGTTGTTACTGGCAAACCGCGTGAGTTTGATATGACGTTAGTGTCGAACTTCAAGGTCTTCCTTGAAGCCATCCCTCCATGTACGGTGATGATTTCCGAGAGTGGTGGAGTTCTTAATCGGGCATTTTTCATGGATATTCTTAAGCCGACCAGCTTATTATCTGCAGACGTAAGTACTTTGAATTTCTAAGTATTCAGAATTTATTTTAGTTGAATTAATTGATTAATACTTATACATTCAATTGTTCTTATTGTAGACGATTGATCTATTCATGACGAGCTGTAGAGTGAGGCTGATCAAGGCGATTACTGTATTGTCCACCATGAACAATGCAAACACGATTATATTGGACACCTCCTTCTATGTAAGTATTGATTTTCCAATAATTTACATTCATTTATTTATTACTTTGCTCAATTCAATGTCCGATTAATTTATTTGAATGTCTTAACAGCGAATCCTTCAAATTGGTTGGGAATCTTGTTCAAGCGGTTGGAAGATCCCGAGAGTATTATTTCCCGATCGTAAGCACGACGGAATATCCACTATGACCGATTGGTCCAAAGATGCAATAGGTGATTTTGTAATTCAATATCATGTTATATATTTAAATTTTAATATATTTAATTTGAATAATTTAAATTATTTTGTAATAATTGTGTTATATAGGTGATTATACCTATCCTTATCGATGCACACCACGCCGTCATTGTTATCAAAGTGCTTGATCAACGCTGATCTATATGATTCGATATATTGGAGATTAGAAGATCATGCGAAAAGACACCGCTACGAGCGTATGGCTCCCCATTGCATTTATTTGCATTCATCCCGGATGAAGGCGATTATTGGAGCTTCAACGATACGGGCATATCGAAAAACCGTGCCACTGAATTATCTATCCCACACCGCTAACCGCTTCTCCTAGAAAGACGGCCGCCAGGTCCATATGCATGCATGTACGTTGAACGCGATATCCGGATCACCGAGTATTAATTGGGGACTACTCATATAGCAAAGATATAGGAAAATTATAGCTACTTCTATTTTTGAGTTGTGTGAAAAACTAGAAAACGCTGAATTTAAATGTGTAATATCTTAAAAATCAGTTTTATTAATATTTGTAAATTTAAATGTGTACATATAATCTTTTGGCTAATAACATACTTTCTCTGTGTAAATTTAAATGTGTACAAATTCCAACTAACGAAAATCATTGCTTTGGCCATTCAGATTGAGAAATCATGTCTAATAACATTGTTAGGATCACGCACTTATAACACTTACATAATAGTGTTTTGATTATTATTATTATTATTATTATTATTATTATTATTATTATTATTATTATTATTATTATTATTATTATTATTATTATTATTATTATAGCACAACACAATGTATAAAATTGAATGATATAAAGAAGAATAACAATAAAAGGTGTCAAACACAATAATTTCAAATATTAAAAAATACAACTTTAATTAATCGCTATGCCTTCATCTATTCGACGGACATTTCCTTCGTATGTCCCGGTTTCCTACAATGACCGTGCATTTCTTTGGTGCTCGGCGCTCATCGCTAGACGATTCTCTCATATGGTTTGTAGGCACTTCTTCAGACCTTTCACTACCGGATGGAATCCGACTTGTTCTAGGTCGCCCACTGCCTTGTCACAATAGGAGGCAATACATTCGCTGAGCTACCTCATTTGGAACCACCACTCATTGTATTGAGGGACATGATTCATCGCACCACCGTATGTCTCAATTAAAGTGTTGGTCGGTAGTATGATTCGACGTAATTGTGGATGGATTCTCCGCCTCATTGTCAATGAAAAGTATTAGTATAAGTTACATGAAAATAAAACGACGGTAGTATTAGTATAAAACTTACTTAATGGCAAGAATTGCGTGTGAACACGGCATCCCGCCTTGGTTAAATTCTCGACAATCACACGATTTGAGTCAAGATCGACCGGAAGTTCCTAACGCCGATCGCACCCTATATTTTGCATTTGTAGACCTCGTCGTAGAGTAACGACGACTTTTCGACACCGCCATCGTAAGCTTTTTGATCGCTTCTCGCGAGATAGTTGTCCGACCCACGTGCCGCCGCGTCTAATCGTTGAACCATCGCTCAATTACAAGTCTGATTGCCTCCAACATTAAGCATATTGGAAGACGCCTCACCCATAATAATCGAGAGTTAAATGAGTCTGCTGCATTTGATTTTAAGAAACTAAAACAGTTCACGGGGGACTTTGAACGGGCCCATTTTTCTGGTCCTACACGGAGCGGCTTGTGGTATGCTTTATCATTTATACTTTCGATAATGACATATAGACGTTGGTATTGTGCAGGCTCGTATGCATAAGCACCTTCTTGGAACATTTCCACCACAGCATCGCCACGAAATTGTTTGATCTTGTTCACTAAGTGGTAGAAGCATAAGGCGTGATGAGCTTGTGGAAATACTCTCGATGGCGTTAGCTATGGACACGCAGCGTCCGAGACAATTAAGAGGTTTCAAGATTCCAAATACCCGTTGGATGCGTGAGATAAACCATGACCAAGATTCATCATTCTCAATTGCCCAACACCATATGCCAACGGAACACTTGCTCATTGGCATCCTTCACATCGCAACAAATAAAATTCTCTTATTCTTTCCTCGAGGTGAGTAGCATCTACGACGATCATCGGTCTCAAACAAAATAGAAGGGGCAATAGATGCAGCGAGAGCAACGAATGATATCGGAATCGACCATCACCATCGACCTCATAATCGGTAAATGTACCGGATTCGTCTGTCTCAACATCTCGCAGATAACCCGGCAAAGATTTGAATAACCGATCATGCCGACCGTATATCAACTCAATCGTTGTATGTCGGGCTCGCAACGCCACATCATAATCGATGCAGATACCAAAATCATGTTTCAACTCCTCCATAATTGATTTAAGCTTCATGATTTCACCACAGCGCATTTTTCGAGCATAATACACGCAACTATCTTCGAACGAACCTTCAATGGTCCAACACAACCCAAATCACGGTGGCATTTGTGTTCGATATAAACTTATAAACTTTTCAAATATTACCTCGTTGGACAGCTCAGAACTCAAAATTACACCTCTCGAGTGCTTGCATTTAAATGTCGGTCGTGTTGTGTCGAACAACCAACAACGATTCGCCTCGCCCATACGCCACACACCAACAACAAGATATATGTCATCTTTGCTATAGTAATATGAATTACTACTCAATTCTCCATCCCTTGTCGGGTCCATTTCACTAGCAACAAGTGAGGTCGCAGCTGCTGAGCGGAATGACCAAGGAACTAACCAGCTAGTTAGTTCTTCAAAGATCGGGTTGGTCGACATCTTCCGGATAGGTGCTCGATTAATCAAAGATAATAGTTTGAAAGTTCTCTTCTTCTTGAATCCATCCCGCAAAATCAATAAACGTATTATTTAAAATTGATTGTTCGGGATGGTCGCTGAGGCATCCGAGTCGGTCTCTTCGAGATCTTCTGGCCTCGTGTACATATTCTTCTTCTTCTTCGCCTTCTCCATCAACATCATCATTCGAATAGGAGTTGTTGGCCTTGTTGTCTCCATAGCGTGCCTTTGGGATTCGTAAAACCAATCACCGTAAAGCATACTGGAACATCTTGTAAATATTCTTCTGCATCTCCGTATGGATCGAATGATTCGACTCTCCGGGTGTGATCCACTCGCAATATTTGTAGTGTTGTGAACTACATAAACGCTGCGGATATTCTTCTGACATACACAATCGAGCAAACAGTTCATTATCGGTTAACAATAATTTTATTATCCCACCATATCGAGATGTGGATAAATAAAATAATTGATAATTAGTGCTCAATTCATGGCCCGCAATACGTGATTGATATAGTATATGAGGTCGCAAAGAAAACGATTTAGAATTTGGGCAATTTGTCGACACCCGCCAATATACGCATAATCACTATCAAACTCTCCACCATAATTCACAAGAATGAATTTCCAATTGTCCATCTACATAAAGAAAGAATAAATAAAATATTAAAACAAAATTTCCAATCAAAATATACGTACATGTAAATATAGTATATTATTCTTTGGGGTTCTTTGGCGAATTACCTTTGATATTGGAAAATGATTGAATTCTCCGTGGTTTTCCTTCAAATACCGCTCAACTTCAATTGAAAAGTTTATGATATTGGAAAATGAAGTTATGAAATGTGAATGAATGAATGAATAAATTCAGAATTTTATGTAGGTAAACAACAACAAATGATGGGTGTCTGTGTAGCATTCACGTGAAATTACCGTAGCTACAATGAATTCGACTCATTATTGTACAAATTCATCGTAACAACAAGAAAATCGCACCTATTATTGTACTAAATTGCACCTATTTTATCGGCTTCACGTGAATGAATTGAATGCTACAATAATTTGAGAGAAAATTCAAAGGCTAAATAAAAAAAAACCGATCGGATCCGGTCGGTGTGTATGTCTCGGATTCCATACACACGATGTAATCCGATCGGTGTGTTTATAATCCGAGCATGAATTAAACGACATGGAATCCGGTCGGTTCCGATCGAATCCGACCGTCATCGTATCCGAAATTTCATTTGAATCCGATCGTATCCGAGCTCAAATATTTCGGATTCCTATGTAGTTCGTTATTTTACACGTAAAACAAAGACAGCTTTTGTCAACATTTGAGGTATATTTGTCCATACAATATAAACTCACCGATTTAGTATGTTTTATCCCATTGGGTATATATGCATACGCCTTACGAGATATGGGTAAAGGTGTTTGCCCCTTGTTATAATGTTAGTCCGACGTAAGTTTCAACTTATCGAGATTGAGGTGTGTTTTGTGAAGAAGATGCGTTATTTGGAGGAATTTATTTAGTGGAAATAGGATAAGGGCCACTATATATATAATTGATGTTCAGGTCACATGGGGTTGGGACATGCATGTGCTCTGCAACTGCAGGATCGATCTTGACCTCTGTTTGATTCTCGTCTCCACAAATTTTAAAATTCTATTATGCCCACAGCTTAATGTCTCTGCTTCCCACATTCTTTTAAGGAAAATATATCAAACTACACACATTTCTAAAAGTGTATACAGTATGCCCATTTTACAAAATCAATACACAACATACCTATTTATATTTTTAATATATATTTCTAGTGAGTTTCGCTTGGTTTGGTCGGTGAAATGACATAACACCGACCAAAACATAACAAATCAATAAATGATTGGGAAATTATTTTGATGTATCGATATTATTATTATTTTAAATTACTTTATATATGAATGATATCATTAAATCATTAAATTATGTTAAAAGCATTAAATCATTAAATCATGTATCTCTAAGGAGAGAGGATTTAATTAAAATCTATAGGAGAGAGGATTTAATTAAACATTCAAATTTTGAATAGGTCGATCGGATGCATCTCGACGGAGAGGAATTAATTAAAATCGATCGGAGAGAGGATTTAATTAAAATTCAAATTTTGAATAGGTCGATCGGAGATGTGATTTTTAATACAATTTTAATTAATTCAGATCGAAACATCAAAGAATTAATAATTAGTATTAATTCATGTTGAAATTGGTCGAAATAGGAGGAATTATGAAATGAAATTAATACTAATTATTAATTCATGTCTCCTACGACCGCTAACATCAAAGGGTCGATCGAATCAACGATTTTTCGATCGGAAACAAGGCTAATTAATTTAAATTGAATGTATGATATTTAAATTAATATTTAAAGGTAATCTATGGAAATTTTGTAAAATATTGAAATGCTGAAATTATAACACAACTTATGAATTTTGAAATATTTAATATTGAAATTATCCTTCATATTTACCGTATTAATTAATAGTGTACAAAATAGTACTACGAAAAGTAAAAGCTTACAGCTAAAATTGCAGAAAAATTGAAGAAGACAAATAAATTACAGCTAAAATTGCAGAAAAATTGAAGAATTGCAGAAAAATTGAAGAAGACAAATAATTGCAGAAAAATTGAAGAAGACAAATAAATGCAGAAAAGTAAACCAATAATTGAACCAATTCTCTCCTATTTATACAATTCGATAGTAACAAATACAAACCAACAAATTGCTATTGCGCTTCGCTTCCTCGAATTTTCGTTCTTCATTACATTGCTATTGCTCTTGCTCTCTAATTTTCGTTCTTCATTTCGATCCACAACCCAAGAGCTATGTCTCAACAAGTAAGTTATTCAATTTTTATTTATTTTCGACGTGTTTTGAATTTATTGTTGTTTATGATATTAATTTGTGTTTAGATTTATTATTGTTATTTTGTTTAGATTTATTATTGTTTATTGGTATGGATAAATTATTATGCTTAGATAATTAAATTAATTGGATAATTCATTTAGTGTTTTGAATTTATTGCATAATTGTGATATATAATTTAGATAATTAAATTAATTGGATAATTTGTTTAGTGTTTGGATTTTATTGCATTATTAGTATATATAATTCGATATAATTCGCTTAGATAATTATTTATAATTATATAGCATATAATTAGTTTATATGAAATTAGATGTTTTATACGATTTTATGGCTTTTTATATGAAAAATAAATGAATTAAAAGAATCCTCTCCAATGATGAATTAAAGGAATTATATGAAAAATAGATAAATAAATGATTTTATGGGTTTTAAAAAATCATAAATGAATTAAAATTAAATTACATTAAAATCCTCTCTCCTATCGACCAATTCCTTGATTCCTACGTAGGAATCAAGGAATTGGTCAACCAGGAGAGAGGATTTTAATGTAATTTAATTTTTTATTGATTCTGTAAACATAATTAAATTAATTATTCATTCGAAAACATAAAATTGGTCCACGAAATTATCAATTAATCGATTCTATCGACGGAATCTTCGAATTGTCGTAATCGAGAGAGAGCTATTTTCATAGGAGAGAGCTTATTTTGAACGGAATCTTCTAATTATCAAATGAATTTAATACTAATTATTAATTGATGTCTCCGCCGATCGAAACAAGGAAATATCGAGGAGACATAAAACTATTCGAATGGGAGAGAGATTTTTGTTTTAGAAATTAATTTTAAATTAAATCAATTAGGATAATTTTAGATTTATTAGGATAATCTTCTAATTATTGTTAGGATAATTTTAGATTTATTAGATAATCTTGAATTATTGTTGTTGTTTTAATTTTAAATGAAATCAATTAATTTTAAATGAAATCAATTAGGATAATCTTCCAATTATTGTTAAATTTTGATATTAGATTTATTATTGTTAGTTTTATTTAGATTTATTATTGTTAAATTTTTTAGATTTATTTTGTTTAGATAATTCGAGCAATTTATAATACTATCTTTAGTTTTATTTAGATTTGTTATTATTATTTTGTTTATTATTCCTATCTTTAGATTTATTATTATGTTAGATAATTCGAGCAATTTATAATACTATCTTTAGAATTATTTTGTTAGATAATTCGAGCAATTTATTATTTTGTTTAAATTGAGCAAATATCTTTAGATTTATTATTATTTTGTTTAGATAATTCGATTGTTTCGCAATTTATAATTATTGGATAATTCGCTTAGATAATTCTTCGCATAATTCGCTTAATTAGACTTAGATTAGATTGCTATTTTTCTTATTGTAGCGATAATTTTAGTGTAAACATTAAGACATTAGAAAATCATGTTAAGTCTCAGATATTTCATTAATGTAATCTTGTATTTGTTATAGATGTCGGGATGGAAGAGCATTATTGTTCGATATGGAGGCGATGGGATCCTTCTTTATGTTACATCGACGGTATCACCAAATGCCTTTGTTCGAATGGACAATGTAATTTTCTCGGGAGTTCATAGAGATGATTAATGAAATTATGTTGGGAAATTCGTTGAGTACAACCTACCAATTGCATTATCTATCGAGATCTCTGAGTGGTAGAATTATCAAATTATTTTGAGTAATGATGATCAACTTTTCGATCGCTCATGATGCCCAAGCAGAGGTCTATGTGACTCACGATGCCGACACATCCCAATCGGAGCAAGAACTATATAGACCTTCGCTTGAGATACCATCCTCGCCAACATATGACTACACTTCCCAAAACATATCGCTCGATGCGTCGCCGACACAACAATTTACATCATCTCGATTGGTTTGATGTCGATACATCTCAATATATGCCGCAACACATGGATCCATCCAGAATTGCTTTCCAACATATGCCGCAACCACAACCGTGGGTGATACACTTGTTGAGGACGGCGATGACGACGACTACGTTGAAGAAGAAGAAGATGAAAGAGTCGGATGAAGAGAAAGAAGATCGCGAGTCCGCTTTGGTGAGCTATGACTCATTTGTAGAGTTTGACGATGGATCCGCCGAGAGGGTGGATTCGGGAAGCTTCATCTACGATTATGCGAGTAACACGCAAGAGCACGTAGGAGGCCCAGAGCCGTAAGAAGTTGAGAGATGAGCAATGGCTAGTCCTCGTTATTCCTCATGATGCTTGATTAATCTCTTTGCTCGTCCTCCGACTCGGTTCCAGACTCGATGAGCCGAGCGAAGGTTCCATCTTCGATGCCAAGTGGCGAATCAAGATATCCGTATGGCATTTGGAACGTCGAGTAGAATTTGTTATTCCCATCCGATAATTCGAGGATTACATTCAAATGTCGATATCATAATCGCGTCCTTTTCTACTACGTGCATCGCAACAAGGTGGATTTTGGTTTGTCCGCAAGTTTGATGCTATACATACTTGCGCACGTAACCTAGTGAATATCGAGTAAGGAAGGTTAATGCTCGTAATTGCAGATACATATCACGAAAAATACGCCAAGACGGTGAAGTGCTAAAGCCGAGGTCCATTATGGCTGATTTGCGGCGAGAGTACGTGTACACGTTACATCTGAAGTAGCAATGCGAGCCCGTAATAGGGCGATCGAGATGATATACGGTGGACATGAAGAATCATTTCAGCTACTACCGAAGTTATCTCGCATATGTTACGGATGAGCAATCCTGTTCGATGACCGACTTGGATATGGATCGATGGTCGGTTCCGCCACCTCTTTGTCGCCTCGGTTCATGCAGTTGGCGCATACATTGTGCTCCCACCCGTGATTGTAGTCGTGCACGCACTTGAAGGGCCGCAATAAAGGCATATTATTCGTTGCCGTGACAAAGGACGGCAACGAGCAAGTTTTTCCATTAGCTTATGGAATTGGTCCGATCGAGAATGATGTCTCATGGACTTGGTTTCTGTCTCGACTACAAGCTGCTTATGGATCAAATCCAGAGATGTTGATTGTTTCAGATGCCCATGTCAGTATAATGAACGCGGTCAAGTGTGTCTACCCTGATGCAACACACGGATTATGCTACTACCATCTGCTGAAAAAAATCACCCCGTTTGGGCAACCATCCGCAAAGTTATTTCAGAAAGCCGCTTATGCATACCAAGATACACACTTTGAAAAAGCGATGGCTATGTTAAAGTCTCTCGTGAAGGCCGATGGTAGTGGCGCATACACCAAGTTGGTGGAAGTTGGAGTGCAGTGGGCTAGATCACGGTGCCCGTTAGGCGCCATGCTTTATGACATCGAACATTGCCGAATCATTCAATTCTCGAATATTGTGGGCTAGACGATTGCCAATTTGCTCAATGATTGAGGCAATCCGTCACATTACGTAAAAATGGTTCGATGAGAGACATGAAGAAGAAAGAGGTACGCGGTGAATTGACCCTCAAGCAACGCGTAAGATGATGGTATCAATGGAACTATCACGCAGACACGATGTAGTGCCCTCATCGACTCCACTTTCAAAGTCAAGCACCAAGCAAAACATTCGAGTCAATCTCAACACGCAATCGTGTGCGTGTTTGGTGGGACATGGATATGATACCGTGTTCTCATGTCACAAACTATATGGTACTAATTTCGGTTTAATTATGTTAATTTTTTGATCAAATTGATTTCACTTACATATAATTGATTATATAAATTTTTAGTCATAAAGGTCACCATATATCTAACTATGTGGGAGTACTACCATTCTCGCAAAGCTAGCCAAGCATACCAGATCGGATCAATCATGTTCACCATTATCTACTTGGACCTGCTCCTCCGATGTTGCCGGAATTACGCTATGCCTCCTAATAGAGTCCGTCAGTCGGGCGCCCAAAGTGGGTCGATATCGTCATCCAATGTAGTGGGATCGAGTAGTAGAAGTCGCACTACGGACATGTAGCTTGTGTGGTAATGAATCTCATACGCCGGAAGTGTCCTTACTTATCCGTAGACGAGTGACATTGTAATGAAAGAAAACATTCATGTAAAGATATTATTAACATTATTATTATTTTAACTTAATCAAATTGAATTGAATTGAAGCAGCCTAGATAACGGGGATTTTTCTCTCCTTGAGGCGTACGTCTTCCTCTATCATTACTTCGAAACTATTCTCTTTTTCGTGGTTGTGTTTCTCATACAATTTCGATCGCTTCCATCACCAAACCGAGGTAAAGGTTCCTTTCCGCTCTATTTTTTTTCGCCCATTTTCTTTTCGATACGCTTGTTTGTTTGAATAGCGGTGAAAAACTTTGATCTTCACAGAGTTTTTAGTACTAATGGAGTGCTAGTATGTGGTTTCCGTTGCTTATTTTATCTACATCGACGGATGCATGTTAGTGCTTGATTCTGCTTCCTTTCGCCTCGCTTTGGAGACCGCTTTGTTCATTTCTCGATAGACTATCTTATCGATTGCTCGCTTGCTTTATAGGTTAAAGTGTATGTTTAACGATTCACCTAACATTGACTTAAACCGAGTCCTAAGATTTATGTTTAGTTTGAGATTTACGCTGATATCTTGTTCTTGATCGATAGGTTAAAGTGTATGATTCTTCAAAACAAGACACAAATTCATTCAACGAGATTAATAACTATCGATAATCAAATATTCGATAAATAATATGAACATCCATTTGCATCCAATATACCAATACATACCAATATACAAATACATACCAATATACCAAGACATGCTAATTTCTACCTCTTCCTCTTCCTCTCGGCTTCTTATATGGATCACATATCTCATATATATTTCCACCTACTTTATGTCTATATGCTACAACATTAGACGCACCACATTCGATGCTCGGTGAACCGAAATAAGACGTTCCACATCATGCACGCAAATGGACCATCATCAAATCGTCTTCCGGTCAAATACCCAAGAGGCACCGTGTAATAATCGCATCATTATTCCATGGTGGTATCTCGTGGAGTTAGCCTCGAACCATCTAGTGAAGAGAAGAAACGGCCGCAATAATCTAGTCGATACACGAAGTCCATCATCCTCGCATCCACTGATCCTCGGTCCATCCTCCAAATACGCGAGTCAAACAAAGACGTTAATGACCGAGTGTATATCCACGCGCATTATCGCGAAACGCCGATGACGCAAGGGATAATGATCTATAAAATTAATATTTAGATAAAATAAACAAGGACACGTAACCATTTAGATAAATTAATATTTATCAGATTAAATAAGGTTACCGTGGCACGTAACCATGATGTATAACCCGCCATGCCGAGGACAACAAACTATCCAATGCGCTGGTGGTCGCCATGTAAAGCAATGCTCGGGGTCATGATCAATGGTGCCTCACGCTGGTCTTCAATGTAGGACGAAAACATTGCGTGTACCTCGGACCATTGATTTTGCGAAACATCTATTCAACATTGAAAATTAAGTAATTAGAGATACTACACATATATACTATATATTGATTGTATTAAAGACTTACGAAAAACTAGTATCAAGGATGATTGTGTTTGATAATCCACCCCATCCAATACGCCGATCCCGCATCGAGTCTCATCCTCAAATACACCATGAATAGATCGACGACCGCAAAATTATTTTAGGGATACATATCAATATAAGTAGATGTACTTAAAAAACGAAGCATATTGTATAAAACGCGTGCCGAACATCAAAACGCTCCGGCATTTCGATATTCATGAAAATGCAACTGGACTTGTCGATCAAGACTCAACAACCGCCATCGCTTTATTTGTGTTCAAGAAACGCCGGTAATTTATCAATATATCATCGGATAATGGACGTGGCATCGGGCTATTCACGATGGTGACCTCATTACTGGTAGAAGGTCTCCGTGTCTGCTCACCCTCCGGATCCCGAACTACAAACATTTAATTTAGAAAATGAAAACATAACAAATATAATGAAATATTATAAACCGCCAAATATGAGACTTAATAGTTACATTCCTCCAGCTGCTGCTGACGGGCTCGAAAGTCCGCCTCACGACGTCCCGAGGCGTCGATCACTAAATAGGTCCATCCATCATGGAATGATGAGATGTAGTTCGTGATCGGTACCATGGATCCGTGAGAGTAGCGGGGAGGATATCATCGGGTCGATGCAAGGTCGCCTCACCGGCTCAATATGTCCACCGCCTCGGGGACATACGGTGGGCGGTGATGTGGTCTCCTCGATCTTCCCTCTCGTCGCCGCCGTCGGATGACGTGGGACATGAGTGCATGTGTAGTCAGATCATCCCTATGTGTGCAACCACATCGAGTCTTCTAAGAAGTTTTCAAACCACTTCTTTATTTGGAATAAATTTGTCTTCGATAGACCTCTCGATGCGTCGATCGCTCGCTTCTCCCTCCCGACAGATTCCGGATAGATTCCTCGAATCCAACGACGATCGGCGAACTAAGACGCCCTGGTGCCGACCACCACCGCTCGATGAAGCTACCTCCCCGGTATGTCTTCCGTATCCCGCCTCTCAACGGATGGACGGCTATCCACATATGGCCTCGCAGCTCATCAACAACCGGAACCTCAACGAACCCAACCGACGATGTCCTCGGCTGGGTATCGAAGGTGAAGGCTCGAGGCTCGCTCGATGGAGACCCCGAAGATCGTGATCCTCAACAAACCGTGGAGCCTCCTCGAACTCGGCGTTTGCCGAGGCTCATCCACCGGAGGTGGATGAGACACACCACGACGAGAAGGGAACTGCCGCCCTCCTCAAAGGATTTGACAGATAACAAAATTCACACCGAGTGGAGAGGTGTGAGACAGACACCCAAGAACGGTGCTAACCTCGAATGAGTCCGCTCGATGGATGTGAGATGATAACCGACCTACAATAAATTGAAAGATGTTATTTAATATTCTAATAAATACAATACCTCATACATGATTTAAAATTATAATAAAATTCAATACCTCTTGCTCAAAAAGTGATCAGAAGTCTGCGGTGAGAGCCTACTGAACTTCCACCTCAACACTCTGGACACGTTGTGGGATTGATGACGTCCACTATACTTCCCAAGCTGGTATGATCTCGGTGACCAAGCATATAGTGCCCAGATCGGTCCGTAAAAGTGGTATTGAGCATTAGGTCGACATCACCGTCAGATAATATCTCAATATCCGTAACCGTAGGCCCCACTAAAATCGCAAAACGCCCGCATCGTCAACCAATGCCCAAGCCCAATCGCTATTATCTTCCCCGTATCGTATCCAAATACGAACCCATGAGGGTAATAACGTGGGCCACACGTAAATAGTGACGAAGATCTACATCATCACTAAAATCACTACTACAAAATCTATCTACTAGATTACGAATGTAATCTGTGCCCCCATAAAAAGGCTATAGACCTCAACGTCGCTCAAGTCGTAGTCTAGTGTGGGATCAAACGATGATGACCCAAATTGCGTGCGGTGACTAGAGCATAATCTTTAATGTAAAACATATATATCTTCCATTGATGAAAAATACATCTCCGGACGCGTAGGCTCTATCGACGGAGACTAAATGGTGCAAAGAAAACTAGACTTAGTCCGGAGTCCAATCAATCGGATGACCAAAGCAACCCCCTAAACATATCTACCAACTCTTCGCCGCCTCTTATCTAGCAAGACATTCTTAATATACTTAAAATAATCATCCTATAATAAGTCTTTACATCCGCCACCACATTTATCGTGGTAGGCCTCAAGAAAACAGGATCGACCCACAATTATATCAATGTCACATATTACACAACGCATAACAAACCAACAAACTACTACAATAATTATTTCATTTGTATATAATTCGCATCAATAAACATCATATCATACAAATATAAAAAATAATTATAACTCAATCTCTACAAATCACCTATCAAAAACTGGCCATAATTAAGTAATAGAATTTAACCATTCTAAACCATAAATGAAATATTATTCAATCATATACCATAAACGCTATTTATTCAATCATATTCCAAAACAGATATCTCGAAAACATACAAGCCATAAACAATATTAACATACTCAATAACATAATTCAACGTATTCATATTCAATTATATACAATCATATTATTCAATAACATTTACCAACATTTATCCAATCTCAATAACATAATTCAACTACTCATATTCAATCATATACAATCATATTATTCAATCACATCTACCAACATTTATCCAATCTCAATTACAAAATAACTAAGGGTTCACACGAAAACATACCGATAAATGCGACATATTGCCTTCGAAAATAATACCTGCATCATTACAAAATTCAATTAATAATTTCAATTAATAACTAATAATTATTTCAATTAATAACTAATAATTAGAAAATTAAATAATTCAATTAATAACTAATTATTAGAATTCTCCGATCGACCAATTGAACTTTCCGATCGGTGAGGCTTCTCCGGTCGAACCGGAGAGATATAGTAATTTAATGAAATGGGTATGTGGTGTAGTAAATTTTATTAATGGATATGAGTGGAATATAATTTCACAAAGATGGGTACATCGTAGGTAAATATATGTATATATTGAAAAATTACTGATTTTGGCGAGGAAAATTAGAATTACCTCCGGAATGACTCAGCAAACTTCTATATTTGGGTTGTTCTTCACGGAATGGGTTGTTCTTCACTGAATGACAGATCTTTCTTTCTCTCTTCTTATCTTTCAAATTTTGAAAACCAGGGAAGCCAAACTTCTATAAATTCAAAATTTTGAAAACTAGAAGAGAAGCCAAACTTCTGTAAAAATAAGTGAGTGCTTTTTGTTTTAATTTTGCAAAACTCAGAAGAGGGACCGAAGTGTATAAAGAAACAGAGTCAAGTCAAAATGATTGCAAAAATCGAGTGCCTTTTTGTTTGAATTGGCACAGATTCTAACAAAGAAAGAATCAGATTCTCATCCTTCACATCAACCATTTACTTTTTGCAGAAAAATACATTAATTTAGTAAATTGGGTATAGGATGTAGTAAATTTTTAAAATGGATATCAGTGGTATATGATTTGACAAATATGGCTATATAAGTTTCGAACCCTTCTTTTAATGCCCCTGCAATTTTTAATCAATGTTTATCTTTATGATGAGAGAGTATTGCAGGGCTCTCCCACGGCCTTGTATAATGTACAAGGTAATTATGTTTTTTTACATACAATTACGTGGTCATCACTCATCACCAATGCACTCAACATATTATGAGCTTCTACATCGTTGCATTTTCTGAATCAAATTTGAAAATTATATGAAAGTTGTGTGTCCCCCTCTTTTTGATTTCCACGTATATTTTAGGATACCACCAAAGTGGCAGCCTAACGAGCTTGGCAGTTGGCACTATGCATTTCAATTAGTTTAGTTTGACCATCGAATGACTTGACAAGCTTATCTTCTTCGAGTCTCGTTAAACAAAAAGTGAGTAAATTTTTATGAAAAGATTCAATTTCTATATGATGGAGGTAGAGCTTAATTCCACAACATAATAATTTCGACAAAATAATCCACCACGCGATTCAATAATTCACTACTACTCAAACCGGCGCAGACTAAGCGAAAAGCACCCACTAAAATTAACTAATAATAGCTTCGCGACATTATATACTCCCTCCGTCCCAGCCCAATTGGCACATGCCAAAAATGATTAGGTTTAGACTCTTTAATCACTCTTACCTATTTCTCTCTCCTAGGCCTCTATCTCCACCTATTTCTCTCTCCTAGGCTTTATTAGCACTAAGAGGTGTTTATTGAGCTTAAGCTCCCCAAAACATCTTATGTTCGTTTGGGACGCTTATAAGCTCAACCAAACACCTCTAAATCTCATGACCAACACCATTAAACCCCTTAACCCATTTTTTTTCTTAATATTTGTGCGTAAAGTGCCAATCTAACGGATTAATTTTGGGACGGAGGAGTATCAAAAAAGGCACATACATAATACTAGGGATGATAATTTTTGACATGACACGAGAATACGATACGAACATGCACGAAATTAACAAGTTAGTGTTCAACGTTATCATGTTCGTGTCCTTATCCTATCGATACGATAAGGACACAATAATTTCGATCGTGTTCGTATAACACGATAATTTTCGTGTTGCATTCGTGTTCGTGTCGGATCGTGTCGTTTTCGTATAATTCGATAATATTTATATATATCTAATATTAATTTAATTATATTTTATATATTTTTATTCCTTTTATTAATCTATTTTCTAATTTTGATTTGAATTTATCGTTTCGTATCGTGTTGTTATCGTGTCGTGTCAATACGAAAAAAATCGTTTCATATTCGTGTTTGTATCAATACATTTCGTATTCGTGTTGGACACTGAATGGATCGTATTCGTGTTTTGCCTTATCGTGTCGTTATCGTGTAGACGATTTTTTCCCACGTAATACTAACAACATACACGTTCCTCAAATCCCAAAGCTGTAAAAAGTAAATGATACTCTTAACAATAGGAGCATAAAATCTTTTTTTCATTTTGAGATAACCAGTTCTCTCCAAAAGCTGCCAAATACACATTTTCACGTGCCTCGTGACCTTTTCCTTAAGGGCATTACAACATCAACAACACACAAATTAAGTGCAATATATATATGTTGTTCAACATCAACAATACACAACATTAAGTGCAATATATATGTAGTTAATTAATATTTGAAAAACAAAAGCAATACTTAACAAGTTTGCAACGGCATTCCACACAAACAATCGTTGTTGGCGAAGGAGGATGCTTCGAGATGATCAAACGGCGACCCATTCGGAATCGGGCCGCAGAGGTGGTTGTGGCTAAGATCCAAGTGGCCGATGTACTTAGCCGACGACAGCGATTTAGGGATTGTACCTCTCAAATTATTGTAAGACAAATCAATGGCGGTAAAATAGGTTTTCGGCCCGAACACATCGGGCAGGTTCCCCTCCAAACCGTTCCGGCTCAAATTCACAATGTTCAAGCCCGAGTTAGAAAGTATACCGGCCGGGATCGGACCGGACAATAAGTTATCATCCAAGTTTAGAGTGGACAGAACCGGCATTGACCCGAGCTGGGCCGGGATCGAACCGGATATCTGGTTCATCGATAAATCTAAATCGGCCAGTCTATAGATACTGGACAAGGAGGGCGGGATTGAACCGGTGAGCCGGTTCCGGCTCATTAGAGCCCGGCTCATCATCGAGAGCTTCCCGATGTCGGCGGGGATTTCCCCGGAGAGCTGGTTGTTGCTGAGCTCCAAGTGCATTAACCTGTTGAGGTTGACGATGGAGGAAGGGAGAGAGCCGGAGATTTGGTTGTCGGCGATGTTGAAGACGGTGAGGTGGCCGAGATTGCCGATGTCGGCGGGGATTTGGCCGGATATTTTGTTGCCGATTAGATCGAGGATGCGCAAATTGGGGAGGGAAGTAATGCAGGGTGGGATTTGGCCGGAGATGCCCTTCCAGTCGGCGAGGACGAGGGTGGTGAGGCGGTCGAGGCGGCAGAGGGCCGGGGAGATGGAGCCGGTCATGTAGCCAGAGCGGCCGGCTTTCTCGAAGATCGGATCCTCGGACTCGCCGCGGAGGACGATGTCGGAGACGCGTTTGGATTCCGGATCGCAGCTGACGCCGTACCAGTTTGTGCAGCAGTCGTTGCCGGACCATGACTTGAAGATGCCGAGATATGGCTCGTTTAAGGCAGCTTTGAAAGCTAGCAGAGCTTCCCGCTCAGCCGGTGGGCAGGCGCTCACCGCCGCGGCCACGGCTAAGAGCACCGCTACTGTGGTGAGCAAGAGGTTTGACATCATTCCTCTTCTATATGGACAAATGTCGCTTTGTATGGGTGAGAGACTGGAGAGTGGAGGAAAAGGATGATAGTTGATATATATAAGAGGGTGATGGGACGAATATGCCCCTAGGAAGATGATAGAATTACGGTTGAGATAGGTAAGACAGAAAGGTAAGGGGGTAGTTTATTGTTATAAATAAGGGTGTAAGAAGGCACGTGATGTGGATCATCTACCACTGTACTGTTCAAAACGTATTAATACTCCCTTTAAGATTCTTTATAACAACGAGAATTCCCAACTTAAATTTTGATATTATGTCACAAATCACACCACCGCAAGTAACTAAGGGTCTGTGCAGAAAAAAATCATTTTTTTGTCCCAAGATGCCCGATGGTTAAGCATGTGTTTACGCTGGTCGAGAGGTCACACCACCAAACGCCTATATGGGTTTGGAACATCACATCCTGGTTTTCAGTGTGGTTTCACCCGTCTCCGTGTGGTTTGCGGCTATTGCAGGCGAATGGGGTTTACCCAACGCGAACCCAAGATAGCGCCACGGCCCCCGTGATACAAAAAAAAAAATCATTTTTGGAAACTGAATTTTCAAAAAAATTGAATTCAATATTTTGATAACCTCATTTTCCTACTACTCAATTTAGAGGCTGTTTGGCTGAGCTTATAAGCTCTTTAAAACAACTTATAAGTTCTATTGTAAAGTGTTTGACATAATAAGTTTCATAAACGAACATATGTTCGTGAAAATAAGCTCCAACGAATTATATAATTTACCCTAAAAATAAGTTAGTCAACCATTACTTATTTTTTCATAAACTTATAAGTAACCATGAATTTATCAAAATAACCTTATTATAGTTCGTTATTTGTTACACATACACTATCAACTTCATATCTCGTTAATTTTATTTCTCTAACTATGTTTTTCTCTCTCTAACTCACGATTCTTTCTATAGCTTATAAGATCAATTATCCAAACACTTTAACAACTTATAAGCACTTGAGACATTACCTCTTATAAACTCTTGAAACATCTTATAAACTCTTGGAGCTTATAAGCTCTCTAAAATAAGCTTAGCCAAACATCCCCTAGTAATGGAGGCGTGCATAACAATGGCACAAAATAAAAATAAAATAGTCACGGCATAAGCCCCCACCAAGTAACATGCATGTGGCGAGCAGAAGGTGTTAATTTTAGATATTTGATTACAAGCGGACATCAGATACCTAACTAAATTTGTGTTTATACATGCAGCCTTTCAAGAACATTTAATTATATTAAGATAATTTATTTTTATTGGTCAAAACAAAGGGCTGTAAAACAAATTGTGACAAAAGTATTTTACATTACTAATTAATTTTAATTGTATACAAGTACTTCAGAAAAAAATGTATAAAATTGAAGTTGAATTCCTCATTACAAATTAATGACGTGGTTATACTAATGACAGTTTCGGTTTTTGAATTTGACATACATAATTAATCTCAAAATAAAGAAAAAATGTTTCCTGAAATAGTTGAAAAACTGTCATGATGAGCATTAGGACTAGGACGAGGGAAATTATAAAAGATAATTAATGATCCTATCTTCTTTTAATTCAGTTTCCTTTATATGCATAGTGAAAGAAAATCTTGTGCTTGACAGTACGAGGGACCAAAATCATTTAGATAGGTCAATGAAGTTTTTAAATCACATGATTATGTTATATTTCATGATTAACACAATAAAATGTATCAGACCGTTTGATACTTCAAAATCCAACTACAGTCTACAGATGAGTCGAGATTCATTAGATAGCAAATTCGAGCCGTAAATTCAGTATTATGGTTAAGATACCTAATGTCAAGTATTAAGAAGTTTGGTAGCGTGTTTCCATATTAGTAAAGAATCAATCAAATATTATACTCCATAAGTCCACGAAAAGTATCCCACAATTTCTATTTTGTGCATCTATAAAAAGTACCATATTTGTCATTTTAGTACATAATTCTACTTTATCTCTTTCTATTTTATTCTTAAAGTTCTCACTTTATCTACTCAAAAAACATCTACTAACTATTTTCCTAAAACATGTGTCAGTCAAAGTATAATGGATTTGAGTAGGAGAGATCGTCTAATATGCCAAGACCAATCAGACTCATCGCTACGAGTATATCCTACAGTGAGTTATACTTTCAAACATCCATTTATAACTTGTTTTTTTTCAAGGGAGGCAAAGTGTTCAGGTCGTTACGCTATTAGCCAATGGGACTATTGTTTGTTTAAGAAAATTAAGTAATTAATGACATAGAACAATCAGGATATATAGACATTTCAATTTCATCAACAATATATAGTCATCATAATGCTACACGAAAACTGGCATTGGATATTGCCCAAGGGATTTAACTAAAGAAATTCAAAAATTTCTTACAGGATAACTGTTTTCTTTTTAAAATATAGTAATAAATTAGATCAATTAATTAGATGACAAAAGATATGAAACATTTATTTAATTCAGGAAAG
This sequence comes from Salvia rosmarinus, assembly GCA_036937905.1. NCBI lineage: Eukaryota > Viridiplantae > Streptophyta > Magnoliopsida > Lamiales > Lamiaceae > Salvia > Salvia rosmarinus. Next base: position 16,724,854 of record CM072813.1, on the reverse strand, counting down.
CTAGTTATAAACTTAAAAATTTATATTTTTATTTGTGGTCTATAATTTTACTAGTTCAAGTAAAGCCCGACCTCGTTATGTATGTTCTCTAACGAACTTGCACATCACGTTTGTTAGTTATAAGATCAAAGTAGTGCCTCGACCGTTCCTTCCTGGCGCCCTCCATCGCCGAGGGTAGCGGCTCGAGGCTGGGCTTTAGTAATGACAGGGCTCGCCTGGCCTCGACCGCTGGGCTCGCTATCAATGTTAGGCCCACCGCTGGGCCTGTTAAGGGCCCACCGGTTGGGCTATATCCCATCATAGCCCCGAATAGCCGGAGGACAATGAGGCCGAGGCGAGGAAGACATGCCACCGAAAGCGAAAGCGTTGGTCAAGTTGTTTCGATGTGAGGGTCTTCGCGCCGATCCGAATGGGTTGTTTATTGTCCGCCGCTTGAGAAAGATGTGGCACCGGCGAAGTCAAGTCCGACTCGATAACGCGCCTGCGCTGGTTATGCCGAGGTGCGGTCCGTGGTATTACTCCGTGGTGGCCGCCGTGTCCGACCGAGCGACCGCCTTTCGGGACGCCTGGTGTGTCTCGGCCGCATGAGACTCGCGGCATGGTTAGCCGAGGTCCGATCCGTTGTTGGCTTTCCGTAGGCCGAGTTTACCGACAGGCGCCGAGGTCCGGCGTGGATTTCTCGCATTTGTGGGAAGACGGGCGCGACCGAGGTGCCGCCATCCGGAGCGACGCCGGGTCCGTATGTGGTGCTAGGTCGATCGGGCGCCCGCCCTATCTCGGGCGTACGCCGACGCCAGCGGTAGTTGGGCACTCGAATCGCGTGCGCGTAACGCATACATCCAATCACGTAGCACGTGTTGAATTTGAAACGGCAATTTGCGCGCCTAGTCTTATAAACAGCGAAAAGAGGCAATCGCTCACTTTCTTCTTCTTCGACACTTAAAAATTCCGAGAGAGAATTTCAGAGATTTTCCGAGTTGATCCCGATTACAAGTAGCCGATACTACCGAAAAGTAAGTATGTTTTCTTCATCTTCTCGCCTCGAAAGTTCCCTTCCGCCGGGCCGGGCGTGAGTTGCCCGTGTAAGAGACTATATGTGCTACAACGGTTTGGGTAGGTCCAGTAGGTCGAGTTCCAGCATTCCGCCGGTATCCTCTCGTATGGGATGGTCTCGAAGGCGGGCGCGGCGAGGTCGGATTTGACGTTGAGGAACTTTTGAGGTTGTGAGGAGCACCGATCCCGGGAGGCGTGGTGGTGTCCGCCGATCCGGACGATAGGGCGGCGGCTCTCTCGGAGGGTTTGTTACCGCCTATGTGTAGCTTGAGGCAGTCTTAGGTACCCTCGCCCCCATTTATCTTAGCCTTCAAGAGTATTTCCGATCCTCGCTTGTCAATCGACCCCAATCTGCTAGGTCGCTAGCGGGTGGGGCTCTCTTGTTATGGCATTGCCGAGGAGTTGTCATTCGAGGTATTGATGCGCTTTTTAGCGTGAAGACCATAGGAGTGGGTGTACTATCCGTCACCCTACTGAAATTTAAGGTAGTCGCCCCTCCAAGGTGTCCCATCGCGTAATAGGTATTTTTCTCTCGGGCCGAGGGGAGCCGAGGTACGAGCGGGTATCGCACACCGTGGACCCAAAATCAAGCCTCGGGCTATATGGAGGAGGCGCTGAGCAGCCTTGGTGAGATCTTATCCATAAGTTACACCGAGGACGACCGGAAGGCCGGCCGAGTGTTTTCCCCAAGCGCCGGACCGGTCCGACGAAGTGAGGGCATCCCCTTTTCTTAGTCCTTATTCGCTCTATTTTGCCGTGCTAACGTGTCTTTCTTTTTGATGCGTTGAAGTTGAGGGACGAGGGAGCCACCATCGCCGCGTGAGCCGCGAAGAAAAGCAGAGGCTGGGCTGGACCTAGTAGGGCCCGAAAAGGTGGACAAGATGGGCCACCGATGAGTGGGCTCGAGCCGGGTCCGCCCGCTCGAATCGCGCCCTGGCCGCCTGAGTACGGGTACCGCCTAAGCTTGGTCGCATCCCTCCCCGAGGTACGTAGCTTCTTCATATTTAGATTTGTTTGCTTCGCAATCGGTGATCGACTTGTGCATCTCCTTTTTCGTGGGAGCTCGATGACGGGGCCCCGCAGCTAGCGGGCTGGGAGCCGCAGGTCGCCGCCGGCTTGCCACCGAGAGCTCAACCGAAGAGGCGCCTGAACGGAGCTCAGCCGCTGGCGGAAGCCGAGACCGCCCGTCCGCTGCGAGGGCGGAAGCCGAGGCCGCAGGCTTCGAGGCCGGCCGCCGCTGCCAAGCCGCCCAAGAGAGGCACCTGCACCGGAGCCGCCTGGGAGGTCGAGGAGTCAGGAGGAGGAGGCCGGCCGGGGCGAACTCGCCGACGGAGGAGTGCAGGTCGGCCGACTGTGGACCGTTGTTGAGGGCCCTGCCACCGGCTCATCGAGTTGGAGAGCCTCGCTTTATTGCCGATCTCGCCCGCCGCGGCCGGGCGCGGTGTCGGATCACCTAGGAAGGCGGCCGCCATGCCCGATTTTGACAAGGTCAAGCATGGGCGGACCGAGGTCGACCCAAGAGAGGTGGACAAAGCTACGCCGGTGATCTACGGGCCGACTCCTTCCCTGGCCGGAGGCTCGCATCCACCTCTACCCACCGACCGAGGTCGCCGCCAGGTGCGGACGAGGATCGCGAGCCTGTGAGCTCCTTGCCGAGGTCCGGCCGGTCGGCGAGGAGGAGGAGGAGAGCGAGGAGGAGGCGGGCCTGAGGTCCCCGGCGGTGGCTGGGCCGCAGAGCATCGAGGTCGCCGAGACCGCCATAGCCCGAGGTCGCGGACCCGATGTAATAGCGTGAATCGCCGGGTCGATAGGACCCCGGCCTTTGTAATAATTTTCCCTTTTTGAGTAATAAACGCAATATTTTGAAGATTTGTGTTGCCTCGCTTATTTTCAAGATCTACACCTAAATGGATCGGACTTGACCATGAATTGTCGACGGTTAAAAGAAGTCCGAGGTGCCTCTGGCGAGAAGGACGAAGAGGCTTTCTGGAGGAGCGGTGTGCCGACCGACCCAAGTTTTGACACAATGGAAGTCACCGCTTCGTCTCACGATCCAAGAAGAAGTTGGACGAGGCTGATCGGAAGTGGCCCACCTCCCGCCGAGAACGAGGCGCCGGTTGAAGGTCGCGCAGTATGAGTCCGGGGCTGGACATATCCGCCGACGCTATCCAAGGACGCGCTTGATGCAAGGCGAGGAACAACTCAATCGACCGCGAGAGGCTCGCTTGGTTGCCGGAGGAGCATGCATACGAGAGGGCAGTCCGAGGTGGGACTACCATATCCAAGCCGACGACCGAGTCCAGAGCTTGCCGGCGGAGGGCATGGTGCCGAGGATGAGGAGGGCCCAACAAAGAAGAAGTTCAAAGCTCGCGCCAACTCCGTGGCGAAGTTTATGGAGATGTACGACATCGTCCGAAACGCCGCATGCCTTGCCAGCGGCGAGGCAACAATGGCTCGCCGACCGATCATAGAAGAACCCGCAGGAGGGCGGCTACTCGATCATGCCGGCATCGAGGTTGATGGGTCCGCAGGGCGGATCATCCGCGGGATCTCTCGAGCGGACGGCGACCGAGGACCCTGTCGGCGGGAGAGCTGGGGGGCGAGGTCGCACACGCCCTGTCCGCCGTGGGCCGGGTGTGACCTCAAGGCCCCTCCCGAATGGCCGCATTGCGCCTTCGCCACTTTGTCCTGCGAGCAGCGAAGACGACTCGAGTCGCCGCTCGCTCGGCCTGCCGAGCCCGCCGAAAGCTTCGTGAGCCGCGTGGTGATTCGGCCTTATCGACCGGGTCGAGGGCACCGAGTTCGCTCCTGCATACATCGCCGGCCGGAGATTTTGTAGAGAATTGGTGCGCTTGGCAGGTCCCGGCGAGGCGGAGCCCTAAGCCCGAATGAGGCTATGTATAGTATAGACCTGTATGTAGATATAAATGTATTTAGACTCGCTCAAGTGTATATTTTCCCTTGAGAGGTACAAACATAGCTTAGACTTCGCTTTGGTCGTAAATGTATTTATATCAGATACATGTGTGTATTTTCCCAAATAAAGGGGTATAAACGAGCTCAAGCCCGATTGTCTTCAGATATGGCTTGGTACTTTGTTTGTAGTCGTTAATGCATTTAGACTTTGTACCGAGTGCATATCTTCCCAAATAAAGCGGGTATGAGACGGCGAGATCGGTCCGATGTCGCTGCATGTAGACGCCCAACTTAATGGGTAATCAGATGCTTTATGTAGACGCCCAACTTAATGGGTAATCAGACGCTGGCGTAGACGCCCAACTTAATGGGTAATCAGACGCTTTGCGCGGTAGACGCCCAACTTAATGGGTAATCAGACGCTTACCCTACTAGCGGGATTTTCATCTTCGTAGTGGCCCTCCTGAAGGTTTAGATGTGGTATATCCGAATGGATGTTCACATAGATGTAAGACGAACGGTGAAATACTCATTAGAAAACAAACGCTTTATTAAACAAGTAAACAAAGATCGCACATCACCAAAACAATAGTGAGGGCTAACATGTCGCCGATCTAAAATCAAAGCTATGTAAAATACCTCCTTAGACGAAAGTTATGTGCCGTGTCGGGAATAAGTGCCCTGGACAGTGGGCGAGCTTATAGGCCTTTGCCGAGGTCCTCGTGAACGCGGTAGGTCCTTCCCATGTCCGATCAAGCTTGTTAAGACGCCGGCTCGGCTTGCTTCATTATTCCAGAGGACGAGGTCGCCACCGGAGTGTGGAGGCCTTTACTCTCTTGTTGTAGTACAGTGCGACACGACCTCTCAGACTTGGCGCTTATGAGGGCGAGCTCGCTCTCCCCGAGGGCGCCAAGGTTGGCCCGCAGTCTTCCTCGCTCCCGGCTTGGTCGAAGTGGAGAGTGCGAGGGTCATGCCACCGATCTCGCCAGATGACGGCCTCGGCATCAGACTGTGCTAAGCGGGTTTCCGCGCTGTCCGAGGTGTGGTCCCGTAGACCAGAGGACTTGAGGAGATTTTCACCCGCGCTTTAGCTCGATCCAAATTCTTCTTCAATCCTCAGATGATCGCAGGGTTCGTCACCGGTCCGACCATTTGCTTGCGGGCGTGCGATCGAGGTGAAGCGCTGATCGATCCGAAGCTCTTCACACCACCCTTGAAGTTTTTGTCGACTAATTGCGCCGCTTGTCGGAGACCGTGACGCGCGGTATGCAAGCGGCACTATATTTTTCCACACAAAGCGTTTGAATCCTTCGCCGCGAGGCTCGAAAGCGGCTCGGCCTCGACCCATTTTGTGAAGTAGTCTATGGCTACGACTAAACATCGGCCGACCGGTGCTCGGCCGAACGGGCCAACGATGTCGATCCCCACCGCATGAAAGGCCACTTGACTGCAGCCGCTTCAAATCACCGAGGCGCCTGACGCGGGAGTGATCCGCACTTTGGGCACTTTCGACGAGCTCGGCCGATCTTGCACGAGGGTGGGCCAAGAGTATCCCGACCTCGCCTTCTTTGAAAGTGCTCGACCGACGTGGCTTCCGCAAGACCCTGTGAATTTCGCTGAGCACATAGTCGGCTTCTTCCGCCCGAGGCATCTCGTGAGGGTCAAGGTAAGACTTCCTGCAGAGAGCGCCTCACGCATGAGATACTCGGATTTTGCCATCATCTTTTTCGCTTCGAGCCGATCCGGGTAGTGCGCCGTGTTCCGTGTAGCCTTCGTGGGAGACATCCACCCGGCTCATCTCGGTGATGATGCCGACGGGACTCGCTATATGCTCGAACGGATCTCCACCGTGGACTTGTTGACGATGCAACTAGCTTGTCGAGGACGCCACCACTGCTTTTCCTCTGGGATTCGGTGACGTCAAGTACCCGAACGAGGTCAACATCTCCTTCGCCTTCTCGAGGTATTGTTTCATTCGTCCTCCTCGCCTCAGATTCGCTTAACACCGGTTCACGACGACTGGAATCGCCAAGATTTGGATCTCATCCACCTCGGCCTTAGAGAGGCGGAGTCCGAGATTAGGCCTCATACTCCACCTCGTTGTTGGTGGTCGGAAGGTAAACCGGAGCGCGAGGGTGACTTCCGCTTATCCGGGCCGAGGAGAAGAATGCCCGCCCACGCCTGCTTTGCACGAGGCTCCGCCCACGACATCCGCCAAAGAACCATCCGTGGGCGAGGGTCCTGCCTCGCAGGTGGGCGGGATGACCGAGGCGGAGGCGTTGGAGGAGCTAATCTTAGCGGTCGACCGAGCTCAAGAACTCGCTTCTACCAGAAATCGCCGAGAGTCTTGCCTTTTATGGTCGGTCCGTGAGTACGAGATATCGTGCTCGCCAAGCCCGTGGCCCACTGGCTATTCGTCCAGATGATCTGTGTTTTGACAAGACTTGCCTCGTGGGTAGGTCGGTCAAGACTGGATGGAGTGAGCTCAGTAGTGGTCTGAGCCGCCGCTAGCATTCACCGCTGCTACCTTTTCGCGCCGACGACTGCGGCCCCGAGTGCTCTACCGATGAAGTAGATAGAAGCCGCCGTCCGTTGTGGATCGCCTCGTCCGAGGCGGCAAGAATGGTGGGGCGGTCAAGGCAAGGTGTCGGCACTTCACCGTGCAGGTGGTGCTCTTCCGCCACGCAAGTCCGGGCCCTCCTCAAGATTTTAAAGAAGGGAGCCGCTTTACCTGGACCTCGCGAATGGTTTTCGGCATGTCGAAAGCACCGCCTTTACCTTGGTGGGTTCGTCAAGCCTCTTGAAACCCAACACCCCAAGAATTTCCCGCTTACCATGAACGTGCATTTTGGGGTTAAGTTTGAGGTTGGCCGACCGAGGAGTTGGAGGATGGTGCCGAGGTCGCCGGGCGCAGCTCTCCATTTTCCGACTCTCGACTACTATGTCGCCGACGAGACCTCGACGATCTCCCCGATGTGGTCTTGAATGTTGCATCCACCATCCTCGGTAAGTAGCCCGGCGTTCTTGAGGTCGGCGGCATCTTTCGACGCAAAGACGCCAAGTCGGTGATGAACGCACGGTCTTTGTGCATCCTCCGGCTCATCAGATTTGGTGGTACCCTCAGATAGATCCGTAGTCGAACATCTCGTGGCCCACCAATGCCTCCACCTTCTTGTCAATATCGTGAGGGTAGCAATCTTGGGCGGTGCTTGTCGAGGTCGGATAATCGACGCACACGCGCCACCCTCCGCCGAAGCTTTGACCACGATCGGATTAGCCATCCAGTCGGTATTTGACTCGAACAAGATCTTCGCCTTCGAAGTTGAGTCACCCGTCCCTAACGACCTGTTGCGCCCGCCGCGAATATCCTTTTCTTCGCACGGACCGGCTTGGTGGCCGGGTCGATGTTGAGGCGTGAGTTATGAGCTCGGGTGACACCCGGTCATATCGAAGGGGACCAAGCAAACACGCCCCTATATTCTTTCGTGGTCGATGACGTCGCCGGACGTCCGACGGGCCCCGGTGCCGACCGACGACCTTCAAGGATCGCCGTCAGATAGTTGGAGGCCCCGGTCATGTCATCCGGGGTGTCGGTTTCGGGGCTCGAATTGCTATGCCTGGGCGAGGCCGCATCTGGGTCGAGAGTCGAGGCATTCTTTTGCCGCCGCTTGGTCTCCCCGATGCCGAGCACTCCCACCGGTGGGAATCTCGACGTGAGGTGGTAGACCGAACAGACGGCCTTGGTGGCGATACCAATCTCTCCCGAGGATGATGTTGTACGGAGAGTGAGCTCGGACCGGGAAGAATCGGATGGCCTCGTGACCGACAGGAGCCCGCCTACCGCGACCGGAAGGGTAATGACCCCCGGCCGGATCGCTCTTGAGTGAAGCTCCCAGAATCGAGGCGCGGAGTACCGAATGCCTCCGACCAAGCTTGTCCGCAGCTACGGAAGACGATGCCGACGGAGGTCTCCGATGTCGATATAGACCCGGTGGACGCTTTTGTTGCCCACCGCAGCCTCAGATCGTGATGGCGCCCTGATGCGGCATGATCTTGGGCACGGGTCCTCCTCGAGAACGTTATGTTCTCACCATCCCGAGTCGCTGTTCTTCGGCTCTTCAGGCCGGCCTCCGGCGTCGTTCTTCGTGGACGACCTCGCTGCCCCGAGGGCAGTCCGAACAACATAGACCGCCCATAGCGCTGGGGCCTTCGTCCTCGTCGCCTTTAGGTTGGGTCGCCACGGGTCGGCCCGCGCTGTCGCCACCTCCGCTCCTTCCGCGCTTCGTTCTTCGGACCACCGTCCGAGGTATTTCTCGAGGCCCTCCTTTAACGAGCTCGCCGATTTGTGAGCCTGTGTTTCGCAATCCTCGGTATCGTGACCATACCCTTGGTGATAGTCACAATACTGCCCTGTGGACCTCTTCGATCCCCTTCATAGGGGGGTTTGGGAAGAGCTCTGCGTGGAGCTCGAATATTTCCGCCTGATTTGAGCAGGGGCGCTCCCGGCGTGGTTGGGCCGAGGTCCGAGCCCAGACTCCAGCGCCCCTCTTGATTCGGTCGGCGCCTCGCGATCCGCGCCCGACTTGGTCGTCCGGCTTTTCTCTCTGACCGCTCGTCCCAGCATTTCCGCTTCTTCCGATCCGACTCGCCTCCCTCGACAGTTGTCCACCGGGTTCCAAAGCTTACTCGCCTTTGGTTTCTCCCTGGTGATTTCTTTGTTCGTAGCCGGTCGGATCCCGCTGAACGCGCTGATGATGTAGAGATCGTTCTGCCGCCAATTTTGAGCGACTCTTTGATGAACCTCGAGACGAAGTTCGACATCGTCTCGTCCCGCCCTTGGCGGATTGTGAGTAGGTCGGAGGAAGGCTGCTGGGGCGGCATCTTCTGATAGAAGCGCCACTTGAACTGATCCATGAGGTCCTGGAAACAAGTGTATCGCTCACGGCGGGCGAGGTGAACCAACGCCGTGCGCTGGAGATCAAGACTCGGGAAGATTTTGCACATGTGAAAATCTTCCATTCCTTGATTCGCCATGTTGGTGGTGTAGGCAAAAAGGAAGTCGGAGGGGTCTCCGAGGCCATCGTAGGCCGCTATATTGGGTGCCCGCATCACGCAAGGTGGGCGTGTCTAGAATCTCCCCGGAGAAAGGGAGATGATTCTCCGCACGGCCGAACCCCGGAGATCGTTGCCATCTCTTTCTCGGAGGGTGGGGATCGATAGCGACGCCTATCGCCCCTCCAGGGGAGTTCGACCGCCTTTCTTCCTTCTATTTCGCCGACTCTCCGGGTCGGCATGACGAGGTGGAGAGCGGCCGCACGAATGGCGGCGGGCGATCAGTGGCGGCTCGCCCGCGGTGAGCGGCCCGCGAACGAGGTCGGCGGCTCGGCCGCGGTGGCGGCTCCGCGTCGGGCGCGATGCGCTGCTCGCTATCACGCCGAGGTGAGCGCCGATCGCCGGATGGGGAGGCGGCCTCGGAGGCCGTGGTGTTCAGTCCGGGCCCTAGAGGACCCACCCTTTGGTCCTCTGGTTGAGGAAGCTTTGAATCGCCAAGATTGGCGTGGAGGAACTCGCCACAGCTCGCCGAGGACCTCGTGGGACGAATGAGCTGTTTGCTCGTCCTCGCTGAGGTCGACATCTTCCCTACGCTGTGGAGGCGGTCCCGAGGTGTATGGGAACATTTTCCATGTCGCCTCGTGTGCGGCGCTTCGTGGCGTCCGCGATCTCCTTTCCGCGACGCCGAGTGACCACCGGTCGCCCTCGCCCGGTTGTTACAAGCGCCAGGCGGTTGTGCGTGTTCTCGCCATTTAGTTGTAGAGGAAACGAAGCTTTCTTGTTCAAGTTTCCCATGACGGCGCCAATGATGAATCTAGCTATGTGAGTGTGCGAGATTTATATAAAGAATAAAGAACACCTGTGCTTTTACGTGGTTCGATCGTTAACGAGATCTACGTCCACGGAGGAATGATTCCTCAATACTTTACTAGCTTTTGCATGCAGAGTATTGGTTATGCCTTTGTATTCAATGAATTGCTAACCCTTCTAACATCGCTTTTCCTTCTATTTATACAACCGACTTTGCCTCGGCGCGTGCCCGACCTCCATTGGTCGTGGTGTGACTCTTCCTCCGGCATGCCTCCATTGGCCGAGCCGGACCTTTGTTTTACGTGCGCCACGTGGAGGTGGCGCCACCGACTGTTCCTGGGCGCCCTCCATGGCCGGGGTAGCGGTTGGAGGCTGGGGCTAAGAAAGAATGACAGGCCGCGCCGACCGCGTGGGCTCATATCAATGTTAGCAGCCTCACTTGGCGCAAGTTAATGGGCCCGTCGGTTGGGCTATATCCCATCATAGTAATAGTAATTATAACTAAAATTATGAGAAACACTAACATTCAGTAATCGCTATCTTAGTTGTTTTTTTCTTTTTTAATTAGCAAGGGATCACTCATCCAAAAGAGGATTAGGAATACCATTAAGTTTGAGATGCAAGCTAATTAATGGTTCTATGTTAACCTTAATTAATTATGTACAATTTTTAGTTCTATTATTAATACAATATTAATTATGAATAAAAACTTGTTAGGTGGGAATATGTGCATGTAATCGACTCGAGCCGAGAGTATTATCAAATCAAAGTTGGATTTATTTATCAAATGAATTTGATATAACTTTCAACAAGTTGATATGTATTCTTAATTAATTTAGAATAATTATCCTGAACTTTATTTTGTCACTTTATTATATTAAACCGAATCGCTGAGAAGCTGCAAGATAAGATGCAATGGTTTGGCTAGATTTGATTAGATGGCCTTGTCGAGATAATTATTGGTTCCTACATACGATCGTAGTTATTGAGATTGAGAAAACAATGCACCGATCATTGCAGAATGGCCGAATGAAAATTTGTGTATTTAAGAATGTGGGACCATCAAACATGATATATAGCTGGCATGTCTAATCAAGCCCTACTTCTGATAAGGATACTTAGAGGGTGTTTGACTGAGCTTATAAACTCTCAAAAAACAGCTTATAAGTTGTTTTTTAATCTTGAAAAACGATTTATAAGCTGTTTTGGAGAGCTTAACACCCTCTTAATTTCATGCTCATTTGTTCTAACATTTTTCATTAAATCAAACATTGCTGGAAGTCAATATATATAATAGATCAAGTAAAAGATTGACATTTTAGGATATAATAGTGACTTGCTGACAATTAATCCCTTTGTATATCGTTCTTGTACATAAATTGTGAAGTTTGAACATAAAATGGATCATACTATAAAAATACATCATTTTTTGGGATAAAAGTGTTCCATTTACAATGATAGTATTAACTAATCCGTTTTGTTTTGTAGGGTTAAATGATGTTTGTTTAGAAAAAACAAGAAGGAAGGACACATGTTTGTGTAGAACTCACCATCGAAACCATGGTCGCATTTAGTATTTAGGTGTCATGTGTGCCATGTGACTATGCAAAATGTAATGACAAAGATTGTGACTTTATCAAGTGGTCTTACATTATTTTGCTTGTATAATATCATCTAGTATGTTCGATGAATGTTTAAAAAGATTATATATATTTTAGAGGATAAAATTTTAACGTATAAAGTTGTTGCATTAGATTCAATGCAATAATTTTACGTTCAATGATATTCAACAACTTTATACTTTTAGTGCACATTTTGCACGATATTTGTATTCTTACATGATATTTCTCTAATATAGGAGGAATGATCATGTAAGAATGTAAATATGGTGTGAAAGTTACACTGAAATTATATATTGTTCTATTAAACGTATAAAGTTGTTGCAATAAATGTAAAGTTGTTGCAATGAATCTAGTGCAAGTAATTTATAAGTTCAATGCAACTTTTCTACTTTCGCACCATAAATATATTCTTACCATAACTCACCCCTTACATATATAAGTGATGATTAACGTAAAAATCATTTTTATTGTGAGCGTGAGAACAAAAATGATGAATCCATGTGAAAGTTCATGAATCCATCAAAAAAGTTATTGAATCCAAAAAAATAAAACTTTCGCCTTTCATAGAATTTGAAACCAGGTGAAAAATTCTAAATTTTTGGATTCAATAAATTTCATAGAGGATGCATTAACTTCCATAGCGAATTCTTTTTGTTCATAATAAAATTTCTTGATTCTTTAGTTCTCACGTTAAAAATTGTACTTATTTGAACCTCAATATATATATATATATATATAGAGAGAGAGAGATGGTATGCTAGTCACATTTAGGGGTGTCTAACGGTTCGGTTTCGGTTAATCGAACCGAATTTCTCCGAAAAAGTGGAATCGAAACCGAACCGTTTTAAATTTTCGGTTAACCGAAAACCGATCGGTTTAGGCGGTTCGGTTTTCGGTTAACCGAAAAACCGAATTAAAATTAATTAATAATAAAAATAATAAAATAATAATTAAAATAAATAAAATAATAATTAAAAACTGAAACTTATTAAAAATAGATAAAATATTTAATAAAGTAATAATTAAAAATTGATTTTCACAATTTTTAATTAATTAATTAGTAATTGAAATAATAATTAAAAATAAAAAACGGTTTTTCGGTTTTTTGGTTCCGAACCGTTCGGTTATCGGTTAACCAATAACCGAATTTTTTTTCAACTCTGGAAACGAAACCGAACCGATAACCAAATTTGTCGGTTTTCGGTTAACCGAATTTGTCGGTTTCGGTTCGATTCCGGTTCTAACCGAAAATCGAAAACCGTTTAGACACCCCTAGGACTCACATTCCGTGGACACCGTTTACGTTTATGTCACGTTAGCATTGTTCTTTATTGTTTTAGACATTTATTTTGATTCTAATACCTTGAAAATTGTTATTAACATCATTAATTCGATAAATTATATAAAATAAATACTCGATTCATTCATTTTATTCATTAAATGAACAAATTGAGTATTGATTTTTATGTAATTTGTAAAATTAATAGTGTTAATGATAGTATTAAGGTATTAGAATTAAAATAAATATCTAAAAAAAATTCTAAGTTGACTTACAAATAAAATGTACCGACAAAAGATGATGACACATCACTTCTCTCTATGTATATCCCCTAAAAAATTTAGATACATTTGATATCAATTAAGATTTTATATGATATATGTGTTTGTGTGTGTTTGTTGTGTTTATTAAATCATAAGACCAAGTCAATTGGTTAAAAGAAAAGGTTATATGAAGTACAATATATATGGTTGAATCTTAACATTAAAGACGCGTGTATTTGAGTTCAACGTCGACACAACCCTATTTGAGTTTGTGACTTTATTTAACGTACTGTCATTATTTAGGCACGAAATGGAAAATTAAAAAGAAAAATTTATCTATTATATTATATATTTTATCCATTTTAAAAATATTGATTCAAAACTTTTGTACATAGTTCACAAAATTCGAGGCACTTTTATATATATAAATTATTCATTTTTAAATGAAACAGTATCAATAGGATGATTAAAAAAAAACAAGCCAATAGTTTTGAGACGGAAGAAGTACTGTTTTATACAATGTGGATCTTGAGCCTAGTTTCGTATCACTTAGGGGGTGTTTGGCTAAGTTTATTTTAGAGAACATTATGTTCCAAGAACTTATAAGGTGTTTCAATAAATTTTATAAGAGTGAATGCCTCAAGTCTTTATAAGTTGTTAAAGTGTTTGGATAATTGATCTTATGTTTAGAGAAAGAATCGTGAGTTAGAGAGAAAATCATAGTTAGAGAGAGAAAATTGTGAGAGGTGAAGTTGATAGTGTATGTGTAGAAATAACAAACTATAATAAGGTTATTTTGGTAAGTTCATGGTTCTTATAGTTCATGAAAAAATAAGTTAGAGTTGACCAACTTATTTTTAGGCAAATTATTATGTTTGTTGGAGCTTATTTTCATGAATAAAATTTAGGAGCTTATTTTGCCAAACACTTTGCAACAACTTATAAGCTCCAAAACAGCTGTTTTAAAGAGCTTATAAGCTCAGCCAAACACCCTCTTAGTCACAAATCAATTAAATTTATGAATGTCAACGTGAAACTCAGTGGTGTAAGCGTACACAAAGTAAAATTTCATTATTATGCATGTTCTTATATCGATTTTTTGTCAAATACTACTCCATAATAAAAATATATATACGCTTTGTAACATAATTAGGTATTTGTCTATATATAATCACATTGAATTTCAGATATTAGAAAAACCCTTTTAACAATCTTCTTATGATTTTTTGGAAAACACTCTTCTTATGATTTGATTGTATTATAATCAAACTTAACTACTCACTAATTGCTAGGATAGTAAAAAAATTTAAGTTAGAACATCAATTCATTGGCAACCTCTCGCCATATAAACCAGAAAAGTTGTAATAATAAGAATATTTTAATATATGTGGATAAATGTTTATGTTAATAAGCCGTTATTAGAAGAAAAATGGTCCATAAAAGAGATGGACCTTTGGATTGTCTGGAAGAAGAGGACATAACTTACTTATTTCTCCCGAGGAAGTGTTGGCCCAAACATGGCCTAATTCTCCGTAATTATGTGCCAAACACATTAATTAATAATTACACACTTCTTTAAGTAATTAATAACTAAATGGCAATTAATGTACTAAATGACATCCTTCTATCTGGTTCGAGTGGATAACGAGCTCTCACGCTAAATTGGAAACTGTTCTTTTCGTTGCATATGGTTGGGTTTTATATCTTTTTCAAGACTATAAAGCTCATTGTAACGAGTTAATCCTTTGTAAATGACATCTTATTAGTTAATTCTACAAAAAAAAATCTATTATGGAATTTTTGTCGCATGTATTTAAATTTTTTAATAGTTCTCCACTGATAATTATCAACAAAATTTCAGGACGTTTTGAAATATACGTGGCGTAAATTTCGGCTGAGTACGAGATGTGATTCGATTATGCAAAACAGCAAAAGGTGACATCGTTTGCATCAAACTTAGCTAAATCATGTGTTTCCATATGTAGGATTGCATTTAATATCAAATTATTATTATTATTATTATTATTATTATTATTATTGTTATTGTTGTTATTATTATTTTATTATTATTTTATTTTATTATTGTTGCTATTCTTGTTATTAATTATTAGTTTACTTATTTTTTATTACTATTATTATTATTATTATTATTATTATTTTTATTATTATTATTATTATTATATGATTATAAATATTATTTATTATTATTATTAGTTTTTTACGACAAATATTAAAGAAGAAAAAATATATTTAGCTATTCTCATGTTCGCGAATGGACAATATCGAATGATTAATCTCATGATCATGAGAATGAAGATTTCTTCAAAAATTGTGAATCATGTTGTAAAAATCTTACCAATCATAGGATTGAGAATAGGCGTAGAAATCACCATTTTATTCTCATTTTATTACTGCATATCAACCATCACCTTAACTTTTCACCTCAAACATAACATGAAAGAGAAGTTTTGTGTGAAACTATTTTATGAGTCAAAATATGGACCTAAATACAATTAAACACTAATAAAATAATAAATATATTTTCGCTACTTATTTTAGCTACGATTCCACATGTGCAATATTTTTTTTGGTCAAAAAACGGACGAAATAACATAAAACGGCAAAGACATAGTACAAACTGAACTCAGGTATACCCGAGGGGGATACATCCAAATTTCCAAGGAAATAAGGCGTGGGAGGGCGAAAAAGACCTATAAGCCAAAACACATAAGCCAAAAGCGGACTCACTCAATCTAAGAAAGCGATAAAGACACCAACATGAAAACAACCCCTTAGTGACGCAGAAGGGGCGGGCCTCATTAAAAACCCCATGACCAGTGGGGAAAAGAGTGCCCTTGTGCAGTGGAATCGCAGGGCACAGGGGATGGGATATGTGAACACATGCAAGCACATGAGGTGCACTGCTTCGGTTGGGCCTAGGCAGTCCCTCAACACACGCACCCGAAATTCAATAATAAACAACAAGTACATATAAGTGGCATCCCAATAGTGGATCCACAACAAAACTGAGACATCCCTCAGCTCACTACAAAGCAATCTCAAAATGGGAAGTGACAAGATCAACCGAATACATAGAGTATAAAGCAGCATACACATCTTCTTGGATACCTTTCACAATGGTCTTGACATTAAAAGGGATGTCCTCGAATGTGAGTTTGTTACGCGCATACCATAAATGGTTCACCGTCGCTGCTAGGCCGATCTGCTTCGCACGGAAGATGATTGCAGACCCCGCTTTCTTCTCCCTCTTGATGTGCTTAATAGCACTTGCAATAGTGGTCATCCTTCTTGGGAGTCGGAGCCATTCCTTGATATGGTTCCAAACTGCCTCCGTGCCCTTACACTTAAAGAACAAGTGCTCGTGAGTCTCTAAATTGTTATTGCACACAATACATACCTGTGAGATATTCATATATCTCAGTCTGTCCACCGTCTTAAGTCTTCCCCTCATGGCAAGCCACATGGTCATGGAGTACTTAGGCGGTATGTAATCCTTCCAAATCGCCTTGTGCGTAACCGCTTCGGCCTTATCTCAAGATAATGATACACCGCTCCTGTCCTTTTGATCGAATAGACCTTAAGAAGCTCTTGACTCTAACATGATCACCTCACGAATCGCAAAAACGATCACGAAGGATGAGAATATTTTAAGGAGAGGAGATAAGCGAATGTGGTTAGAAAACTCCCATATAGTGTTGGCCGTTAGGTACTCGCATGTATCCATCGAATCCACAAGGAGTCCTTCTTGGTATGGATGTTCCACAATGTCTTTGCTAGAAGAGCTTTGTTCCAAGTCGAGAGGTCTCGTAAGCCAAGACCTCCTTCATCCTTAGGTAAACAAACGCTTTCCATGCGGCAGACAATGTGTCGATCCCACAAGAACCTCTCGCCATCGAATTGATACGATCAATTACGGTGGCGGCAGAGGTAGGACTTGTAGCCAGAAGCACTCCACTCCTTGCAGAACCGAGCGAATCAACTCCAACCGCCCTGCAGAAGAAAGATTCATATTAGACCAACGATGAATGCAAGACGCTATCTTATCCACTAGTCCACTATACTGAGTGACTCCTAGCTTCCTTGAAGATAGAGGGATGCCGAGATATCTTGTCGGGAGTTCTCCCATTGGGAAGCCGAACAGATCTAAGATCGCTTGCTTCTCAAAAGGTCGAACTCCCGCCATGAATATCAAGGACTTGTGATTATTGATCTTGAGCCCCGACGCCCGAGAGAATTCTCCGAGCGTATCCGCTAGAATCTCCATGGAAGCAATGTCACCCCTGCCAAAGAGTAACAAATCATCAGCGAAGGCTAGATGCGTAATGTTAAGACTACTACACTTAGGATGAAATTGAAAATCCAACTCCCTTGTGCGTTTCTTCAACATTCGCGAGAGGTACTCCATGCAACGAGAGAAGCAGTGGCGACATCGGGTCACCCCGCCTAAGCCCCACGCCTGGTGATGAAACCATGCATCCCTCCATTGATTGCTAAAGTGTAGGTTGCCGAGGTGGCCTTGCGTCATGATCCAATAAATGAAACAAGGGTGGAAACCAAGGCCATCCAAAGCCGCTCTGAGGAATTCCCAGGAGATGGAATCGTAAGCCTTCTGAAGATCTATCTTCAGCATACATCTAGCCGTGATCTGCTTCCTCTCATATCCTCTAAGCAACTCCTGTGCCAAGAAGATGTTTATGCGAGATGTTCGTCCTCTCACAAACCCAGATCGTGCGGGTTTATGATCTTGTTCATCAAAGACGCCATTCTCTCGGTCATGATCTTCGTGATGGTCTTGTAGATGACATTGGTGCAGGAAATGGGTCTGAAGTCAGCTACAGTGGGGTTGTGATGTTTCTTATGGATAAGGGTGACCACCGAGTGGTTAAGCTCTCTCAACAAGACCCCCTTCTCAAAGAACTCTCGTACCGCTAAGATCACATCGTTCCCAACGATATCCCAATTCTCCTTGAAGAATGCTGAAGGGTAGCCATCCGGTCCCGGTGCCTTATCACTTGCAATGTCGAACAAGGCATTCTTAATCTCCAACTGTGATACCTCCGTAACCATATCCCTCCGATCATCAGCATCAAGCCGAGGTCCCTCCTCAAAAACTGAAGGATCAAATCCGCTCGTCGGAACCTTTACACCGAATAACTCGGTATAGAAGGTTTCAAAAGCTCCTATGATTTCCTCCATGTCATAAGTTGGTTCCTCCGATTCCCTGCACAAGAAGGAAATAGTGTTACGCGTGTGATTTCTTTTCACCATTGAGTGAAAATACTTAGTGCATCTGTCGGAGAGGTTGATGTGCAAGTTCTTCGTTCTTTGCTTGAAGAAACTACGCTCAACCTCCTCAAAGAACTTAGTCTTCTTACGAAGACCAAGTTCTTTTTCCAACAAATCCCCATTTAAGGGGTCACTATCAAGAGCTAGTTGCATGAGTGCAACTCGACTCTGAGATACTCGTCCTCTCCGTCAAGTGGCTGAATTCCTTGAAGTTGAACTCCTTGAAAAGGTGTTGCATCCTCTTCAACTTTGCTGCCAAAACCCACTGAGGCCGTCCATTCACTTGTTCACTCCAATTTTCTCCAAGCAGGTGTTTGAAGTCAGGATGCTTCATCCACATGTTGAAGAACTTGAAGGAACGGTGGTACCTAGTCACATCTCCAAAGAGAGTGATGAGAGCCGGTGAGTGATCCGACACAGTGCCTCTAGGCAGAAAGTTAGTCCTGCAAAAAAGGTTAGCATCTAACCAAGCATTATTAATCAAAACCCTATCGATCTTAGAATACTTCACCGTATCCGTCCACGTAAAGTGGCATCCCGTCGAGGGGGAATCCTCGAGTCCTACGAGAGCACAAGTATCAACGAAGTCCTTGTACTCTCGCTCTAAAGGAACTCGTCCTCCAATCCTCTCATCCGGGTCAAGGATACAGTTGAAATCTCCTGCGACGATAGATGGTTTCGAAGAGTCGATGTTGACGATCATGGAATCCCACAGATCACGCCTATGCGTGACCTGCCAGAACCCATAGACAATCGAACATCCAAAGGTAGAATTTGTAATTAAGCAAGTAAAATTGGAATGGATCACCTGTTTCTCACGACTGATGACCTCTACTCTTAACCTCTTTGGGTTCCAGATTATTAAAATCCTTCCCCCAGGAACCTCCTCGAAGTTGTGTACACACTCCCACTGTACAAAGTGCTTGGTCATGAAATTCTTTAGCTTCAGCTTTGTAAGCTTCGTCTCAATCAGCGCAATGGCATCTAGCTTGTGATGGAAAACGTGGTCTGCGATTGCAGACTGCTTTTGAGCCTTCTGGAGGCCTCTGACATTCCAGGTTGTAAAAATCATCGTCTACGTGTTTTGCGACCACCTGGACTCCTTGTCTTCTTGACAGGGGAATTTTGACGACTGGTGTTGGATTTGCTTCTTGTGATGCGAGCGGTAGGAATTCCTACATCTTTGTTCTTTGAGTCACCTGCAAGGTTAGTTGCAGTATAATCATCAAAATACCTTGAAGAGGAAGAGTGTAACGTGGATTCCGACACTGTGTTATTAAACCTAGGCAAAATTGGTTCCATGTTTTGTGGAACCTCATTGATATTCTTGCGAGGTTGCACTGGAATAGGTAGACGACTCTCAATCTCGAAAGATGCGGGATGAGTTTCCTCGGAGGATGAAGGATCATGCCGATTGGTCTCGGCAGGTGATGAAGCACTGGTTTGGGTGGGTGACCGAGTTTGCTCGGTCGAGGGTGTATATGACGGGTCGGATCGCCCCGTCGAGGATGATCGAGAGTTCTCGGTGGATGAGTCGCTGGATTTCTCGGTAGGTGGTGTAGGGAATGGACGGGGTGGCAGGTGGGCTGGCCGAGCAAAATCAGCCGAGGGTGGGTTGGTAGGCGTTGCCGAGACCTGCCGAGGTTTCTCGACAGGGGGAGTCTCGGTATTTGCGGTGTGGGTTGGGCTAGCGAGATCTGTCGAAGGAGGTTTGGGATGGGCTGCTGAGAGCTGCCGAGCTTTCTCGGCAGGGAGAGTCTCGGCAGTTGCGGGTGTGAGGAGAGTCTCGGCAGGCGGTGGCGTGCGAGAGCGCTCGGCAGGAAGGGGCGATGGGCGAGAGCGATCGGCAGAAGGGCATGTTCGAGAAATCTCGCCCGAGGAAGGGGAGCGGGCTGATGGTGATGTGGGTAGTCGAGATTTCTCGACGGGGATAGAGGGGGTCTCGGCGGTATGTTCTGAGGAAAGGCTAAATTCCGAAATCAGTTGTTTTTTATTGGAAGAATTTATTTTGTTCAATTCTTTTATAGAAGTCGATGTTTCTCCCACTTCCAAATTTTGAGTATTTTCAGAAGATTCGAAGTGTATGTGTGTATTTAAGGCTTCAAATTGATTCTTAATATCAATCCCACGTGTGATGGGTTGAGTCATAGATTGCTTATTCTTTTGAGGCCTTGAAATACTTCTTCTTCGCCATTCGGCTCTCGGGGCGGGTGTCTTGGAGGTACGGCCACGCACGGGGGGTCGTGGTCTCGGGTCTCGCCCTCTTGCTCGTTGCCATGTTTCGTTCCCTGCAGTGTTAATCATACCTCGTGGGGGGTTCGGCACCCCATGAGGTCTAGCAAAATTCGCACAAGTAGACGCTAAATGACCTAATTTTCCACATGATTTGCACATCTTTGGATAAAAGTCAAATTTAATTGCTTGCATAAAAGCACTACCCGTGTGCAATTTAAGATTAATATATTCCAAAGGTTCACGAAAAGCATCTACCAAAACATGAAAACGAGGCCCATCTAAGTGATTTTTGGCAATAGTCCTATAATCCACTTCTATCGGTTCTCCTAATACAGAAGCAATCTTACCTATAGCGTTGGAGTTCCATAATTCAAGCGGCAAATTAGGTAAGGAAGCCCATACGGGAAATTTAAAATCAGGTGCCGAATCAAATCGAAATTCAGTTGGCATATGAATAAGAATGAGTGGAATACCGAACACCGTGTATGGTCCAGCATTGCGGACGGTTTCCATGTCCTCTTCGGTTTCCAAGAGAAATACTATCCACCCGTTTGGATGATATGAGATCTTACACTTCTTCGGCCATCTTGTTGTCAATCGTTGGACGGCATCCTTCCCAGGGAATCGTCCTGCAAAAAAACCAAGCAAGGAGTACCCCCATCCTTGATAGATGGGGGTGTAATCATTAGAATCTAACGTAAGAACCTCATTTACGATGCGTACCTCAAATTTGGATAGGATGAGGTCTTTCTTGCGCACAGGCGTTGGTTGTGCGAAATTGCCACTGTTCCTTAGCCACGGCGATGGGTGTAGTGGCATCCCGTCGGCTGGTGGCCGAGAGCCATCGTGTGCCTGATAATCCTCGGCATAAATGGATGGCCGACAATCCTCGGCAGTTTGGTGCATATGTCGGCTGGGCATTGCAGTCAGCGGTCGCGATTCTTCGGCATTACCACGCGCATTCGTGTTGTGTCCGTAGGTTCTCGCCAACGATGGGAAATCCTCGTCATTTGCTTGCGCGCAGCTGTGTTTCTCGGTAGTCACGGGTTCGACTCTTGGCGACGGCATAATTTCTACGCCATGCTCCGCATTCAGTATAGTGCGCCTAGAATCCCGACAGTTGTATTGCGAGGATTTCTCGGCGGCTCAATGGAGTTCTTGGAAGGTGGGTGTGGTGTCCTTGCGCGGTGCATGGGTTCGATTCTCGGCGGCTGCACAATTTTGTCACCCTGCTCCGCATCCATTATTAGGCGCCAAGTGTCCTCAGCAGGTGTTGGGCGAGTACGTCTCGGCAGATCCGGGTACTTTCGGCAGATCCCTCGTCATCCTGTCGACCATTCGACTGGAAATCCACAGCCTGGGGAGTATGGCCGAGAACATGGGCTCGATGGATTTCAGCCCGTTCTTTTTCGTCATCCATGGGCTCGGCATTTTTTAGTCGGCCCAACCCTTTAATAAAGGGTCCATCCGTGTGTGTACCTCGTGTCAACAAAAAAATCCAATACCCCATGGCCCAATGGCCCAAATCCAACGGCACTTATACAAATATGGTATGCAACAGTCTCAATTGGAAATAATAAACTTTCCAAACAAAATAGCATGCAGTATGGGAAGATTTTTCAGCAAGGTATAGATACCAAAATTAGAATGGAAAGTTCATGCATGCAAGGAAAGATTCCAAAACACAAATAAGGCAACTTAGGGCTACACGCACACAAGGAAAGTTCCTTGTGTGCGGCTAACCTGGAAAGGGTGGCGCCGCGATGGACAGACGGTGGGGTGGTGGTTGCGCGGTTGTGGGAGGTTGTCTGCTGTGAATAATAGAGTCGGATGATGGGATTATGTCAAAGGCCGTGAGTTTTCCGGCGTTGAATGTAATGAGAGCTTGACAAGTCCGGTGTAAACGGTGGAACAATGGCAAGACACAATCGGTAGTAGCGTAAGCGACAATGAGACTTGATATTTCACGGTTGAAAAGCAATGGTAAGCTTGCCGGAGATGGGTCGCCGGTGGTAACAGGAGCACGGAGCTAGGAGAGAACCTAAGAAGATTTTTTCCTAGAGAGAAAACTCTAACCGTCAATTCACCTAGTTGCAATTAGTGTAAGCAAGGTAGTATCTAGAGTCGGCAAAATGAGCCTGGTCCGAAAAGCCCACCTGAGATACCCGGGGTTTGAGCTGATTTGGCTTAAAAATTAAAGGCCTGAAAAAAAATCAGACATAAAAAGTCCAAAAAAAAAAACCCGGGGTTACTCAAATAAAAGAAGCCCGGGGTTTCGGGCTAAAAAAACACGTCAGGTATTCTATTTAAATATACATATTTATAATATTATTTATATATATATATATAATTATTTAATAATATTAATTATATTTTATATAATTATTAATTTTTGCAATTAAAATTATTTATTTTATATATTAAAAAATAAGAAGAATGATCTTAAAAAAGCTCGTCCGTCCGAAAACCCGTCCGAGGATGGTTTGGACTTTTCGAGCGGGCCTTTCCAAAAATGTAAAAGCCCGACAGGCCCGGGATCGGGCAAACCCACTACTTTTGCCAGCTATAGTCGTATCCCACGATGATTAGTGATTCTAAACTTATTATTACTATTAACTTATTGTCCTAAATTTATCTAGACTTGATCATTTCAAATTGGGTTGTTTACTAGCTAATAAGAAAACAATAAATTATGAAAAACTCAATTAAAAGCAAAGGTGAATGATGTAATTTAACAAAGGAAAAGTTATCATAAGGATTAAACGTCAATGGGTAGTGATTAGATTTCACTCTATATATATAATTAACTATAGAATGAACACTAATGATTTAGGATTAATCTCTAAACTACCCTTAGCCCCCTCCCGAACGATGAAAACAATAGATTATGGGCTAAAATCATCGTCCCCAATCAATTGCTAGCATATAACTCCAAAAAGCACCTAAGATCACCAAGAATTCTCACTCAAATTCTCAACCTCCCGGTTTATTAAGAGACGTGTCTCATATTCTCATTCAAGTGTCGACTCTTCTCTCCCGAGTTCAAGACAACACCAAATATAAATGCATAAATGATGGTCAATCATTCAACATACAAGATAAACCAAGAATATAAGAAGATATAAACATTCAATCAAGAGTTTTATCAAAATAACATTCATTCCATCACAAACCCATTTAGTTTAATCCATATAACAAAGGAATTTAGCAATCATGCTCATGTTCAACAAAATACCAAAATCAATAGAAAACATGATTAGAGATACAAGAATTTAAATGGACAAATCCTAAAAACTTTGGTCTTCAAGCTTATTTCTTTGATTGCTTCTTCTTCTCTAGCTTCAATGAAACGATTTCTTCCCTCTATATGGATGAAAAATGGAAAATGGATGACAAATGAGAGAAGTTGTGTGTCTAAAATGTTAAATTGAGGTTAGGGTTTATGATCATGGATGTTTAATGAAGTGTTAGGAGGATGTATTTATAGTGTAGTGTGTTGAGGAAGACAAAAATGGATGAAAATGGGCCAAAATGGGTCAAAAATGGGAGAAAATCGTGTATTTTAGAAACAGGGCACGTCGCCAACGACCCGAGCAACGGTTGCTGCCTCGGTCGCTGCACTCGTGCCCTACAACAGCTAACAGCAGCAGGTGGGGCAATAGTCGCTTCCTGGGTCGCTGACAACCCTCCGCGCCTCGCTAGTTTCAGGTCGTTTTTCCTCGTCCGGACTTCGAATTGCTCTTCGTTTTTTCCCACATCTTCGTGT
This sequence comes from Salvia rosmarinus, assembly GCA_036937905.1. Classification (NCBI taxonomy): domain Eukaryota; kingdom Viridiplantae; phylum Streptophyta; class Magnoliopsida; order Lamiales; family Lamiaceae; genus Salvia; species Salvia rosmarinus. The sequence continues at coordinate 16,700,551 of CM072813.1, read as the reverse complement.
TGAACTCTTTGTCGATAATATGTTATCCCTTCATTCCAAAATGGTCTTCATTTTCCTATAAATTTCCAAAAATAAGCCCTAAGCATCAAACTTTCACAAAGCACTATATTGTTATAATATAATTCATTTCAAACATGATTTTCTTAGTGAAATGGAATCAAAAGCATCCTAAAAGACATACAAAAACCATTGCTATCATATATAACTTGATGTAGATTATAGATTTTAATCTTTACCCATTTTTATGAATTTTGACATGTAAAATGGTCTTTTATATATATTGAAAATTATTATTAATAAATCTACTACTATCTATACTCGATTATTCTAACTCAATTATTCAAATATATAATCAAATACAGTTATTAAAGTAGATTCCCGGTAGACTTTGCTTAAATGCAATTTTCTTCATGAATTTTCTTTTGTTGGTACATCAACAGTAGAATCCTCATTCACTCTAGTGCAAATAACCCTTTAAAGTATAATCCATCACTTCACACGGCTGAACTTTTGTTGGAGATCGACATGCAATATTCTTAGTCAAATTATATATAAGTAGTAGATGTAGAATTTACGTTTCAACTCAAGTAAGTGATTTTCGTGTATTTATTTACTTAATTTCGATTTCGAACCAATGAGTAATTAATGCCAAGAACTAGTTACTTAAATATGGGATGTGGCGGATATGAAATTACTATTCTACATTCAATATATGAGGAAAGACTACACTTTATATAAATGTGTTGACACCACAATAAACAATCAACTGAGATTCATTGTGGATTTTAATTAGTAATTTTATGACTAATTGTGTGCCTACGAGCACCATCCCAACCCGTCGTCGATCGTCTCTTTTTAGTAAGGAGTCTTTTGGTTTGTTTCTCACTAAAATGTTCATTTTATTTGGATATGATCTAATTTATACTGATTTAGGGTATTGTGTGAATTATTTAAATTTTTAATAATTTATAATTTATTTTATAATATAATGTATTGTATCTGAAAAATTAGTTAAATTTTTGAATCCATGAGCCTACTACAATAATCCGTTACCAATATCATATGCGGACCAATGATCTTTAATTTATTTGTGGGAGGGGTAAAATGGCCATTCATGGATCATTTTGAGGGGTCTGGAGGCACCGACATAATTTTTCTAAAGTCGTAAAACATAAAATAAAATTTAATAAATCGTTTTCAGTCAACCGCTCAACTTTTCTTCGATCGATAAACGAATGAATTTGGTTTGCCCCTCGTAAATATACCAGTCACCAGACTCTGTGCAGATTCCGCCTATTTCTGATTAGGGTTCCGATAAACTTTCCACTCTCGATCGCCCACACTCCGGTTACTCCTTCTCTTCGTTGTTTGTTAGGTATTAAATAGTTTGTCATATTCCAATTTCTGCTTCTGTTTCAATAATTTTGTGTTCCCCTTTTTGGTCTTTCTTTCAATTGTTAATCACAATTTATTATTTTCGAAGTTGGGTGGGGGATGAGGGCGAATTGGTCTACTTCTTTGTTGTGACGATTTTGGATAAATTCAATCGTTCTAACGGATTTTGATTTAGCTCAACTGTAGGCGGTTGATCGGTCTTTGCCTGATTCTGTTGATTATTACATTGGTACATGTACATGGGTTTATTCTTTCTGTTTTAAGTTCTAGGAGCACTTGTATTGTCTTTGACTGCATCATGTTTAGTTTTTCTTTAGATAGAAGTATGTTTGCTATCCAATAGGAAGAATATTTTCATTACAAGATTTGACCTTTTCAGTGTTTTCCCCCATGCTATTGATGCTAATAGGGTAAGCTACTCTTTTGATAAAACAAGATATTTTATGAAGAAAAGGATGAATTGTTATAAATGGATGAATAATCCCCAGAAAAATGATAACTTACAAAGGAATTTGATTAGAATCATTAGATGAATATATTATTAGATTAAAAAAATATATATACAGAATTCTCAGAATTGATAAAACATTGAAAGGTACGGCTCTAATCTCTGGCTTCTGAAGAAGGCTTTTTTTGACATTTCTAGGGGATGTTATTTATTTGTTGTTGCTAGTCTTCATGTTGGAAATGCACTTGTATTTAAGATACATTCTTATTTCTTGTGCACATGCCGGTCATTGCCATTTTAGGTAGGTCTTTAAAATAGTTGAATTTCTACGTGTTTTTATTAAAATCTTGAGATAGGCCTGCGAGATAAGGTATTTGAATCCCTTATATTTCCCTTTCAATGTTTGTAGTTTTCTTGTGCATGAAAAATGTTCTGTAGCTTTGTATAACTTTACAGTCACTTATTGCCGTTTTAGGTGTTTGATCAGTTTAAAGTAATCTAGAGGTTTTAAATGCTGTGTTTTCTTCTTTACTTCACTTGATTCAGTGCCTGTAGGATTTTTCCAGAATGTGCCATCTATCATTTTCTGTCGATGTTTATTATCAAAACAGATATGTATGTGACTGTTTGTTATACAATATCATCCTCCACTCTGTAATTTCATTTATCCATCAGTTTTTTATTTTAATCACCTAAGTCCTACTTCTTGCTGACCAATGACCATGTTATGCAACTTTCTATGGTTGATTAATGCAACTTATTATCTCCAAGAGTGTAGCTATGTTTTCTATTTAACCTGCTGTTTTTTTATGGTTAGTGATATATGGTTTATTAATTCCATTACTAAATAGAATTTGAGCTTGCTTGTCAAGCAGTGGCTAATTGTAAGCATTGAGCCAGACTTGGTGTTTAGGCAATGGATAAAGCAACCAATCCTAGCTTATTTGTTAATGATGGATCATTCATGGAAAGATTCAGACAGCTTCAACAGGAGAAGGAGAAAAAGTCTGAAGTATTGGATACATCTCGATCAGGCTCTAGTACACTTGGGACATCTAGTCCAAAGACTGTTATTAGTAATACAACTGTAGAGTTTAAGGCTAATGGCTCTCGGAAGCCAAACCAAACTTCTTCAAGTGGAAAACTTGCATTCAGCTTGAAGCAAAAATCAAAACTCGTCACACCCCCTGTTAAGTTTGAGGAAGATGGAGATGAGGATGATAAGGATGCTGGAAATTCCTTAGATGATGGGCCAATGAAGCGGCAGAAGTTGAACCAACTTAATACTTCCGAACAGCCATCTAAACAAATTGATGTTGGTAATTACTTCTTTAGTTCATCTATTGTACAACTTACAACTGAGAATGAAGTCAAGCAGGGTCATGTTTTATGTTGTTCATTATTCCACCTGGAAGCAGCTTCTCAGCATATTATAATATGCTTCATGGACTGTTTGACTTTGACTATACCCGAGTTCTATGGCTTCTAGTATATATCCTGTATATACAAGCAATGGGTGTGGATTGTCACATCATTTTCCACTTCTCAGTGGTCTATTTCTTATTTGCAGAGTAGAAAAACTTTCAATCCCCTTGAATTAGGATCTTTTTAGCATTGATACCATTGAGCCCATTAATCAGTTTGCTTTCTGGCTATAACTGTCAGCTATCTTCTTTGCATCATCTCTTAACTTAATTTTCATGGGCCTAAGAACTTTTACAATTTTTATGGAGTAGCCATGAATTCCTATTAATCTTTCTTGATTCCGTTGATTATCTTATTTTTATCTATGCAGACATGTATTTATGCTCTATTGACTTGGAGGCTTGTCCTTGCCCTTCCTTCTGGTTTTCCAGCCCCTGCTTGAAACTTTCTTTTATGTTTCTAGCTAGGAAATGAGTCATAGCACCATTGCTTCCTATAACTGTTAGTTAGACCTTCATTTTGGGAAATTGGTGTCAGACTGCTGCTTGTGCCTTCGTGTCTTGTCCTTCTTCATCATAGAATCTTGGAATTTTTGCACAAGCTGGTGGAGTAAGGGTAAAACATTCTTGAATTACTTTGTATCTGATGAATGCAGCTTATGCATAAGTCTATCAACATCAAGGGAAAGAGATGTTCACTGAAAGATTTGGAATATGTGGCACGTCTGCTACAAGAGTAATTTACATTTACTTGTTCATGCTTTTGGTATTAATCAGTTCTTTAAGTGAAATGCAGCACCACCTCCCCCAAGTGATCCTACAGTAAGGAAAGTTGCAGACAAACTTGCAAGTTTTGTGGCCAAGAATGGAAGGCAGTTTGAGCATGTAACTAGGCAGAAAAATCCTGGAGATTCTCCCTTCAAGTATGTACTCTTCATTTCTTATGGCTTTTCTCTATGTATCGGATTAGAATGGCTGTGTCAATTACTGGCCTTACTGCAGTCTTTTATAATATCTGAAACACTTTTAGTCGTTATATTTACAAAATTTTCTTTCATCAGATTTGTATTTGTTAGCAGATCATCTGTTCTAATGATTTTTGGATTTTTCTTATGTTTGTCGTATTATTCACTTTATCATGTTCTGCATTGCCTAGTTTGAAAAGAGAAAGACACCCTGTATCTACAGACTTCATGAATATCTAAGTTACCGTAACTTATCATGAAGTTTTGATGTGCTGCAGATTAAATTTACTTAAATGGGACGTCTTTCTTGATGATAAATTACTGTGCTAATGAGCAATTCAGTCTCTAGTTTAAGTGTTCCTTTGCATTTATTTGTTTCAATGATTGTGAGTCTTTCATCTGCTTATGGATGACTCATGATGATGATCCTGTTTGGGTAGTGCCTGTTTATTAACGGATATTTGTTTCATAGCTCATTGCCTCGTGGGAGGTTCAGTTCAGTATTTTATTGGTTTTTACTTGATCTTATAGCCTCAAGATCTCCATTGTTTTTGTCTCAATCAGGTTTTTATTCGATGAAAGTTGTTCAGATTACAAGTACTATGAATATAGACTCAGTGAAGAGGAAATGGCATTGTCCCAAACTAGAGATTCCCAGAAGTCAGAAAGTGGTTGGTATCTGCTAAGAAGTTTATCTTACGTTCTTGGCTGGAAATGTCATATTGCAAACAATTATTATTTTGTTAATTCTAGACTGTCATACTCTATAGGATAAAAAGATCTTCTGTTAATGCTTTCTTGCTATTTAGTGAATGATATAATTTTGTCCAAGTTTTTAAGTTTTTGTTCGTGTACTTCAGTGACTTGCCAATTTTAACAATTGGATGTGCGAAGCTGAATTTCTTTCTGTAACTTCAATAACTATACACGTTTGCAAACATACATATCTATGTATTTTCTTTCATCTTTCCTCTTATGGTGATATAGGTAGTGCACCTCCCAATCCAGTGACCAGTTCCCAGAGATCACATCATCAGCATACTAAGTATCAAATTCCAGCTTCAGCATTATATGAAGCCACAGAGCAGAGAGGAGCATCCCACACATCATCGTCACAGACAACAATGGGAAGATATGGTATCTTGTTTTTCTTTTTTGTTTCTTCCGTAGGTTAGGGTCTGTGCAATGATCTAAGTTTAACTTGAAGCTCTGTATGTTGCTCAGCTTGAAATGATATATGAAGCTTTTTAAATGCTTGCTCTCAGAGTTTCATTGGAAATATGGGTTAAAGGTTTTCTTTGAATTAATTTCTTCAGATACAAAAGTGATGAGCTTTCATAATGATCTTATGCGTAAAAATCGGTGGATCAAGTAGAGGATTAGTATTTTCTTGCTAGACTAGTATTTTAGAAGATCCATTAGTGAAGTGTTTGTCATTGTTAGTAACCGTGGCACTGATTTGCCCTAATTCTCTGTCTACTGGGCACTTTTGGTCGTGTTCTGCTGCTATAATGTTTGGTATCCTGTGTTTGCAAATACTGGTAGGTGAATCAAGTGTCCCAGCTGGCTCAGATCCTATAGCAATGATGGAGTACTACATGAAGAAGGCTGCAGAAGAAGAGAAGCTGAGGCCTCCTAAACACTCAAAGGATGAGATGCCCCCACCTGCATCCTTGCAAGGTTGAGTCGTATGAGAAAGCCATCTCCCTCCCCTCTCCCCCCACACCACTCAGAAACCCCAGAAAAAAAACTGCCACCAAATTGGGCATTTTGATTACATCGTCAATTACCATTTGTTTAGTAGCCTGTATGAGTTTGGGCATAATTTCAAGTCCCATTCGTGTGTAACTTCCTCTATCTTGATGTTTTTTATGCAGCTTCGAATAAAGGTCATCACATGGGTGATTATATTCCTCCAGAAGAGCTTGATAAGTTTCTGGCTGCATGTAATGATGCAGCTTCCCAGAAAGTTGCCAAAGAGTACGCGGATAGGACAAAAATTCAGGCTGATAATGTAGGACATCGGCTCTTATCTAAAATGGGCTGGAAGGAAGGTAATTGGTCATACGATGCTATATGTGAATTTTGAAATGAAAAGCCTAATCTTAGAGAATGTCTACAAAAGAATTAGGTGGTGATTACTGCAGAAATTAGAATAGCTAAAGTTGTTGATCTCTGACTATATTCCAAGTTTATTTGGGTGTTAGTAGTTACTGCACTCAATTAGTGAAAGGGTGAAAGGGATTATCTTAGACATTTAAACATGATTGTGTGAATGCAGGTGACGGCCTGGGTAGCTCGAGAAGTGGGATTGCAACTCCCGTTATGGCAGGAGATGTGAAAAAGGATAACTTGGGTGTTGGCGCACATGCTCCTGGGGAAGTTTCCCCTGATGATGACATCTACGAGCAGTATAAAAAGCGCATGATGCTTGGCTATCGTCACAGACCAAATCCTCTGGTATGTATGCTTTTTATTCTTGAATTTGTTTACATCCATCATGTCGTCACAACTCACAAGCATCTTATGTCTTCTCCCTTTGCATCTTTTGCTCGTTTGCAGAACAATCCTCGGAAGGCATATTACTGATGACACGTTCAAAATCTGCCAATCAAATTAGATGATTATTTTTGTTCTTGAAGAGCTGCTTGCTCTCTTGTGTTTCTATGATGTTTACCAATGGAAAATATAAAACCCCAAAACGCATTACTCTAATTACATATTTTAGGGGTTCTCTCCTCACTAGTTTTAAATGACTTTTTCTATTGTCACCCAGTTAACTTTGTTAAGTTAAATTTATAAGTGGTTTTAAAACTCTATTGTACTCTTTTATGTTATGTAAATATGAGTCTTTTCACTACGAGCTTAGCGAATACGTTATTTTAATTGCTTTATAGCAAGTTTGTGGTGACAACTCCATTGTACTTTTCTTTTAATTTATGTAAATCTGAGTCTTTTTACTTCGAACTTGGCAATACGTTATTTTAATTACAAATTATAGCAAGGACAACACTATTGTACTTAGAGCTTAGCGAATGCGTCATTTTAATTACAAATTATATCAAGTTTGTAGTGACAGTTGTTGGAGATGGTATTCACCTCTTTTTTGCTGTTATTTCTAGTTTTTACATTATTTTGGTGCAATTATTCTATAAAATGATCTGAAAGTGGCACCGTTCTCTTTTATGATTCTTGGATGTATCCCCTGGATTATTCTAAATCTTGACAGTCATTCACACATTTGTAATTTTAAAATGTTTGGAAATCATAATATTTATAAGATTATATTTATCAACGACCATTGCCAATCCAACTATTGAATTAAAATTCATTTTTCTCTGCTTTATATATACAAGTTACACCATAATTAATATTTATCAGTTTTCTACTTTATCAATGATCATAATTAACTTAAAAAATATTTTTTTTAATAAGTTATTAATTACATATATTCTATAATCATTTTTATTAAATTTTAAAGCAGTAAAAATATTATATATTTTAAGTTCATCGTTGAAATACTGAAAATAATTACCATATATGTAAATTAAAATGCGAGCTCATCGCAAATTTGCAATGTTTTCTGTAGAATATTGAAAAGATAGATACTCATCACAAATATTTTTACTATAACATATATTTTTCTTAAATAATATTTTATCATTATTCAGCAAATAAAAAAACAATTATTAAATCACCAACCTGCAGTTGGTCTTCCAAGTGAATGACCAATCGGTTGTGTAAGGTAAGAATTTTATAAAAAAAATTAATTTTTTTGTCGTTTATTACGATCGTACAATGCGGTATTGATGAGTCGGTCTAGGATTTAATGAAGACTAAAAGCCTGTCTTCATAATATATATATGGATATAATGTGAACATGATTAGACTTTAGAATAATTATTGATTTTTTTAGTTGACATATCTGCATCAACTGCCGTATTACATGAATTTGCATTAGTATTATAAATCTCAATCTCACTCCATGGTGTCAAACCATTGAAATTGGCATGAGATGACCTCACTATTTTATAGGCTATTAGGGCCGTAAATGAGTCAAATTATTCATGAGTTATTCGGAGTTTTGCTTGATAAAAGTTCGTTTGAGTTTGTTTAGTGAAACTCGTTACCTAAACAAACCAAGCTTGAACATGATAGTGTTCGATTCATTAGCTTGTGAACAAGTTCGTTAACTGATTTACTTTGAAAATATAAAATTATTAACTAGATATAATTATTTTTTTCTATAATTAGTAATTATTGTGTTAAATCTCTAGCCATTTTTATTTTTTATAAGAAATCAATAAATATATTGTGTTATTGTGGATAAAATAATTTAATTTTAAAATAAAATAATCAATATTCTAAACATATATCTAAATTTAAAAAGTTTGTTTGAGTTCGATTAAAACTCGAATAAGCTCGTGAGCTCGAAATATTAGATAAATAAAACTCAAGACTCGGCTCAATACTAAACAAACCAAACTTGAACACGATGGTATTCAGCTCGGTTCGGTTCGATTACACCCCTACTGTTATGTATGTATTCAAGTGTCATAAACCACAAATTTTTCTGTATTCGCCCCTATGGCATATAATGTCTATTTTGAGTAAAGAGTATCAATCTGAAAGCTGTTGACATAAAATGCCAAAAGTGTAATAATAATTTTTTTTATTTTATGTTTTTAATTGATTGATTTTGGATTTGATTAAAAATTCTATTTATGGATAACCTCGCATTTGAACATAATAGTATCCCTATACCTTTTTTTTTTAGAATTCCGTGGACCCACAATTGCTGCAATTGTTGACCCCTTAAGGCTTGGGGCAGAGATGTGCCGAGGCATCGGCATAGCTTGGCACGATGGTGTCGAGTCATCTCATTCTTAGGTGATTCGACGGGACCCGAAGATGGACACGAGACTTGAGCCGGTGAGAGGAGGCATCAGACTAAGGATGTGCGAGATGCATCGGGCGAGCCGAGTAGGTACATCATCGAGTAAGGTTGTGCGGAGTGAACGTCGGGCCGTGTCGGGGGCCGAGCGAGAGATGAACCAAGATGAGTGCAAGCATCGAAGCGAGCGAGGCCGAGGCGTGCGAAGGTTGCGAGAGGGCATGGGCGATGAGCATCGTGCGGCGAAGATTGCGAACGATGCCGAGCGCAAACATACACGAGAGCAAGGGTGGCGGAGCAGAGCGACTATCTGTCAGGTGGTTACGTCTGAAAATATGGGGAGTGCTGAAGTGGAGTTAGCACACATTTGAGACATGGTGCGGCAGTTCGTGAGGGAATTGCCGAGATCATGGGCGGTTATGCATGAATAATCGCCCCACTAAGTGGAAAAAACATGGATGAGGGCCACGTGAGCCATGTAGACCGAGTCGGTTGGATTTTTCTAGTGTTGGGGGATGTCCAAGACCTTTAGATAGATATTTTAGCCTAGAGTTGCACATTAGAGATAATGTGTGCAAGCCTAAGGCATCATTTGTACGAATTGTGAGTAATACTAAGGTTGGGAGTGAGATTGTCCTGTAAGTCTTGTGTGCTTACATTTACTCAAGCTGAGCAAACAATATGCATGAGAGAGAGTGTAAGATTGTGTGCGAGGAAGGTTGGTCGATAGGGTGCGGGTCGGCGTCGCACAAGACGAGAAACTTTTGATCGGAGAAAGCCTTATAACAATTGGTATCAGAGCCAGGTTGGCGAAAAACTTGGTTTCCTTGAGTATGTTCCTACGAAGATGGTGACTAATCAAGAGTTTTTCGGTTCTTGACGATATAGTGGGCCGGATGGAAATTTTGTTGGGAACACCCCCGGAAACGTTCCTGCAAGTGGCTGTATTCTAACGCATTCGAGATGCGGAGTTGATGCTTGAAAACATTCACAAGTCGGTTGAGGAAATCGGGAACTCCGTCAATGACATGCCATCATTCGTTGAGGACGAGGTGTCAACTCTAACGGAGGTGGTGGATGTCAAGCTCGGGAGTATCTTGGATGACTTAAGGATGGTGAAGCGCACTTTTCGAAATGTCGAGGAGATGTCGATTTTGAAAGAGCGAGTTCATGAGCCAAAACCATTCGAGGGAGCTCGAAGTTCGAAAGAATTGGAGAATTTCTTGTGGGATATGGAGGCGTACTTCAAGGCGGCTTATATTTTCGTTGATGAGAATGTATTGATTACGAGCATGTACCTTGTGGGTGATGCTAAACTGTGGTGGTGATCCCGGTTATCGGATGACACGAATGCGGGTAGTGGTGCTATCGAAACGTGGGATATGTTGAAGAAAGAATTGAAGGATCAATTCCTTTCTGGCAATACGTCGTGGATTGCAAGGGATGCATTGAGAATGCTGAAACACAGTGGTACGATCCGTGATTATGTGAAGTAATTTAGCTTTGATGTTAGATATGTGTGAGATGTCCGAGGAGGACAATTCAATTTTCTCTCCGGATTGCAATCGTGGGCCCAAACAAAGTTGAGACGGCAATGTATCAAAGACTTACAATCCGCTATTGATGCTGCAGATAGTTTCGTTGATTACAAAACCATGGGCACAATCAAGTCGGAATAGAGAAAGAATGACTCGACAAGTTCAAAGGCAAAGAGAAGATAAACAAGCCCGGTTGGAAAGGAAAGAAAAGGTTCGATCATGCTAGTGACAGTGACTCAGAAGAATCGAGTTAACACGCCGGGGATAAAAAGAAGATAGGATGCTTCATTTGAAATGGCGACCACCGCATAGGGAATGCCCGAGAAAGGGAAAGTTGAATGTGCTTGTTGTTGAAAGTGAGACGGACAAGGAAACCGGTGAGCCTCAGATGAGCCCATTTCAATTGTTGAGTGCAATTCAAAGGGTTGGAAAAAATCAGAACGGATTGATGTACGCGAATACTGTGGTGAATGAGAAAGAAGTTATGGCTTTGGAAGACATGGGTGCCACACATAACTTTGTTGCGAGTCGGGTGATTATGATACTTGGATTGGAAATGTTGCCAGATGTGAGCCGAATCAAAGCTGTGAATTCAATGACGAAGCCGATCTAAAGTAAAACCGATGTTAAGATGCAAGTCGGAGCATGGAAAGGTCAATGCTCGTTGATGGCAGTACCGTTGGATGACTTTGATTTAATCTTGGGGATTCAATTCTCGGTGTCGGCCAAGATGGTAGTGATACCACATGTGGGAGGCATGTGGATGATGGATGAAAGTTGCATGTTGTTTGTGAAATACGAGATCAAGACCAGAAGAGTGTTGAGTGGGCTGATCTCAGCCCAGCAGTAGCAAAAGAGAATGCAACGTGATGCACCGAAGTCTCTTGCTGCGATGACTCATGTGTAGTCGAAATCTATTGGAGGAATTTCGAACAATGACCTTATTGATCAGAACCTTGTGGTGCAGGTGAACGAGAAGGGAATGAAGGCTAAGAATGGAGGCAACCCACCAACGACGAGGACATCTTCGAGCTTTGGTGCGGCTGGGTTGTTGACCCCTTAAGGCTTAGCGTCGAGATGTACCGAGGAATCTGCATATCTTGGCACGATGGTGTAAAGTCATCTCAGTCCTAAGTGATTTGACGGGATCCGGATGTGAACACGAGACTTGGGCCGGTGAAAGAAGGGCATTGGACCAAGGATGTGCATGCTGCATCGAACGAATAGAGCAGCTACATTATCGAGCAAGGATGTGCAAATCATACCGAATGGGTACGAGTGTGTGCTCGTCGAGCGAACATGTCGGGTGATTCCGGACATCGAGTGCCACACGTCGGGCCGTGTCAGACGTCGAGCGAGAGATGGGCTAAGACACGTGCGAGCGTCGAAGCAAGCGAGGCTGAGGCGTGGAAAGGTTGCGAAAGTGTTCGGGCGATGAGCGTCGTGCGCCAAAGATTGTGGTGATGTTGAGCTTGAGCAGAGTTGGCTGAGCGGAGTGGTTATCCATCTGCCGGTTACGTCTGAAAATACGGGGAGTGCTAAAGTGGAGTCAGCACATGTCCGAGACATGGTACGGCGGTTCATGAGAGAGTTGTCGAGATCATGGGCTACTATGCGTGAATAACCGCCCAACTAAGTGGGAAAAATATGGATGAGGGCCACGTAGGCCATGTGGGCCGAGTCGGTTGGATTTTCCTAGGGTTGGGGGATGTTCAACACCTTTAGATAGACATTTTAGCCTAGAGTTGCACGTTAGAGAGAATGTGTGCAAGCCTAAGGCATCATTTGTACAAATTGTGAGTAATACTAAGGTTGAGAGTGAGATTGTCTCGTAAGTCTTGTGTGCTTTGCATTCACTCAAACTAAGCAAACAATATACACGAGCGAGAGTGTAAGATTGTGTGCGAGGAAGGTTGGCCGATCGGGTGTGGGTCGACGCCGTACAAGGCGAGAAATTTCTGATCAGAGAAAGCTTTGTGACATGATGAGGAGACGAAAAACGTTTGCGTCCACCCATTATTGATAACCACGATACGAGTCGAATCGAATCCAAAATTATTATTATTCATCTCACTAAAAAGTATGACAATCTTAATTTATATTTGTATGAATTCATGCGTACTTGGAGTCGTATTAAGATATAGTCTTGTCTTGTAGAACTTGTCGAGTAGAACGAAGTGGTTGCCAGTTGAGACCACGATACCCCAAGTTAAATTGATTTATACTTGCGAGGTATATCGAGTTACTAAGCTTCAAATATTTCAAAGTCAAAATATAAATGTAATTTGCGAGGTATATTCGGTTATTAAGCCTAAAGTATTTCAAAGCCTCAGTTATGGGAAGGGATCTTCACTGAAGAGTATTTTTCAAGAAACAATAGAAATTAAATTTAAGTCCATAAAAAGTCGATTTCAATTTGTTTTTCCTTGTCATGTCTGATTTCTTCCTTTATTATTTGTTTTTATGTGGCTAAAGTTTTAAATATACTGGTGGATCCAAAATGGGGCTAACTTAAATCAAGACAAATGAGTTTCGAATTCCGACTCTTAGACTGTTTCACATATGCACGAGAAAGCATATATCTGCTCGTGATTAAATTCTCACCAATAATAAGAACAGAAGATATTACTCCGTCCGAAATAATTTATACAATATATATAGCGACTGATATCTTATTCTCAAACAATCTATAATGCAAAAATAATATATGAATTGTCGCATATAGATTCGAGAATAAGAAGTGATTGCAAAAATGATATGGTGAAATCCTAGATTTGGTTTGTCAAGGAGGCATGTGATGGATTAAAGGGTAGCTTTACGTATTTGTTACCACTTATAATCTTTTCCAGGTCTACTTTCTCGTTGATTTATAAATTTTGGTGTAATTTTTTAACCCGACCCACTTACTTCAAAATCACTAGTCAATCTTATTTTCGATAGGCAGATGATAGAGGGATCATCTAAAGATAGAGCGTCAAAAGTGAAAAGTAACTTTAGTTGGGGAAATAAGAAGATGAATGATCTAGCTGATAAGATAGGATTAAACAGTTCAAATGGGGATAATTTAATCAATCGATTCTTTATCTTTTTGCCTAATATTGTTATGCGATGACTTTTACAAAAAATCTTGGCCTTTTGGGGGTAGGTTGCATATCTTTTGACAAGACTCGTGTTGTTTTTATGCTTTCCAATAAAATGCTTGTACGAAACAATCTTTACAATCAAGTTCTTTTTTCGTTATTTCATCAAACCCCCTCTCGTTTTTGAGAAAGATGGGATCTTTATAATCAAAGTGGCAAAGATTCTTCTATTTGCTTTCTGGAGGGAAAAAACGACACTTCATTAAAATCAAATATTTGAATATCATGAATGCCCAAAAACTAAAGATCACGTCACAGACTCGAACCTGAGACCTTTGACCTCGGACATTAACTACTCTACCATTAGGTCAATACACACATATCCTTGAAATATTTCTTTGTGTTCTATTAAGCCATCAAAAACCTCTCCATTACATTGAGTCATCAAACCTCTATTTGCAATTCATCGAGTCCTGACCCCTCCCCCATCTCTTTTTCTTAGAATTATAGTAATCAAGTTTAGTGTGTCTAACTGAGTTAGTGTTATTTAAAGCGGATAAAACAATAAAATTTATTAGAGATGATAATTAATGTCTGAATTGCATACTCAAAAAAAAACTTGCTTCCCAGTTCCCCTACCAATAGGTCGGAGGTTCGAGTCATCTAAAGGGTTTAGAGTGTAAATATGTTTTATATTCTTTATTAATAAATAATTTTTAATAAAAACTCAAATAAGAAAAATGCTGATCTAAAAAAAATGCTAAAATAATATGCATGAGAGCTTAACAATATCAAAATACATGTGTGACATAGAAAGAGTCAAGAGACGCATGCACACGGAAGTCTTCAAATCCAGTCATTCACATTTTCCTGTTATTGTACCAAATTTGGCCTTCAGTTTTTTCATAGGATAAATTATGAAAATCTTCAAAATAGAAATAAATATTATAATTTCACATACTTGATTGAAATTTAATCGCTTGGTATTTCTTAGGAACGAATTCTAATAATTCTACAGTAGTTTTGCTCGAAGAGAGTGGAATGCTAGAAATGCTTGAATATAAATTAAAACTAAATTAGGTCACATTACTGATAAAGAAAATGACAAAATAAATACATTCTGGACTATTTAAAATAATTATACAAAATTAAAAGGACCCATTTACCAAGGCGGAGCTGCATGATTTTTGGCTCCAAATATCCGACGACAGTTTCGACGCGCGTCTCCAAATATTTTTTGACATGTTAGCATCAACAACCATTCTTTACTTCTAGTTTTTCTTTTTTTATATAAAAAAAAATCAGTTCTCACCGTCGATTTGCCTTTGATTTGTTTGATGATATTTACTGCTACAGATTCAACGGTCGGGATTAGTGCTTTAATTTTGAGGTTTCTCTATTCGATCACTTACGTTTAGTTCAATTTTCTTGTCAGTCCAAAATGTCTTGTCCTATTTTGTCATTTTGCCGTGCTATCACTAACGATTACCAAAATGTTACCGAATTGACCGTCATTGAAATCCTTGATGGCTATATATGATACATTGATTAATTCAATGCCTCCTTTACAATTTTGAAAAATTGAAGCTGAAAAATGATGTGGAATTTCATGGTCGTCGGTGAATTTAAGATGGATTGGGAAAAAAGGGGTCACATATTTTGGTAATCGTTAGTGATAGCACGGCAAACTCTATAGAACATGTAGGTGTATTATATTCCATCTCATATGATATTAATAAAATAATATATATTAATAAAACAAGAATAAAAGACACATATAAGACATCTACACGTTTCTAAATTTCGTGATATCACCGGCGGGGGGACTGCAATTATTGAACTAATCAAGAAAGTCAGCATCCAAATTACTTAATTCAAAACCTAGAAACTCCTTATGTATGTATTACTTTAACTCGCTCCCAATTCAATTTGGTATTTTGATTTACAAAATTAAATACACAGTTTGAACAGAACACAGTTAGGTAAAATTTGGATCTATGAAATTTTATTCCATCAGAAATGCTTTTAATTCCGTTAATATCTGAAAAGTTTTATTCAAAGCCAAAAAATATACTTAACAAAATAAAATACCCTAAAATATAAAATCTGAAACGAAAACAAAGGTTTGATCTTAGTGACAACGGAAAACTGTGTATTTTCACCATTTGTTTGATTCCTTATGTTACATTTTATACGTCGCACTCTACTGATAAATCCTAATTTTGAACATAAACCTTAATTTTGAATTAATAAATCATAATTGTGAATTAAACCCTAATTTTGAATTAATAAACCCTATATATATAGTAGGCTTAATTATGGCATGATCTTTGGATCTATTATATTACAAAAATAATCTTAGTCTGACTTTTTAAAAATTACAAAAATAATCTACTTTTTGACGTGAACTGTAAATATAATTCAGATTTATATTTTTTAGATATAAATTCTGACATAAAAATCTCAATACGATGTGAATATTTTAATTTATAAATTATGTAAAAATATAAACATCAAAATGAAGTTAAAAAATAAATATATAATATAAAATCTCATATATTTCGTCATCATCTACACAAACTCAACGCAAATAAAAGCCTGTAATTATGGTATAGCCAAAAAATATATACACCAATTAATTAATACATATGCGTGGATAGTTTAGCCATACAGCTGGCCCACGTCTAAGTTTGCCACAATAATTCACTAGAATTAGTTGACCTACTTTACATTTCCTACTAATTTAATTATAAAATAATACTTATAAGTTCGCCACTAGATTTATTTTCATATTCTCGTATTGCAAATTCAATTAAGTATTTCTTCCTGCAGTCACAATTATTAGTCATCATTATCTCATGCATATGCTAACATATATTTTTCCCATTTTTTGTAAGTATTCCCAACCATTAAATTACACATAACAAGAAATTATTTTATAATCTTATTACTTATCATGATAAATATATTCATATAATTAATTATCAAATTTTAAAAATATTAAATAAGAATAAATAGAAAACACATCATAAATTTATCCTCAAATTATGAATTATGATACTTATTATAAAACAATGAAAAAATCTAATAGATCACTTAAGAAAAACGGAGGAATTCAAATAATAATCAGTTAGTTTTATGATTGGGATTAATTTTAAAATTTAATTTGCACATGCTGAAATTGAAGGAAAGCTAACAAACGATCGGTGTTCATTATGTTACAAATTATATACTAATTTAGTTAATAATAAGTGGATCATTTGTGAACGTTACATATTTTAATAAAATTGTTGGTAGGTGTTATTTAATTGTAGAAATGATCCTATCATGTGTTAGTTGTGATTGGTGTAGAAATGATTTTATGGTAAATAATGAGTGGTTGTGATGTTGAATAATAAGAAATAATATTCTAAAATGGAAAATAATATATTTTCATAGACGTCGAATAAAGTAATTGTGATACATTATTATGGATAAAGAAAGTATTTAATATCAAGTTAAAGAGATTCAGATTCATAATGTAAAAACTATAAATATAAATGCTTTTTATATACTTTTAACTATTTAGTATCATCTGCTCCCTTTTGCTTTGAGGATATTCAAGTGGTGTTTAGAATTCAAAAGAGAGGTTGAGACCGTATGGCATTCCTTCATTTCATGTCAGTTCGCGAAAGCATGTTGGAAGATGATGGGTCTGGAAGAGATTATTCGTAACGTGGAGAGTAGGAACACGTCTTTCAAAGAAGTGTTATTCCTCATCCTCAACATTAGCGATAATGACGTGCATGTTAGAGCTAGCATGGTCCTTTGGCAGATATGGAAAGAGAGGAACAATGCTATCTGGAATGGGATTTACCCGTCTCCACAAAGATCTTGCACCCTATCCACGGAATGTCGGGATGAGTGGCTGGCGATGCAGACGATCCGTGGGAATGGAATGTGTAGTGAAGCTCCAGCTAGGGAGAGATGTAGAGGGTGGCACGACTTAAGGGAGGGCTGGACTAAGTGCAACGTTGATGCAACTTTCTTTAAAGAAGCGAAGTCCTTCAGCGTGGGCATCTGCCTTCGCGATCACAAAGGCTCCTTCATCGCGGCAAAGATTATTCGGAAGCAGGGGCTTGTGAGAGTAGAGGAAGGCGAGATTATTGGTATCCAAAAAGCCCTTTCTTGGATCAAAACCCTCAACATTACCCGCTGCTCTATTGAGAGTGACAGTCAGGTTGCTTGCAATGCTATAAATTCCCGTAGCGAGAATATCTCCGAACTTGGTTGCTTTGCTTCTATATGCCGTGATCTTTTGTTTAACCTTGAGGATTCTTTTGTTAGAAACATTAGAAGGACCTCTAATGTGATAGCTCATAGATTAGCTAGAAAGGCTTTTGAGTTTGATACACCGCATGTCTGGGAAGAACCCCCGTCCTTTGTGGAGGGTCTTCTTCATACCCCATGTTCGTGTTAATTTGAGTTTCGTCTTTTCAAAAAAAAAAAAAAAATTCAAATTCCACCGTTCCGTTAGAATAAACTAACTAATATCATTTGTATTAATTTGAATGTTATATTTTTAACCTGTATTAACTCAATAATCAGTATTGCCCTTTTATGATTAATCTTTCGCTTGTGTACTTCGTTCCAATGTTCTAGCCAACTTAATCAATGAAAAGTGGCAATTAAGATTCCATATGTTGACATACATATAAATGTATATAGAGAGATTTGAAAATAAACTCTTCTGTATTAACTAAAAAATAATTTAAACCTTTAATCTTGTATAATCTAAGCCAAAAAAACAAGCATTTTCTTTTTAACTTATAACAAATAATTCTTTGGCAAATAATTTCTTTTGTCGGTAGAAAATTTCCTATTATGAAAAGATTGTGTTGAACAAGAAGTAATTACTTTTTAACTTTTGGCAAAGAATTTGATTTTAACGTGATCAATCATTTGAAAAAGGAAATCCCGTTGAAAGTAAAAGGTGATGCAGCATATCCAATACCCCGATAAGAGAAAAACCACAAATATAGAATAAGAACAATTATACTTCCGTCATTTCATTTTCACATAGGATCATCCTCTTTTACTTTGGGAATTTTGTCTAAAATTCTTGACCAATCTTAATAAATAAAGTTTCATATATTGCTGTTGAGTTTCACACCCATAGGACCGTCCTTATCTAAGGACGGGTTTTCTCGTGGGGTCTGAGTCTGATAGATTCGATCCGGATCTTGACCTGTTAATATTGATATACTAATTCGTAAATGATATATTTATTCAGAATAAATGATTATACATTTATTCAGAGTAACTGATACATTTACTCACAACAAGCGATATTATGATCTATTTATTCAAAGGAAGTGATACTTTATTAAAAGTAATTGATATATTTACTCACAACAAGTGATGCAATAATAATTTTATTCACAACAAGTGATACATTTATTCATAATAAGCGATACAATAACGTATTTATAGACCATATCGGTCGGAACGGGTCGGCGTTAATGTTGGTATGTTATTTCGTAAATGATACATTTATTCAGAACACGTTATATATTTATTAAGAGTATTTGATACATTTACTTACAACAAGTGATATAATGATCCATTTATTCACAACAAGTGATATAATTATTTACAACAAGTGATACAATGACATATTTATTCAGAGTAAATGGTATATTTATTTAAAACAAGTGATAAGTTTATTTAGAATAAGTGATATATTTATTCACAACAAGTGATACAATGATACATTTATAACCGACTAGAACAGGTTTGAATCGAGTCGACCTGCGAGATAACCCGACTTTAGGTAGGATCGACCCTACCTAGATTATTGTGATTGTTATTTACTCCTTAACTCACATATTAGGAAAACAATGTATACACCTTTGTTCATATAATAATTAATCATGTATATTATTGAATATATACTCTATAAAGTTTAATTTATTAAATATCATTTTAAACCTTAAACTATTTTGACACTATCAATTATATCTTATATTATCAAAAATATTTTTTAAAATTCTGAACTATCAATTGTATCTCCTTTCAATTTTTCAGCTCCAAAAAATTGTCATGGCTCGCCGAATGACCACGTGTATTTACAATTCGGTTACGTCGTTTGTGTTACGTAATTTTTTTTTTTTTAAATGATAAATACACATGACAATCCAATGAACTGCATCAACTTTGAAGAGCCGAACAATGGAAAGAGGTCACAATAGAAACAAAACCGATAGTTTATAATTTAAATACATATTTGCAATAATTTAAAATATATATAATTGATAATATCAAAATTATTTAGAGTTTAAACTGGTATTTACTCTTTACCTAATAAATAACATGCAAACATGCTGGGTAAATATTCAGGCATAATTTAGCTTTATTGTGCTTCAAAATGTCTACACTGGTTTATAAGACTTGGATGGTATAATTAATTAATATGAAAATTCTTATTCTTGCTTTGTATGAAGAATATTAATATTATATGGAATATATTTGGATAACGTTCCTTTTCTTGATTGTATTCATATTCTGCCATTCATGACATGCCAAAAGCATCTTTAGTTTAGTACTCCATCAGTCCCGTCTAAGATGGTTTGTTTTCCTTTTTGAGTCACTCCATTCAAGATGACTTATTTTATTTTTAGAAAATAATTATCTCTTTAAAAGATATGGAACTTATCTACTTTTTATCAATTTAATCATTTTATACCATTATTCTAAATAACCGTCCGAAAAGAAATGAACCATCTTGGTATCTAATATCTATAAAGAACCGAGAATCATAAAATAACAAACAATAGCAATAATTACACTCGTATTCTATTCTAAAATTGGTTTTTCCTTTTCCCGTATAATCATATATTAATCCAAGCTTGGCCCCAACTTAACTGCATTAATTTTAATAATTCTTCACTGTATTAATCAGTTTTCTAGACTTCGTCAATTGCCTGGTGCACTGGCAACAACTTTTAAACAGTGGTTGCTGTAACTTGTTGATTTAGTGGTGTTTTTCTTCGTTTGTAGTTGTTATTATTTTAGCATCAAAGTTATCGAAATTTGAGAGTATTAAATTTATGAAAGGCTAATATTTATTGCTTTTTTAAATAAAAATAAAAAATCCATTAAAGTTCTTTATCGAAAATCGAACTCGACTAATTTACTGAACGAATAATTTTTTTCGAATCGAGTTTTGAATAATTCACGAATTGTTTGGTTCTTACAGTCTTAAAAATATCTATGATACTCTTCATTTACAAAGGATTTATTCGTTTAATTTTTTCCAGCCTTTTACTTTGTGTTATTTTAAACTTATTGTAACTTTGACTTGAGTTTTGGTCATTTATTAGGATGAAATAATTAATTTTAGCATCATATATATTTTCAACTCGCGTCTTAATCATTTATTAAGATAATATCTGGATCCCGTCATTATCCATATGTAATTGTAATTATGATTAGGGGTGTAATCGAACTGAGTCGAACCGAACACTATCGTTTTCAAGCTTGGTTTGTTTAGTATCGAGCCGAGTCTCGAATCTTATTTATCGAATATTTCGAGCTCACGAGCTTATTTGAGCATTAGTCGAACACAAACAAACTTTCCAAATTTATATATATGTTTAGAATATTAGTTATTTTGTTTAAAAAATAAATTATTTTATCCACAATAACACAATATATTTATTGATTTCTTATAACAAATAAAAATAGTAAAGAGATTTAACACAATAATTACTAATTATAGAAATAAATTTATTGTATCTAGTTAATAATTTTATATTTTTAAGCTAAATTAGTTAACGAACTTGTTCACGAGCTAACGAACCGAATACTACCATGCTCAAGCTTGGTTTGTTTAGCTAACGAACTTCACTAAACAAACTCGAACGAACTTTTATCGAGCCGAGCTCCGAATAGATCACGAATAGTTTGGCTCATTTACAACCCTAATCAAATCGAAATTGACGATTTGTTTCAGTTTGGAGAGCAACACGATCTATTTTGTTTTTGGGTGGTCTCCTGTGCGCGCCGCGTGAACAATGAGACCACCTAATTAATTTTTTGATTAATTAATTAATGGATATTAACAAATTCTAATTATATTAATAAATCTTAATCGTGAATTAATAAATTCTAATTTTGAATAATAAACCATGATTATGAATTAATAAACTCTAATTGTGAATTAATAAACTCTAATTTTGAATAATAAACCATAATTTTGAATTAATAAACCTTAATTGTGAATTAGTAAATCATAATTATGAAGTAATAAATTCTAATTTTGAATTAATAAATTATAATTATAAATTAATAAAATCTAATTATTCTTACTCATCATAATTAATATATAATTATTTTAACAAAAAACAAGGGTGAGCTCACGGTGGCGGAACTCACCCAAGTTTTTGTCTTTGTTTTGAAATCTTAAATCGGATTTTGTTTGATTCAAATTCGGGTTGAGGAAAAGAATACGGTTTATAATCCGAATAGTCCAAAATTTAATATCTATTTATATTATATAATATTTTATTATTTGTAATTTGTAATACCATATCACACTTGAGCACCATGAGGATTCAGATTTCAATTTTCCTAGCACATAGCCGCCGCTTCGCTGCCACACCGTCGCGCTGCTCGCTGCTGCACACACCGCCGTGCCGCTCTCCGCTATACTTGGCTGAAGCTTTGATGCCATAAAGCCCCCTGCCGCTGCGCCTCTTCGTGGAGTTGAAATTTCTTGCCGCTGAAATGGTTAATGGAGAAGACATAGGTTGGTTATATATATATTTTTTTAGAAGAGTACATGATTAGGTTGGATAGATAAAATTAATCTAACTTAATCAAGTATTTACTTTAAGGATTAACATTTGAGGATATCCTAAAATCCGAGATTATTTTGATCATTTGAATTATTTTTAATTGATTTTAATCTAATCAATATAAGTAAGATTGAAATAATCCTTCAAACAAATGAGATAGTTATTTATTTCAGTATTATTCATCTATGTATACTAATCATTTGTAGTACAAATGATTGATAGATACAAATTGTCTTATCATATATTTATTCCATCAAATATTTAATCATTCAAAATATTAATAATAAAAATCCTTCAAAATATTAATAATAAAAAGCAAATGCTCCCTTATAGTATCAGATGTGTATAAATAAAATTTTCTCATCTTGTTGAATTTATTTATTAATAGGAATTTCTTCCTTTCTTGAAATTCGATTTTACCCAAACCTAATGGAATCAAATAAAAAATTTCGATTCGAGTTGGTTCATTTGAGTGAACAAAATGATTTGATTCTATTTAAATTTTTTAAATTACTTTGGGTTTAGTTCAACTTGAGACTAAATCTTCGAAATACTCACCCCCCTAAGGCTGATCCAGACAAATAGGAGTCGACTTTTTTCATGGGTCAAATGCAACACTCGTGGAAACGTCACGTGTGACATCTGCCTGCTTTGTCTTGTAGGATTAACCTACAGTTAATCAATCTAATAATTGACCTCAGTTATACTCAATTGACAGAAACATAACTAAATTGTCGATCTCAAAAGAATTGAATAAATCCAACAAAAAATGCAAAGGTTAGACTTTTTTTTGCTATTAGACCCAATTACAATTATGTAATACGTATCAATCAGCTTAAATTTCAGTTTTTTTTCTTCTCCATATTTATTATGA
Organism: Salvia rosmarinus; assembly: GCA_036937905.1. Taxonomy (NCBI): domain Eukaryota; kingdom Viridiplantae; phylum Streptophyta; class Magnoliopsida; order Lamiales; family Lamiaceae; genus Salvia; species Salvia rosmarinus. The sequence continues at coordinate 16,677,096 of CM072813.1, read as the reverse complement.
TATCAAGCAAGCTGACTAACTTACCAAATTGCATATATTTTTGGTATCGCGATTCCATAATACTTCATTCGTCTCATTTAAAGTATCCCATTTTTTTAGACATATATATTTAGAAGAAATGTATAAATTAGTTAAAGTGTTAAAAATTTGGTAGGATCTACACTTTTTGAATGGATAATTATTTCCTTAAATCGAATGAGATATTTGTAATGAGACAATCCAAAAAGAAAAGTGAGACATTTTAAATGGAATGATGGGATATCTTATATTAGTTCTTTTATGTTTTTCATATATATATATATATAAACCAATTTCTATATATAGAGTGATTATCGCGTGGATACTCCTTATAGTATGAATATGAAGACAAATATCAATTCTTAATAAATCAATATAGACGCTTCAGATTTAATGCACAAATTATAATATAGATGCAGATACATAATTATATGCAAAATATGCATATAACTAATTCAGATGTACACTTAAAAATAACCGTATGATTTCCAAATCTAATGGACATGATTTGTTCTCATTTATGTATGTTAAGGATTACATGTATATATACGGAATTTGTTCATATACATACAATCATTAACATACGTAAAACAAATAATGTCCAATAGATTTGAAAATCACATGGTTATGTTTAAATGTGCATCTGAATTAGTTATATACATATTTCTGCATATAATTATATATTTGTGCATGTACATCATAATTTGTGCATTAAATATATATATATATATATATAGGGGTTGGTTAATGGGAGAACACATCCTTAGTTAAGAAATGAGAACTAACTATAGCCATTGATTACATGTAATCTAACGTCCGAAATTTAAGATGATGCACAAATATTGAAAATTAATATTTCCGGTAAAAACATAGTTGACTAAATGGATGAGGGTAATGCAGTAATTAATGGCTCTCGATCCCACTTACCTACCCATATTCCCTGAATTTATGCACTGAAACGATTTCCTTCTCTCAATAGACTTATTTCCTATCTGAAAGTATTTCTTATGCATGGTTTTAAACTATGCACATATGTATACAGATGATGAACAAAAGACATAAAGTTGTGCACAAGAAAAATGTTCTTAAATTATTGCATGAGAAAATAATTATACAAGGCTTTCGACATGCATGACTGCAAAGCGTTTTGTGCATCATCTTAAAAGTGTTATGCATGGTTCTCTTCTGATCTACCCCTATAAATAATACATCATATAATAACGTACTTTGTTCACGTATAAATGTATCGTTGTGCATGTATTTTCTATATTAATGAACTCAATTTATTTTTGCATATTTTAATGTAGATATTTAAATTTGTATAAAAATCGAAAAAAATTAATATATGCAGAAACTGAACAAATTGAGACTGCAAGATGACAATCAGAATAATTTTGACGCCATGAATATATGCAGCCTTGATTTTGTTATATTAAAGAAACACTGCAAATGGGATTTAAGTGTAAAATCTGAAAATATATGTTAAAGATATGTAGCATGAAAACAAAAAAATCGGTAGTTTCCTAACTTAGTAGATGAAATCCCTGAAAATGCTCAACATTTCGGTTACACAAAAATACACAATTACAACTATAACCTTATTAAAATTCTGTAAAATATAATTACTATATATACCGATTAACTTGGGGCCATTAGATCATGCCAAATTAAGGAACATGATTAGTTCTCATTTCTTATAATATATAGGGTTCTCATTTGATTCATCCCCTATATATATATATATATATATATATATATATATATATATATTAAGGAATTGGTTCATATACATACAATCTTTAATATACATAAATGAGAACAAATCATGTACATAAGATTTGAAAATCACACGCTTATTTTTAAGTGTACATCTGAATTATTTATATGCACATAATTGTGTATTTGTACATCTAAGTCATAATTTGTGCGTTGAATCTGAAATGTTCATATTGTGCTATTAACGGTTGATATTTGTCCTCATGTTTATCCTATAAAAAGTGTCCTCACATAATCACTCTATATTATAATATGAGCTGGCGTTATATAGTCATCAGTTAAGGAATGTCAATTATAGCCGAACACATAAAATGTCAAATATATAGCCAGTTCGTTCCTATTGGGACTATTATCACCAAATAGTACCAATAGGACCAACAAATAATCTCAATTGTTGGTCCTATTGATACTATTTGGTGATAATAGTCCCAATAGAGCCAACGACTTGGCTATAATTTGACATTTTTATGTTCGTGGCTATAATTTGACATTCCTTAATTTAGATGACTATATATATGTATTTCCACTTATTTATAATATGTTGTAAAGATAATGTTTATAATATTACAAGCGTGCCAACTTAGTTAGTTCTATTAAAGAGATGCGTATTGATACTTTATTCCAATAAGTGTTATAATTATAGCTTTCATGAGATTTCCACTTAAGAAAATATATGTACTGTTTATATTACAACTGAAAAGTTAAATACAATGTTAATTATAATTTCTTAACTGAAAGGTGATAAGCTCAAACATATCATGTTTTAATTCATAAAGATGGCGCATAAGTTATTGGGCAATAATTCTGTATTTCGCTTGTATAAAAATAATTATGGAGAAAATCTTTTCTAACCATATACATAACACCACTATAGTGGAAATACACTAATATAGTCATTCAAGTTAAGGAATGTCAAATTATAGCCACGAACATAAAATGTCAAATTATAGCTAAGTTGTTGGTCCTATTGGGACTATTATCACCAAATAATGCAAATCGATAGGACCATTTGGTCCTATTGGTACTATTGGTACTATTTGACTATAATTTGACATTTTATGTTCGTGGCTATAATTTGACATTCTTAACTGGATGACTATATAACGTCCATGGCTCTTAAAATATCCTCAATCTATAATTTACTATCAAAATTATTCAAAATTGAATGAAATGACAACATAGTCCGTGCTTTCTCCAAATCCCTCCTCACACACCCCAAAATCTGAGCCAACCCTCCCTTCCAAACCCCACACCCCAACCCCGGCGGTGAGGCAAAATGAGCCCGCCCGAAAGCCTGCCGGGTGCCGGGTTTGGGTTGGTTTGGGCTTGAAAATTAAAGGCCCAAAAACCGGGCCTAAAAGCCCATGAAAAAACCCCTGCCTCGGGACTTGGCCAAAAGCCGGGTTTTGGGCTAAAAAGCCCCTAATATTTTATTAAATATATATATTTTATAAATTATTTAATATACATATCTATAATTTTTAATAATATTAATTATATTTTATAGTAAAGTTTCTTACTAATTCACATACTGGTCAATAAAATATATTTTTTTGAATTGCAACACATCAAAATTCTGAAAAATATAATAACTTCAAAAATAATAACTTTATAAATCATTCAAACATAATTCATAAAAGAAATTGTCTCCAAAAATATATAGGCTGATGATTAATGGCCTTATAATATGTAAAAACTATTTTGAATCATTGATCTTAAATATATATTGTGTAATTAATTTATTTTTTTCTATTATTTTAGGCGTATAATTGGAATTGACGTTTAACAATATCATTTACCTTTGATTTGCAATTATTAATTTATTTCTCCTCAAATTAAAGAACTAAAATTATATTACATTACAATATCATCGTATGAATACATAAATATATCAAAATATACAAGAAGCATTATCATAAGAATAAATAAACTTAATATATTCTTATCACCGATTCTTTATTTAAATTAGAGTTATGAGATTTTAATTATGTATTTAATTTATTTATTTATTTGAAATTTAAAATATTAATTTTATATATTAAAAAATGAAAAAATAATCTAAAAAAGCCCGCCCGCCCGAAAACCCGCCTGGGGTTGGTTTGGGCTTCACATTTCTAGGCCGAAAAATTTTATTGCCCGACCGACCGAAAAATATAAAAGCCGATGAGCCCGGGTCGGATGGCCGGCCACATTACTTTGCCACCTCTACCCAGCAGACCAACCTCCCACCCCCACCAATGACCAACCCTCCCCACCCCCAACCCAACGCCAACCACCCCATCCCCAAAACCCAATGGCCAACCTCCCATCCCTACCCCAACCCAAGCGGCCAACTCCTCCACCTCTAAAATTCAGCGGCCAACCCTCCACCCCATCCAGAACCTATTGATCGATAGTCAATCAACTCTCCATGATATATATAAGGATTCGATCAATTGGTTAATTTTGATAGCAAATTTAAATTTTGGATAAATTTAATATATAAGTTATGAATTAAGTTATTTTTATGCATTAACACAAATAATTAATAGTATTTGATGGTTGGTCATCCCCTAAAATAGCATTGTTGTTTTCTACTTTATCTAAAAGAAGAGAAGAAAAAGTAAAAACTTTCACCGACGAAGAAAACAAAAGCAGAAGACTCTCATAATTTAAAAATCTTGCAAGTTGTAAAACTTTGAAATATGGATGCGGTTGACTCTTTTAAGTTGACTATTACAAATAATTTAAAGAAGTGAAAATAAAGTAAAAATGGAAAATGAAGTCCAAACTTTTGGCCACATTTCAGTGAGACAAAGGCTGCTGAGTTGCGATTACAACAAATTTCGGTGTTTTTGAGTCGTTTGATAATTAAATACATTGTTCCTTACCAAACTTAGGGGTTAGATGGCAGCTGATGCAGACGATTTATGGCAATTTATTAAATTGCCAAAAACTTTTCTTATCTTCATTTTGATGGTTCTTTTGGTGATAAAATAAAGGATTATTGATGTATAAATACATCAATTTTTGGTCTTTTTTCATTTTTTCATAAATTTTAAAAATTATTATGAAATACACAAACTTAATCACTTTAGTGATTTTACTATGATTTCAAATTTCAGTCAAATTAAAGCTGACTTCGCATCATGAAAATTTATCATAGATAAAATGATCGATGATATAAACAATGTCATAGAGAAATGACATAAAATATCGTTGTTTCATCAAAATAAATCAAATTTCTAGGGTCCGCCACATCAACCTTCATCAAAATAACCATGTCTTCTCATTTGGTTCATTGTCTGATTTTAATTGAGATCAAAACAGTTGATGTCTTTTATAATATTTTTTATAGATCCTCATGGAGGAATTAGGGTTGGGAGGTGATCTAGAATCACTTTCATAAGTGATTTCTAGGATTCATCGCGTCAACCTTAATCGAAATAATCATGTCTTCTTATTTGGTTTATTACCTAGTTCTGATTGGGATCAAAACAATCGATGTCTTCTGTAATATTTTTTACATATCCTCATGGAGGAATTAGGGTTGGTAGATGATCTGAAATCACTTTCATAAGTGATCAACAAAAGGTACATTACATAAACTAAATTAACACGATTTATACACATTTAAATTTTGATCTTAACGAGAACCCAATAAGAACCAAACGATAAACTAGACTAGAAGACATTATTTTTTTGATGATGGTTGACGCGATGAACACTAAAAGTTAAAAAATCTGATTTATTTTGATGGGACAACGATATTTTATGTCATCCTCTACGATATCGTTTATATCACTAATAATCTTGTCTACTGTAAATTTCTGAGATATAAAGTCAGATTTAATTTGATCAAATTTTAAATCGTGGTAAATCACTGTCATAATTAAACTTGTATATTTTATGATAAATTTTAAAGTTATGAAAAAAATCAAAATAGACTCAAAGTTGATATATTTATGTGTCAATAGCCCAAAAATAAAACTAACGAGTGAAATAGCACATAATAAACGGACCCAACAAACACATAGTTTTCAGTAGTTATTTGCTCGTATTGATAGAGTGTTTGGCTAATGAGTTCATTTAGAATATTGCATATAATGATCGTCTTTTTCTCTTTGAAAAAAAAGAAGATAATGAAGTTTTATGCAATGATGGGTTTATTTTAAATTAAGTCACTGAAGTTTGTACATAACATGAGACCGTGGATCCTTTTAATTAAGTATTTGCGATATAATTTTGTAAATGATAATGTAATGTACCCTTATGTTTTAGTAATACTGGGTTTACTCAATGGATTCCTTTATTAATTTTGGATTAACTATTGTATTAATGCGAGAATGGATGTAAATTGTTATTGGTGGACTATATATGATGTTGCCATGTCACTTCATATCCATTCTTGTAGGCTTAACAACTTGGATTAATCATTGGTTCTCCTACAGTAAAATCACTTTATACTTCTAATTATGTTATTGATAACGAAAATTTTGTTTGTGACTAGAATAAATGAATAAAAGTTGGAAACCTTTTCATATAGAAGTATTTTTCATTATCAAGCTTAATATAGTGAAGAAGGATTAATCCTTAAAAAAAAAGAATTCGTATTAAACTAAACATAAATCTTTTTATTATATGTCCGTTTTGCGGAAGAATTTGTTACATCGTTTTGGTCAGATGAAAAAGTGGTACGTAAAATATCGCAATATGAATTGATGGTGACATAATGATTTGTTACAAACTTTATTCTTCTCTCAACTTATCCTATTTACACACACTTTAAACTAAGTGCATGAACCAGTCGATTGCGTAGTTACAAATTTGATTATTACGTATGGCGATATATAAAAAACTTCAAAATATGAAGAAAACAAACAATAAACATCATTTTCAAGAAAAAGTAGACCCCTCTCATCTCGTACATGCATCTTATCCGAAAAACTAAAATATCAAAATAAATAGATTAAAAAAATATTAGCTGCCTCGTAGCCTGGTGCGCGTAGTCTCGTTTAGCCAATATCAAATAATTACCCACTTACATCGGTATTTATTTGGTTCGTTATTAAGTTATAAAATGTGATGCCAAAACTTATAATTTTTCATCGGATCCAATCGAATTAAAGTTTAACCATTTGTCGATATATTTCAACCAAATTAGTTACATATAACAAAGCGAATTAGTGCTAATTAGAGATCGATTAGGATTTTAATCTGAATTTACTCAATTCACAGTAGAGTCTATTAATTCACAACTAGATTCGTTAACTTATAATTAGATACCTATAATTCAATTAGGGTGTCCGCATGGTTCGGCATCTGCACCCAGGTGGCAAGTTGTGCTCACTCTCGAAGATTGGCCAAAATTTGAAATGTGTACGACAAACTAAATCTATAAGATTTCCTACTTTAGCTTGATGCACCCCTTTCCCTATACACATCGTAAAATAGACAACATTAATTAATACATCGATATTTAGTGATGTATCTGTAGGAACATTTTAATGGTGTACTCTCTTGTGTAAAGAGAGAAGAACTGTCATGTTCAATGTCCACTGTTCTCTAGATCCTCCCATATTCAATATTATATATATATATATATGTATATATATATATATATTAAATGTAAAATAAAATGAATAGTTTGGCTTGATTAATCAGCAATAAAGAGGTGATAGGGGTAACCCCAGCTGGCTTTTCACAGTCAAAAGATGAGCAACCAAACCAACCACACATTTAGTAGTCAACTACATCTATATAAACAAGCATTCGCTTCGACCGTAAGCCAAGTTTTCTATACTTCCAAGGTTTTGATGACGTTAACTTAACCAAAAATCCACCTACACAAACACTCAACGCTGCCCAAATAAGACAAAATTACTCAGTGAAAAAGACTGATTAATCAAAGTAAACTTGCAATAAATCACCCATAATAAGTTGTGCAAAAAGAGATCAATTAGAAAATGTAGACAAAAGCCCAAGTTCCGGATCGAGATTCTCGTGCTATATATCCTGCACGCACGTAATTAATTATTTTTTTTACCAAACTAATTAGGTAAGTTATTTTTAAGGCTGATAAATGGAAATAAGTAGATAGATGAAGGGCGAATTAGGAAATACACTTGCTCAAGTGGACACGATTTGTGGACCGGATGATGTCGGTAAAGTATATCCATTTGTAATAAAAGATAAAAGCAAGGGTAGCTTGAGAAATTTGGGTCAATAAATAGCGATTGGGCAACAATTCAATCATTTCTGCTTTGGCTCAATTTTTCTATTTGTGTGGCTATTTCATATTTGAGTCTTGAGACAAATATGGCAAGAAAGCAAAATTCTTGTAGATTTTCGCAGAAAAAGTAACCCCCTTGTTTTCAGCATATCGGCTCTGCTCTTTCTTTTTCGAGCAAGGGCCGTAAACAAAAGAAATCTACTGATTTCGGAGCTTCCATTAATGTTTTTTCTTTCGTAGCTTCTTCTTCGTCTTTACATAATAATCCAGTACTAGTATGTATAGCTCAGGGACAATCTCGAGAGATATGAGCAGAAACAACAGCTTTCTTCTCTCAAACCCGAATAATGACGGCGGTTTCAAGAGCAGAGATTCGATGGGATCCGACTTGTTTCCGAATCAAGCTCAACTCCAGCAGCAGACTAATCAGCAGGGATTAGCGCGGTATCGATCGGCGCCGAGCTCGTTCCTCGCCGCGCTGTTGGATTCGACCACTGAAAACAGCAGCAGCGGCGATGAATCGGAAGCTCTGTTGTCGGCGCTGATGGATGGGCCGCGTGATCTGAATCAGAAGAGGGATAATCAGATGCATTATCATCTGAAGCAGGAGGCTGGGGCCGAATCGGAGCCCCGACCTGGGCAGCAGATGGGGTTTGAGAGCGCTGTGAGTGGAGGTGGAGGTGCGATTGTCGGATCTTATTCGGTGGGGATGGAGAATCAAGTTAATAATTTGAGGATGAATAATGGGAGTGGGAATGGGTCGAATCTCGTGAGGCAGAGCAGCTCTCCTGCTGGATTCTTCAATGGTAATTTTGCTGCTGATTTTGTTTGGTTTGATTATATTGAACTTGTTTTTCATCTGGAAAAGGGTGCTGGTTTTGCCTTTGGATAACGGAATTTTGGTTGACTTTTAACCTATTTTAGATCCGAAATATGAGGCGATGATGGAGTTGGCAAATGGCAATGATCAATTATTTTCCAAAAAGAAATAAATGAACATATTGTTTCTTGATGTTTTATGATTTGAATCTCACAAACTATATATTCCATCCGAGCAAAAAATCAGTTTGAAATTTGAATTAATTCCTATCGTAGCTTCTTAGGAAATATGATGTTAATGGTTGAAACATTTTGTATAGGATACGGCATAATGGGAGAGGTGGAAAACTACAGAGTCCATAACCATTCAAAAGCCAGTTCATCTATGAGCAATCACATTAACTTCTCATCCGCTTCATCCTCGACCTCAAGGTTCATGCCTAGCATACCTGAAAACGTGAACGAAAGCATCGTAACGCGTGACCCTGAAAACGGGCAGTTGGGAGGCGCTAACGCCAGAGAATTCGACGCCCTCTTCCCTCAGGACTCGTGGAACCATGACACTCCTTTCAACAGCTTGAAAAGAAATCGAGATATGTTTTCCAATTTCAGTGGTTCGGAAAATCAGGTGGGAACCTCGCCTTTTTCCCTTGAGCTACTACTATGTTTATTGTGTGGGTTATTACTGATGTATAATGATCGGGGTTTAATCAGAATGGAGAAACGAGGAGAAGCCCGCATGGCTTAGTTCACCATTTGAGCTTGCCCAAAACTGCTTCTGAGATGGCCGAATTGGAGAAATTCCTGCAAGTTCAACCGGACACGACCCCTTGCCAGATTAGGGCAAAAAGAGGCTGCGCCACTCATCCAAGAAGTATAGCAGAGAGGGTAAAAACTCTTGCTCTAATTTGTTTTCTCATTTGCTCAATCATATACATGTAGCGCTTAGTCATATATATGATTTGGTAATTCTTAGGTGAGGCGTACCAGAATCAGTGAAAAGATGAAGAAGCTGCAAGATCTCTTCCCAAGTATGGACAAGGTAATTAATCACTTTGAATGTAGAAAGAAACATCCACGTTTTTCGACTTTGTGTGGTTTGCTAAGGTGGATTGGTTTTGACAGCAAACGAGCACGGCTGATATGTTGGATCTGGCAGTTCAATACATTAAAGACCTTCAGGGTCAAGTAGAGGTATATAGAAGAGATCATGAATGATCAATCACTTTCAGCAGTCAAGATTCACATGAACTCCCACCAACCTCATCTTCCCCTCATTATTTTCTCTCGTTTCTTGTGCAGACGCTCACGGAGACGAGGGCCAAGTGCGTTTGCTCGAGAACACCTCAACACACAACTCCCCGATCATAGCATAAGCTACTACCACTTGCCTTCTAGATCGAGGGTGTCATGTATATGTGCTCATTTTGACCAGTAGTTGAAGGAGTGCTTTCCGTTGTAATGTCTAGTGTATGGTTAAAAATGATTATGTAGGTTGATTGTATGAATATTAATTTTGTGTATATATATAAGGTGCTTATTAAGATTTACTCTAGTTTGGTAAACGTGATTGTTTTTAGTTGGGGGGTTACTGGTTGAGAAAATGGTGGTGGTGATATAATAATGGATGATTCAGGTTTTATATATATATATATATTTTGTGATAGATCGTGATTTTGGTACGAGTGATATCAGCAGATCCAGTAAAGAAAATGATATAGAATTTGTGACGTGCATGTCCATTCATGCAATGGGATAGGAGATAAATCTATTACTATATATAAGATTGGAAGATGATGGTATAGAATACAGAATTAGATTCAGCAATAATTCTGATTTTTACGGAAAAGTTTCTTGAAGATTCTTTATTCTTGGCTCCTGCTGCAAATTATGGATTTGATGGTCAGTAATTATTAATTTGATCTCGAAAAAGTGATGATTGCTTTCTTTGGGTTGAACTAGTGCTAGCAACATGCATGAGACTTAATTACTTTTAATAAATGAGATATATGATCAAATATATTTTTTTCCTAGTCAATTAGAAACCATTCTAGACTTTTATCCTTGTATGATTTATGATTTTTATTAAAAGAAACAATATCATAAAGATAAGTATTATTATTGTACATATAAACAAGTGAACAAACATGATTTTAAGTTGACTTATGAGAATTAGTTTCTATACTAAAGCTTTTTATATACACGTCGATGTTTCTTTTCAAAAATATTGATATTATCTAGTTAATGATGCAGATTAATTTTTCATTAACAAAGGAGAAATAAAAGTTATTAATATCTTTATATATATATATATATATATATATATATATAGTTAGGTTCAAATGAGAACCATTTTTATCCTAAAAACTAAGAACCAATTGCTATGAAAATTGATGAATCCGTTGAGAAAGTTACTGAATTCCAAAATTCAAAAATTTTTATCCAGGTTCGAATCCCATAAGGGACGAAAATTTTATTTTTTTGGATTCAGTAACTTTTCCAGTGGATTCATCATTTTTTGATTCTCACGATAAAAATGGTTCTAACGTTAATCCTCCACTATATATGTATGTATACATACTCGTTAAGCAAGTAAGGGAAGATATAAATTGAAATTGTGTTGTCTGAAAGTTGTGGCGTTCCTGAGTATTTCATTTGCACTTAATACCTTAAATTTTAGATAAAAGGGTCAAATTAAGTACCTATGTTTATAAAGTGTTATTACACAAACAAAAGAATCGAATAGTCATTTTTTCTTTTAACTAGTGGATTTCTAAAATATTGAATGCACTTCGAACATGCAATGTTATGAACCCGAAATTTGTTGCCTGCAGAAATAATAGTTTAATAGTGAATGTAAGTTTGATTTTTATTTTGTTGTTGTTGGAAAAAGGCCATTATTCAATGCGCAGACGAGTCAATAGTCTTCAATTCGTTCTTCCCACGATCTTCCTTTTCTGCATTTTTGTGCTATAAACAAACGATCGTAAACATATAACCGCGTAGCTATATTTGTACAAAGCCACTCAATACTTGTTTATACGTATTACACAAGACTATAAATCCGTCTTGCTTCCATTTGATCGGTCGATCAGGCGTTGGGATGTCGAATTTGTACGGAGGGGCTTTCGGCGGCAACAAAGTCGACTACGTCTTCAAAACAGTGCTGATCGGCGATTCGGCGGTGGGGAAATCGCAGCTGCTAGCACGGTTCGCGAGGAATGAGTTCAGTATGGACTCCAAGTCGACGATCGGAGTTGAGTTCCAGACGCGGACCGTTGAGATCGATCGCAAAACCGTCAAGGCGCAGATTTGGGACACTGCTGGTCAAGAAAGGTAACTTTATTTTCTCATGGAGTTCTCTCTCCTCATGGAGTTCTCTCTCTCCCTATTTTCTTTGCGATATGCTAATGTGAATTTCTCTATTAATTTGGGTCGTCTATTTTTAAATTCTTGTTATATAGTTGTACAAAAAACTTGTAACTAATGCAATATAGTTAACGAGAGGCTATTGCGAAACACACAAACTACGGTCACGATAGAAAATAAAGAACATGAATTATTTATCCAATTCGTTTTGCGACTACATGCGATGTTAAGTCGAGATTTTACTATATTTTTCGGATACATATTACATGGAGAAACGGCTATTAAATGGACAATGATCAAACCCCATTAGGGTTCCGCCTGGGCCCAATAACATAGAAATTTGGATTTGAGTGTACAGTCTATTCAGGCTCCATACTCCAAAGAGGCTTCGATGGGAACATAGGTTTTTGCTTTGGATTGGCGTCATGGTTCTTCACTTCGAGGAGAAAGGGAAATTAATCATGGAAAATGCAGGATAATTGGGTTACGGCTGGAATTTACTACTGCATTTTGTTGTATATATGGATTTCAGGATTTTGAGCTCTTAGAAAGAGATAGCATTGAATTATGTAGCTAGAGGCGATTGGGTTGCTCTGTCTGGTTAAAGCTTTATTAGTTATCGCTTTCTTTCTATTAGCTGAAGCATCCAATACTCCAATGTTTCATCAGTTGTTTTGGTATTATAGAAAAACTAGATACTAAATGAACTGGAAGTTGTTTGGATTAGAACAAGGTAGTATTGGGGTCACTTTTTGCCGCGTGAGTTATGGAATTGCCATATAATCCTGTTGAAGCATCTATGCTAATACTTTCCAAGTTTGTAGAATTGTGAGATACATCTCATTTAACCATTCAAAATGTTGTCAAATCCTTTTCTACCTTTAGTTGTATCACCTCTTGTAGGCCCTTTATTTATCCACTATGAATTTCGTTGTTATATACTTATATGTCCTCTGAGACTTATTCAGATTAGTAAACTGAAAATCTAGGAACATACATAGAATTTGAGGTTGTTTTTGGTACCTTTGGTTCCATTTTCTGTTTGTATTGATCCACAAATTTGTTTACTCTAGGTAAGTGCTTAAATTCTTATGTTATGATTATGATAATTCTGACCTTCCTTTCTTTTGCTGGCCAGCTTGACTGTTTATCATTATTTTATACTCTATTACTTTTATTTAGAATGGCTGCTGCATTGATCAGCCAGCTTTCAAGCAGTTTAATGTTGATTGAGGGTCCTTAAAATTTGCAAGTTAATAATCAACTAAATGACAAATAGTCCCCATTGTTTGTTAAGTGAGTGTGGATAACAAGGTTTGTATGGTTGTGCTCGTCAGAGAAGTGATTAATTGTTCTAAAGCCTTGTTGTTTGGCAAGATTTCCAACTTTGTTTTCCTGGTAAACCTTATAAAAGTTGGAAGGGCAATATATGAGGAAATATTTTATTTTGTTGACAAGGAAGAAATAGTATTATCTCAAACGCTATATTACAAAGCTTTCTTCCTGCTTCCACTTCTCTTTCCTCTTTATATTACAACGCTGATTCTTTCACTTGGATTTTGAAACTCAATGACTACAGATATAGGGCGGTGACAAGTGCATATTACAGAGGAGCGGTGGGGGCAATGCTCGTTTATGATATCACCAAACGACAATCATTTGATCATATGGCTAGGTGGCTGGAGGAATTGCAGGGCCACGCTGACAAGAATATTGTCATCATGCTCGTAGGCAACAAATCTGACCTGGAAACAGATCGAGCTGTATCAACTGAAGATGCTGAAGAGTTCGCCCAGAGAGAGAACCTATGCTTTATGGAAACATCAGCACTTGAGGCAACAAATGTCGAACAAGCTTTCCTAACTGTCCTGCCTGAGATCTATCGTGTCACTAGCAAGAAATCACTCGTTGCAAACGAAGCGGAATCCGGAGGAAATGAAGCACTTCTTCAGGGTACCAAGATTGTCGTTCCTGGACACGAATCTGTGCCTGCTGCAACCAACTTTAGCTGTTGTAGATCATCATAGTTTAATCCTTCATTTCCGAAGTTTTGAGTAAAAAAACTTTACGTTACGTTATCTTCCTCCTCTTGAGTTATATTTTGGCCTGTTTAATTGATATATGACAGAGTTCCCTTTCATTCATTGAGAAAATAACCACTATCACCAACATTTCATGTGCCATCTCTATTATATCCATTTCTACTGATATACAATAATATCATACCATAACACTAAATTCCTTGCTTCAGCTTCAATCTAATTTCATATATTCCAGCAAAATATGATCGAATAATTAACCCCCTTGCAGGTGAAAGTACTAGTGGCATCATCGTAAGGGTAGCAATAACCTGTGGGGCAAGCTTTCTTGAAAACCTCTGAATAAGGCTTGCAAACCTGAGGATTGTTGTAGGCTCCTGTGCAGCAGAACTGAGGCTGATCGAAAGCCAAGCACGCGCTCTTACAAGCCTGCAGTTTCTCGGGGCATTGCAGGTTCAAGTTGGAGCTGCACTTCACGACTGAACAGTTACCCGATCAACCAGATGGGACAACGGAAACGGGCATGTTGAACCCATCGACAAGGCTAATGTCATAAAAGTCTACCGGTCTGTCTAGAGTGAACTCCGCCAGGGAAGCCAGAGAAGCCCCACCAATGCCGCTGCATTGCAGGAGGTTGCCACAGTCGCCTGTAACGCAGTTCCCCTGCTTGCCCGATCGGTCAAAGGTGCAGCCGGTGCGGGCCAAGAAACGCCTGACCACCTGGTGGGTGCTAGGACGTTGGTTCTCTCGTTTGGTTTGAGCTGCAGGCCGCCGTTTATTAGTAGAGGATGGCCGGCTCCCGATAGGGTTCCGGGCCATTTAGTTTCATTACACATATTTTGCGACGTGAAGACTGCATCCTGAAATTGAGAGTATTAGTTAGTTGGAATGCTGTTGATAGCTGTGGAGAGGAAAAACTACCTGTGAATTATGGTAGAAGTGAGGCGAGGGGAAGAAGCCATGATGCCATTATGATGAATCAGATTTATTGTGCAGCACACAATTGAACGTAACAACAGAAATCTACATATATGCTGCCAGGGGAGAGATTTCCCTTTTAAGCAAGAAATCTACCTATATATATGTGTATGTATAATAGTTTGGTGCAATAATTGTTTTTAACGTTTTGTATTCGCTTCAGTTGAGAATGCGCGGATATAACGTTCTTTTTATTTACTATTAGGTATTCATATGAGAGGTTGAGAATGAAGAGAGACAAAAGAGTGTAATTAATGTTGGGTGCTCTTGATGTGGTTAATTCGTTGCATAATCTTACCGGAATTGGTGAAGAACGGAATCTGCGTTTATGATGATATGATTCTTGTTTCAAAAGAGCAAGCTCTTTTCCGGGAGTCACCATACCCAAGTCCCATGAAAACGTGAGGGTTTAAATCACCCTGATACGATTAAAAATTATGAGGACTTTACCTAGTGTTCACAAGGAGTCACCCTAAAAAGGATGAAACTTTTATATTGTTGCTACTATGACTCAATCTTTGATCCTTGTTTCAAACCTATGGAGGCTATGATGATATAATTCTTGTTTCGACAAGAATTAGTCTATGAGAGATTTATGCTTCAGAAAATTGAGGAAAATTTTGTGAGTGGTCATTAGTCCAACTGACGAGAATAATACGATATACATTGACGGAACTATGAGATTTTTCACTTTGAATGTGTGCCGATAAAGGGGAAGAAGATTGGTCAAATAGGTTGATTGATTAATTTATTTATACTTATGTTTCATTAGCTTAAATTCTTTATATCTGTCACATGCCGATTGCAACATTAAATTGTATCTGGGAACATTTTTATACTGAAGATGTCATATGTACGCATTAATAAACTAAAAATGCAAAGATTGAAAGACCTTGGAAACTAAACAAAGTTGGCGAGAATATGAAGGCAAAAGTTTAATTAGGATGGATATACAATTTATCCATCATAATTAAATTCAATTTGGTTCTAGTTATTCTCAATTAGGTTTATTAATATGTAATTATGATGTTATTAATTACAATTAAGATCTAATTCAGAGGGATGTACCGAAATGTGTCTAAATTTAATTATTGTCTGATCATTAGTTCACAAACTAAACATATAAGTTAAATGTGAGTAGAAACTTGAAGTTATAGCTTAAACTACTTTCACTCTTGGTTGTAGCTATTCAGTTTGGTACAACTATGCGTCCACCACCAAATTTGCCCATTTCCATGGTCCTCCAAACTCCAAAGATACATTTCTTTTCAAAAATGTCGTTACAAACAATCTTGAAATGAGAACAAGTTGTGATCATATGCGATGTCTTAGACTATCATCATCCATGATACTAGCTCACCATTTTAGGAAAAGACAAAATTCCAAAACAAAATTAAAAAAGAAAAAGTCGTGTTTAATTGATGACATTAGACGCTCAACCAATTCAATGTCATCCACTATTCATTCTATGTTCAAAATTTTGTACACCAATGGTGTGTTGACAAATGTCATTTGCGAGTTTATTGAGAAAATTTTAAATTCGTGATATTAATAGATAATTATCCATTAAAAAGATAAAAATTATATTAAAATTCATATTTTTTTTCTATAGATAGAGTTCAGTATTGTTATATTTTCATCAAAAATAAAACTATCGTATTTTTAATTTTCACCAACAAACCAAACTCTTTCTTCTTTCTCAAATTATGGATCCTAATCAACCCAGATTACCCAAAATTTTCGTGGTATATTTATTTAGATCTTCTAAAGTTAATAAAAATTGTTACAGATCATTCTTAGAAAAATAAAGCAAAAAAATATGATTTGAGTTTATATCATTAATGAGAGTGAAAATTAATTTAGATTGTAGATTGTGATTTGAAGAAGAGAGAAATATATATTTTATTAAATTAATCTAGATTGTAGATTGTGATTTGAAGAAGAGAGAAATATATATTTTATTAAAAGGTTGGATAGGATTGGATCATGGATGGAATAGTCTTACAGCCTACTTACATGTGCTATTCTACCATGACTTCTTCGCCATAACCGGGAAATGCGATAATCCCTCGTCCTGTTACACTATAAGACTTGAAAGATATGTTTTGTAAAGTTGAATTTTCTTGTCGAACCTTGAAAGATAAGACAGACACAAAACTAGGTAAATTTAATTATTGGTCGAAAGGGAATTAATACCTAAACTTAGGTATAGTACCACATATTACTCCATGTCTCAAACTATTCCTTAGTAGTTGGTTCATGTTTGGCATGGAATAAACTAAAATATTCCATTTCCATTTCCATCAAGAAGTAGGTGGATGTGATGAAGAAAAAGCGTGAAGCACATCGACGCATTAGATAATTTAAGTGCGTAAAGACATAGAATCTCTGTGTAGCCACCAATTGATTCGAATACTAAACGACACAACATTCCACAAACATTTCGAGATAAATCAAACCACAGTCTTGGGTTGTAAATTATGATGCCTCCTCTCCTTTACTTCCTTTGAGATTGATAACTGCGAGTTCCTGCTCTACAAACTCTCCAGCACACATAGGGGGGTATTTGCAGGCTAGGGGTGAGTCCGCAAAATGGCCAAGCGGTTTCAAAACTGCATCTGATGCTATGTGCCCGAAAAGCTAGATCATTAAAGAAGAAGCCACATTTAGAATCAAGGTCATAGCAAAGGAGAAGAGCATCAGACAAAAATTATTAAAACATCGGTAGAGCATCAACTCACTGTTGAGGATACTCTCCAAAGGCTGTGGTTTTGCTCTGAAGCTGATTTCATTGCTTCAATGGTGCGATCAGTCACAACAACTTCGTGCATGCCAGCTATGCATTCTCCAGCAGTTAGCCATTCTATCTGCATACCCATAACTCCAGAGAAGATCATAAATTTATACAAGCAGATCTAAAGCTAACACTTGGTCAATAATGCTTAGCTAATTGGGAGGTATATTGAAGAGCAAAAGTAAGGGGAAAATACTTCGTCTAATGTTAATGTTATCAAGTTATCATACTTCTATTATGGTAGCATGTTTTTATCCTCAATAGTAACAATTTTAGTCATATCAGCAATGAGAAAATAATATGTTTTTCATAGCATATTAGCATCAGATAACCTTGCTTATCTTTTAGTAATGACCAAAACACAAATGAATGGGGAACAATCAGCTGGACGCAAACACACAATCTATAGGCATTTATATTCAGACATGCCAATACTTAGGAAATCACCTGCTTTCCTGTTTGAATGAGGAGACATCCCACGGGAACTTTAACTTCCGTTTTTTGCCCATTTCTCAGCCAAATATTTAGTCCCGGGAATCTACTCCTACCATGAATAGTAAGAAAGTTGAGGTCATAATGATACCCTGCAAATACAGTGCCTATTTGACCATGACGTCTTAGATTGCTTCCTGTTGGAGCAAGTAGGTGTGGTCCCTGGAAATGAAAAGTGAATACTTTTACATAAGAACATTTGAGGTAATGACGCAACACATGCAAAATGAAAATAGCAATATATAGACAGAGAGAACAAGTCATGAAGCAACACAAGCACTATGGATTTGCATCATTGCATAGGAAATATCACAAACCCACACCCAACATTTCAGTAGATGTTCAGTGTGGAAGTCATGCATTTGTCATGAATGAGTTGAAGAAAGAAATGGAGTTTAGAAAGTAAACCTGCTTCATAAGAGAAGTGAATGCATCTTTCTGCAGGCCAAATCCAACTGCAGCCATTTCAGCAACAACCTAAAAAAGAATGTCATAACATGAAAGAAAAAGAAATAATACCATCCATGCAAAACAAGAACAAGAAATCTGATACTCACCTCTATAGCAGACACCATTTTATACCCCCATGAGTCCATGGTATCTTTCCACACAGGAAATCCCCCAGGTATGACAGGCTCAGAGTTAAGTTCCTACAAAAGAAATACACATCAGCATAAGAAGCCAACCCAACAGCAGTCATAGAACACCTTTATGACATTGACCTTAAAGCGGGTACTTGATGGCCGTGGACCAACCCTCCACATATACCGCCACTTAGGGTCAGGTCCAGCAGGACTGGAAGGCTGAGACTCTACCGGCATTGATCTTAGCTTCTTCTGCATTTCTTCATCCACTAAACTACGGGGTACTTCAACTCCTTCAGGTGTTACTCCGACCTAAGTAAACATAACATCAACATCGTGAGTAGATTTAAGTGATGGAAAGTATCAAATGAGTGAACCTTTGTAGGGAGTCACTCCAAAAAAAAAATATTTAAAGATATAGCTAATATCAACTACATATTCCCCTCAGGGGGGATTTACTTTGATTTTTGATAAGATACATGATCAAGTATTTTATCCTCATTACTAAGATTTCTTCAATCCTACCATTTCAATGAGATATGAATAAAAGAAAACTATCTCAAATGATATAAATTATCAAGGGCCTTGGGATATTTCCAATCCACCTTAGAAAACAATGGATTAGTCTGTACTATTTTATCTATCTAGGCTAATCCTCAAAAGTAAAAGTCTCCTCAGTGTCTAAATTGAACTCAAATGGAATATGGAGAGATAGAACATAAGAATAGAATAGAAGCTCAATTATCTGGCTCTTCCTCAACTCTTTTTTCCACTTCAGCAAGACTGCCAAGACGAAAGCCACTTTGTCCAGGTTCAATAAGAGCTCATTGAAAACTTACCAAGACACTAGGTGCAGATAAGTCTTTGAACAAAAGTGTTCAACGAAAGTGATAGAAGTATCAGCAACTAGTTGATAATCCACAGATTACTCTTGTTTTCCAGTCCTTTCATGCTTGATAGGAAGTGGCATGACAGCACTCATATGGTCAAAAGACTCAAAACATTACATATGCACAACCTATGTGAAACCAGCTTTAATACAAATACTATGAAAATCATAGTGTAATCCTCACTTTGCAGAAATGATTCTGCAGACGAAACATGTTTATGATATAGTATAAGGAAGCACCAGTTTATTTGTAGTTACATTTCACAGTCTTATTTGAACAAATTGTCATTCTTATCCCAGATGTATGTTTACACAACCCTAATTAACTTTAGGAAATAATTACTGGTATTTGCTACCTTATAGAAGAGTAGGCATTGATTTTGGTTGGACAAGAACAGATGGTCTCTTGGGATGCGAGAAACTTAGGGAAAATGCACCGATGCAGTATCTACCAAAGATATGCACACCAATACCCACTAAGACGGATGTGTGTGTGTGTGTGTGTGTGTCTATCTAAGATGTAAAATGCACCTGATTGTATTTCATGCATTGGCCTACAAACGCAAAAGCACTAACAGAATAAGATTATGACACCAGAAATTACTCAAAACCCAAACATTTGTCTAATTCCAAATTATCAGTACCCAAAATTCGAAATCAGTCAAACTCAAACACACCTACTACTGAATTAAGAACTAAATGACCTGGTAATGGAGCTGCGGACGCTCCTGCTGGCGCTTGAAATAATCGGGCATTTCGAAATACTTCTCCATCATGTCGAGAAACCGATCGTTGTCTGCGGCGGAGCATCGCGGATCCTTCACAAGCAGAGCTCCCGTCTCGCTTAGGGTTCGGCTCACCTCCGAGCACAGACTCTTAAGATTCGAATCAGGCTCCTGCTCCCCCGCGCTGGGAGAATTGCTGGAGAATTCCAAGTAGGGAGCGAGATCAATCACCGGAATCTGCATAGCTGGTTTTAGAGAGAGAAAGAGGAAATTATTGGGATTGGAAATGGTGGGGTTGTGTGGATTCCTAGAATTGTTTGGTGAAATGGTGATGGCGGGAGATTTATTCATTTTTTTTTCTCTTTTTAGCTTTTGTCATTAAGAGGAGAATCTCTCCACACTCCACGGGAGCTCCCATGCTCCAATTCTATACGACTCAATAATTAAAAAAAAATTACATAATATCTATAAAGAATTACCCTAAAAAGAAACTTGATAAAAAGGAACTCGATCCTTTGTTATTGGTTCTTTTTTCTCTATAGATTGTGAATAATGATTTGCGATTTCTGATTGGCCATGGCAGAGATTCGGAAGTTGGAGTCGAGATGTTGAGTTAGGACTTCTAATTAATTCGAGGATTGTAACAAAAGGTTTTAATTTTAGAAACAAAAGGTCAATTGCCAATTTATGTACGAAAATTTATCCATTTTATAATTTTAATATTATCTTTTAAACGTTATCATTAGTTTTTAATTTATTATAGATTTAGCAATCTAAATTTATTTTTCCGGTACCCAAACAATGAACTTTCGAGCGTAATAATAACTAAATCAAAAATTATTTATATTGTGTAGCTGTATTTTGACAATGCATATTTTGATGAGATATGCTGTATCAACCCATGACTACAAAAAATTAAGAATATTAATTCTGTTATAAATTAAAATATAGTGATATTATTACAATATTTTAAAGATCAAATTAAAATTATAAAAAGAGTTAAACTTCGTATATTAATTAATAATTAGCCTATATAAATAATTACGAATTTATGTTCTTACAATTCAGTCTCAAGTTTAATTAGATGCTTGCACGTAACAACTTTATGCAAGTGTTTGCTTGCAAGCACTAAATTATTTGTTCTTACGTCTCACGGTAACTTTTCCCCAAAGATATTCACATCCGTTTCATTTATTCCATACTCTCTCTCTCATACACGCATGTATATAGAGGGATGATTTACGTAATGATTGCAAATATTAGTGAAAAATAAGAATCCATCATTAAAGGTATAAAATTATTACATTAAATGTATAAAATTTGTTTCATCAAATTCGGTGCAACATCTTTATATGTTGAATTTGGTGCAAGAAATTTATAAATTTAGTGCAATAATTTTATACGTTCAATATTTTACCAATATTTACATTCTTACGTGATTCATCCTATATATATATATGAAATAACTTAAATGAGAATTCTAATTTTTTTTTTTAGAATTAAGAATTAATGTAATCTTTTCATTTTTTTATAATCTAACGGTCAAGATTAATAACCAACAATTTATTATCCTCAAATTTTAATGGTAACTGTTTCCAGCCCTATAATCAAGATATTTATATATTTATTTACGAGAATCATTCTCACATACACAATCACTACAATTACAGTAATGATAACATGAATTATATGAACACAATAACGAATTGAAATGTGAATTAGAAGAACTACGATTACATGAACAAATAAGAATGAAATGTGAAGTATTTTCGGGATAAGAATATATAAATGGAATATGAGAGATTTTTGAGATGTGGATATACTTATACAAGAATTGAGAGTTAATAACCACCCAACTTAGATTTGAATAAGATCGGATGATTTATAATTAATTAATAATGAAAAATTATCAAATCCCTAATTTTTGTATCATTGATCTATATGTTAACTAGGAACTACTATAGGTCATTGATCTAATATAATTGGACCTTTCAGAATAATGCTTATTAGTTGGATTAAAAATATTATATTGTTAATTATTTTTTCATAGTGAGCGATGATATTGTTATTGCTGCGATTAAATCTCCAATTAAATCCTTAATTGCGGCATTTGATATGGAATCATATTCCTCCGAGTTTATCTTCATATCCATAATTAAATATATAATACAATCCTAATTACATCATTGGTTAAGGAAAATAATTTGTGTGGGTGTATTTGGAAGAGCCGAGTCGCCGGACGGACAAGCGTCTCCGGACGGGCGGAGTGGCTGAAAGTGAAAAAGCGCGGCGACGGCATACGGACGGAGCGAGGCGAGGCGCTTAGGCGCGAGACTTGCGTCGCCGGACGGTGAATGAAGTTGGTGTGGCCGAGGGGCGCGGACGGACGAATGTGCGCGGATGTGTGTTGTCTGCGCGGACGAGGTCGATCGTCGGACGGATGGAAGAAGGCTGGCGCGGTTGGAGATAAGGCGCGGGCCCGATCTTGTCAACTTGCATGAGCCGAATGGAGTGGCGCCGGATGGAGGTGGTGGAGGCGTGAGATGAAGGCATGGCGGGAGAAGAAGTCTGCGAGAGAAAGAGTGAAAAAAGAAAAAAAAAAAGATTGAAACCCTAAACACATCAAACATATATATATATATATATATATATATATATATATATATATTTTTTTTTATATTTTTTATTTTTTTAAAACGATAAAAAACAAATGGACCCGGCGCGGTTTCACTGCGCTGGGCGTTGGGTCGACCTTCGCCAAACAAATGAAAACACCGGCGTCCCGCGCTCACGTCAGCGTCCGTGGCTGGGTGTGACTCACGCCAAATTTGGAATGACCACGCGTCCGGCGCTTCATCGCGTCCGGCGCTGGGTGTGGTGCGCTGCCGACTTTTGATTCGTACCCGGTAGCGGTTTCGTTGCGTCCGCACTGGGTACCTCCTCGACGATATTGTGCCTCCATCAACTTTTCATTGTTTCAAGATCAAAATACTCCTCAACCTCGCACTACACAAAACACAAAAGAAATAAACACGCAATCAAAAGCAAAAACAAAGGAAAGAAAAAAAAAATCGAACATAACAAAAATAAAAGTGGGTTGCCTCCCACGAAGCGCTCGTTTACTGTCATTAGCTTGACAAGAATAAACTCGACGATCAAGGATCTGCGACGGAAATAGATTCCACCGTAAAGGAGGTCGGACCCCTTCAACATAGGGCTTTACGTTGACCATTGACCTCGAACGATTCGTCTGATCCTTCTTTCGAAAGCACGACCGAGCCGCACGGCTTCGGTTCCTGACAATGAACGGACCACTCCAACGAGACTTCAATTTTCCGAAAAAGCTTGATCGGAATTAAACAATAAAACCTTCATAACGGCTTCAAATCCTTGTGCACTATATGTTTGTCGTGGATGGCCTTCACTTTTCTTTGTAAATTCGGGCATTGTCATATGCCTCATTACGTAATTCTTCAAGCTCAAGAGTTGTAACATCCGTTTGGAAGCATCTTGCATCTCCAAAGAAATGGTTTTATTGCCCACAAGGCCTTGTGCTCGATCTCCACCGGAAGATGACACGCCTTCCCAAACACCATACGATAAGGACTCATTCCAAGAATGCTTTTGTATGCGGTGCGATGCGCCCATAGTGCATCGGGTAGTTTGGTGGACCAATCCTTCCGAGAGGTTGTACCATTTTCTCTAAGATCCCTCGATTTGCCGATTACTAGTCTCGGCTTCCCGATGTCTCGTGGGTGGTAAGGCGTTGCCCTTGTGGTTAATCCCACTCTTCTTCATCAACTTCTCGAACAACTTGTTGCAAAATGCTTTCCTCCATCACTAATGATTGCTTTGGGAAAACCAAATCAGCAGATATTCTCCGCACAAACTTCAAAACGATGTAAGAATCACATGTCCTAGTGGGATAGCCTCGAACCACTTGGACACGTAGTCAACAAGCGTAATATATTCAAACCGAAGATTTAGGGAAGGGTCCCATGAAATCGATTCCCACACATCGAAAATTTCTACCACAAGAATATTGTTGAGGCATCTCATTCGAACACCTATAGATCCCGCGTTGGCATCGATCACAAGCACGGTAGAACGCTAGGCGTCTTTGAACAATGATGGCCGAGAATCGATTGGAGGACCTTGAACAGTCTTTTGTCGCCGAAATGCCCTCCATAATCACCATTGTGGCATCTTTCCAACACTTGAAATTGCTCTTCCTGGGCACATCGACGGATCACATCATCCTTCCCAATTTGAACAGATATGGCTCATCCGAAATATTGCTGCACAAGGTTAGAAAACGCTTCTTTCACGAAGGTTAGACCAGTCTCATCTCCCACAAGCAAGATAATTCACAATGTCGGTGAACCACGGAGAAGATGAGACCGAAAAGCATTTTCATAAGGAAAATCATTAGCAGCATCTCATGCAAAAGTTTAACACCGGTGATTTAAGACGAGACAAATGATCACCACACAATTCTCACTCCCTTTCCTATCCTTAATCTCCAAATCAATTCTTGAAGGAGAAGAACCCAACGGATCAACCTAGCTTGGCTTGAGGTTTGGTTAACAAGTACCTTAAAGCGGCATGGTCACTATGAACAATCACTTTAGAACCTATGATATATGAACGAAATTTTCTAAAGCAAAACCACACTAACATTTCTTTTTCAGTTGTCGTGTAATTCACCTGCGCATGATTCAAGGTAGAACTAGCATAGTAAATTACACGGAGCATCTTATCAATACGTTGCCCTAAAACAGCCCCTACAGCATGATTGCTAGCATCACACATAATCTCAAAGTGTTCATTCCAGTTCGGGGCTACAACCACGGGGGCACTAGTCAACTTCTCTTTCAACACAGAGAAAGCATGCATACAATCATTATTAAACACAAATGGCACGTCTTGGGCAAGCAAACGACATAAGGGTTGAGAGATTTTCGAGAAATCCTTAATAAACCTACGGTAGAAGCCAGCATGCCCTAAGAAACTCCTAATCCCCTTAACGTCAACAGGTGGGGGCAACTTCCCTATAACATCGATTTTGGCCCTATCCACCTCAATCCCATCATGTGAAACCAAGTGCCCGAGTACTATACCACTTTTAACCATGAAATGACTCTTCTCCCAACTTAAAGTCAAATGACTCTCGACACATCTATTAAGCACATGATCAATCTTAGCTAAACAGTCATCAAATGACGAGCCAAACACAGAAAAGTCATCCATAAATACCTCCATGTAGTCGTCGATCATTTCTGAGAAGATGGACATCATGCACCATTGGAAGGTTCCAGGTGCATTGCAAAGACCAAACGGCATACGGCGGTAAGCAAATGTCCCATGCGGGCTCGTGAACGCCGTCTTGGATTGATCTTCCGGAGCTATGGCAACCTGATAATATCCAGACAAGCCGTCAAGAAAACAATAAAAATCGTGTCCGGCTAACCTATCAAGTATTTGATCAATGAAGGGTAGAGGGAAATGATCCTTTTTGGTGGCGGCATTCAATTTCCGGTAGTCAATGCACATGCGCCATCCCGTGGTGGCTCGGACTGGCACCAACTCCCCCTTGCTATTTTCGATGTGATAATGCCCCTTCTTTGGCACTACATGCACGGGGCTCACCCATTCACTATCGGCGACAGAAAGATGAGGCCTTCGCCAAGGAGTTTGTAGATCTCCTTCTTCACTACTTGGATATCACGAGGTTCAACCTCCTTGTCCGTCTCTCGTTGGACGAGCTCCTTCTTCCAGGTGATGCGATGCATACATGTGGCGGGGTTAATGCCACGGATATCGCCAAACTCCACGCAAGGCAAGCTTGTTCCTCTTCAAAACTCCAATCAACATCTTCCTCATACCGGCCAAAGTCGAGGAGATGATCAGCGGCAGCTCTCCTTCCTCTAAGAACACATACTTCAAATCGTTGGAAGCTCCTCGAGTTCAACAGATGGCTCGGGAAGCTTGCCACTCACGTGCTACTTCTTGCTCGTCGGCCGATCCCATGAAGACCTCTTCAATTGTGTGTGCTGCAAAAATACATTCTCGACCAAGGGCTCAATAGCATCGACAAAAGCACAATCATCAATATAATGAGCGGTAGGGGCATTAAGACTATTTCTCACGAAAATGTAATGGTCCCTAAACGGTCATCTTAATAAGACCACTCTTAACATCTATCATGGTATTAGTGGTGGCCATAAACGGTCTACCGGAGAACAAGTGTGAGACCTACCATCCTCCCGCACATCCCCAACTTCCAAGACAACAAAATCCATCAAAATTATCGGACCCCACATTAACCATAACATTTTCCACTACCCCTGGGTATCTCATAGATCTATCGCCTAATTGAAGGGTCATGCCCGTGGGTTTCAATTCCTTAAGACCTAATTCTTGAAAGATAGAATAAGGCATTAAATTAATTCCGCCCCAAATCAAGCATACCTAAGGCCTCTTTCCCATTCCCCATAGCAATCTTAATGATAAAGCTACGGATCGCGAAGCTTGGGTGGAAGGAAGTTGCATGATTGAATTAGCCGTCTCGGAGACGACCACATTGGCAATGTCTCCCCAGTTCCTCTTCTTTGAGGTGAGCTCCTTAAAGAATTTCACATAGGCGGGGACAGCCCGGATGACGTCCAGCAAAGGCAGGTTGACGTGTACTTGAGACAGCAACTTGTAGAAATCGTTGAACTGTTGGTCCTGCTTGGCATTCGTCAATCGATGGGGATAAGGGACCCGGGGCTTGAACAAAGTCTTTGAAGTTTGTCCCGGCGGAACATATGGATCGACGGCTTTGTGCAACTCACTCTCATCTTTCTTCTCAGGAACCTCTTCTTCAACATGAGGTTCCTCAACAACGACAGTGGGTGCCGGAGAAGGTACAGGACCCGGCATAGTCACCATGTTGTCAATAACCTTTCCACTTCGGAGCACCGTCACGGCATGAGCTTGATGAGCTTGCCCGGGCAACTTGTTCTTTTCACTCTGCTGCCTCATCTCATTAAGAGAAGTGGCAATCTGACCCATAGTTTCCTCAAGACGCCTCATCGTCGCCTCCGTACTTTCATTCCTCTGATTGTTCTTAGCGATGTAGGCACCGAGAGGATCCTCAGCAGGAATCTGTTGAGATTGCGGGGGACCGCGTGGAAACTGTTGTTGCGGCGGAGGCTGGTAAGGGTACTGCTGCGGCGGAGGCTGCTGCTGCTGGTAAGGATACTGTGGGTAAGACGGCTGTCGATATGGCTGCTGCGGATATCGATCTTGCTAACCATAAGCTTCTTGCTTGGCGGATCTGGTGAGCGTGTCTTCATGCGGTGGGTCTTCTGGGAGGCGTCGAGTTTGTGAGTTTGAACCTGAACCCTGACCTTGGCTCTGGTTCTTCCACCTTGAGTTGTATTGCTGCTGGTTTTGCTCATAGGTCGGCCTCGGCTCATAATGTTGTCGAGGCTGAAAACCTTGCATAGCATAAGTCTCTCCTCCTTCATAGGCAGGCGCTCCCATATTAGGGCAAATATCCGCAGATGTCCCATTTCCATGCAAATTCCACAAGGATGCATAGAGAATTCTCGTGGAGGTGCGCCGAACTCTGAGAAGGAGCAATGAACTCTGGGGTGGTGAAGGAGCTCACCGCTTCAACTTCATCTCGCTCATTTCTCTCATGAGTTGTGCCATTTGCCTCGTCAAATCGATCCAGGCTCAATGAGTTGACGAGAAGATCGACGTGCTCGATGCCTTCGGGACATAATGGTAGAGTGGTTAATGCATGAGGATCTAAGATCAAATATCTCAAGTTTGAGTCCATCGTGATGCAATTTTAAAATTTTTGTATTAGTTGACAAGAAAAGTAAATAAACATTCCATTAGTCGCCCTTGAAAAAAGAGCTTGCGACCGATACTTGTTGCGTTGTTCACTGGACAAGCGGTCATTCATCTGGCTAGTCGATTATGTTTTTTTTTTCATTGTGCCAATTGCTATTTAACGGCATGAATTTTTTTTGGTAATTTAATACAGAAATTTTAAAGGCTGCATCACGGTGGACTCGAACCCGAGACCTTTGGCCTCGGGCATTAACCACTCTACCACTAGGCCAACACACACACTTTAACGGCATGAATTGCTTTGTAGTAATCTGAATGAAGCTTATTTGTACTATAGAACTTGCTAATAATATATTTGATCATGTTTTTATTTGCTTGCACAATATTGTTGCTTTTTTTTCCCTAGGGACAGCCCAATGGTTAAGGTGATTTCATGTGGCCAAGAGGTCACAGATTCGAACCCCACCAAACGTCTGTATGGATTTGAGCTTGTCACACCTGGTTTTTCAAGTGTGGTTTACCTGTCCTGTGTGGTTTGCAGGCTATTATACAGGAACGTGAGGTTTACTCAGTGCGCACCTTAAGATAGCTGCTGCGGGTTCCCCATGATACCCAAAAAAAAAAAATTTGTTGCTTTTTAATTCCATTACAATTACCGATTACGATTGCAAAAATCTTAATGTAAAATATCTTAGCGTTTTGCCTACATCTTGGGCTTATTATATTTTGCTTTGTAGTTGCGTAATTTCATTGTTGGTTTCACTAGGTCCTTTTACTAAAATGATGCCCTGTCTATTTATTTATTTGACATTTTAAATTTATAAATCTAATTTATGTTTTGTATGAGAATTTAGCTGTAACGTACGTGGAGATTATACTATTCAGAAATTTTAAAGGCCGCGTCACGGTGGACTCGAACACGAGACTTTTGGTCTCGGGCATTAACCACTCTACCACTAGGCCAACACACACACCTTAAAGATTATACTATTGGTTAGTATAATCAAAGACGTGATAATTACGATGCTTATATTAATATATTAAAATGTTTCCATTAGTCAACGACAATGCTTAAAACAAATAAATATCAATAAATTTGAAAACGTATTCTAACTTATCATAACATTCTTGGTAAAACACTGATAAGAAAGCACGTAGAATTTGAACACGTATCATGTAATAAATTAAGAAAACAACGTTGATGCAAGGATATTGCAAAAAGAAATATAAACCATATTCTTTAAAATATACAAGATGGCAATTATAATATGATACCATGTTCATTATTTATCATTTAAACTAGCCAAAAAAATGTTATAAATGTTTGAAGAATCGAAATGGGGGTGAACAAAAAGAAGGGAAAATAACAGGAAGATAATGTTTCAAAACATAGACAATAATCTCTAACCTATTAGAGAAGAGAGTCTTTTTAAAATAGTAATAGGATATAGAAATTATGATCGAGACGAATGAACCCCCCCCTCCCCCCCCAAATTACCAAAATTCAAGTTACTCTAATGCCCTTTTAATAATAAAATAAATAAAACAAGAGTGAAAGAAGTAATAAATATTGCATGTTAATTGAAAAAAATGGATGGCTTAGATTAGTTCCTATTTAATACATAAAAAAAGTTTTTTCTTGAACTCTCCCCAATCTACATATATATTGAAGAGAAATTATTCTCCATATCATTTTCCTCTCCAAAATATATTCATTTATGATGAACAGAGAATTTTGTACTATTTCTCTTTTCCTTTGTTCTTATTCATTTATTTTGCTTTTTTCTCATTGTTATAAAAATTTATTCATCATAAAATATGCAATGTGTATCTTGATTATAATTCATGATAAAATCTTTAATTTGACATAAAAAATAATAAATAATAGATTTGAAACGAATCATTTGAAATTTCATAATAATAATTTTATCTCTCCTCTAACTTATTTTTTTCATAAAAATTGATTTTTATTTCTTTATTTTCTTTTTTAAATTTTCATTTTTGTGTTTAATCTTTTCATTTTTTATATTTTATGACTTCTTTTGTTAACTATCAATTAATAGTATAATAATTTAATTATAAAATTATTATTTTTATTACATTTACTCGTAAATTCTATTGAAATTAAATATATTTTTAAAATTAAATTAATCAAAATATAAAATATATATATATATATATATATATATATATATATATATAATAGTGATGTATAAATTAGTGAAATGGATAACAAATTACTCACGCACTATCTATCGTCACAAATAATGAATATAAGGTGGTTCGTTTTGCATTAAAATTCATATTGAAACTTAGTCTTTTTTTGCCAACTTTGTGTTTTATTCAAGCAAACTTTTAAATTATAAAATTATTTATATTTATCAAATACATGTGACCTCTATAAATATAATTAATAGATATTTATATATATATATATAGATATATATGCTATATATATACATATGTGCATAATCATCATCCATAATTTTTCCATTTAAATATATATAATGTATCCATTTACTCAACCTAATAAAAATATCAGCGTGCCTTATAATAAATACAACAAACATAGATAATTTACTTCAAAAAAACATAAAATAAAACATAGATAATTAATATTCTATATTATTTATTTATCCAAATTAATATATATGTACCTATTTGTCACGCCCAATTTCCTAATACAATGGAAGCTCGTAAATCGAGACGCGACTAATAAAATGCGAAAAAATATAAGGTAAAAAGTTGACTCGAATGATCAAAGCAATAAACCCTTAGAATTTGGGAATAGCTTCCTAAATGAAAATGGAAGACATTGAATGATGTAATCCAATCAAAACAATAATTATCCTCAGGATCACAAGTTTAGTTTCGTGCTTCTAATAGCCAATATACGTCAAAATACTAAACATCAAGGATTCAGAGTCTAAGCTCATCAAAAGGTACAATTCAAGTCATGGACAAGAAGGAAAAATGAAATTAGAGCTAGTTCATCAGCGGAAGTCTAAATACGGAAATAATCCGTCAACATACGGAGTGAACTCTAATCTCAGCTCTGTCCCGTCAGCGCCCATTGATCAACCTGAAAACATTTGAAAAAAAACATTTGGGCTGAGTACTAATGTACTCAGTGGACATGCATTTGCTAAACATTTTCCGTAAATTCGTAAAAGCAGTTTATCCAATCATGATAACATAACTTAGAAGGTTTTAAAAAGAGAAATCACTTCTAAGCATGCGAAAACATTTCATTTATTGGGCCCATTGTCACGACTCTTCTGTTACTCGTTTTGATCCCGGACCTCTAGCCACCGTCGGATCACATGCCCCCATTATTGTCATCGGGGACGTAACCCAGACAAATTCATAATTTCATGACGTACTTCGGAACACATCCAGACAAGCACCATAATAACATGACGTACTCCGGAACGCATCCAGACAAGCACCATAATAACATGACGTACTCCGGAACGCATCCAAACAAGCATCCTTATAACGCCTCATGATTATGTTAGTGCCCGATGGAGATCAACCCACCGAAACAACTAACTAGTGTACACAATTCTCAATTAACATATTAAGTTAAAAAGAGAATCTCGATCGATACATTTACGAGCCTTAAACAGAGTAGAGCGCACAAAAATATTTTATTGGATAAACAGTTTGCATTTCATGAAATATCAGAGCATATAACTCAAATATACTTTTGTAAATAAAGCCCACCTTGATAGGACAAAGCCTGACGAAATCACTATTGCATACGTCTCGGGAAGCAACGCTAATCCCCTTGATCGATAAAACCTACAAGAAGCACTAATCTTAATAGGTCTCGAAAAGCTAGCCTTAAGTTCGAGTAAAGGAGGATACTAACTTATGATTCGTTAAGCCCGTGTTTTCAAAATATAATAAAATTTGAAAACTTATATATATCGGCTAAGGGCACCAACAATATCATTGTTCGACTTTTCGTTTAAAAACGCATTTAATTTCATAATCTTCTTATGATAAATACTTTTTACAAAAGTATAATGCAATTGACATACAATATTCTAAATTCGTATATATTAAAGATTCTCGCTTAATATACCACATAATAAAATTCTCAAATTATGCACTTGTCTAACATAATTTAATTTATTTAATTATTCTAACTTAATTAATTTGATTAAAATAAATTAATTACATTAATTAAATAGGTCATGATCATAAATAAAGTAACTTAAACTTGGACTTAACCTTAACTTAATCAATTAATTAATTAAACTTAATAGTAATTAATTAATTAACTTACCATAATTAAATAATTTAAACTCATATTTAAGTTTAAGTTAATTATTTATTTAATTAGACTTAATATAATTTAATTAATTAAGTCTCAAAGTTAAATATTATTTATTTAATTAATTTAAGTCAAATGATTTAATTAATTAAAACAAGTCTAGTCATTAGTTAAATTAAATCCCAATCATTAATTTCCAAGGCCCACATCAATTTATTACAAGGGCCCAACTTCAATTTATATTTCTCGGCCCAATGTCAATTCCACATTCTTTATTATTCTTTTGGGCCCAACCTTTAAAATAAATATAAGCCATTAGCATTTAATTAAGGAAAACAACCCACACATGAAATAAAAGAAAAACCATCACAACCCAAAATTAATACATTTCAGCCCAAAATTAAACAAAGCCAAACTAACATAATTTAAACCCATATTACACTCGGCCCACAGAATGAGGCCCAAAACATGAATTAAAAATAAAACAAGCCCAACACCCATTTTTTTTTAGAAACCAGCCCAACACATTAACAAACCCTAAACCTACTTTCTTCCCCCCTCATTTTCTGGCGCCGCTTTCCGGCAGCCGCCGTCGCCGGCGGCCAAAATTCCGGCGACTTCATTTTTATTATTTTTTTCTTTTCTCTTCCTCTCCTTCTTCCCTCTCGCCTCTCCCTCATGTCTCTCTCTCTCTCGACCTCTGTTCACACACACTCACGCACACCAGAGACTGTCGCCGTCGCAGCTCCGGCGACCTGTCGTCGCGCCACCATCGCCCCTCCCTTCTCACTGTATACCTACACACACACACACACACACACACACACACACACGACGGCGCACACGAACACACGCACATCAACACACACCACCACGTCGCTGCCCTCCCCATTTTCATCTCGTCTCACGCCTCCCCTCTCGTCGTGAATGGACAGCAGTCGGAGCCACCAACGCCGCCGCCGTCGTCTCTGTCTCTCTCTCACTCACGGCGGCAACACCCACACCCGAAAGCAACCCACACACTCATACAACAACACACAAACGCAGCGACAACACACACGCACGTAGTGCCGCCGCCACCGCCTCTCCTCCCTGCCTGGCTTCGACCGACAGCAGTGGTCAGTCGGACCACCGCCGTCGCCATGAGCCTCTCGTCCGTCTCTATCTCTCCCTCACTCATACCACAGCACACACACAAACCACAAACTCACGCACACACATCACAACACATAAACTTCATTCTCTCTTCACCTCAAAACTCACGCACACACACCCTATACATATACATAAACTCATATACACACATACATATTAAAAGAATAGGAGATTAAAAGTTTCAACCTTTGTAAATCCCTCTTGTTGATGTTGCAGGAAATGAGAGAGTGAATTTGTGAAATGGAGGCTAGGGTTCAAAATTTGGAAGAAGAGAAGCTTATATAGTGTAGGGTTTGGTTTGTCATCGCTTACTTTTTGCTTTTTAAACTAAAGTTTCATTAAATGCTTTATTCTTACTACTCAAAGTCCGATCTTAAAATTATAAATTAATTAAACATTGACATAATATTATTGATATAATGATTATATAAGTATATATATATATAAATCATATTCGATTATTATATAATATATAAAATTTCGTAATCACTTTATAATAATTAATGAAATAAATTCTTTTTGTTGGAATTTAAAAGTTTTCTTTCATTGGGCACGAATCATTTTAAATTCTAAGTTCGAAAGTCATTTTAATCCTATTGAGAAAGACGGGGTATAACACTATCTACTATGATCAAGATTCAAGACTAACAAAAATTTGTATTTTATCCATCCCTCATCTATATATACAAAAAAATATTTACTTATAATAATTAGAATAAATAGGTATATATATATAAGTCTAATGTTTTATTATCTCAAAATATTTAATTTAATATATTTTTAACTATCAAAATTTTAGATATATATACATAGTGAAAACAAAAAAAGAATTATTTTAGTTATTTTTTTAAAAATTATCAATTTTTCTGCTCTCTTTTTATATATATATATATATATATATATATATAAACTCGGTTGTAATATTGTATTCATGTTATTTAAAAAGTAGTGTATTTCTACTTTTTCGTGATATGGTTATATATAAATATATATTTTTTATATTAGCTTTTTTATAATATACTCCGTCTGTCCCATTTAAAGTTTTCCATTTCTTTTGGACACAAGTACTTAGGAGAAATGTATAAAATAGTTTAAGTGATAAAAAGTGAGTATGTCTCACACTTTTTAAATGCGTAATTATTTCCTAAAATAGAATGAGACATTTGTAATCGGACCATCCAAAAAGAAAAATGAGATATTTTAAATGGGACGAAGGAAATATATATTAAAAATTTTACAATATTTTATAATTTTACTTGTATAATTGTGGATGTAATTTAATTTTAATTTTTCTATTATTAATTTAAATCAATTATAATTACCGTGCATCGTACAAAGAGCTAATCTAGTATATATTAAATGTAGAGACTGTAATACTTTCTCCGCCTCCCAAATTTTTTTCTGTCTTTCCATTTTGATAAGTCACCCATATTTGTTCATATGTCATTTCAAGACACTACCCCATTAAAAAATCTCTATTTATTACTTTTAACAACATTATTTATTTAAATATTTACAAGCTATGATCCACTATTAATTAACTTAACATTACACTAATTTGAGACTTATTTTCCACTCACACTATACTTCATAACTTTTATTAAAATTCGTGATGAAGATTTTCAGGCTTAAATTTGGGTCACAGAGGGAATTTTTTTCTTCTTTCCTTTAATAGATGAAATGCTATAATATCAAAATGTTTTAGTAGTGGTGACTTGATTCGTGGAATGACAATATGGACATATGGTAACTCGTATGCATCTTTCCAGCTTTGTCTAAATTAGTGTACTCAAAATATTCACTATATATACAGCGAGATCATCTTTAAAAGAAGAAATATAATGGTAAATACAGTTTAACATAATAACTCACATTTGTTAGAAGACTAATGTTAGGACATCAACTCCCCATTCATATTTAGGGAAAAAATAAAAAATATGAAGAAAAAAACACAATAATCTAAACATAAGAATTTAACATGAAAAATTCAAAATTTTGAGAAAAAACATAGCCTCAAATGAAAATTTACTATATAATAAGTTTCTAAAATCACATAATGTAAATCTCTCCTTCGACCCCCTCCCTCCCCACATTATTACAAGCCTTTAAAAAATTCTCACACTTCTATCAAAATTCTCTCACAAGAGAAATTAAGAAAATAATTTAGACTAAAATTAATCACAAGATTATAATATAAATATAGTGATATGTTATTTGTAACAAAGAATCTTATGCTTCATAAATTACATTAAGAATCTCATTAATTTGATCACAAAATACAAGTGAGACGAGTTACTTTTATTTTAACACAAGGGAATTTCAACCACTAATAATGACAAAAACATTTAGGGTCAAATCATAAGTTTTATTGTTGAATAATTTTCGTAACACTTATATAAATAAAGCATCATAATTCATCCCTAAATCTCGTATACGCTTGCACACACCATAGTTGAGGTCAAACTCTTCAAATTGCAGCCTTATGTCATTTGCTATACATGTTACTTCGGTACCTTTCCCAAAGCCCAATTTACAGGAGGTCATGGCCCATGACCTATTAAGCTATTAATAAGGATTTAGCAATACTTTGGACCCATTTGCGGTATGATGGATGTTTATGACTATCTAATTGCGATATGATGGATGTTTATGACTATCTAATAGACTGATATCTTACTTATTCCATAATTAAGACCATTAGCAAAACAAACTGTTTCTTTCTGTTATATTGAAACTAGATTCACATGGCTTTCAAATTATATAAGACATATTATAATTCATTTTCAGATAAAATAATTTAATTCGTAAAATTGATTGAATATTCTAGAATATAAAAGTAATTTCACGACATACTTTAATGAAATAGTCACAACTTCACTTGGAAGCACTATTTATAGAGGTGGTCTCCTGTGCGCGCCCGTGCACAGTGAGACCACCTTATTTAATTAATTAGTTAATTAATTAAGTAGTTAATTAATCTTAATTAATTAATTTAATTTAATTAAAATTAATTAATTTAATAAAATTAATTAATTTAATAAAATTTAATTGTAAATTAATAAATATAATTTTAAATTAATATATCTTAATTTTGAATTAATAAATTCTAATTTTGAATAATAAACCCTAATTTTGAATTAATAAACCCTAATTTTGAATAATAAACCCTAATTATGAATTAACAAACCCTTATTG
This sequence comes from Salvia rosmarinus, assembly GCA_036937905.1. Classification (NCBI taxonomy): domain Eukaryota; kingdom Viridiplantae; phylum Streptophyta; class Magnoliopsida; order Lamiales; family Lamiaceae; genus Salvia; species Salvia rosmarinus. The sequence continues at coordinate 16,639,922 of CM072813.1, read as the reverse complement.
TTAATTAATAAACCCTAATTTTGAATTAATAAACCCTAATTATGAATTAATAAACCCTAATTTTGAATTAATAAACCCTAATTTTGAATTAATAAACCCTAATTGGAAATAATGAACCATAATTTTGAATAATAAACCCTAATTATGAATTAATAAACCCTAATTATGAATTAATAAACACTAATTATAAATTAATAAACAAAATATAAAAAAAAAAATCACAAAACTTTGTGCGCTGCGCACAGAAGTTTTTGTGCTATTTATAAGCTATGCATAGATAGCCTCTGTAATAGAATCTTTGAATCTATGATTTTCTTTTTCTTTTTAAAGAAAAGGTTTATTTGAAACAATGAGGAAGAAGGAGGCAATGATATATGGCTAAATGATTTGTTAGCGATATAATTGCTAAACAGCTTGCATTCGACGGCAAAACGTGGTTCCATGGAAATTTTGAGATCTTGTGGTCAATTTAATAGGTGTGAGCAAAAACCGAACCGGAACGAAAAATCGAATCGGATCGAACCGAAATGGACGGTTTGGTTCGGTTTTGAACAATAATTCGGTTTGGTTCGGTTTCAAATTTTCAAAACCGAAATTAATTCGGTCCGGGTTCGGTTTGGTTAAAAAAATTCGGTTTTTAAACCGAACCGCCCGAATTAATTATTATTATATATTTTTTTATATTATATATATATATATATATATTATATGTGTTATTTATATTATTAATATTTAAATTTGTTAATATTATATATATATAATTATATTTATATATTATATTATATATATTATAATATTTATATTAGTTTTAATTTTAATTCGGTTAAAACCGAACCGAACCGAACCAAACCGAATATTTCGGTTCGGTTTGATTCGATTTTATCTGATAATTGGTTCGGTTTGGGTTTTTTAAAAAATTCGGTTTTCGGTTTTCGGTTTTTCGGGTTCGGTTCGGTTTTGAACCGAATCGCCCGAATGCTCACCCCTACAATTTAATACATAAATTTAAAGCCCGCATCATCCGGCGTACTCAAACCCGAAATCTTTGGCCTCGGGCATTAACCACTATACCACTATACCAACACACGCACACAAGTTTTGAGATCTTAATGACTCATTAAGTTCAAAGGAAAACTGAGTTTACTATATAAGTTGAAGGGTACAGTGAATTAAATAAAAATAAATCAAGATTTGTAGATGTATTAATTTATATTCGAGCATCAATAACTTCAAATTAAAATTGACTGGGCACATGGCCAAATATAACAATTTTATGGGACCAGTACTACCTTCCCTTTCTAAAAGAAATTTAAAAAAGAAGAAAAAAAGTTAGGATCACAGACCATCATGTTGTGTAACATGATGCCACATGTGATGCCACGAATAGCATATAAATGATCTTCATAATAATTATTATTTTTTAATAAAATTCTTAACTGAAAGCATTCAATAATCATCCCAATAAACTAAAAAAGAAGAAGAAGAAGAGCTTTAATATTTATGCAAACTCTATTATTAGTCGTCAATATATTCCTAGACATTGTGAAGATAATTAATATCTCCTGTCCACCAATCACAAAATAAGGGCTCGTGGGAATTATTTTAGTGGGATCATTTGAATTATAGTGGGAAAAATTAACCAAATTTAAAATATCTTATTGTCTGATATAATGCAAAATAAACTAACAACAGAGCAAGCATTAATCCAAAATTAATGGAATCCGGCTTAAAAATTAATATTTGGAGCTACAGCACATGCCTTTGTTCTTCCCCACGCCGTCCATGGCGCTGCTCCAATTTTCTTTATAGTCAGCAGCTTTCAATGCTGTTTCCTCACCCTCTCATCATCACTCTCTCTTCCCCCCCTATAAACACTCCAATCCTACTGCAGATATACATAGTGATTAATTTGTGTGTTAAAAATTAATTACAATGAAACTGATAAGCAGATTATTCACGGTTTGCAGCATTACGCTGCTGATTACTTCAATATACGCAAATGGCAGCCAATCTACTGACCTCGCGGCTGTGTCGGCGATCAGAGACGCGATGAGCGGCTCCATCGCCACGGCGTGGACCGGCACGGACTGCTGCACGTGGCCGGGGATCGTCTGCCACCCGGAGACGCTCCGAGTCACCGACATCGTCCTCCGCGCCGGCGACTCGCCGAGCTCCGATCTACAGAGCGAGAAGCTCGATCTGACTGTCGATTGGACCGGCCTCATCTCAGACCAGCTCTGCCAGCTCGACCAGCTCAACACGCTCATCGTCACCGACTGGAGCAGGATCTCCGGCGGGATTCCGGCGTGTATCACCTCGCTTTCCCGCCTCCGCATCCTCGATCTCTCCGGTAACCAAATCTCCGGCGAGATCCCCGCGGATATCGGGAAGCTGAGCCAGCTCGTGGTGCTGAATCTCGCGGACAACGAGATCACCGGCTCGATTCCCCCCTCCGTCGCCGGCCTCAGCAACGTGAAGCTTCTCGACCTCAGCAACAACAAACTCTCCGGCGAGATTCCGTCGGAGATGGGGAAAATGAGTATGCTGAGCCGCGTGATACTGAGTGGGAACGAACTCGGCGGTTCGATACCGGCCTCGCTCGCTGGTATGTACAGGATGGCGGATTTGGACCTGTCGATGAACCGGATCTCCGGTTTGATCCCGGATTGGATCGGGTCGATGAAGGTTCTGTCAGTCCTGAATCTAAACTCGAATCAACTTTCCGGTGAGATTCCGGCGAGTTTGTTCGGTAACAAGGGTTTGAGTCACTTGGATTTGAGCCGGAATTCGTTGGAAGGCAAGGTGCCAGATAGTTTCAGCGCGGAAAATTACTTTATAAATTTGAATTTGTCGTATAATAAGTTGAGCGGTGAAGTTCCCAAGTCTCTGCAGTCGGTTAAGTACATGGGCAACTTGGATTTGGAGGGCAATAATTTTGATGCCTAATCCATGCCATCTCCATTGCTATTGTATCATCTTGTGTTTTCTTTTCTTCTATTTTAATTTTAATTTTAATTTTTTTTTGTTGTGCATGGAACAATGTCATGATTGTAATGCACTTTGGTAAATGTACATTTTTAATTTTGGTTGCTTAAACTTTTAAATTCTTACTTTTGGAACTTTGTAGTTTGTGTGTGGGAAAAAAGAGCATATTAAACTTGGCCCTACTCTTAAGAATATAGTTATTCATGAATTTTTCATGATCTTTTTAGTTAGAAACAAACAACATGATAAATTTAAAAAAAAAAATTGATGAAATATTCACGATCTTATGTGGTTGATCGTTTCAAGATTGAAAAAAAAATCATCCAACATTTTATTGACACATGTTCAAATATGATTGTTCAATTAAATTTGATATAAACAGTTTAAATTTAAGATAATATGCATAAAAAAAATTATATCAAAATTCATCTTTTTTTCTCTATATATCGATATTTTATAGTCTTACACCAGCTCAAATTTTCTCTTTTTCATAAATTTATACTCTATTTTCTATCATCTTATAATTATGGATCTCTTTCATTCTAATTTCAATTCATACTTCCAAAATTATCCAAATCCTAGAGATTATCCTAACTCCCAAAATTATCCAAACTATTCATCTTATTTCAGCCTTCAATATTTTTCCTAATTATGAAGATTATCGAAATTCTAAATTTTCTCCGAATCTTAGTCAAACTCGTATTTGTGAAGAAATTCCAACATCACAAAATGTATCTTTTCACAATTTGTTTCAACAGCCAAACACAAATAAAAAAGAGACAAAAAATGTTTGTGGTATGAAAGAAGATGTAGCTCTGATGTCATCTTAGTATTAAGCTAGCGAAGATAACATACACATCAAAAACAAAAAGGGTGCCTAGCTATGGGCATAAAGATCGAGCAGAAAATTCGTAGGAGATCTACGAAAAAACCATCAATTCAATGAAAGGTCATTGGGAACGACTAAGTGAAAATGGAAATAAGTGGGTTACTACTTAAAAGGAAGCAAATGGTCGAAAAATTAGTGGAATGAGTCACTAAGATGATAAGAAAGAAGCGCATGCAATTTACGAAGAGTGTTGTATTTAATGAACTTATGTAGGGATAAACATAACCAAACCAAAACAAAAAAAATGAACTGATCGAAATCATTTAATGAACTTATGTAGGGGTGAACGTAATCGAACCAAAATCAAAAAACGAACAGAACATAAGGATTTCGATCAATTAGATTTGATTTTAGAAGAGTCAGTTAACGGTTCGATTTTGAAAATCAAAAAACGAATTCATTTGGTTTGATTATCAAGTTTGATCGAAATGGATTCGGTCAAACTAAAACCGATCGAATATTATATATAAATGAGTAGGTTGACTTTCTCTTTTCCCTCGCCCATTTTTATGTCTAGACCTTTATTTCTAAAAAAAAAGTTACATATTCTTGGAAATGACATCTGCAAATCAGTAATGATGGGCAACCCTCTCTCTACCTTGGGCCCATTCCACCTACTTCTACTTATTTCCTACTCTCAATGTAATATCCGAAGTTTTAAAGCTTAATTACGATAATAAAATCGTAAATTAGGGTTTCGTCTCGATAATTGAAATAGTAACTTATCGAATATTGATTTTCGATTATCCTTGATACGAGGATTCTTATATCATATTCACTATGATTAGTGAATTAAGGAATATAGTTGTAATACCCCAATCGTCTAAAATCGATTTGAGATTAATTAGATCGTTAATTAAAGTTTTCACATCAGAAATTAAAAGATTTAGATATCAAAGATTTATTTTGATTAATAGATGATGATACCTAAACCGTAATTCAAAATCAAGAAAGAAGAATAACTTTGGAATTTTCGGTAAATAGTGTCTCGAAGAACATGAAAATACTATTCACGTATAAAAATATTAGTGCATGTCCATTTTGAAAATATCTTATTTTTATGAGACGAACGCGATATGAGAAGTTTTGTTTTTATGATGATAAGTGAATATTAACCAAGGAATATTTTATTCTTTTCAGTGCGAGACTTTCTGAGGATGATTAATTTCGATAATTAATCCTAGTCGATTTTATTTTACACAACGAAGCTTGAAATTTTATTCCAACTTAGTGAAAATAAGAAATTGAAATGTATGCGACTTCCGAATAAATATTTATGGAGCTTGACCTTAGTGGTATTTATATATAAATATTTCAAGTTTAAGATTGTAATAATATTTTGAAAGTATAGATATGACTTTCAATCTAATTTCTTTTACCATATACTTATCGTTGGGGGTTTATACTATGGCATATTTATATGTAAAGTGGTTGAAAAAGTCTTCCTATGATGATATCATGTAGTGATCGAAATTGGTGAAGGAAAAGTGATAAACAAAAGTCTTAAACTAATTGGACCACATGTATATTTTGGAAATCATAGTACTATATATATTATTGAATTTTTTTTTAATGGAACAAATGTCCTCTTTCTTTTATCTAGTGTTGACCGATCACTTTGAGAGCAAAAAGGTGAAGAATAATTTTAAATTGTGTCCACATAATTTTAACAAATGAAAATATTTATTCTTTTTATTTACTATGGTTAATGACAACAAAATATCATCCTTTTATCTCATGGATGACCGACAATGAGTGAAAGAAAAGAGATGATAATGATGCAGGAAAAATTTTGTTTTTACCACATTGATTTACGGAATTAAACTATTTATTATTTAATTTGTGAATGAAAATATCTTCCATTTGGTCAAGCTATGACCGTACATGATGAGGTTTAAGATGAGAATTCTTTAAAAAAAAAAAGTTAATTTCTAACCATGTATTTTTTATTTAGTAATTAAATTGACTATATAATTAGATATTTCTATTACTAAAGGATAGCATGAAAAAGAAACTTCATTTATTCTCTTCCATATCTCTCTCATCACCGTGCTTTAAGAAAATAAAAGAGAGAGAGAGTTATTCAATATTTTCTCAAGAATTCAAGTGCGATTATCGGTTTCTCGACAAATAGATCCCGATTAAGAGGTTAGAAATCAACTAACCTACTTAGTTATGTAAGAAAAATGAATTTTTATCAAGGTTTAATATGCATATATGTTTCGAATTTTTTAGGAAAATTTTGATGATGTGCTTAAATGTTTTAACTTTATAAGTTAATATTGTTTATATGATGTTTATTAGCTTATATGTCTAGTTTGGTAGAAAGACATGGAAGTAAATTTTTTTTATTTGATCGAGACTTTCATGAGAGTAGATGATGATTCATTTAATTTTTAATGGTGTATTTAAGTATGGATATGAGATTAAAGATAGTAGTTGAGCATGATATGTTTTTGTTGAAATTGTTGGAGCAAGTTTGCAATATAATTGAAAATGGACGATCATGATGATGATGTGAGGATAGTGTTTTGTGATTTTTAGTTGTTAATTTTAAAGGTGGATTATTGATTGGGAGTGATAGATGAGCATATATAATTTAATTGATAATTTTTGAAGCATATTTGAAAAATTTATAAAGAATGAGTTTTTGAGAAAATAAATGAGTTTTTATGTTTTAAACAATGAACATGGTGATTTTATGTTATAAAATCATACTATTATGTGCCTAGAACATGTAGGAATTTTTGTAGATTTTCCGGAGCATGTTTAGTATTTTTTTTTTTTGGAAATTATTTTGATAAAAATATAGCTGCTGTGAATAGTAACCGGGAATAGTAACAGTGGAATTTTAAAATTCTTTGGCTGACTTAATGTTATGATATGAGCATGAAGTTAATATATGATATGAGTAATGATGTATAGAAGGTTAGGAAATTGTTCTTGGAATTTTCTGAGTTCGTTTCATATTTTCCAAATATTTATTTCGCTAAATGAATTCGAGGCATAACCATGCATCTTAAAATGGAATTGATTTCATGGCTGAAATCATTTTTCTGATAACTATCTAGTATTATAAAGTTTTATGGGAATGTTTCAGTAACGAGAATATTTGATGAGGAAATACGAAATAGATGAACTAGAGTTTTCAAATGAAACAATAACCTTACTTAGTTAAATGTGCAAAACCCCTGAAAAGTTAAAACTAGCTAAGTACTAAACCCTGATAAGGTTCAAGAAAGTTATCGAGTCCGTTATGAAATCGCTACGTTGCTAGAGACTTAAACAACGTACTAAGTTAGTTTCTTACATAAAGGTGAAGTACGGAAGTAGTCGACGAAGGACAAATGAAAGGCATCGAGTTAGGAGGAGATAATACCAGGTGGGCTTTACTATACTCTTAAATGATAAAATGCTGAACAAATGATTTTATTTACGATGCTTATTTCAAAAATAATGATGAAATGATTTATTTAATTACCGCCAAAATGTTTATGTTTTATGTATGTATCCTATCCATGAATGAATGAATGAATGAATGTTGTTGGGTCATTCCCAACTTATGAATGAAATCGATATCGGATCCTATGCCGGAAGGCTTATACCTGGCTAGGATTAACGTGTACACCTAATGGTGACTGTGTGCTGTAAGGACAATTCACGGTCGGTCACAGCGACGTAGAGGGAGGCCTCCTTCTACGGCGTTAAATGATAATGTTATGATGAGATGAAGGATATGGATCATACATACAAGGAAAATGTCCGTCGCATTTAACGATTACGAAAATGATGAAAATGTTTAGTAAGCACAAGGCCTTTTAAATAAAACCCTTGTGTCTTACCATAATGGGGCAGTGTAATTTAAAGAATGTAAAATGTTTTTGGCATAAGTCCACTGAGTGCATTATTTGTACTCAGCCCTGCATATTTGTTTTTAAATGTGCAGATTGAGCTGGTGATGCGATGGAGCAGTGTTGAGCAATAGGAAGGTTGTCGCTGAAAGTTATACCTTGATAGTACATCGTCATATGTACATATCACATGTTTTCCGCTGCAAGAACATAAGTTATATAGTAAAGTCCAAAAACATACTTGATATATGTATTACAGTTTAATGTTAAATGGTCTCCCTGTTTATTCATCCCTGTTTAGAGTAATAATCCCTGCTAAATCGTACTTAGGATTTAGGGGCTGTTACAGAGTGGTATCAGAGCGGTTCGCTCTTTGAACCCAAAATTTTCTTTGAGGTTAAGTCTAGATTGAGTCACTAGACTTCTAAAGGTCAGCTGACAATGCTCAACACTCCATCACATCAAGCTCAACCGAAATGAGGTAAATGCTTCTTTTTCAAAATTTTGAAATGAAAAGTTGAAAGAGCAAAAGAATCGAGATGATTTTTTTCAAAAGGAATGAAAGATGTGAAAGATGAATGATATGAAATGGAAGTTATGAATAATGTTGAGAATGAAAGTTATGCAAAGTGATCAAGTTAGAAATGAATGCTTATGATTGATAATGGGCAAAATGTGCCAAGAATGAAATGTTGAAATTGCAAAATTCAAGTAATACATGCATTCAATAAGTATGTTATGAAATTGAACAAAATTTTCAAGTTTTCATAACCAAATTCGTTCAAATTTCAAGATTATGTATAATGAATGAATATGCTTGAAATGAACGTAAATGGCCAAAGTTGGAATGATGAATTCTTCGAAATTCAAAGAAATGTGCATGTATAAATGAACTATGTTTTCATTATTTGAAACTTTAGTTTCAAATCTCAAGATTTATTATGACAAATGATATGTCATCTCAAGAAAAACATAGACGATATAAGAAGCATGATCACGTGATATTGCAAAGAAAAGACGAATGTACGAACTTCATTCCCTTACAAGAACAAAAGAATGATATGAAGAACGAAAGTAACGATAACTAGAGCTTCAAGGCGAAAAGACGAATGTGACCGAAACTCGACACGACTTGGCATGTGCGAATCGATTACGATTTTAGCATGTGCGACTCGACACGACTTCGGCATGCGACTCGCGACTCGCATGTGCTACGATTATGACCGGCATGTGCGACCGAACACGACTTGGCATGTGCGACTCGATTATGACCGGCATGTGCGACTCGACACGACTTGGCATGTGCGACTCAACCGACTTCGCATGTGCGACTCGACACGACTCGGCATGTGCGAATCGACACGACTCGGCATGTGCGACTCGACTCGACTTGGCATGTGCGACTCGACTCTTCGGCATGTGCGACACGATTATGACTTCGGCATGCGACTCGAATACGACCGGCATGTGTGACTCGATTTCGACTTGGCATGTGCGACTCGATTACGACTTCGGCATGCGATGCGACTCGACTTCGACCTCGGCATGATGCGACCTTGACTTCTACTTCGGCATGCGATCGTCGACTTTGACTTCGGTAATTTTATAACATCGACTTTGACATGTCGACCTTGGTAGTATATACTACATCGACGTCGGCATTACTCTGTACTACCTCGGCATCGGTAACGGCATGCACGACCTTGGCGTCGGCATCGCTTACGATCTCGGCGCGAGCGAGCGAATTTTTCTGCACTGCACAGTTATTTTGTTTTGGCTCGTTCTCGTTCGTTTGAACTCCGATTTACGTACGGTTTTCACCTACGTGCCCCTAATGCACTGTACTTTATTTTCTATGAAGGACTGAATCCCTGATTCCTACTCCAGAATTTACGAGAAACAGTTGAATTTGGTTCTATGATGTTTATAGAATGAGAATGTTATAGTATGATAAGAATTTTAGAATGTTACTAAGAAAGTAAGATTTCCAGTAATACCAGTAGAGCCATGACGTACATGAGAACCTTTGTTGATGACCTATTACGAGTATATAAGGTTTCAAATTATATTCATTACCCAATTTCTATCATTGAGTTTAACTCTATGACCTAGTCCCAATTGACAAATCATTTGAATTTCTCACTTCTTCTGAAGAAAATTTACAACCAGAAATCTTATAAAGTATCCTTTGAAACCAAGCCTCGTGTGACTGAGAATATAATTGTGACGGGTCTGGCCAGCCCATATGACCAAAGAAATCTCAGTAGTCGTCATTCTGGTCTTCGGACCCCAGATCCCAATTATTCAGTCCAAAGAGCATATCGATTCAATCATTAAAAAGATGTTATTTTGATTTGTGAGACAGTACCTCTTGTAAGTAGTCGTGATAAATTCTCCTCGATTCTTGAAACCATCAAGTACGATGAATGTTGACTTACCTTGTCACCTAAGTGCGAATCAGTAAAGCGATAAACATCAGGCATGAAATGGGTTGACTTATTTCAGTCACCTACAAGTTTCAGACCAGTAAAGTGATAGACATCAAGAAATTTTGATGTAAAGAAAATCTCGATGAGACGAGATACTTTCCCTATGATACACATGGATGTGATAACCCTTGATGGGCTTTACAAAGATCGATAACAGTGAAGTTATACCTTCATATGACTGTTATGATAATAAAGTTATGAACAAGATACTCTTTAGCATTGAATGCAAGAGTAAAAGTAAAGAAAAGTATATGATATCCGTGGGATATAATTTCCCCTCACCATGTCATAACGAGAGAGATTACAACTTATCTTTAAGATAGTTGTTTGTCCCTAAACCCTCGTTAGTAGGTTGGACATGTTTAAAAGAATAAAGATGCATGCAAGATATTCTTTTCAAAGAATATATATATATATAAAGAAATGATAGCATCTCAGAAAATAGATCTCTCGCTTTATACCTCAATCAATGAGATTATGCTTGAGCATAATCGATTCCAAGTAATTGAAACTTGGTTAAACAAACGATAATGAGATTGAGGAATCATAATCCTTGAGATTGTGTGAACGACTAGGATAGCCCTAGTATGTAAATCAAGTATGGAGAAAATATCTCCAAAGCCAAGACATGGTAATAAGATGCTTGGAATTTAAGTCATGGTGTACGAATGTACTACCTCACCAAGCCATACGACAATAATGACGGTTCTAACCCTGAGTGTGAAAACCGAAGTATAACGAAAGTAATATTACTTTCAGAGACCATGTTCAAGAAAAAGGACAAAAGTCAGGAATAGCTAAAGAAACTATGAGCTATACAATTATAAGATAGCCCACGACATAATATAAGCTTCAGAGAAATATGACTTCGATAAATAAGGATTTCCCTTGAAAAGAGTTAAAGTAAGAATATATGAGAAATATATTCCTAAGATAGATAAAGTAAAAAAGGAAGTTGAATCATTCATACTGGATTAGGAATGAATGATAGTGATAGAGACATGACGATCTCTACGATAAGATTTAATTATCGATATATCAATATCAAAAGATAGGTTGATGTAGACCTAACCACAAAATGCTATTGGTAAAAGCATAACGTACCGATACCCGAAAAGGATATGGTAAACGAGGTGATAAGAGACCATAACAAGGGAACATAATGTCCCAATGGAAAGGACAATGACATATGAAATAGATGTTTACTTGAATAGACGGGAACACCGTAGACCAAAGCCTATACTTCACACCGAAAACTGATCGAACAAAACCAAGAAGGCCTGATAGGTATGAGAAAGATTTTTCGAAATACCTATAATATTTTCTTTACCTATAATAGTTTGTTCGATATAGGTGCTTCATGTTCTAACATCGCACAAGTATGTGCAGACACGATAGAACCCAATTCGGGATAAACGAATCAAGAAATGAAGATCTCTTCACCTATTTGAGAAATATGGTCGTCGCAGGTGTTGCTCAAGCTTAGAATTGAACCTAGGATAGCCTAAGGTTCTATCCAATTATTTGAATCATTATATCTATGTGGAACGTAGATATAATTCTAGAGACAAGAAGTTTCGGAGATGGCTGTCATTCACGTGATTAGTGACCTTGGCCTAGTCTCTTCGTTAGAAATTTTACGCAACAGGAAATTAGTACCCACTATTTGCTTATGCGAATAAATTTTATAGCGATATACGACTGAAGGTGTAAAACGTAAAATGAGTAATAAGATAAGTGTCGTGAGTCGTGTCGTAAGTTGTTTACAAGTTATAGATGTCTTAAAGTGTTTAATTCTTTAAGAGATCCTTCTTGTTTAAAATTCCCTTTATTGCTTTGATTTAAGTCTGGCTTATCTAGAAATATCTGTTTACAGATGGCAGGAAAAGGAAATAATACGGGTAAGAAGATAACCACAGGGCCTACAAGCTTAGAACTCACACAGGCGTATCGGCTCTTTTATTATAAACTAGGCATGGATTTAGGATAGTTTTTGGAGGAATTTCTGCACCTTTGGAAGGATGCTCATAACTATGGAGTTACGGATGAGGATGGTATCCAAAGGCTTATTCGTCGTTTGCCAACAGACTGGCAAAAGTTTGCAAAAGAAGTATCAAGAGAATATCTTCTGCATGTAGAAAATTCCAAGACTTGGGCAGACTTACCAGGATTTGTCAACCGGCTCAAGCATACATATTATGCGTATGGAACGGCACCGATGAGCACTTGTCCTGGTCCCCGGCAAGTTACCCAGTATGGTACAAAGGAATGGTTGTACCCTGATGTTCCAAACGCCGCCCCACGTCCTGTGCCGCAAATTATACCTGAAAGGGATGAGAATGGCCAAAGGACAGGATCTTACCGCCTCACGGACTAGGAGAATTACCACTACCGACTCAACCATACTTTCGATAAAAGCAACACAAACTTACGGTATTGAAGAAGAAGCAGGAAGACTTGACCCCGGCTCTCGAAGGAGATAGATCATCTAAGTATGAAACAAAACGCACTGAGGAAAGGCAAGTTTCAAATGATGAGTACGATTCGATGAAGGCCACTCGAGACGTAGAATCCTATGATAACATGAGACTTATATGTAGATAATGGTTTATGTTGAAAATGGTGGTTAGAATATGTAAAATAAACGTAGTTTGGAGTATTTTGTAATATGTTAAATGGTGTCAAAATTTTGAGTGTAAAAAGAACTAGATGCCATGTAATTAGTCGACGATAGACCGACCCTCGGAATTAATATATGAAAAGTCCTCACCGAGGTGTTTTGATGTAACATATTTTATGGTCCTTGTAGAATGGTATCCGATATCGACAACGAATTGTTAGAATAAGATATGGCCACTATGAGATAGTAGTTATGCCATTCGGACTAACCAATACACCAGCCCAATCATGAACCTCAAAATCGAGTGTTCCATACATACTTAGACAATTTTGTCTTAACCTTTATGAATAATGTTCCTATCCATACGAAGAATGAGAAAGAACGTAAAGAACGTCGAAGGATCGTCTTACGACTTTTAAGAGCTGGGCAAATTTTGCCAAGAACAAGATTGTGAATTTCGCTTAAAGAAATATTCCTCGGCACATAGTGTCTTTAAAAGGAATCAAAGTAGAGTTGGCAAAGGATAAAGAAATTAAGAATGAAAGTCGTCGATGACCTAAAATGAGATCGAGAATTTCCTAGATTAATTGCCGCTATCGAGAACCATGAAGAACTCTCTAAGGTAGCAAGGCCGATAACATAGCTACCCCAAAAGGAATCAAATTTCATGGATTAATAAAAGAAAGGCTATGTATTAATATGAGAAAGAAAATAGCTTACAATCACAATGACTTAGGCTACATGAATAGAAATTCCCAACTCACGACTTGAAATAGTAACGATAATAAGTACCAAAGTCTTTGAGACATCACTCCTATGACAATAAGTTAAAAATCCTTCACAGATTACAAAAGTTTGAATTAATTCTTCGAGCAAAGACAACTTGGATACGGGATAGAAAAGATGGCTCGAATCAGTAAAAGATTACAATTGTGATATAAATTATCACCTACGGACGGTTAACGTAGAATCTAATGCCTAAGTTATAAAATTCAGTCTCAATCATGGTATGTCCTTATAAAAAAGGAAAACTCATTGGAAAATTTAAGAAAATGAGAACAGAAATAGTCGGGCAATCAGGGACGAGCGTAAGTTGTATTCTCACACCCAAGGTGACATATGACTAAAGAGAAAAGATGAAAATGGGAATAGAATACGAATTAAGATCAGGAATGAAGAGCTGAAGGATATTTTAAGGAGCGCTGGACAATGTCATATTGTCTAAGGAAGGGTTATATATATATATTTCAAGCAATAATAAGCTTAGAAATGAAATCATGAATGAAGCTCATGACCCTTCTCATACCGCCCAACCAGGCATCATTAAGAGATATTATGATTTACGAGAAAAGTTAGATAGTAAGGAATAAAATGAGATATAACCATATTGTCGAGCAGTGTCTCGGTTACCAACAAGTGAAGGCATTGTATCAATGACCTTATAAGAGGTTATAATCTCTAAAGATATACAGATGAAAATAGAATGACATAGCAATGGATTTTATGACAGGTTTTGCCAAAGTCATAAAGAGGTAACACTGCTATATGGGTAGCAGTGGATTGACTCACCAAATATGTTCATCTCTACCTATTAAGATGACTCGTAGATCTGAAAAGTTAGCTCAGTCGTACATAAAGGAAATCGTATCTTTGCAGGGGGTACCAAAACCTATCATTTCAGATAGAGACGCTAAGTTTACCCCTAGATTTTGAACTAACTCACAAAAGGAGTTAGACATGAGATTGAACCTTAACATAGATGTCCACTCATCGATAGATGGAGAGTTAAAAATGACAATATGGATGTTTAAGAATACGATAGACCATTAATGTTAAATCAAGGTGCAAGTGGGAACGTGTTGTACCACTTGTTAAGTTCACGTACGACCATAGCTGTCAAGCAATGATCAATATAACCTTATGAAGCATTATGCGGAAAGAAGTATCGACCACCACTTTATTGTAATAAAGTAGGTGAGGGAAAGTATAAGGTCCTGACAACCTAAATAAAATAATTAAGATATCTGCCAAATAAGGCAAAGAATAAGAAAAGCTCAGAACAGACAAAGGTCTTACGCTGATACGCGAAGATCTGAACTGCATTTTTAAAATGCGGAAATAAAGTTTCTTAAGATTTCTCCATCGAGGGAAATTATAAAGTTCAGATACAAGAATGTTGAGATCACGTTTTATAGGACATTACGAGATCCTAATAATGATAGGCCTAGTAGCCTATAGCTTAGTACTTCCACCAAATTTGGGGAAAGTACGTAATGTTTTCCACGTGTCACAGTTAAGGAAATACGAAAATGACCCAATTCACGTAAATCATCATGATGACGTGATCTTTAACTCAGATGAGTTATGAGGAAAAATCTACGACTATTTTGATCGTAAGATTCAACGGTTAAGAAACAAGTTTATACCGTTAGTGAAAGTCCAATGGAAAAACCATGGAAAAAGGAAACCACGTGGAAAGCTTGAGAATGTTATGATGTGAATATACCCCAAACTTTTCTGAGGCATGCAAATTTCGGGACGAAATTTCTTTTAAGGGGGGTAGAATGTAATATCCCGAAGTTTTAAAGCTTAATTACGATAATAAAAATCGTAAATTAGGGTTTCGTCTCGATAATTGAAATAGTAACTTATCGAATATTGATTTTCGATTATCCTTGATACGAGGATTCTTATATCATATTCACTATGATTAGTGAATTAAGGAATATAGTTGTAATACCCCAATCGTCTAAAATCGATTTGAGATTAATTAGATCGTTAATTAAAGTTTTCACATCAGAAATTAAAAGATTTAGATATCAAAGATTTATTTTGATTAATAGATGATGATACCTAAACCGTAATTCAAAATCAAGAAAGAAGAATAACTTTGGAATTTTCGGTAAATAGTGTCTCAAGAACATGAAAATACTATTCACGTATAAAAATATTAGTGCATGTCCATTTTGAAAATATCTTATTTTTACGAGACTAACGCGATATGAGAAGTTTTTTTTTATGATGATAAGTGAATATTAACCAAGGAATATTTTATTCTTTTCAAGATGCGAGACTTTTCGAGGATGATTAATTTCGATAATTAATCCTAGTCGATTTTATTTTACACAACGAAGCTTGAAATTTTATTCCAACTTAGTGAAAATAAGAAATTGAAATGTATGCGACTTCCGAATAAATATTTATGGAGCTTGACCTTAGTGGTATTTATATATAAATATTTCAAGTTTAAGATTGTAATAATATTTTGAAAGTATAGATATGACTTTCAATCTAATTTCTTTTACCATATACTTATCGTTGGGGGTTTATACTATGGCATATTTATATGTAAAGTGGTTGAAAAAGTCTTCCTATGATGATATCATGTAGTGATCGAAATTGGTGAAGGAAAAGTGATAAACAAAAGTCTTAAACTAATTGGACCACATGTATATTTTGGAAATCATAGTACTATATATATTATTGAATTTTTTTTAATGGAACAAATGTCCTCTTTCTTTTATCTAGTGTTGACCGATCACTTTGAGAGCAAAAAGGTGAAGAATAATTTTAAATTGTGTCCACATAATTTTAACTAATGAAAATATTTATTCTTTTTATTTACTATGGTTAATGACAACAAAATATCATCCTTTTATCTCATGGATGACCGACAATGAGTGAAAGAAAAGAGATGATAATGATGCAGGAAAAATTTTGTTTTTACCACATTGATTTACGGAATTAAACTATTTATTATTTAATTTGTGAATGAAAATATCTTCCATTTGGTCAAGCTATGACCGTACATGATGAGGTTTAAGATGAGAATTCTTTTAAAAAAAAAGTTAATTTCTAACCATGTATTTTTTATTTAGTAATTAAATTGACTATATAATTAGATATTTCTATTACTAAAGGATAGCATGAAAAAGAAACTTCATTTATTCTCTTCCATATCTCTCTCATCACCGTGCTTTAAGAAAATAAAAGAGAGAGAGAGTTATTCAATATTTTCTCAAGAATTCAAGTGCGATTATCGGTTTCTCGACAAATAGATCCCGATTAAGAGGTTAGAAATCAACTAACCTACTTAGTTATGTAAGAAAAATGAATTTTTATCAAGGTTTAATATGCATATATGTTTCGAATTTTTAGGAAAATTTTGATGATGTGCTTAAATGTTTTAACTTTATAAGTTAATATTGTTTATATGATGTTTATTAGCTTATATGTCTAGTTTGGTAGAAAGACATGGAAGTAAATTTTTTTTATTTGATCGAGACTTTCATGAGAGTAGATGATGCTTCATTTAATTTTTAATGGTGTATTTAAGTATGGATATGAGATTAAAGATAGTAGTTGAGCATGATATGTTTTTGTTGAAATTGTTGGAGCAAGTTTGCAATATAATTGAAAATGGACGATCATGATGATGATGTGAGGATAGTGTTTTGTGATTTTTAGTTGTTAATTTTAAAGGTGGATTATTGATTGGGAGTGATAGATGAGCATATATAATTTAATTGATAATTTTTGAAGCATATTTGAAAAATTTATAAAGAATGAGTTTTGAGAAAATAAATGAGTTTTATGTTTTAAACAATGAACATGGTGATTTTATGTTATAAAATCATACTATTATGTGCCTAGAACATGTAGGAATTTTGTAGATTTTCGGAGCATGTTTAGTATTTTTTCTTTTGGAAATTATTTTGATAAAAATATAGCTGCTGTGAATAGTAACCGGGAATAGTAACAGTGGAATTTTAAAATTCTTTGGCTGACTTAATGTTATGATATGAGCATGAAGTTAATATATGATATGAGTAATGATGTATAGAAGGTTAGGAAATTGTTCTTGGAATTTTCGAGTTCGTTTCATATTTTCCAAATATTTATTTCGCTAAATGAATTCGAGGCATAACCATGCATCTTAAATGGAATTGATTTCATGGTGAAATCATTTTTCTGATAACTATCTAGTATTATAAAGTTTTATGGGAATGTTTCAGTAACGAGAATATTTGATGAGGAAATACGAAATAGATGAACTAGAGTTTTCAAATGAAACAATAACCTTACTTAGTTAAATGTGCAAAACCCCTGAAAAGTTAAAACTAGCTAAGTACTAAACCCTGATAAGGTTCAAGAAAGTTATCGAGTCCGTTATGAAATCGCTACGTTGCTAGAGACTTAAACAACGTACTAAGTTAGTTTCTTACATAAAGGTGAAGTACGGAAGTAGTCGACGAAGGACAAATGAAAGGCATCGAGTTAGGAGGAGATAATACCAGGTGGGCTTTACTATACTCAAAATGATAAAATGCTTACCAAATGATTTATTTACGATGCTTATTTCCAGAAATAATGATGAAATGATTTATTTAATTACCTGCCCAAAATGTTTATGTTTTATGTATGTATCCTATCCATGAATGAATGAATGATGAATGTTGTTGGTCGCTCCCAACTTATGAATGAAATCGATATCGGATCCTATGCTTGGGAAGGCTTATACCGCTAGGATTAACGTGTACACCTAATGGTGATGTGGAGTGTAAGGACAATTCACGGTCGGTCACGGCGACGAGAGGAGGCCTCCTTCTACGGCGTTAAATGATAATGTTATGATGAGATGAAGGATATGGATCATACATACAAGGAAAATGTCCGCGGTCGAATAACGATTACGAAAATGATGAAAATGTTTAGTAAGCACAAGGCCTTTTAAATAAAACCCTTGTGTCTTACCATAATGGGCGATGTAATTTAAAGAATGTAAAATGTTTTGGCATAAGTCCACCGAGTGCATTATTTGTACTCACCGCATATTTGTTTTAAATGTGCAGATTGGTGGTGATGCGATGGAGCGGTGTTGAGCAATAGGAAGGTTGTCACGAAAGTTATACCTTGATAGTACATCGTCATATGTACATATCACATGTTTTCACTGCAAGAACATGTTGCAAGAACATAAGTTATATAGTAAAGTCCAAAACATACTTGATATATGTATTACAGTTTAATGTTAAATGGTCTTACATCTGTTTATTCATCCTGTTTAGAGTAATAATCCTTTCGCTAAATCGTACACACATAAAATTAGTATTTCATATGTTTTTAAACTAGTGGGCATATTTTGTTTTTCACTAAGCAAATTGAGTAATTTTCTTAGCTCTACTTTGAATTTTTAAGACCAATGCCAAATGTCATTAGATAATTTTTGACAAAAGTGAGGTGCGGGTATGGCCCTGCTGAGCAAAGGCGATCGCAATATGGATATGTTTTATGTACAATATGGCTAAGAGATAATAAACCTGACTTTTTTCGAACTATAATAAATATGGTCACTACAAACAAGAATGTTACACATCCAGCCCAAAAGGGAAGGTGTTAACTTACACCCAAAATTGCTCGGCGAAAAAAATCTTCAGCCAAGAAATGAAGTTCAATCATTTTCTCTACCTCTGTCTATCTAGATTTCGCGACATACAGCTATGATGAGGTTCAGCCCGACGCTCCTGCAGCAGCCCCCTTATCGTCTTCTCTCTGTTCTTCTTTAGCAAACTCTTCGATCAATTGGCGCTGCCTTTGGGTCAAGTTTCTGGCACAAGGTAAAGTGGAGACTAAATAAGTTCATTGATGTTTGACAATATTGACCAGTGGATGAACGCCATCCCATCAAGCAAAATACGACATCAAAACAAAATGTTCTAGAAGGTCTACACAATCGATATAGCAAATGAACATGTCAAAGAAACAGAGGGCAAAACAACTGAATGATACATTGAAGGTAAAAGGTACACTGAAAACTAAGGATCTAACCATAATGGGCTTTTCGAAGGAAAGTTTAACTTGAGAAAATTAGAGTTTCTTTCTAGTTACTCAAAATGCACAACGTATGCAATGATCAAACAAAGTGTCTCGATTCAGATCTTTCTAAAATCAATTGAAGCTTCAGAATAATTTCTTAAAATTCAGAAGTTGAGAGTTCTAGAGGAAGGCGATAGGAGAATCTAGAGGGGTTTTGTAAGTCAAAAAAATACCTCTTTAGAAGACCAAAAACAATAAATTATCGTGAGAAATAAATTTCTTTTAATCATTTTAAACAATTCTAGATAATGAACTATGAATTAATTATAATAACCACAAACCCAAAACTTGGAGCATATATACCTGAATGGTAGGCATATTGTACACACGCCAAGGCATATCAAGCCTTGCAGCATTTTTGAGCACCAATAAAACAAATTCAAAATGATAAATACTTACGTGGGAATGCTAACATTGAAGTGCACATATTGATCACCAAATGAAAACGAGTTTCGGACTTTAATCCCTGCACAAGACATCAGGAAACATTATTTTCCTAGAAGTAAACCAAGATATACAATTTATTCGAAAGATTAGATAATGTAAGGTGAGAACTACAATGAACAAACTGAAAGAATAATATGTTCCCAGATACCCATGTTAGATAATAGTAGGCAAAGTACATGAATAGAGCATGGTGTCATTGGCTACGCAAGATTTGCAACAAGTTGCATTTAACCAGAAGTACAAAATATCCACACAAAAATAAAATAAGTTGAATATCCTCTGGTCCAAGAAATGATTTCACTATTTATTATATAGAGCTAAATATCAAAGAGTAAAGGAGACTGCGCATATCAAAGGTAAACTCTTACCCTTTTTCCTCAAGACCACCTTTTGCCCAGGTTGAGTGCCAGGGCGAACCTACAAACAGAAATGATTGGTGAATGTCAGATAAGACTCCAGTTAAGGGTAATAGTATTGACAGTATGCTACAGCAAGCACACACTACACAAATCCTTCGAGATCCGGAAAATACTAAACCCCAATTTATAAGTCCTAAACCATCCCAAAGGAAACAAAGCAAGATCCAAAAAATGATCACATCATAAATGCAAGTCACAAACACATTGTCAAACATACTATTACATAACACTATCTACTAAACAAGAAATAAAGTGATATGAAATATCTAACAAACCTTAACAACAACATCCCCAGACAGTGTAGGAACCTGGATTGTTCCTCCCAATATTGCCTGCAAAAGAGCACAAGATTTGATCAATCTGGCCAGAGTGACAAAATTATGATAACCAGACACCAAAAAAGAGACTTGAGGAAAGCATATAAGCTTCTAATTCTTGAGTTGAGGTAAATATTTTTCAAATTTCACCGGATTATTAACTAATGCACTGCTAACATAGATGAAGACAAAAGCTGGCCGAATTTACGAGCTATACAACATGTCTATAGTTTTCAAATCCAAAGGTTGAACCTCCAACTCATTAGACATGTTTTACCTGAGTGATGCTCAAAACTGTATCAACATGGATATCAGCCCCTTCTCTTCGGAAGATTGGGTCTTCTTTGACCTGTAAATAAATCCAGCATGGTCATGAGCATGTCAATGTCAACCCGTATGCTATGCAAAGACATCGCAATATTAACTAGTGAGGAAGCAAATCAAGCGACCTTAATCATAACAAAAAGATCGCCCGGTTGATTTCCATCAGGATCAGATCCACCACTTCTGGGGATTTTAATGGTTTCATTATTGTCCACTCCTGTAGTTACAGAAACATGTCATTTCCAATCACATTCCCCATCAATCCTCCCAAGACCCCAATTCAGAAATCACTCAATCATATATTCAACATGAAGGAAGCTTCTACGAAAAAATTGATAATTCAGAGATGTCTAATATCAGAGATTTTATTGACGTATGAGGTTGTTAATGTAGCAAGACTGCGACGCCCCCACCAATGGAGATTCAATAGATTAAGCTTTTTAAGATGATTAAGCAATATAAACAAAACATCCATGCTAAGAGGCAGTTATTTCTGTTGAAAACGCAATTTATGCATGTCAAAGTTTCCAAATGGAAGAAATTTTGGAACAGAACTCAAAGAGACGTTAATAAAACAAGGTAGAGAATTGACTATTATTTTTCTCTGAGCTCACCTGCCATGATGTTCACCTTCACTGTCTTTGGCCCTTTTACTACCCGCTTACCCCTGCAAGACTTACAGAAGTTCTGTTCCAGACAGGATGAAAAGTAAGACTATATAACCAACCAACTTAATTTCATTGTAAGTATAGCACAAGAGAATTTAACTAATTCAATCTAAATGAAATATTATTTTAGCTAATAGCAATGCTTCTTCCAGCAACTATTCGACCCTAGGATACATTGATTTCGTGACAATTGAGCGCACGGTCTCTAAGAGTTGCCATAATCATGGCCTATATGGGCTCGTGATAAGAATACAACAAACTCAGGTATCTATTGTTTCGTCAGCAGTTGATTGATGTATCATTTGAGTTCAGAAATTAAATATTTAACTTTTTGCATGACAAAGAAGGTAAAAAAAATGAGAAATGCAATAAAATTTGAGCTCAATCGAGGCATGCAAAAAGCTTGATGTATCTTTTCAACATTATCACTTCTACATGAACAAAAGAAGAGAGACATTATAGCCACAAAGTGATGTCGTGAAGAAAAGATTTCGGAAGGAAACAATGGAAGTATGGAACACGACATTATCCAACAGAATGAGCCCGACAATAGCAAACTCTATCCAGTGAATCTTTCTGTTCACATCATAGGTTCATGGAATCACATAACTTCAAAGGGCATAGTAAAGCATGCGAAAAAACCAACAAAATGCAGACTCATCTATTCATCAGTAGCTTCATTTTGAAAATGTAGGATGTTATACCGAAACAATTTTTCCAGCTCCCCCACAATTTGGACAAGTAGCTTGAAGCGTGAAAGGACCATTTTGTGAGATAATCTGTGAAAGAGAACCAAGATGTTAAAATGAAGTCTCCAGTTACAGCAAGTAATTTCAAACGTACTCACCATGCCAGAACCTCTACAGCGTTTACACGTTTCAGGCCTTGTTCCAGGAGGAACACCAGCTCCACCTAAAATTGGCAATTGCGTGATTCTTAGTAATGAACTCCAGAAGTGTAGCCCGTGCCTTGAACAAATTTTGATTAGGGAGAAATATGACAATACCACAAGTTTCACAAGTTAAATCAGTCATGATTGACAGTGTTTTGGTGCATCCTTGGACAGCTTCCATAAATGATAGTTCAACAGCGACCTAAAGTCAATACTGAAATTTGTTAGGCTACATTTCCCTCCCACCCCCGACCCCCCTAAAAAAACAAGCTGTATGATGCTATTGTTTGATAATACCTTAACATCTTCGCCACCCATGTCCCTATTGAATATGTTGAAAATCTGATCTCCAAGAAAAACCAAACACAATCCTCAATCTTAAGTAGAAGCTAAAACAGTACTGCAGATAGGAAGATCATGCTACTACAAAAATATATACATGTGCAGCCAAATAAACTAAGCTTAACAAACACGTAAACTAAAATTTATAAATACAGATAGTATAGGTTATGACTTGACAGCCAGTTTGATTTGAGAAGAGGCAATTTCAGAAAAAAAGTCACCTAGCCATTAATAATTGCGGATCTGGTGAGTACTCATATATGTTAACAAGAAAAATCTATATAAGCCATTTATTCCTATATAATCACTCAATGGGTAGTCTCACCTTTGTTTTTCCATGGCCACTCCCCCCCCCCACCCCTACCAATCACTATTCTGAAAAAAATCAAATTTATAATTACCCTCAAAAACTATCCTAAACTCTCCAAAAACTAAGAACTAAGTGCTCTTATTTCACTTCAACAATATCCAATCTCATTCTACTATCTGAGCCAAGAGATGATTCTGGAACACCAATAGTTTTGGGAACAAGAGTGAACCCCAAAAAAAGAGAAGGGATAAGTTGAATGGAAAAGAGGAAACAAAGCCTTATTACAAAAAGGCTTACATCAGCATTTCTGAATATGTCCTGGAAAGGATTAAAGCCACCAGCTCCAAATGGATCAAACCCAGGACCTTCACCAGTACCAGCACGTTCAAAAGCTTCATGCCCAACCTGTTAAACAAAATGAAGAAATGACAACAGAATGGTTTAAGGTCCAATAGCCCTAATTGTGATGCAACCGTCAATCAGAGGAATGAGGCCTGAGGGAAACCCTTATACTGCATGTAAGCAATTTTGTAAAGTCCGCACTCACAGAATTTCCATGAGAAATGACAAGAAAGATTCACAACTTGCAAAAAGTACAGCATTTATATCTGTTAGCAGACTACAAAAATTAAAAACTTCAAATTCTACATGCACTATAGTGTAATGTTTCCCAAGATGAAAGTAAGATACTATAAACTTCAAATTCTACATGCAATATAGTGTATTGTTTTCCAAGATGAAGGGGTCTTTATGCACTGTGTTTAGAGTTCCAGAAATTAGAAACTTAGTTACTGAGCGATTTGAGGAAAGAATTGCTGAAATCCATGGAAACATTAATATTCCATCATGCAATGAACCTTCTTAAGTGCATTATAGCTAAGGTTGGAACTTGGAAGTCCCTTTAACCCCTCATATATGCAAAAGCATATTCAAGATTATATGTGATACGGTAATTCCTAATCTATCGTTAAACCAAGTTCTGATTCTACTGGCTTATATATAATTAAAGAGAAAATATTTGATACCTGATCATACTGTTGGCGCTTTTCTTCATCCTTCAAGACCTACAGAAAGATGGGGATATAAAATAAATCAACCCAATACATACAGAACATAATTGGGAGTAAATTCTTCAAACACCTGAATATCCAAAAAAATACCTCGTATGCTTTCTGGACATCTTGAAATTTCTTTTCAGCTTCCGGATCATCTTTATTAGTATCAGGATGCAACTTTTTTGCAAGCTGTTGCAGGAACATCAAAATTGAACAAAACCTTTACTGTTCACTAAGATTTGTAGGTTTGTCCATGGATCAGACGAGAGGAAGGTTAATTTGAGAGAATCATACCCCGTAATAAGCTTTCTTGATTTCTGATGCTGTTGCATTTTTATTGACACCCAGCACATCATAGAAATCTCTCGACAAATGTGCTATAAAGGCAGTGAGGGAAAAAGAGAAAATGAGACAAGAAAAGATAAAGAAAAAAAGGACCAGTTAACTACAAACTTCTAAAGCATACTGGAATATAAATGGAAGTTAATGAAATATGAAAAATCACAAATAACTGATTGTTTACCAAGTGAGATACCCTCCACAAGAGAACAAATACAGAAAGTCTTGTTTCCCTCCTACGTTTAATTTAAGGCGGTACTTGACTTGTTAAAAACACATTATAACCGGATTCCCTCGGAAATGAAAGCTTCTCATTAAAATTAAGGAGGGCAAGTGAGATTATAGATTAATCATGGTAGGGTAGATTCAATTCTTTTCCAAATTTTGATTTATTTTAAGTTTGAGTTCTAATGAGTATTTCCTAGAAGTCATTTAGCTGATAAGCATAGCTCCGGCAAAGAAATTGGTACAATGCATGAAAAAACATGTTAGCTATCAAAAAAGTTAACATCTTTGAACCTTCTTACAAATGTATGTATCCCATAAATATCACTGCCACTTACCAAATGAAAATTACCCACAAATCCTCAACAAGAAAACAAAGAGTAAATGGTTACCAGTGCCATGAATTGACCGTTTGGCGCCTATGATATCACTCCAAAAGCCTGGCTTTACGTACTTGTCATTACCCGCTGTATTCCATCAAAGAAAAACAAAAAAAGGAAATCAGAATCAAAATACAAAGTAAGCAATTCCAATCTCCAATCCAGAGTTCGAAGTACCATCTCCAGTATTTAAATAGAAAAGACCCCTGGATTGACTGCACGGTGAGGCGCCGACGCCCCTACACCCTCCCTTCAAGAAGGAATCGCAAAGCTACAATCAGTTACAACAACAGCAGCGACACTGACACAACAGAGAGAGAGAGAGAGAGACGTACAATTGAACAGGAATTGTGGCGCAGAAGGGACGTAAGAGAGCGGCGGGCGACGCGGAGGCCATGGCACCGGACCATCGGTTGGCCGTGTTAATGTAGCGAAAGCAGAGAGTCTGGAGTGGAGTTAAACCCTAATAAACTTCGGAGGTGAATCAACTAACAAAAGGAGAAGTGTGAGAGACGAGAAGAATAGCAGCTGAGTTCTTGGAATCTTCTAGTCACGACGGTTATATTAAACTCACAAATTAACTAGGTTTTTCTGGTTTTTAAAAAAAAAATGTTTTCTATAAATTTTAGTTTTTCTTTTCTTAAAAAAAAGAACAGTTTCGTTTTCTGGCATTAAATTTAAGACAAAAACTTGGGTTCGTCTCACCGTGAGTTCACCTTTTTTTTTTTGTTAAAATAATTATATATTAATTATGGTGAGTAAGAATAATTAGATTTTGTTAATTTATAATTAAATTTATTAATTTTTAATTATAATTTTTAATTCAAAATTAGAATTTATTAAATCATAGTTAGAGTTTATTAATTCACAATTAGGGTTTATATATTCAAAATTAGGGTTTATTATTCAAAAATAGGGTTTATTATTTTCAATTAAGGTTTATAAATTCAAAATTAGGGTTTATTAATTCCAAACATGGTTTATTAATTTCAAATTAGGGTTTATTAATTCACAATTATGATTTATTAATTCAAAATTAGGGTTTATTAATTCATGATTAAGATTTATTAATTCACAATTAGAGTTTATTAATTCAAAATTAATATATATTAATTTACAATTAAAATTTATTAAACTAATTAATTTTAATTAGAATTAATTAATTAGGATTAATTAAGATTAACTAATTAATTAATTAAGGGTGGTCTCACTGTGCTCGCGCACGCACAGGAGACCACCCCTAAATTTAAAGCTTAAACTGTGTGACGCAACCCGATCTTCTGGCATAGATGGATGCCTAGCGTTCTTACTTATGTTAAATTGTTATTAACGTGTTATTAATTGGGGATGTCAATCTAATTTAAAATTTATGAGTTAATTTGAATAGATTGATATTTTGATTGAAATTTTATAATTCAAAAAAAAGTTATCAATTTGAATAACTCGAACCAAATAATCTGATAACTTGATAGGGTTGATCCGAATTTGAAAATTATGAGTTAATTTGAATAGATTGATAATTTGATAAGATTATGATTGAAATTTTATGATTCAAAAAAAATTATCAATTTGAATAATTCGAACCAAATAGTCTGACAACTTGATAGAGTTTATCCGAAAATAACCCGAACCCGAATAGACTGACCTGAAAATTGAGTAATTTCACCTGATTAACTGAAATCTTCATAGTTTCATGAATTTCGAACTTTATTACTTGTTTTTTAAATTTAGTATAATAAGATTTTTTTCAAATACTTGTGAAATATTCCTCCGCCCCCCATATTCCTTCCTAGTTTTCCTTTTTGGGACGTCCCCCAATTTCCTTCCTATCTATTTATGGAAACTATATTTCCAACTTTACCCTCAATAATATTCTTTATTTACACTTTTTACCACCTATGGCCCACCACTATTTCTCTTTTCTACCCTCAACAACCTATTTATTTACATCTTTTACCACATATGGCCCACCACTAACTAATTTAATATTATATTAATGTGGGACCCTTATTCCACTAATAATACACTCAATAATTTTTATTAAAACCCGCACCCCATATTCCTAGGAAGGAATATGGGGGACGGAGGGAGTATATGTTTTGATTTAATGGAAGTTATCATATTTTATTTTTATTTTTTTTACTCCAATGCTTAATACAAAATATTTGTTATAAGTATATAATAATAATAATAAGAAAATATATATAATTTATTTTTTTCCCCGACAGGTTAGTCTGGAACCTGAGAGTTTAGGGTTATGATTATAAATTTATAACAAAAAAAATATGATATTCGATTTGATATTCACAAATACTCTAATAAAATATATATATATATATATATATATATATATATATCAATAGTCATAAAATTCAGTTATATTTTAATAAAAAAGATAAAGAAAAATAATTATAATGTAGAATAAATGAATATTTTCCTCCACATTTTGCCATATTGCTATAGTTAGAGCTATAATGAATACATGTACTCGCAAGCTATTTGAGGCTCGAATATAATGCATTGACAATGTCACTTTTATTAATATATATCATGGAAGTCTATTATGATACATGTAGGTTTTATATATTTTTCTATTTATTCGATATATATATATATACATATATATACATGTTGTTATAAAATTGGGTTCTAATAAATTTTTATTTTTATTTAGGACAAATAATAGTCTTTTGATGTCATGTTGCAAGCCACTTGATTTGTTACTTGATGGAAGATTAAATGCATATCATTCAAATGGTTTAGGTGAAGCGTTATTTTGATGAATTTGATACATATCAAAAATTTTAATGCATTTGATCGTGATTTGTTTATATTATGTAAAGTTTTGAATTTATGGCTTCTATTATGATTTGGAAGTTGAAACAATAGAATCATCATTTTGCATATATTCTTTAGTGTTATAACTCCATATGGTTAAAATGTGATTTTAGAAATTTTCTCATTTGAAATTGCAAATTGAATAGTCTAAAAGTACACTTTAAAAGTATTGAAACAGATATTCGATTCATATATTCACGAATACTATATGAATCGAATACAAACGAAAAAAATATTCGAACACCAATGCGATTATGCAGCTACATTTTAGGATTCAATTTGTTTATAGTAATATTCGGTTCAATTCGATTCGTTTAATTCATACGTGCAATACACCTTTTTGGTGTTTAATCTTACAAATTTAATAAAATATTATACCTCACATAAAATACACTAGCTATGTATATGTTAGGGTTACAAACTTACATTTAGCAAATAAAATATATCGTTTATAACAAATCAAATATTCTGTTAAATTTGGTAAATTATTATTTTGAAAGGTATTAAATTAACTCACTCTCTATATATAGGTTCTAGAATAATTAGAATTAAATTAACTCTCTCTGATCCAAGTCCACATATGTGTTAAAGAGTTATAGAATAATTATAATTATCTCTCTCTATATATACATGGGGTGAACAAAAATCTGAAAACCGAATATCCTATTCTAACCAAACCAAAATTTAAAATTCGGATTTTTCGAATTTTCGGATCGAATCGGATTGAAATTTTTCAAAATTTTGAATTTTCGGATCAGATCAGATTGGATTTTTTAAATTCGAAAATCTCAATTATTATATATATAATAATATTTTATTTAAATATTTTTAAATTTAATATAAATATATATAAGAATTAACAAAAATTGGTTTCAAATTTTTGATTTTTCATAATTTCAGATTTTTCGATTCGGTTAGGATCGGATATTCGGATTTCGGATATTCGGTTCAGATCAGATTTTTTAACTCTCAAAATTCAGATTTTCGGATCAGTTTGGATTAGAAAAAAATCTCAACCGAAATCTGATTGCTCACCCCTAGTAGATACGTGAATCTTCAAACAGATTGGGAGGAGATCGACCGTTTAAGATGCATTGGACTAGAGGCGAAACCCTAGGAGTTGGTAGTTTTGGTTTTGTGTCCATAATCGAAACCCACCAACAAGGCGGTGGCGATGTCAATATTCCGGTGGTGGTGGCCGTCAAATCGGCCAAAATTTCGCAGTCGAAGTGTCTGTCGAAGGAGAAAGAGATGCTTAATAAGTGAGAGGCGTGTCCCTACATCCTCCGGTGCTTCGGCGACCAACTCACCACTGAGAACGGCCAAAACCTCTACAACATCGTTCTCGAGTATGCTCCCGACGGATGCCTAGCCGACCGCATCCTCACCGTCGATGACAAAGGACTGTCGGAGCACTTCGCCAGCCACTACACAAAATCCCTCGTCTCCGTACTCGTTCACATTCACAAACTCGGGTACGTGCATGTCACGGTGAGGAAGTTAGGCGATGATTGAAGAAGTTATTGGGACGACTAAGGAAGCTCGATGAGCGATTAGAAGAATAACAACTTCAAAGAAGAAGAAACCAATGCCGAACACGTGTCGAGAAGCGGAAGGAAGGAGCTTAACCAACCGGGAGTTAGTTACGGTTAGGAGGAGATATAAATAGAAAGCGTGAGAGAGAGAGGATTATTCATGCATGTAAATCATCAAGTTGAATCGATATACATTCATCGTTGTCTCTCAAATTTGGGTGATTCTCTCAATTACTCTACATTTGCCGATTGATAATAAGAATGTTCGTTACACTCGACAATTGGTATCGAGCATCGATCCCGCGATCGACGATGCCAAGGAAGACGAGAATGGAGAATAGAGTTTCGAACCTTGAAGCAAGAATCGGCACAATTCCAACAAAGAACAATCAAGTCAATCAAACAATCATGGCGTCGTTGGAGGAAATCAAAAGGAGTTTAAAAGGAAACAAGCGCAAGGAGAAGAAGAAAGCGAAGAAGGATCGAGCTCTCAAAGGAGTCGAGGTAAATCGCATAATATGAGTAATTCAACGCGCGCATGCCTAGATTAGACTTTCCTAAATTCGGTGGTGAGAAACCGATGCGATGGTCGAGGAAATGCAATAAATTTTTACCGTTAATCCTATGAATGATGGGGATAAAATCTGCATATTGCTATGTTTATGGAGGGGTATGCAGACATGTGGTACTTGGAATATATTGAGGGTTTAGGAGAAATCACATGGAGGAAATTTGAAGGTCTGGTTCTCGAGAGATTTGTGAATGAGGAAGGGAAGAATATCATCTCTCAATTTAATCAGTTGAGACAAATCTCGGACGTTACCACCTACACCAACAAATTCGAAGAACTCAAGGCGTTTGTAGCAGCTGATAATAGAGAGTTGAAGGAAGCATACTTTGTGCAATGCTATATTGGGGGCTTAAAGGAGGAAATATCCAGCATGCTTGAGATGTTCAACCCCAGTTCATTAACTCAAACAATCAAATTGGCCAAGAAGCAAGAAGTTCAATTGATGGCTTTAGGGCGGGGGCCTAAACAATTCAGTAGGTTTGGAGAGAGTAGTATAAGGAAACTAGTTGAAGACAATACTACTAAGCCACACATGAGCAAGTGGAGTAACACTCCAAACTTCAAGAAATTGACACCACTCGAGATAGAGGAAAGAAGAAAGAAAAACTATGTTTCAACCGTGATGAACCGTACAGTTGGCCATAAATGCAAGAAACTCTTTGTGATTTTATGTGAAGGTAACCCTGAAGAAACCGAGCTAGTGTTGGACGAAATTGAAGGAGAAGGAGAGGACTTCCAGATCTCGGTACATGCATTGGCAGGGGTGGTAGCCACTGATACCATAAAGCTGCAAGGGAAGGTGGGAAAGCAACATATATCAAGACTCATGAGACACAAAGACCCATAGTTTTTTGGATATGAGGACTGCACAGAGGCTAGGCTGCGAGGTTGAATGCACTAATCCTCTCCTAATCACTGTGGCAGATGGTGGTAAACTGGAATGTACAACTAGATGTCCAAAAATTGAATGGGAAATGGGCTCTTGCAGATTCAAGATGTGACCCATGAGGATATTATCATTGGGGTCGTGACATGGTCGTGGGAGTTGATATACTTAAACAACTAGGTCCTGTCACCTTCAATTTTAATGACAGTATAAGCTTCATGAAAGAAGGAGAGTAGTGATTCTACAAGGGTTACAAGAGGAGATGTCCATCAAGATGATTACGGCAAGCGCTCAACAAAACTTTGAAGAAAGGAAGAGCACACTCTTTGGTCGCCTTTGTATGTTATCTGCAGAGAAGATTATTCAAGAAAGCAAAGCCCTATGGAGATACAACCTTGATTCATAAATACAATAGTGTGTTTGATACACCTACTAAGTCGCTCTCCAAATAGGTCACACAATCACGTAATTGTTCTAAAGGAATCGTGAACTATTTCAAACAATGAAATTTTACAGATATCCCTATCTACAAAGAATGGAGATTGAAAACTTGTTCAAGAAATGTTGAAAAGTGGAGTTATACTGCCTAGCACTAGTTCTTTCTCTTCCGGTGTTGTTGGTCAGAAGAAAGATGGTTCGTGGAGGTTTTGCATAGATTACGGGAGGCTCAACTCGATGACCGTGAAAGATAATTTCCAATTCCCTTAGTTGATGATTTATTAGATGAACTTGGGGAGCTCCGTATTCTCTAAGATTGACCTTAGAGTGGGTATCACCAAATCGAATGCACGAAGAGGATATATTCAAGACTGCCTTTGTGACTGCAAGTGGCCTATATGAATTTCGAGTGATGCCCTTTGGCCTCACTAATGCACCTGCAACATTTCAAGCCCTCATGAACTCGGTTTTCAAGCCATTCCTCCATCAGTTTGTTCTAGTGTTTTTTGATGACATATTGGTGTTTAGCAGAGATATGGCTGTACACTTACAACATCTGGAGTTAGTATTCAGAGTACTACAAGAGAATGAATTATATGCAAAGGCTTCTAAGTGTTCTTTTGGGCAACCACGTGTAGAATACCTTGGTCACATAATCGGTCTGTATGAGTGAAAGTCGATGAATGTAAAATTGAGGCTATGCTTGGTGGCCATCACCCAGAACCTTAAAGCGTTATGGGATTTCTAAGCTCGATCGGCTACTACAGAAATTCATAAAGAACTATGGTACTATCTCAAGACCTCTCACGACTTAACCAAGAAGGGTCGCTCAGATGGGAGGACAATGCCAAGAAGCTTTTCAAAAGTTAAAACAGCTATGTCTTCTCGCACTGTACTTAAATTACCCGATTTCAATGAACCTTTGTTCGAAGCAGATGCTTCTTATCATGGTATTGGGGTTGTGTTGGTATAAAAGCAACGACTGTAGCTTTTCTCAAGAAAGCTTTGGCTCCAAAACATAAGGGTGCATCTCACGTATGAAAAAGAGTTTTGGCTATTGTTCTAGCAATAGAAAATGGAGGTCGTACCTCTTACACAATCGATTCATCATTCGAGGCGATCATCAAAGCCTCAAGTATCTTCTGGAGCAGAGAATTTCAACCCCTACACAACACAAATATCTCACTAAACTGCTTGGTTTTGACTATAAGATTGAATACAGGAAGGGAGCTGAGAATAGGGTGGCTGATGCCCTCTCTCGACGAGGTCAACCTGAATCGGAGTTATATGCAATTTCTTCGTGTTCACCTACTTGGATTTTGGAGATTATCCAGAGCTACAGCACTGACGATGAAGCCCAACAAATAATAGCTGAATGCACTACCACACCATTCAACTTATCACTTTTTGCGTATAAGGATGGCTTATTGAGATACAAAGGCAAGCTGTTCGTAGGGAGGGGAATTGGAGATGGCAGAAATCTGAGGAGCAGAATTATAGAGTACATGCATAACTCGGGTTATTGTGGACATTCTGGAATAAACGGCACTTATCAAAAGATACAAACTACATTCTTATGGCCCAACTCAAGAAAGAAGTTCAATCTTTGGTAAATCGATGTCACACTTGCCAACTTAGCAAGCATGAAAATACACGAGTTGCCGGCTTGCTTGACCACTTCCAACTCCCAAGGTGCGTGGCAAGATCTTACTATGGATTTTATTGAAGCTTTACCCATATCTCAAGACAAGAACACCATTTGGGTCATCGTGAGCGAGTTCACAAAATATGCTCACTTCTTGGGTTGCAACACCCTTTTACTGCTTCTTCTTGTGCCAAGGTTTTCGTTGATAATATCTATAAGCTCCATGGCTTACCTAAGAGTATTGTCTCTGATCGTGATAAAATCTTCACTAGCCATTTTTGGAAGGAGCTACTTCAAACTTTGGGCATTCGTCAGTTATTGAGTACGGCGTACCATCCTCAAACTGATGGTCAAAGTGAACGGGTGAATCAATGCTTGGAGACATATCTCCGGTGTATGTGCAGTGAAGCTCCCCGAACATGGTACCAATGGCTGCCATTGGTGAGTTTTGGTATAATACCTCATACCATTCATCGATCGCGATGACTCCATTCAAGCGCTATATGGTTATAAACCAACCACTCTTGCTCTAAGTTCGCACGCAACCACGGTGATAGGGTGGAAGCCTCTGACAAGAAAAGTTAGAGATCCAAGAGAGTCTTAAGGCGCTTTTGCGTAAGGCACGAGAGAGAATGAAGGTTTTGCGGATCGTCGTCGCCAACACCGCGAGTTTCAAGTTCTCGATCGGGTTTACCTCAAACTCAAACCTTATAAACAGCGTTCTCTTCGCCGCACAAGTCTTGGAAGCTCCATGCACGTTTGTTGGTCCGTTTGAGATCATTAAGAAGATTGGTGTTGTTGATATGAACTCAAGTCACCGCCACAACTTCAATCCATCCTATATTTCATGTGAGCCTTCTAAAGAAGTGCGTAAGAACCTAGTCATATCACAAAGAACCCTACCGAATTCGATGGCGAAGGAAGGATCATGTTGCAACCGGTCAAAATCTTAGCCCGACGCATCGTCGAGAAGAATCACGACCCATGCGGTGAGGTCCTTATTCGATGGGCTCATTTACCGAGACCGAAGCCACATGGGAAGATTTTCTAACAATCGAGGCCAAGTTTCCATTTTTATTTGACTTGAGGGCAAGTCATATTTGAAGGGGGAGGCATTGTCACGGGTGAGGAAGTTAGCTGATGATTGAAGAAGTTAGGCGGGACAGCTAAGGAAGCTCGATGGCGATTAGAAGAATAACAACTTCAGCAGCAGCAAACCAATGCCGAACACGTGTCGAGAAGCGGGAAGGAAGGAGCTTAACCAACTGGGAGTTAGTTACGGTTAGGAGGAGATATAAATAGAAAGCGTGAGCTGAGAGAGAGGGATTATTCATGCATGTAAATCATCAAGTTGAATACAGTATACATTCATCGTTGTCTCTCAAATTTGGGTGATTCTCTCAATTACTCTACATTTGCTGATTGATAATAAGAATGTTCGTTACACTCTGACAACTGCGATATCAAGCTGCATAATGTGTTGCTTGTTGGCGAACATTCGAAGCTGGCCGATATCGGAAGTTGCAAAAGGATCGAAGAGATCGAGGATGAAGACGACAGTGAGGGTTTAGGGAACGGTTCTGTACGCAGCGCCGGAGTCGATAACGTGGCAGGAGTACTCGCCAGCATCGGATGTTTGGGCGCTGGGCTGCACCGTATTTCACATGTTGATCGGAAGAGCGCCTTGGAAATTAGGAAAAGACGCGGCAGCGAAAGATGTGCTGATGAAGATCGGTAGCAGCAATGAGATTCCGGCGATCCCGAGCGGCAAGAAGGTTTCAGAAGAGGCGAAGGACTTAATGAGGAAGTGCTTTGTTAAGGATCCGACGACAAGGTGGAAAGCGGAGAGTCTACTTGATCACCATTTTCTGAAGATGGGCGACCGCCACCGCCATTGCCACCACCATTTATCATCAATGTTGCTCTCACTTTTGCCACAGTGTTTACACGATACAAAAATCCATGCCTATTGTTCATCGTCATCGTCGGCCCATATATATTTGCACATATATTTTTTGTTTGCCATTAATTATGTGACCGGATAAACATGGCCAGGTCAAATTATTTGTGAGTCGAAACTTTCTTTGTGATCAATAAAATGGTGAGTTTTGTTCTTGTTCCCCTATTTGAGATTTAGTTTATTCATGCTTTTATCAGGGGTGAAATGAGCCATTAATATTGTTTTTGTTGGTGAAAATGAGGCTTAGAATTCTATTGATGATTGAAGGAAGAAGTTTGTGATGTTTCCAAGCATCACACATTCAATCAATATACAGATAAAAAGAGCTCAACAGCAGATTTTATTAGTTTTATTTCTGTGGCGAAATTAAGAGGGATTTTATTAGTTATATTTATGTGGTGAAATTGAGAGAGTGTTCGGTTAAGCTGCTTCACAAAATAACTTATAAGTTGTTCAGAAGTTATAAGTTGTTCAGAAGTTTATAAGTTGTTGCAATGTGTTTGATAAAATAAGCTCTTGAATAGGTTATAAGCTGTAAAAATAAGCTTCAATAGCTTATAAACTCCCCTAAAATTAAGTTTCACACCACAACTTATTTTTTCATAATACTATAATCAACAATGAATTTATCCTTAAACCACTATGATTTTTTTTTCTATATGCACATTATCAACTTCATTATCCAAATATTTTCATAACTTATAATCTCTTGAGATAATATATCATATTAGCTCTTGAAACATCTTAAGCTATCTAAAATAAGCTTAGCCAAACACCCTCTACAACATGTGATATATATTTCGAAATTGTGAGCACTATCAACTTCATTATCCAAATACTTTGATAATTTATAAACTTTTAAGACAATACATCTTATTAGAGATGGCAATGGATACAGGACCCGGTCCAGATCCTCAAAAAATTGGATCATATGGATCTGGATCCTACCCCCATATTTCGGATCTGGATCTGAGATTTTAGTTTTTGAGACCCGGATCCGATCCAGATCCGACATGCAGGTCCATTTAGTTATATATATATACATATATTATTTTTAATATAATTAAATACATAATTAAATACCTAACCCCAACTTAAAACTCTTCAATTTCCTTTTTCAAATTCTCCTAAAACAAATATGTTCTTAATTTCATTTTTCAACATTCACGACGGATTGCGCCACTTATACCACCGGCGATCGAGTTGTTTGTTGTTTCCTACCTTATAGTAAATTTGTAACAAACGTCTCTCAATATAGTGATAATTGCAGAAATTCTAAGTAATTATTATAGTATTATTGTGTATTTAGATTATTATGGTTTTACTGTGAATTATAGTTAATTTAAAATTTATTTTAGAAGGGAAAACATATGGATCCGGGTCTAGACTCTGGACCCTGTGAATCTTATGGATATGGATCTAATTTTTTTGGACCCAATGGATCTGGATCGAATCCGAACCAAAGCAAAAAAAATTAGATCTGGATCTGGACCTAGTCAGATCCGGTCCATT
Organism: Salvia rosmarinus; assembly: GCA_036937905.1. NCBI lineage: Eukaryota > Viridiplantae > Streptophyta > Magnoliopsida > Lamiales > Lamiaceae > Salvia > Salvia rosmarinus. Next base: position 16,603,109 of record CM072813.1, on the reverse strand, counting down.
GCCATTAGGACTGACAATTCGTGCGTATCGGGTCGGTATCGTGTCGACACGATAACGACACGACTTGATAAGGCCAAACACGATCCGGATCCGTTAAGGATATGTCCGACACGAACACGATACAAAATGTACTGACACGGACACGACACGAACACGAATATGACACGATTTTTTTCGTGTTGACACGACATGATAACGACGCGACACGAAACGATAAATTTAAATCAAACTTAGAAAATAAATAAATAGAAGAAAAAAAATAAAAAATATAATTAAATTAATATTAAATATATAAAAATATTATCGAATTATACGAAAACGACACGAACCGACACGAACACGAATGCAACATGAAAATTATCGGGTTATACGAACACGACACGGATCCGACATGAAATTATCATGTCCTTATCGTGTCGACACGATAAGGACACGAACACGATAAGGCTGGACACTAATTCGTTAATTTCGTGCGTTTTCGTGTCGTGTCGAAAATTGTCAGCCCTAATTACCATTCCTACATCTTATAAACTCTCTAAAATAAGATTCACCAAACACCCTCTAAAGCATGTGATATATATTCCCAAATTATTTTTTAAAATAAGCTTAGCTAAACACCATCTAAAGCATGTGATATTTATTCCAAAATTGTCCTGTGCTCATAGATAATTGGAACATGGTTGGAAATCAGTTCAGTGGTTAATAGGTTAACCAATTCAATAATAAAACATTAATTTTTGCTCCAAAATAATTCAAAATCGCAACCTTTTAGAAAAGAGAAATTTTAGGCTGAAGCAAAATCGAACACAGAACCTCTTCAAGACAAAAAGCTTTAGGCATACTTGTAAACCAACTAAGCTACAATAGAAATTTGATCAAATAATAATAATAATATTTATATAATTATTTTCGGTTATTCGGTATACATATTCAGTTGTCTAGTATACCGATAACCGATAGATATGAAATTATTATACTGAATCCATTAAAATCGATTATTTGATTAATCAATAACCAAATTTTTGATTCAATTATATAATTTTCCGATTAATCGTATTCAAATTTTTACACGTAGTTTAAGGTAATTTGACGAGGGAGAAATCATTCCGCTGACTTGCAATGGTTTAAGAGTGTGCTTATTTCGGGCTCCGAACCCGTGAAACTGGCCATTGTAGTAGGCCCATTATCGGTTTGGATATACGTTACGACCAAATGGTAAATTCTTATTCTCTTGTATCAATTAGATAAAGACGATGGGATATGATGAAATGCAGACAATTCATCTAACCTATGGAGGAGATTTGTTATTACTGTCATATGAAATATTTTCTAATCAAATTTTATATATCATCTACATCATAAATTACTAACTTAAAAAAATTGTAATAGATTTGTTTATATCGTGTATATATGCACGTTCAAGACGCCTTTTTGGAGTTTAATCTTTTACTAATTTTAAATAATATTCACTTTGTCCCATTTAAAATGTTTCACTTTCCTTTTTAGGTTGTCCCGTTACAAATGTCTCATTCTATTTTAAGAAATAATTATCCATTCAAAAAGTGTGGACCATATCCATATTTTAAAACTTTAACTACTTTATACATTTCTCCTAAATACTCATGCCCAAAAGAAATAGGACGTTTTAAGCGGGACGGATGGAATATTATATTGTTGATGGGGTTTTTTTTTGGGTGAAAGTTTTGTTTTCATAATCTTCATAATATCTAATTCTCTTGTACCTTTTCTTGAATTTGTTTAATATAGGTTTGAGAGGATCTTTTGGCTTTTGCAATATATTTTTCCCAACTGTGTTTAGTCGTTATTTTGATGGTAGAATTCGATAGAGTTAGAATTCATTATTTTTTTAGTTATAATCATGATATTTTTTTTCTTTCTAATTCACCATCTCAATAGTGATTGGTTTCACCCCCAAGGCATTTACGAGTTATTTTTTCTAATTGCCGTATTCATTTTTGCTCTCCTTATTTTAAACTATTTTGATTAGATACTTATTATGCATAATACTGTATCTATTAATAAACATCTTAGTTTTCGAGCAAAATCGTTCCATTGGACATCCAAATAACGTCCACGTGGATATTAACTATTGGGGAATAAAAATAGAACACAGAAATGAACCTCCACGTGTCCCCTTCCTCCACACCTTTCTCCTTACAAATCTTGTAATCTCTTCAACGAACAGCGATTCATCCAACCGCATGAAGAAATGAGAATAAATAAAATTCAATATAGTAAATGGTTAAATGCAGAGATAGAGATGGGATAATCAAAATCCAGAAAAATGAAAAGATTTACCACATAAATTAATCATCGGAGAAGAATACTTTACATTAAATCAAAGCATCAGCAACCTATATACCCAAAAATCCAAATCCCAGAAAACAAAGACAACCCAAAAACTGCTGCACCACTGCAGCAAACCGAACCCATCTCTCAAAACAAAGACAACCCACAACTCCAATCCCAACTCCTGCAAAAAGACAATGCAGAATCGGTCACAACAAGCCATCAGTCCTGGCAGGCAACCTCCTCAAGAAATTCATGGGACACGACGGAAGCCGGTCCCGAAACCTCGGATGCCTCATCGCGTAAAATCCCATAACAATCACCACAGCTCTGAGAGGGGTTACATAGAGCACAACAGCAGCAGCCAAACAGAAGATCAGAAACAGCGCCGTTGCCCTTGGATCCCTCCAGCTCAGCAGATTGTAGAACCTCTCCCCCTGCGTGGCCAAGTCGCCAAGAACCGTCTGCACCCTCGAAGCAATAGCTCTCAGCCTATCATACCTCACCTTCACAACCTCGATTTGCTTCAGAGACGTCGGGAAGGAGTCAAACTCCTCATCCAGTTCATCATTGAGGGCCGTATCAGCTTGAGACAGTTTCACATCCATGTGTGGAGGGTTGCGGGGCCGCCCTCGATAATTCCATGTCCCAATCAAGAAAAGACACAGAAACACCGTGCTCGAGATCAACCAAGGGCAGCACACGAATGCCAAGAACACAGTGTGGACTAAAACAGTCATCAAAGGACTCTTCCAACTGCATATATGATCAAACCATTTCAAGACTCTGGCAATGGCAGAGAGGATCCCTGCGATTCTGAGATGATTGGCTTTGCTTCGCCTCACACTCCACATGTTAGACCCGACATCAAGCATATACTCCACCACCTCTTTCCTCAACGGTGGCTCAGCGCGGCTGAGCCTCATCGACACAATCTGAGTGGCCTGATGCCTCAGAACCTCAACCTGCTGGCAGCTGAGGGGGTGGAGGTAGTGAAGGCTCGGCAAGAGCGGCTGCGTATACAGCTGCAACACATTGAACAGAGAAGCACAAGAAAATCTCACAGCCAGCTGAATTTCCCCCATTTTCTTCACACCAGAAGGCGAAAGCACTATAAGCGGATATGAATGCGTGTAAACACGCCCTGTCTCAAGAGTAGACAAACGAATCCTCACCTTCCCGATTCTTGAATCCTTCACACCTCCGTTCACGCCCTGCAAATGGCAGTTGTCAAAAACCCCGACTGTAATGACAGTACACGGGTCGTACACCTCCCACGTATACTGCTCGTTCCACTTGGGATTGAAACTGTTGAGAATCGTTCTTGTTCTGATCCATTTCTGCCCGTACTTCGCCACACAGTAAGCATCCGTGAATCCCCTCCCGTCCTTGGACTTCATTGCCGCGAGATTCTGAGCATTCAAAATCCCTAATTCCAGCACCCCAACTGCAGGCTTCCAGAGCTGCCTAGCCGTGGCCCTTAAATCACTACTGTAATGAGTCAATTCATCAAGAACATGGTAACCACCATCGAAGCAAATCCTCAAATGCAGCCTGCTGTTCAATCTCTTCTCATTCCTCTGCCCATTCTCCGAAACATTATGCTTCTCAAGATTGTACCATCTGCTTCCCGGGGGTCTAAAATCCATCCGTTTCTCCACGCCATGTAAAGGGATCACACACTGCCCCAGTTCCTCCTTCTTGTTCCCTATCTTCTCCTCCACACACAACACCAACTGATCTTCAAACGGCTCCGCAACCGTAAACATCAAATCCTCATTCCATAACGGATTCACATTCTTTGATTGAGAAATCTTAGTCCTCAAAACCCTATTCCCATGTGCAGCCCTAACTAGAATCTCCGGCTGCTGCCTATTCTTATCTGCAATCTGCAATTCCTGCGCCTCAATCACATTAACCCTAAGATACCAAAGGCGTGGAGATAAGTAAACCTTCGACCTAATTCCGGGGACGCCGTCGCCATTAACAGCCGCAGCATCCAAGTGCCAAGCTTCCGGGAACGCCTCATCGGCCTGCGTCCCCATCCAAATCGCAAACATCAACTCTCCGGCGACCCTCTCGCCCCTCCGATTCTCCAGCCTGTACCACTCCGTCGCCAACGGGCTATCTGGCGGCACCCTTCGAGGAACATCAGTGCCGTCGAGTACAATCATCCCAATCAAACCATCGCCGCCTCTGCTCTTATCCTTTACTATAATCTCGACGCGTGGGGAATGAATCTGATCTTTCGATATCGAGAATACCTGATTCCACTCCGGATTCGACGTTTTTTCGAGATGTCTGGTGGCAGATTTGAGCCCTCCGAGATTAAGTTCCACGTAAGGATCGGGGCTGCCGGGCAACTCCTTGGACTTGACAACTCTGACGTACAGATAGTCCATCTGTTCCACCAGGTCGAAGGCGGTGCCGAAGCGATCGTTTCCGGCGACTCTCCCGACGCCGAGGCTCGGCCGCGTCTCCCGCAGGTTGAATTCCTCCTCCACGGCTGGATTCTGGCGAGGATCGTGATTCTGATTTCTGTTGGGGTTCTCATTCCGGTGTTGGTTCGCCATTTCTGTCTCAGCACACCTGAAACCAAACCTTCAACTGCAACAAAGAGCACCGAAAAAAGAGTGAAAAAGGTAGGATCGTTTGGTGCAATTCAAAAATATTCAAGAGCGGCTAAAAATGGGATGGGATATGAAGGATTCAATATAAATGAGCCGTTACTGAATTATGTGTTTTTATTTCCTACAATTTTGGTAACGGGTTTGAGCAATAAAAAATTTCCATTTGAAAAACGAGGAAGAATTGATTGTGGAAACGAATTTATGTTTGCTGCATTGAACAAATATAAATCCTCGGAAAAAAGAAATTAAAAAGAAACTAATACAAACCTTTCTTCCTCTGCGAGTTTGGGAGGAAGATAGCGAGCACGGTTTGTGGAAGAGGAAGAATAAATGCAGAACTGTGAGCAAATATTGTACAGTGCAGATGGCATATGGATTATGATATGATATGATATCCCGAGAGATTTTCGCATAATTGTGTACATCGTGCGTGTGTGTTTTAATGAGGGGTTTATTTGTAGGGTTTAGGTGAAATTGGAGGAGCTGTTTCCTTAATTGCTAAACATAATTATCTCATAATATTTCTCTTATGTACATCTTCATATTATGAAATCCACGTACAATAGCTTTGTTGATAAATAATAAAAATTACAAATACATCTCATTTGATGTGCCATACCAAATATTAACAAGTTCTAATAATTAATAATGTCTTAACACACCAATATATCACATACACATAAATACCAACATATAGTAGTTATGAATACTTAATCAAATTATATTGACAATTAGAATAAAATTATGTTAAATAAACTCTTACTGGAGATTGAGTCAGGATGTAAACTATGCCAAGAGGCGTAAACTATGGATAACATGTGAATATTCATGTACTACCCCTTTGTGGCACCCCACAAAACTCATTGTATAAAAAAAATATAATAAAATTATGCGGTCACATTATGGCTGGTCATACGAGAATATTTTAATAATTATCAATATAATTAATTAATAAAATAATAATATTAAATTAATGTGTTAATTATTTTACATAAATACCATTTTTCACCTATTTTTTAATATAAAACTGTTTTTTTAATAGATAGAATATTAAATAAACTGTTTTTTCATTCAATAAAGCTTATTATGGCCGAATAGTATCACTCAAAAAAATATTAAAAATTTCGTCATAAAAATTTAACTGCAAGTGTGAATGCAAAATAATTTACATTTAAAAACTCGAACATTAATTTTTATGTGCCAACTAGAGTGAATTCAACATCACCTCTTAGATAAAAGAGAAAATAAACAAAACTAAGATAACAAAAAAGTTACATTATGAAAAGTTTGTTGTGCCGAAAAATAAAATAAATGAATTTTGATGAGAATGATATTTTTTTTTTATAATCCTTGCGGGTCCAATTAGGGGTGTCTAAACGGTTTTCGGTTAGAACCAGAACCGAACCGACAAATTCGGTTAACCAAAAACCGATAAATTTGGTTATCGGTTCGGTTTCGATTCCAGAGTTGAAAAAATCCGGTTATTGGTTAACCAATAAGCAAACGGTTCGGAACCAAAAAACCATTTTTTATTTTTCATTATTAATTAATTAATTAAAAATTCTAAAAATCACTTTTTAATTATTACTTTATTAACTATTTTAATTCTTTGTTAAATATTTTATTTATTTATAATAAGTTTCAGTTTTTTAATTATTATTTTATTTATTTTAATTATTAATTAATTTTAATTCGGTTTTTCGGTTAACCGAAAACCGAACCGTCGGAACCGATCGGTTTTCGATTAACCGAAAATGTAAAACGGTTCGGTTTCGGTTCCACTTTTTCGGAGAAATTCGGTTCGGTTAATCGAAAATTCGATTTTGTTAACCGAAACCGAACCGTTTAACAGCCTTAGATCCAGTGGTATGTATGTACATTTCTGATTTAGTTTTGATACAATTATTCTTGGCTGAATTTATAACTATTATTACTAGGATAATGCTATTTAGACATATATGTCTAGAAATAATAACTTTATAATTTGATTAAATCGGTTAATATGAACCATAATTGATTGAACCACTTTTTCTTAATTTATGCGTTCCTTTAGATGTTTTATATGGAAATTATATACAAAATCTAGATAAAGGACAAAAGCAAAAGGAAATGTTGCCATATATGCACCAATTCAGAAAACGGCTAAGTGTTTCTACGACATCAATTCAGAAAAATACAGCAGCAATCACCCTTATCAAAGCTTGAGAGGCGCAACAGGAATTTCTATGGAAACAATGCTTATGAATTCAACGGTGAGAATTCCATGGGAGGGAGGAGTGCTAGGATGAGGAAAACAACATGCATTGAAGAAGCAGAAGAAGATATTTTGTTGAATCATATTCATTTGAAGTTACAGACTCCATTGATGCTTTTCAATGATGTTTTTTAAGTTATGATTTTTAGTGAAAAGTGAAACCCAAACCACAGATTTTATTTCAGGTGTTGTTTTTTGCAATTTATTTATTTTTTGCTTCTACAGTTGAATTTCGTGGTGAACTATAAAATGTTTAAATAATTTGTATATTAGATGCTATATTGGAGAAGTGAAACAAGTATGTGTTTATGTTGTTTTGTTTAACAATTATTTTGAATGGCGTGATTAATCCAGTAAAATTATGAAATATAAATGTTTAATTAATTTTGAAAGATATGGGGAAGAGATTTGAATTAGAAAAGTCAACTATTTCAAAAACAGATATAAGGGTATATTAGTCTATTAGTAATTTTTTATTAATATATATAAATAATTACTCCATCAAATCCACTATAAACGTCGTTTAATTAGTTTGATCAGTCCACCAAAATGTGCACTTTCCTTTTTAGAAACACCAACTTTAAATTTTACCCTCAACTTATCCACTTATTTACAAAAAAACACTCATGGCCCACCTTTTTACACTCACAATCCATTAATATATTCATTTATTATCCCAATGACACACCTTTTTATACACATTTACTTTACACTCATTAGAGTTTTCTTAAAACTCGTGCCACCAAAATCGATGCACGTTTATAGTGGATGGAGAGAGTAATTTTTATACTTAATGTATTTTACATAAATATCCCTCTATGTCTTCAGACATATATATGTCTAATTAGCATTTTCCTTATTATTATTATTATTAAATAAAGTGACATGACTTTTAGTTGGGTAGGACTAGGATAGAGGGCGTAGGGTGGCAGGGTGCAGTGTGGTGATGCTTTATATCAGCCTGCCTCTTTTTACTGCAACAATATAATGCATAAAATCCCAATAAAGAAATTGAGGGAAGCAGGGTCAGAGATTAAAATGGAAAACCAAAACCTAATATTACTAGTTCCACTTTTCTTCATTGGGCTGTTCTCGTGTGCGGCCGGTCACACTCAGGCCAACCCTAATTCTATTTAATTATTATAATTGCTTAACATGTATTCTTTTGGGGGTTATCCCATCCAAGATGATATATTTCTTTTTTAGAAAATAATTATCTCTTCAAAAGTTATGGGACTTACTTATTTTTTATCACTTTAATCACTTTATGCATTTCTCATAAATAACCGTACCGAAAAGAAATGGATCATCTTGGATGAGACGAATAGAGTATTATTTAGTTATTCTGATTAGGATTCAATTAATTTTATATAAGATTTAATGAATATTAATTAGAAAATAATTAATCTCAATTAGAGATTAATAAATTCTATTTGGAATAATAAAATCATAATTGTAGTTAATAAATTATAATTAGGGATTCACAAAATCTAATTGAAATTAATAAACTCTAATTAAAATTAATCAATCTTAATTGTAACACAAAAAACTTAGGTCAGGTCGACCTAATCTGTGAATAGACCCTCCGCTGGTTTGACCTGCACACAAACCCCAACCCGGCATCGCAACCCATCTGACCCAACCAACTATAATAATAAAAAAGTATCTTTCGGTCCCTTTAGGACGATCCAGTGGTAAAGAGGATTCTCATGGTAAAAAAGTCATAGGTTTGAACATCACTAACGCCTCTATGGGTATGAGCCTGTCACGTCTGGTTTTTTAAGTGTGGTTTACCCGTCTTGTGTGGTTTGCATGTTATTGCAAATGAACATGAGATTTACCCTAAAGCATACCGAAGGTAGCGACTGCGGATTCCCCATGAATTAAAAAAAAAGTATCTTTCGCTCTTATAAAAAATCTCATTTTGTTTTAACAAAAGTCTCATTTGCAAATATAATTACTGTATCACTTGTTATAAATAAACATCTCATTTGCTTTTAAGAAGAGTCATTTGCAAATATATTTATTGTGTCACTTGTTTTAAATAAACGTCTCATTTTCTTTTAAACAAAGTCTCATTTATGAATATCAAGATTTGTTTAGATTAACATTCATTATATCACTTGACATGAATTAAAAATCTCATTTGCTCTCAAGAAAAAAAATATCATTTGATTTTAAGATTATTTATGTAATATATTTATGTTTTGTGTGCATACAATTTCATTTGATTTTAAGAGAAGTCGTATTTGGTTTCAAGAAAAGTCTCATTTATTTCAAATAAAATCTTAATTATACAATATAACTAGAGGTAATCCCATAAAATACCCAAATCCATAATACACATGTAGAACCTAACCAAAACTATAAAAACATGCAAGATCTACCCATTTCATACATCAAAGACCAAATTACCCTTCAAATCACCATTCATTCATGCTTTATATTGCTATTATCCAAAACACATCTATTTATGGAGATAAAACATGCTTAACTATCAGGCCCAACATGCTTCCGTACCAAATTAAAAATAATCAACCGAGTTTTCACCATTATACTTGTTGACCAAAGTACTGTCGGGACTCATTTGGATCGTCGGATTTTTACGAACTTCTGAGCTCCTCCCAAGCTTCTACCAACCACACGATCGCAACCAATGGGCTCCTACCTATGGACCTTATTCGGCAACACTTAGCACAACCCTCGTTTCTTTCGATTCGGGGCGTATGGTATCAAGGCGATATCTATGGAAGATTATTTAAATAAGACACCGGAATAGTCGGGCGAAAGCCTTCAACTTTTATTGAGGAATTAGGAAATATTTAATACATAAGTGTATCCTCTTTCGGGAGGAGACAAACTCTTTTAGCTACCTATGGTAGCTGGGTGCTCTCCACACATACAACTTTAAAAACTTAAAAAGGAAAAAGGAAATAAACTTTGAAACTGAAAAACTATTACACTATTACATGGAGAGAGTTATTTCTTTAGTTTTTTAAGAAAGCTTGGATGACGCTCGATGATCTGAGCTTCCTTCGACTCTCCTTTATATAGAGGTTTGATCCCCTCTATAATGTCTTGAATTATTGTCTCGGATTCTTTTCTCCGAGACAGCTTGCTCGCATGTGACAGCGGGTCCATGTTACATGTTCTTTTTAATAGTTGGAAAATAGAGACTAGTACCTTATTTAACTTTAACCGAATCTTTGATATATATATAATCTTTGATATATTTATAATATATATATATATATATATATATATATATATATAATTATCCGTCTACTTTACATATTATACTAGGGATGTCATGAGTAGGTTTTATCTCTATATATATATATATATATATGTAACCAATAAATAATTAATGGTTTTGATTCTGAAACTGGTGATTTCGGATCGATATATATGGATAAAATTAGCTTATTGACAAACATATTTAAACTTAGGCTTGTCAATAAATGAGATTTAATTGGACCAGAATCAATAAATAAGTATTAGTATATTGATTCTGGTTCTAGGACCAGAATCAGATCCGGACCGGACCAGATCATCAAACTATGAATATAAACGGTCCGGGTCTAAAGCGGGTCTGGAATCGAAACCGAAATCGGAACCAGAACCGCTACTTTAAAATTTAATGGGTTTTGAACGGTTTTGGATCGATTCGAGTAAAACTCACCTATTGAAATCCCTACTTGTATCTAATCATTTGTATATTTTGTAACTAATTAACATAATTGACATGCATACTACAATTTTCGTCAATGATAATCGAAGCTTCTCAATTGACCTTCACATGACATAGTAAACCACGTAAATCCTTGCTATTTTATTTATTTATTTCTATCTTCTCCGTAAGTTCGTTCTTTGTTTGTGTTTATTCTACCTTCACTTCCTTAACTCTATTGTGTGAAGTATATCATTAAAATTAATGATTATCCGTAAGTTCGTTCTTTGTTTGTGTTTATTCTACCTTCACTTCTTGTCGTCGCCGCCGCCGCCGCCTCGGTGAGTTCTCTTTCTTCCTAAATCTGCAATTTTGTCTTTTAGAGAGAGAGAATGGAGCAGAGGGCTTGTCTTTCTTCCTCATCTCGCACTTTAACTCTATTGTGTGAAGTATATCATTAAAATTAATGATTATCTAATTGAGAATGTGAAATACTTGATAATATAATTTAGCCTCTTTATGAGTTATGAGCCTAAGAGCATATATTTCTAAAATCATAAGAAAAGAAACTTTGTAAGGCCTTGCCGTGGCTTAGCTTCATCCGTCACGAAAATCGGGTCGATTTTCTGCACTCGCTAAAGCTTCTTTCATATTAATCACATCATTGGGGATTACGCACAACACTTGAAAGCCAACTCCGGTATAGATGATGAGAATTCGACAATTTTGTTGACATGTTCTTCATCAACATTCATTAGTAAGTGGGCATCGATAACTCGATATCTTGATTGTGGGCGAGCTTTCAATCCAAATCTTCAAGTTTAGATCTCCAAAGAAACATAGCATCACTTGGTCTTTTTCTTGTAAAGGCTTCCATCAACGACACACCATAGCTATAGACATCGCTTTGGTGGAGACTATCCTTCCAAACCATACTCTAGAATGACGAAAAGTAGGAGTCATAAAATTGTTTAGTAAGAAGACATAATTTAATTAGAATGAGAATTCACAGAGCAATGTAACCCGGTGTTGCTAGGGTATTTGTTAGCACAATACTCTCACCATGATAGTTTTGATACACCAAAATCGTACACATGAGCAACCATTTCTTCATCTAACAAGACATTGCTAGGCTTCAAGTCACAATGAACAATTGGAGTCGAATAGCCATGGTGAAGATATTCTAATGCCGATGCCACATCAATCATTATGTTCAACCTCTGTATGAAATCCAAGAAATAGTTGTGTGAATACAACCATTTCTCAAGATTTCCCTTTGGCATGTATTCAATCACCAAAGCCTTGAATTCTTCATTGGAGCAACTGCTTATGACTTTTGTCAGATTTCTATGACGAACATTACGTAGAACTTCACATTCAACATCAAAGCTCCTGAAAGCATCTTCAAGCTGCAGTTTAAGCACCTTTACAGCGACGACATTCCCATCTCCAAGAATTCCTTTATAAACAGAACCAAAACTTCCCATGCCTATTAAATTGCTCTCATTGAACTGTTGAGTTGCTCGAGAGAGTTCAGCTACAACACTCAAAATTGCATCAGTTCCACTAGTTGCTTTAACTTTCATACGTATCTAAGGAATATAAATCCCAAACACATAATTGTAGTGAAACCACAACCCCGCAAGAATGAATAAACCAAATTCTAGTTTCCTCCTCTTTGATCTGTGTTTGTTGACAACATGACAAGCTGGGACATGGAACCTTGGAAGTCCACATAATGCTTCATTACCTTTAAACGACTCCATTGTGAAGTTCCTAAAAGGACCATCACTCGGAATTTCTCCACTTAGAGCATTATTTTTAAGTATGCATATAGTTTATTTCTTGACCATTTCTAGTTAACTAATTAACTAAAAATGCAGTAAAAGACGGCAAATTTTTATTTTTTTCTGCACAAAAATATTAAAGTTTGATGTTTTTGGACAAAATAACAATGAAAACAACGTAACTAGCTTTCTTATTCGCCACCACCGATAATTTGTGACTCTTTCCTTAATAAATGCAACTAAACATCTTTGAGACTAAAGGAATAATGATGCAACTTTATTTTTGAATATGTAATTATCTTATGAATTTGGCGGTATTGACATATTGATAGTTTGATCTGATTGGGAGGATAAGAGGTGCATTACATATTTTGAAGTAACCAGCATGTTAAATTTAAGTCGTGAATTATGATTTATAAACTTTGTAAAGTATCCTGCTTGTTTCTCATAAAATTGCTTCGGTTGAATCTGCATAAGGTATTCCCTGGACTTAGAACTTGTTCTTTTGGCCTTTTACTTGCTTAGGTTGGATCTAGGCGTACATTGTATTCCACAGACGGTATATCTACACGCAGAGGCTTAAAGGCGCAAGTGTACACGACAAGGTAAGTTTTACCTCTTTAGTAAAGATATTTTCGAGAATCTTATGATGGTCGATAAGTATTTGTCTTTCTAGTTTCCATTATGTCAATAGTGATTGATTTCTTGAATAAAACTTCATATCTTTGGATTTGGGGTGATAAGTTCACCAAGTTATGTGTTAGAATATAAAATTTAATTTTGGTTGGTAGAAGAGATGATAATGAAGTGAATTTGCTAAATTTATGTTTCTTTGGTACTATTAGGTTGTGAATTTTGATTGTTCAAGATGGACAAAGCATGGATGTCGATGAATAGATTATCACGTGAATACGAGCATGGGGTAGAATCTTTCTTACAATTTGCATTGCAAAATCGAGAGATTCTAACCAAATACCATGTCCTTGTGCAAAATGTGGTAATTTAAAAAGAAAATGTATCTGCAATAAGAGGCGCACTTGTGTTGTCATGGTATGGATCTAACATACGAGAATGGACATTCGTGGGAAAAATCGATGCACGCAAGCGTAGACAATGAAAAAGATAGAATATGGGAAGATGGTCAATATCGGAAGAATGAAGATCCTATTGATATGATACATGATGCGTATGAGACTTATCGAATAATCCGAATGAATTTAGGAAGTTACTTGAGGATGCCGAAAACCTTTGTATCCGGTCGTATAAAGTTCTCAAAGTTATCGACAATTGTGAAGTTGTACAATTTGAAGGCAAAGTATAGGTGGTGCGATACAGCTTCAATGAGCTATTAGATTTATTAAGGAAATGCTTCCAAATTGCAATGAGATGCCTTTATCTCTCTACAATGCAAAAAATCTTAAGTACCTTGGGCATGAGTTATGAGAAAATCCATGCTTGCCCAAATGATTGCATCTTATATAGAAAGATATATAAGAACTGTGATGAGTGTCCTACATGTGGATTGTCAAGATGGAAGAAGAGTGGGAAGACAACTAATTTACATATTGGCGTTCTCGAAAGCTATTGTGGTACTTTCCACCAATACCAAGATTTTTGAGAATGTTTGAAATAAGGAAACATCTAAAGACTTAACTTGGCATGCTAATGAAAGATGTTGAGACGGTATCTCGACATCCTGGCGATGCACCACCGAGATTAGTGGATGAAAATGGCTTAATTTGCTTGAGAGAATCGGAATCTTAGGTTAGCTCTATCTGCGGATGGTGTCGATCCACACGACTAATGAATTCTACGTATAGTTGTTGGCGGTGTTACTTGTCACGCACAATCTACCTCCTTGGTTATGCATGAGAGAAAATTCATGATCTTGGCGTTATTAATATCGGTCCAAAACAACCGGGGAGCGACATTGATGTGTATTTGTCACCTTTAATTGATGACTTAAAGGAGTTATGGGATGTGGGTATCAAAGCATATGATGCATACCAGAAGAAAGTTTCTTGCTCAAAGGCGTTACATTGTGGACAATCAATGATTTTCACGCCTATGGAAACCTATCGAGGTGCTCTGTAAAGGATATCAAGCATGTCGGTATGTGGAGAAGAAACATATGCGAAGATGTTGAAACATTCTAGAAAAATATCATATACGGGCATAGAAGATTCCTACACCGCACATCATCCTTATCGACGACAAAAGAAGGCTTTTGATGGTCAACAAGAGTTTGACTTTGCCCTAATCCGTTGGTGGCCACGAGATAATTGAAAGAGTTAAGAACATCACTTGTTCTTGGGAAAAAGGATGTAAATAAGTCAATTATGATGATGGCGGTCAGCGAGAAAAGAAAGGCAAAAAGAAAACCAAAGACACAAGAACCACCACAAATGGATAAAGGCAAAACATGTTGGAAAAAAGTCGATATTCTTTGATCTTGCGATTGGGAACATCTACATGTGCGACATGTTCTTGATGTGATGCATATTGAGAAAAATGTGTGTGAAAGTTTGATTGGCACATTACTAAACATTCCGGAAAGGCGAAGGATGGAATTGCAGTGAGACAAGATTTGATGGAGTTGGGTGTCCGACTTGAGTTAGCACCAAGTGATTGGATCTAGAACATTTTACCTCTGCTGTCATACATTAAGTAAAGAAGAAAAGAAAATTATGCGATTCTTTGCATGGAATGAAGGTGCTATGGGCTATTAAATCTAATGTTTCGACTTGGTGTCCATGAAGGATTTGAAACTAGTTGGACTCAAGTCCCATGATTGCCATACTTTAATGCAACAATTGCTTCCGGTTGCCATCCGTGGTGTTTTACCAAAACATGTGGTATACCATCACTAGGTTGTGTTTCTTCTTCAATGTGTTGTGTGAGAGAGTTATTGATGTGTCAAAGTTAGAGCAAATTCAAAGAGATATTGTGACGACTTTGTGCTTGCTTGAAAAGGAATTTCTCCGTCATTCTTTGATATAATGATTCATTTAGTGGTCCATCTTGTGCGAGAGGTGGAATTATGTGGGCGATTTGGTATAGATGGATGTATCCGTTTGAAAGATTTATGAAAATCCTTAAAGGATATGTGCGCAATCGTAATCGGCACGAAGGTTGTATTCTTGAATGCTATATTCTTTGAAGAGGCGGTGGAATTTTCTTGATTACTTATCCAATGTCCACACGATGGAATCCCGTCTGTTACTCTACGCAAGCCATCCGAACAAGGCCTTTAACAAGTGCTCAACACCACACAATCGGTGTTGAGGGTGGAAGCGAACATCGATATGTATTGAACAATGATATTGAGGTCGACCCATATATTGAGTATGTCCTCAACATATGCCCGACTTAATGATAGCCTTCATTTTAAATAATTATGCACTAATTTTATGGATGTATCTTTTGGGAGAGAACATCGGAACTTGTGAAGAAAACATATCCTACCAAAACTTTAACTTGGCAACAAGTGAACATAACAAAACTTTCATCGATTGGTTTCGTGAAAGTGTAAGTGTTATAGTTTAAAAATATTAAACAATTACAACAACAAATCCTTTTGTATTAATTTTAGTTTCTTACGAAGGTTGGAGTGACATCAGACATTCATCAAATCAAGCACATTCATTAGAATCAAGCACATTCATTAGTCAATCTCAACAAAGTGAAGTGGATGGCGCGTGGACTAGCAAAAGTGTTCTAAAATATCAAAGCTATTTGATTAATGGTGTTACTTACAATACAAAGAGCGTGATAATCTACGAGTTGTTCAAAATGCAGAGTCGACTTAGTTGCAAAGACAATGCGGGTTTCAAGTGCAAGGATAAAAACTCAATTATCACGGATATGACGTTCTATGGGGTAATTCAGAAATTTGGGAGCTTGATTATCAAGCATTTCGGATGGTAGTGTTTAAGTGTGATTGGGTTGAGAATAATGGTGGCGTGAGTAGATGATCTTCGTTTTACCTTAGTGAACTTGAAAAGAATTGGGTTCAAATTGGATTCGTTTATATTAGGATGTCAAGCTAAACAAGTGTTCTACGTTGAAGACCCTCAAGATCTATATGGTCTATGGTACTCATGTCCCGATAAAGAGTACCGTGAAATGATTAGTGGTGCGAGTTGGAAGATATTGCTCTTAGTTACCAAACTTTCAATAATGAGCTTCCACAAATGAATTTGAATGATGACCGTGATGAAAATGAACCATCATGTGTTCGTCAAGATTGTGATGGAATTTGGGTTAACAATCTGAACTCTTAAACTGGTACAATCCCATGTTTGTGTGTTTTTGCATTGTACATTGCTTATTTTATTTATGGTAAGCTAATTATTTGTATTGATATTTTTTTCAATAGGTCTTGTGGTTACCATGGTTCTGGTGATCTTGATAATGATGGATTGGACTCAAAGAAACACAATCAACAAGAGGAAATGTGTGTTTGGTGAGCTTGCAAAGCGGAAGCGAAAGGATAAAAGAAGTTGTTGAATTTAATGTGCGAGGACAACCAATTGGTCGAGTTGCGGCGGAAATGCAAAGCTATATTGGTCTTCTTGCTCGACAAGAGGTGAAGATAAGTTATAAGACTTGGAAAATGGTGCCAAAAGAAGTGAAAGACATTATTTGGGAGCATGTGAATGTAAGTATGCTTGTTTAAATTATTCTTGCGATCATATATAAATTCAAATAATTGTAGCCTTAATATTTATGCATATTTATTTAATATTGCACGATTTTATGGAATAACTTGAGCAAATTCTCTTTTGGTTTATTAGGTAGCATATGTAGTTCAAAAGACTTGGAGGCGGGATGTGAAGAATCTGCGAGCACAAAGTGGCGATAAAGTGGAAGTCTAAATTATATAAAAATACATTCTTCCCAACATAGACAATCCTCGAAAACTGAATGATCCACCCCATGCGGTGGTATTATACGTGAAGATTGGGTGAATTTGTGCTATCTAGAGTAATGAAGGTTTTAAGGTAAGCAAATGACTTATGTGATAGTTTCATACTGCGTCGCAATTCGGATTGCCATTTTTAAACTATATTTCTCCTACTTCGGATTACCAACAAGTTAGTGTTCCACATTATCTTTGGAGTCGATGATTCTTTCGAGTAAATTTTGTTGAATTTGCCATTTATGCCGTTTTACATTAGTGTTATCTTATTCGGTTGCTGCCTTTTACTATTTCTTCATGTTTTATGATAACTCGACAAGAGTATTTATGTTCATGCACTCAAAGAGCAAGAAATAGTTTTATTATTGATTAGTTTTGGTTGATGTTCTTTGTTCCAAAAATGCAAGAGAAGTGTAGTCGGTTATTTCAGCATTTGAGTTTTCTCGTGATCGATAGTAATAATGTTAATTGTCTACTGAAATGCTAAAATTTCTTGATGTTTTGAAATGAGAGAAAATGCCAAAAACACTGTTTATTTTTTCTTGGTATATTGCTTATCAGTGATTGGCAATGATTGTGAGATTATCATATGTTTAAACTGGTTGGTTCTTCTGTATTCTATTTATATTCATTGTGATCTTTCTCAAGTTTCCTTTTCTCTCATTGATGTACAACATGTTGTCTTTATATTGTCTATATTTGCCCATGATTGAGGCTGGTGTTGCACTTGATCCTTAGTTTTCTAATTCTGGGGTTTAGGAAAGTTATTTTTGGCTGCAATGTGTATGTGTGCACTTGCACTCTAATGCTTAATCTGTCTCCTTCGATGTCAGGTGTTGACCAATTTTCTGCATTTTTTGCTTCTTGGTTCCCAATTTTAAAGAATGAGTGGGGAATATTAGAGTCACTTGGCGTAGAACGTGCCTTCTGCAGCATTGTAGTATTAGGATTACAGTTTCATGCTAATGCACTGCCTAGCTTGGCAGTGTAGCTTGTTTATTTCAGTCGGCAAGCATGGCTTCAAGTTGTAGTTTATTTCAAGTTGCTCTTCACTCTTGTACGAATAAAGCTCCAAGTAGAAATGCAGCTGGACTATCCTGTTCTTTAATCTTGATTCTTGAAGCAAGTGGGATGGAGTCATTGTTATTTTACTTAACTATTACAGTACCTTATGGCACCAACGAAGCGCCTTTATGTAGAAAGTATCTTCTAGTACAGTATTTTAATGATGAATTCACTTCATATTGTAGAAATGGAGTGAAGAGCAAACAGAAAGGGTAAAGAAGAACATTTACCCACATAGACTTTCACGAAGAGGCTATGCGGGGTCAATGAAACAATGGTAGTTTTTCCTTACTGTTCATTTCTTATTTATTTTCTTCGAACACCAGTTGATACATTCTCCTTTATGCTTCATATCCTATGTACATACTTTTTTTATTATTGTAGAAGGACGAATTATGTGGAGAGGATGATGTAGATAGGGCTGTCATGTGGAAGAAAGCCCGAATTCCAAAGAAAGGCGATATAGAAGACGATAAATTAAAGCAAACTGTGCAAAGGATTGTAAGATGTTCCATGCTTTTTTGTATGATACATGCATTATAAAATTTTCTTGCTATTATTATAACATAATTTTTTTTATAATACATGCATATACTAACTGCCTTGAACTTAACTGTTCTGAATCTTCATTTGTATACTAAAGGATGATTGCATACGCCTAAAGGAAGAAGGTGAATTGAAGACTAATACTTTGGGAGAAGATTTGCTTACGTGTGCATTACAAAAGCGCGAGCATACAGGCATGTCTTGGGAGTAGGTAGTTATGTTACTCCTACTACTTTCTTGAAAAATCCGAGGAGCATAGACAAGGTAAGTTGAAGGGGAGATAAGAAAATCGGAGAACAACAAGAAATGATGATATGTCACCTACGATAGAGTGAAAAAACTTGAAGCAGAATTACAAAATTTGAAAGACCAAAATTCGATCAAACAAGTGAATTTTGAGGTGGATGAAGACCTCGAGGACAAAGTGAAGGAGAATGAGAAGGAAGATGATTGCCAAGTGATCTTGATTGAGAAAGTTGATACGTTATGTGTATTATTTTTAGTTTAACATGATTATTTGTTATTATTATTATTACTTCATAAACTTATGCTTCTTTGTTATTATTATTTGGTGTTCATTGTCTTCATAAAAGTTTTGCAAGAACAATGTCTATGCATTAATACACTGCTAGAATTGTCTAAGTTAGCACTCACATTTTCCTTTTGGACCCAACAAGACTAGGGTCGAATAATTGCTCATAGGATCATGTCCCGTCCACGTATTCCTACCGGAAAATGGCCTTCCTTTGCATCTGGACCGAGCTCTCGTAAGATTTGTAAGAGAAGCCAGTATATGTCGATAAAGGAGATGGTACATAACTAAGATCTAATACTGACCATCCCTAAGCATGGGCGACTACAAGTAAGATTAAGAACTGAATTATCATTACATCAACAGGTCAAAGATAATTCACTTTCCCGATGAGGTAAACATATAAAATAGGAAGTACTTTTCTGGGCAATATGAAGACTTCATAGACAATCACAGGACAACTCGTGGCAAAATTAACTTGTATATGAGCACCACCAATCCGTTTCCCATTCATTGTTTTCAGTGCCTGAGTAGCATCTTCCAGTGCAACATAATCAACATAAGCAGTAGCATCTTCCACGACTACAGGCTGTTTTAGAAAGTTCTTACACAATAACTTCATAAAGAGGATATTCACCTAGACATTGTTCTTGCAACATTTACAGAATCAATAACTTACATTTTTTGCATTTTACACAATACAGGTTACTGAGCAACACCATTTCACATTTCATAATTAGGCCATACAAAACACACCTTACGCAGTTAAAACTTGCAAGTTTACTGAATATATCATGAGACAATTAGATGTAAACTAGCAGCAACATTTCTTTCTTCCATTTCCAACCTTAGTTTGATATATGTAGATGTTTGTGATCCGTGGACAGGACATTGATTAACAAACTAGAATTATGAACCTGTTAGTCATAGTGATTTATTTGTTCTAGTCAGATATATTTAGCTGACTTAGAACCGTGTGTGAACGTATTGATTCACAATGATGATTATTTGTTATTATTATTATTATTTACATTTATGCTTATGCAAATTAGGGTGTCTTTTATGCGAAGAAAACAAAAGTACGGCAAAGAGTTGTTAAGGAGAGAAATGTGAAGTGTTTTGACACTTTGCATTCGTCCATGAAAGTCTTTGATTTACATGTTGAAAAACTTTGTGGATGGGAAGGGATATTAATTCCATTTGAAGATGAAATCTTTGGTAAGTTCTTTGAGATTTTCGTACATCTTGAAGACATCATCCAGTTTTGTGAATTAGAGCCAATTCCAGGAAATTGCGTTGTGGTTTATATGTGGTAAGAATTTACTCTTTCAAAATTTATTTTGCAATGTTAAGTATATGTTTATTTAATACATTTTATTTATTTGTTAGTCACTTATTCCAAGAGTTCGAGGAGAGTACAACTACACTTGGTCGATTGCGGTTTGTGAATCCATTTGAGATATCATATGTTCCCAAGGCGATCAAGATGCACGAACACGTGCTTTGGCCGATAGGTTTGAGGTGTATCTCAAAATCAATTAGTGATAGTACCGTGCAATGTAGGGTAAGTCTTAAATCTTAGTTCATCACCATTATCTTCTTTTTTCTCAACATGTCTAATATTATATGTTTTCTATTGATTAGGAACATTGGATTCTTCGATGAGTTGATCCTCGTGGAGAAGCGATTTATCTTCTTGACCTCTTAGTCATCGCATTCGTGATGATAGCGGAAATATATTGTCAACACGTAAGATTGACTCCTTTAATTCCTTCTTTTCTTTTCGTGAATTGGAAATTATTTGTTGGGTTTTGGATGACTATTTGCTAGATTAGGGCTCCCAAATCGAAAACCTATTATCTGGATATTTTATAGACTTTGATTGTCTCTTCACTTTGAAGCATCAATATGATATTATCGCCTCATATGCGTACTCCTTAGATTTTAAACTTGAATTGCGGGATCAAGTTTGGTTGGTCCTTGGAATGGTACAACCGAGATTGGCTTGTTGATGATAGATAGAGCTTAGTTATTTTATTAATTTTTGTGATTAAAGTGAGATTAGTGAATAAGCAGTTGTTATTATTGTAGCACGTAGCATTGTTTTGTCATTATTGGATGTTCTTTGGTTAGTGGTTGAGGGTGATGATGTTGGGAAACAACAAATGCGAAGGAGATTCACATATATAGCATGGCATTAGTTAATTTATCTGCAAATCATAGCGAGAAAATAGAATGTGCGGGAAGAAAATCCTTGTTTTTATGACCATTATATTTTAATTTGATAGAAATGTAGGAGTATGTCTAATTTCGGAAAAGATATATTAAAAGCGGTGGGGTTACTTTTCCTCTTAAAGTGAATGCTGGTGAGTCATGTAGGTGGACCTTTTGGGCATAATATTATCGATGAAATATGAGATGTATTTGTGGAGAAGTAGTCCCACAAAACAACAACTTTCTTTGTGTCGATGGGTATCGGTGGCGATTCACTTTTACATTATGGAAACAAGTGTTCATTAGTTTCCCGTCTAGACATCTCATTGGATGGATGGACCTAACGATTATGCTTGAAATAGTTATAAACTATAGCAACAACACTTTAATGGATGGACTAACGATTCGATGCTTCGTTGGATAAGATAAAAGATAATGTAGTGATTAGTGATTCTTTACGGTAGAACTTGCAAGAAACGCACTTGTTGGGTTCTCTCGCTTTGTTCCTTCATCGGATCACCAGACAAGTCGCGGTGAGCCTTAAATCCTTTGGGGATTTCTGGCCCGCCTCTCTTCTATCCTCTCTTAATTTCGTGAAGAAGTCCTTCTATCTTACGCATGTTTTGTCGACTATATCTATCGTACTTTTTCGCTCTTGTGTTTTTACCTAATCGCACATTTTGAGTGTTACAATCTCAATCGTGTTGAAATCCGATGCTACATTCGAGGATATTATTCCGAAACATAGCTCACGATTAATGTTTCATCATCATTCTCCTCTTTGTATCGGACATTTCAAATTGATTCTCGAAGTCTTTGGTTAAAATTTTGAACTTCATTGAATTTTGGCCTAACTAGTACGTATCCCGTCTCGGAAAATCATGTATATTGGCAGATGCTTTGACGCGTATCGTTGATGCAAGACTCTGCTAGTTTTCTTTCCGGTTCTTCTAAACTAACTGAGCATCACGACAAAGAATAATTACTCGTGAAAGTAATTTTGGTTCAGGTTCTGCTTGCGTTCCATATCGTTAGGTTCTAGGCTTGATCATTGTAGGTTCTGGGAGTTGGTTGCTTCCTGTTCTGTTCAGTCTAGTCCACATGCGAGAGACAAAGCTGTTAAATCATTAGAGATTTGGGGGCTAAGCGGAGGAGCCATAAGCTCTTCCTATGCTTTAGTATTTTCATCCAAACCTTTCCCACCTCTGCAATATGCAGCTTTTATTCTTCTATCAAGCGAGCACGAGTTGCGATAAAAAGCGGACTATTTTCACAAAATCTACGTATGGTTTGAACTTACTCTCGGTCTACTCTTCGAGTTGTTCTCCAACTAGTGTTGTAGTGATTGTTCGATAAAGCTTATCATCCGCTTATTTACGATCATGTGTATTGTACTTTGAAATGTGTGTATTTGTGGTAGTATCTAATTACTATTAATTGCTTGAAGGCAATTTTATGTTTAATGCAAAATTGGAGAAAAGAGGAAGAAGAACCAAGTTGGGAAATTGTAAAGGTATTTTCATTTATCAAATCACATTTGTTTTATGTTGGATTTCATATACATCTACATGTTGCTAATAATTGATATTTTAAAAGTGTCGAAACAACCCGATTCAAGCAATGCGGGTTCTTTGTACTACGCTTCATGAAAGATATAATTGAAGAAGTTATGAAGGTGGTTCCGTTTCTTTACGTTCACATGTAAGATAATTCCATTTCAATTCTTTAATATAATCATTTTTTCATACAAGAGTGCTAATATTCTATTTTTGAATTTTTAATAGTTTCAAAATCGGTCTTACTCTCGAGAGGACATTGATGAAGTTCGTGTTGAATGGGCAAATTTCATGCTTCTTCACATATAGTCTTGTGATGTTTTAGTTGTAAGTTATTGATATTTTGAATTATTTTGTACTGTGATATGTGGGATACGGTCTTATTGTTTTGTTATGTGATGTGCATAGTATTTTGTATAGTGATTTTGTAGTCAGTAATGAAAGCAGTTGTATATTTTGTATAGTGATTTTGTAGTCAGACAAAGGCACATTGTATATTTTGAATAGTGATTTTGAGCGTAGTCATGAGTATATTTTAATCTCGTTTGCTTGTGCTTTATTAATTGTATGGTTTAAATAAAGAAATTAACTACGGTTGAAATTGAAAACCGTAGTTGTTATTAAATTGACTACGGGTTGTAATAGAAAAAGCGTAGTAAATTTGGCATTAAAACCGTAGTAAATAAACTCAAAACCGTAGTTAATACATATAGACTACGCGTAAAAGCGTAGTGTATGTGCAAAATTTTTTGTGTGCAGTGGGTATAGACTACGCTTAAAAAGCGTAGTCATGTGCAAAAGCGTGGTCTATGGTGGGTATAGACTACGACAAAAAGCGTAGTGTATGGGCGAACTATTGTGTAGTGCAGTGTGTATAGACTACGGCGTAAAAGCGTAGTCTATGTGCGGCGTGAGTCATGGTGGGTATAGACTACGCGTAAAAGCGTAGTATATGAGGCGAACTAATGTGTAGTCGTGTGTATAGACTACGGCGTGGCGTAGTCTATGTGGCGTGGTCTATGGTGGGTATAGACTACGCGTAAAAACGAGTGTATGCGCGTCTTTTTCAGTGAGTGCGGGGTATAGACTACACGTAAAAGCGTAGTCTATGTGCTTAAAAAGCGTGAGTCTATGGTGGGTATAGATTACGCATAAAAACGTAGTATATGCGGCGTCTTTTACGTAGTGCGGGGTATAGACTACGGCGTAAAAGCGTAGTCTATGTCGAAAAGCGTAGTCTATGGTGGGTATAGACTACGCTAAAAGCGTAGTGTATGCGCGCATTTTTACGTAGTGCGTGGGTATAGACTACGGCGTAAAAGCGTAGTCTATGTCGGAAAAGCGTAGTCTATGGTGGGTATAGACTCACGCTTAAAAAGCGTGAGTGTATGTGCCGCCTGGCCTTTCTCTACACCACTTTTCTCTACACTACACGATGCACATAGACTACACATAAAGCGTGTAGTCTATATTGTTTTTGTAGTAGTGATGCTACAGTTACTTGTAAAGTCTGGTACAGAGAGGGAGACCAAATGAAATGCAATCATCAAACTATTGATGCAAGCGATGACGAAGCTCACACAACCCTCAGTTTAGAAAAGTCTTGCGGAAAAAACAAAAACAGAAATTGCCTACAAATATCAGCATGGAAAAATGGGAGAAGAATTGAAGGTGTTGAGAACATGGTGGAATCCATACGCTTTGAGGGCAGTCAAGATCAAAGGCGTTGAGTTTGAAAAACAAGAAGGTATATCTCCTCAGCGGCGTGTGTTGGTAAAGTGATTAATGCATCAGGTCAAAAGTCTTGGATTCGAATCTAGCGGACTTTAAATTTTTTATATTTAATTGAAAAAAAAGTACCTCTCCTGCTGCACAATGGCCAACCCATCTGCGAGTACATGGATGAGGTCTGGGACTGGAAGCAGTCTCCTTCCTCCATAAGTAATTGACCTATAAATTTACACATCTTTCACATCCTCATAAATGTATACACATTTCATCGTCACTAGAGCTCAACATTAATTAATGGCAAACTTGTTTATCTGCAGTTTAAGCATTAATTTCACCATCTTCAAGTATAGAAAAGCCAAACAAATCCATAAATAAGAGTCAAACTTAATTATATAGCTGTTTCAGCATTTCCGTGTTTGAATTTTTTTTGGCCCAATTAATTATAATTTTAAAAGTACTATAATGAGTTTATTATAATCCTTTTAGAAAAGCCATGAATAAGAGAAATGCCTAATCGTCTGCTACTTAAAGACCACACCCATAATGTTATAAACTCACACATTATACACTTTTCGCGCTTGTACAATTTGATTAATGATGTCAACTATATGCTTCCATATTTTGATATTTTCTTGTTTGTTCCTTTATATATATATATATATACGTTTTATTTGGATAAAGCAAAGTCCACACTGTTCTTTTATCATCTACGTACCCCATACATTGTACATATTTAATATAGTCCAATTTTAGATGAAACAAATTCCCATGATAAACGAATGTACGAGGAACAGAAACAACTCAAATTTTATTGATTACAATTGAAGTTTCAGTTCACAAATGATTTGAACCGGCCATGTTTCTCCGGTCACATACTTATGTACAAAAAATAAAAACTGTACTAATATAGACCGCGCGACTATACATCTTGATCATCAATAGGCATGGATTTTTTTGACGTGAAAACACTGTGGCAAAAGTGAGAGCAACGTTGATGATAAATGGTGGTGGCGGTCGCCCATCTTCAGAAAAGGGTGATCAAGTAGACTCACCGCTTTCCACCTTGCCGCCGGATCCTTAACAAAGCACTTCCTCATAAAGTCCTTCGCCTCTTCCGAGACCTTCTTGCCGCTCGGGATCGCTGGAATCTCATTGCTGCAACCGATCCTCATCAACACATCTTTCGCCGCAACCTCTTTGCCGAATTTCCAAGGCGCTCTTCCAGTCAACATGTGCAGCACGGTGCACCCCAAAGCCCAAACATCCGACGCCGGCGAGTATTCCTCCCGGGCTATTGCTTCAGGCGCCGCGTAGAGAACTGTCCCCCTAAACCCTTGCTGCTCATCATCTTCTTCTTCTTCAATCGAACCAATTTTTTTGCAACTTCCGAAATCGGCGAGCTTGGAATCTTCGCCAACAAGCAACACGTTTTGCGGTTTGATATCGCAGTGCACGTAACCGAGTTTGTGAATGTGAATTAGGGCGGTGACGAGGGATTTCGTGTAGTGGCTCACGACATGCTCCGGCAGGCCTTTGACGCCGGCGTTGAGGATGTGGTCGGCGAGGCACCCGCCGGGAGCGTACTCGAGAATGATGTTGTATAGGTTTTGGCCGTCCTCGGTGGTGAGTTGGTCGCCGAAGCAGCGGAGGATGCAGGGGCATGCCTCGAACTTATTCAGCAACTCCTTCTCCTTCGACAGAGACTTCGAATGCGAAACTTTGGCCGATTTGACGGCCACCACCGCCGGAATATTGAGATCGCCGCCGCCGCTTTCTTGGTGAGTTTTGGCGATGGACACAAAGCCAAAACCACCGGCTCCTAGGGTTGCGCCTCTAGTCCAATGCATCTTAATCGATTGATCGATCTCCTCCCAATCTCTCTCTCTATTCTTGGATGTTTGTGGTGTGGAAATCTAAGAAGCTAAATAGAGGATTCGAAATATTCTAGAACCCTACTTATGTTAGGATAAAGAATACCCGCTGTAATTTTGAAGCTTTATGACTCATGAGATCTACTAGGATCGGATTCAACTTCGTCTTCGAATGATCCGTTATATAGTAACTTAAACCGAACCTTTGATATTCCATATCTATCCTATCCTTTTGTTTTTGGAAGTAATATCTAAATCTATGCATGCACATTAAAGGACAACTATTAAACTATGGACTCGTTTATTTTATAGGAAAGCAAAGTTCATTAGAATATAATTCATAAGAAAATGATTCCAAAAAAATTGAATCACAATAGATTTCTTATCCTCTATTTGGAAAATACCAAGAATTCTATTTCATTACTTTCCTCGGATTTTTTTTTACTTTCTTTATCTTGTAAAAATACAACCAAACACAAGAATTTTAAATTTTAGAATTAGTTTATTTTCTCATGATAAAATCCTTGTCAAACAAACGGACCCTATATGAAAAGTTTCATATCGATATGGTTCACTTTGGGAGTTAAGTTTTATTATAATCAAATAATTTACTTTAATTATTTGGGCATTTACTATCAACTATCGAGCTAACATACTCAGTTTTGAGCAACTCTAATAGGGCTCGGATAATTTTGCATTCGATCTAATAGGGTCAACTTTTTTTCGATTTCAAAATTTTCAACCCTAATCCTAAACCTTTGATTTTCGGGTAAGCATACTGGGCCATTATAGTTACGATTTTTTTGTAACATCTATGAAAATACTTGATAGCTACATTCTTTCGACAAAAAATAAGTCAAGACACTTGAGCTCTTATTAGATGCAAAAATGAGTATCATATCAACCTCCACTTGCAATGATTTGACAAGCATCTAAAACAACACCTTATTATAAAATTTGGAAGTAAAGCAATGAAATTTGACGAAGAAAAATTATTATAAAATTTGGAAGTAAAGCAATGAAATTTGAGGAAGAAAAATTTCGGTTAATCAGACTAACCCACTCAGTTCGAGCTATGGCTATTTTCGGTTAAGACCAATAAGCCTAAAAAAGATTTCGGGCAAAAAAACTTTTGACCTTAAACATCTATTTTTCCAATCAATTCCGTCCAATTTGTTGGTTTTCCAAGCATAGAATATAATAATCCCGCGCATTAATATTACTTGCAGCTCAGCCTCCACACGAGAAATTCCTTCATATTGCTAAAAAATCAATAGTTTTTATTTTATTTTTAGGCTAAAAAATCAATAGTTTTGAAAACCTTAGATAGAACTGTTCTTTTTATTTTCTTACAACCCAGCTCTTAGACATGAATAATGTCATCTAACACGAGGACTCTATTTGAACAAAGTAAAGTCTTACTCAAAAAAGAGAGTAAAGTCTCAGAACCCACATAAAAATTTAAAAGTAGAGAAATTTAACTATTATAAATTGAAATTTACAGGCCTAATGGAAAAACATATCTGCCTTGTCAGACCGACATGCTAGACTAATATTAGTGTCTACTACTTTCATAAATTACGTAGCATTATAGCCGAAAAAACAGAAGAGTCGAAACAGTAAAAACTGAGTCCATTTCATTTTACCATTGACCTAAAAAGAATGAGGTACATAAACTTAATCATATTTTTATTTTTATGCACCATTAATCAAATTTCAAGAACCACTTAAAACTTATATCCAACACTGCCAAAAGGACTACTGAAAGAAATCGTCAGAGACGTGACCCAAATTAATAGTTCCTTGTTGAGAAAGATCAATAGATATTGTCAATGTTTTCATGATGAACAGTACCCACACTCTTTCTCAAGATATCACCATCGCACGGTTGTAAAGATATACTATATTTGACGAAATATACCAAATCATATGTATTGTACGGTGGTCTGTTGTTCTAACTATACACAAATACGAAGATATCTATATAGAGGGAGTCTTGTGTGAGATCGTCTCATGATGTAATGGTTTTACACACGTTTTTGTCATGCGTTATCAATCAATGCAATGTGATTTGCATGCATAAATCTAACTTAAGCCTCTACAAAATTCTTAATGACGTTGACAGAGAACCGAAGCATGTAGCAGTCAAACTCGGGAGCCTTTTTGTTAACCTATGTAATGATTGAAATTTGAAAGTGATCGATATAGGTTACCGAAATTTAGCACTAGTACATGAATACTTGCTAAAGTATAGAGAAATTACTGAAACCCTTAATTTTTGGCATGTTATAAGCAAATTGAAAATCGAAGAGAAATTATAAACGGAATATAAAGAAACCCCATACTGACGTCTGACATAGACAACACGGCCAATCTCAAACCTTAATTTCCTTGCTCATCAATTAACATAGGCAAAAGCTCTTGTGCGTTATAATTACTTTGTTATTTAATTATTAATTAAGATTTATATATCATAATTATAGTTTATTAATTTATAATTAGAAATTATTAGTCATAATTAAATTTAATTAGAACGGATGCACCATAACATACCTCATTAACATCCCTTATTTAGGAAGCATGATGAGTATGAATAACAAAACCTAGAGTCAAGTTTTAAAATGTTTCAATAATATTATAACCTTTCGATTTGCTGTAAATTTGTGTCTCTCTTTTTGTACGAAATTGAAATTTAGACATTCATTTAACGTTGAAATTTAAAATTGATTGAAGGTTTTTGATGCTTATTGTCTTTTATCGTCAATTTCATGCCTATCTATAAATTCCAATTAATACATAAGCTTTTATTTGGCTTAACTTTCAAATTGTCAAATTTATGATGTTGTGAACTCGAACAAATTGAAAAGGAAAAAAATTTATAAAAAATCTAGGTACAATCAAAATTAAGAATATAAAGTAAATCGCTAAATTACTGAGTGAATGATAGCAATTACCCCTTTATTTCAAGCCAAAACCAAACCTTGCAGTCTTTTGTCAAATCTGTTGGAATTAGTTTAACTCTGAACGGGCCTCCTTATATTATGGAGTTAGTTATTTTAGGGTTTTATATTTTCTTCATTTTGGTGTGTATAGGATACGGATATCAAGCTGGATACTGATGCAACACACCGAGAAACATGGGAATCGAGTCATAGAGATAAGGATGAAGAGTCACCGGACTGTTCCTACATTTTGCATCGATTGAAGTCATTAGCGCAACGACCAACTCAATCTTTATATGTCTAGATGTGATCCAAGACGTGCAGTTGGAGGCCTCTCATATACTATATAAGTGAGAGACGCATTCTTGAAGAAAACACTGAAGATTTGTTCTAATCTCTGAGTCTGTTTTAGTAACATTTCCGATAACATTAGTGTTTTCACTTCTAATTATTTTAGAAGTGTGTCAGTTCTATACACAAGTGTTGTGAGGAAATCTTTTATGTTTTTATAGATAGTTTTCGACTCAGAGTGTTTGACTTTATCTTTGATAAAGTATTGAATTTTTATAACATTCACTGTACATTTATAGTGGATAATTTCGTCATAGATTGGCAACTACAGATTATAATTTTAATATGTAGAAAATTATCTTTTCGGTGCTTTAAGTTTTATTCCGCTGTTTTACTCTGTGTGTGGATAACAATCTGCACAATAGTTACTTGAGTATGTGAAGCAACGCTTTCAATTGGTATCGGAGCTTACACTTGATATACTAAGTAAGATCATGTCACGTATCTTCATTGTTGTCTCGCCATGGATCCGAACAATGTTGGTTACCTATCGACCACCAATCATGATGGATCGAATTATTCTTATTGGAAAACCAGAATTCGCTCTTACATTAAGTCCATTGATGTGAAAGCGTGACAGTCTGTAAAGAATGAATGGTCAGTTCCAAAGACTATTGATGCTCATGTCGATGTTACTCCAACACCATCGCGCAATGGACAAGAGATCAAGTTGGCGATGCAAACTTCAACGAGAAGGCCATCAATGGCATTTACGCATCTGTGGATATGACTATATTCAAATTGATCAAGCATAGTGCGTCTATAAATGATGCACATGACATGCTTCAATGGTATTGTGAGGGTGACACGAGTATAAAGAAGTCTTGACTTTGTATTCTCACCTCCAAGTTCGAGAATATGAAGATGAGAGAAGACGAGAACATCAACGACTACACCAAGAGAATGTTAGATATTGCAAATAAATGTCAAGATCTTAGTGATCCAACCAGCAACAAGTTGTTGGTTTCCAAGGCTCTTCAAACCCTGCCTGTGAGATTTGAGATGAAGGTCACTGCCATTGAGACCTCTCAAACTGTTGCAACATTTG
Organism: Salvia rosmarinus; assembly: GCA_036937905.1. NCBI lineage: Eukaryota > Viridiplantae > Streptophyta > Magnoliopsida > Lamiales > Lamiaceae > Salvia > Salvia rosmarinus. Next base: position 16,571,681 of record CM072813.1, on the reverse strand, counting down.
AGTTCGTGGACCTCATGAATTCACTCAAAACATACAAGATAAATATGGAGGAAAATACGCAATCAATGAAAAGCCAACTGTGACGTTCACTGTTGGTGCAACATCCAGTAGCACAATTCAAGAGATCAATGAATTGGTCGATGAAGATGAGCTATAGGAGATCAATGCTGGAGATGATGTTGCTCTAATGACCAGAAAATTCAACAATATGGTGAGAAAGATGAACAAAGATAAAGTACAAGCAAGGTCTACTGATCAAGACCATCGAATGGTAGAATACCCACCTCCGAAGCAACAGAACTTCACTTAACAAGACCAGTAAGGAAGACATTTTCCTTATATATGTTCAGGTAAGATTCTTTCAATATTGGTGGTGTACAAAAGGCTATGGATGCTATGCAAATCAGTGTGCAAATACTACGAAAGAGAGGAAAATCGTATTGGACATCCTGGAGTGATGATGAGGCTGAATTTTTCGAAGAGATAAATAAAGACAGCGACACTACGACAACAATCCATGTCTCGATCGTAAAAACACTATCTGACGATAAAGAAGATGTTGAAAGTTTTGATCCAGTATCAAACATGTAATGTCTCGACTACTATTGTAATTTATTTTGCTTAAATGCTTTTATGGATGACACAGGTTGTGAGGACGACTAAGATGACGACACTATTGCTATGGTATAAGAGTTAAAGAAGTTATACGATTATCTGATCGAGAAATGGAAAAGACAAAGTCGAGATCTTGAACTCACGTCGAGGGAGAATATAAGGTTGAAAGCATCGCTTGCAAAGCTTGAAGTCTTGGTGACTCAAAGGGAAATCGAACTTAACATGGTGACAAGTCAACCTGAAGTGGCACAAAGTACATTAAAAAAATGGAACACATTTACATCTAAACTAGATGACGCTTTGATAATGAGAAAAATCGATACCATTGGTTTGGGGTTTACATATGTTTCTGATACTGTTTCTTGAACAATTATCGCCACAAATGAGAAACCATTCGTCAGAGAATGTGAACCAGTGAAAAAGGTAAAAATGACGAAACAAAAATATAGAAAAAATGTATGTCATTATTGCTTTATACCTGATAGGGGTTAGCAAAATCAAACCAAATCCGAAAAATCGAACTGAAACAAACCCAAATTAGCGGTTTGGTTCGGTTTGTACAGTAAAACGGTTCGGTTTTATTTTAAATTTTGAAACCGAAATTTATTCGGTTTGGTTTCGGGTTGGGGAAAAAATCGATTTTCAAATCAAAGCGCCCTAAATTATTTTTATATATTTTATATATATTATTAAATATATATTATTTTTATTATTAATATTTAAATTGGTTAATATTATATATACATATATATAATTATATATATATATATATATATATATTATATTTATAATATTTATATTAATTATATTTTAAATCGGTTATATCCAAACCAAAATGAATCGAATATTTCGGTTCGATTTCAATTCGGTTCGGATATACAATACGGTGCGATTCAGTTTGGATTTTAAAAATAATTCATTTTTTGGTTTTTTCGGGTTCGTTTCAGTTTTGAATCGAACCGTCCGAATGCTCACCCCTAACACCTGGCCACATTAGGCCTTTCTGTTATAAACTGAAGACATATTTTATTGGCCATAGGATGATGCCTAAAAACTGTTGTACCAACATTCTAGAGAACATGACTAAACAAAAAGTTGTTCCAAAGAAAGTTTGGGTCAGAAAGAATGAAATGAAATATCATGTTGTATATACACTGCATTGAAAACTAATATTTCAAATTCGTGGTATTTTGGTAGGGACTGTTCACGTCACATGACCGTTAACAGAGGATGTTTTCCAACTACTAGTCCTATGACGGAGGTAGTGTATCTTTTGGAGGTGGTTCTAAGGGAAAGATTGTAGGTAAACGAGTCCTAACTGCCCAAGGTTTACCAAACATCAAGAACATCCTTCACATACAAGGTTTAATGGAAAATCTTTTAAGCATAAGTCAATTATGCGAAGAGGATTTTGCAAGTGAAATTCGATACAAGGATTCTTGTGAGGTGTATAATAGAAAGATTGTGTCTCATGAAATGACAAATGTCAACTGATAATTGTTATATGGCTGACGAACCGAAATGCAATCAAGCACAAATCGATGAGAGTTTTTTATGGCATAAAAAATTAGGACATACTAACTTAAAGAATCTTGATAGGTGACCAAGATAGAAGCATTACGTGGACTGTCCAAGCTCGCACAATCTGGAAATATGGTATGCGGTGATTGTCAAAGGGAAAAATAAACACATGTTCCTCACGATGTTGTGCAACATCGAGAACAACATTTTGGCACAACATGGTGTTTTGAACTGTGCCATAAGGATCTAGTAGGCCTATTGAGACTGAAAGTCTAGGTAGTAAGAGGTATACATATGTTATTGTGGGTGATTTTTCAATGTATACATACATGGACATTCTTTTTACGAAAAAAATCAGACACATTCGAAATGTTTAAAATCCTCTTTGCTAGAATTTCTAACATGTTTGGTGTTAAAGTGTCAAGGATTAGATCAGACTATGGAAAAAAGTTCGAGAATGCCTCGTTCACAACGTTTTATGAGAAAAAGAGGATTTTTCAAGAATTCTTCGCCCCAAAACACCACAACAAAATGGTTTGACCGAGCGTAAGAATATGACACTAATCAAAATTACACGAGTCATGTTGAGCTCAAACGGTCTGTCCAAACGTTTATGGGCAGAGGTTCTTAACACAACATGCCACATCAAAAATCGTGTGAACATCAGGTCAGGTCTATTTAAAACCCTCTATGAAACTTTAAAATGAATGAAACATAACCTTAAATATTTTCACGTTTTTGGATGTGTTTGCTACATTCTGAATGCCAGAGAGTATTTCACCAAGTTTGATGAGAAAAGTGACAAATAAATTATCGTAGAATACTTTTTAAACAGTCAAGCATATCAAGTATACAATTTAAGGTTATGGACTATTTAAGAGTCCGTAAATATTGTTTTTGATGATCTTGTTAATTTCACAGGTAAAAGAGAAGAAGAAAATGTGGCTGATCTGATCGAGGTTACGGAGAAATCTGTCTAATAGAATGTTAGTACCAGTGACACTACAGCTGTTGAAGCCATAGCCACTGGAACATCCACACAAACATCAAAAGATTCCAGTAACATTGAAAGATGAATTTGAATCTGACGTTCAAAGTCAAGATAAACGAGATCATCCAGGCAGAATACGTAAGAACCATCCAATCTCTTAAGTCATCGGTGACGTTCAGGATTGTCTGCGAACACGGGGTACAATACCACTAAATTACAGAAAGATGGTATGTTTATCATTCATATGTTCTTCAATGCCAGGTTATATATGTTTTGTCTCTAAAATTGAACCTAAAAATATAAAAGAAGCTTTGGGTGATATGTTTTGGATTATCGATATGCATGATGAGCTTAATTAGTTTGTTCGTAATGATGTTTGGTATCTTTTCGTAGACCTATTGACAGGAATGTTATTGGAACAAAGTGGATATTGAAGAACAAATTAATCAGGCGAATTTGGTGTCATCATTCACAACAAAGCTAGACTTATCGCACAAGGATACACGCAAGTGGAAGGCAAAGACTTCGATGATAGATTCACACACGTGGCACACATTGTGTCATACCCCGTATTTCTCAATAGGATTAGAATGACTTTCGAACTTAGAATTTTAAAATGATTTGTGCCCAGTGAAAGAAAATTTTTAAATTCAAACAAAAAGAAATTATTTCATTAAATATTATGAAATGATTACGAGAATTATTATATATAATATAATAATCGAATATGATTTATAAATATATATATATATATATATATACTTATAAATCATTATATCAATAATATTACGCTAATGTTTAATTATTAATTTATAGTCTTTAGGATCGAACTTTGAAGCCGTAAGAATAAATTATCTAATGGGCTTTAGTTTGAAAAAACCCAAGAGAAAAGCCCATTAGACAACCCCAAACCCTACACTATACAAGCTTCATTTCCCCTTCTTTTGAACCCTAGCTTCACAAATCAATTCATTTCCTGCAGCCTCAACAAGAAACACAAAGGTTTAAACTTTCACTCTCCATTTCATTTAGGTGTATATGCGTATATGTATGTTGTGTGTTATGTGTGTGTGTTGTGAGTGGGACGAGAGGTGAAGAGAGTGATCAGGAAGAAAAGAAGGGTGGGGGTTCTGTCTTGAATCGCCTGAGGAAGGGGTATGAGTGAGAGAGAGAGACAGAGACGGTCGAGAGGCTGGTGGCGGCGCTGCGGGTGGGTGTACGACGACGTGTCGCCGTTGCGTGCGTGTGTGTGCGTCGCGTGCGTGTGTACGTCGCGTGCGTGTGCGCGCTGTGCTGTCGTGCGTGTGTGTTGCTGTCTGTGAGAGTGTGTGCTTGAGAAGAAAGAAAGGAGGAGAGCCGTGGAGGACGATGGCGGCGGAGGCGGCCTCGCCGACGACGACGCACCGTTGGAGAAGGAACGACTGCGGCAGCGTGTGCGTGTATGTGAGTGTGTGTCGGGCGCGAGAGTGAGGAGATGAGAAGAGAGTAGAGAGGAGGCTGAAGTCGCGACGGCGTAACTCGCCGATCGGTGACATGCCGGCCGGAGATGGCGGCAGCGAGCTTGGGTGTGTGTGTGTTCATCCGCGTGTGTGTGTGTTCATCGGCGTGTGTGTGTGATAGTGAGATCCGAGCGAGAGAGAAGGGCAAGAGATGAAGAGAAAAGAGAAAAAAAAATGTGTGAGGTCGCCGGAAGTTGGCCGCCAGCGATGGCGGCTGCCGGAAAGTGGGGAGAGATTAGGTTTAGGGTTTGTGAGTAAATGGGCTGGACTTTATTTTAAATGTTATGGGCTGGTTTCATTTTAAAAAAAAAGTTGGGCTTTGCTTTATTTTTAATAAATGTGTTGGGCTCATTTTTATTTTAAGTGTTGGGCTGATTCTTATTTTTAAATGGGCTGAATTTATTTTAATGTTTGGGCTGGACTTCATTTTAATTAATTGCTGATGGGTTATGTCTTAATAATGGGCCGATTTTTATAATAAAGGAATGGGCCGAGAATTTAAAAGAAATGGGCCGAAAATAAATGGGTTGGGCTCTAGTGAATTTAATTAATAGTTGGACTTTAATTAATTAAATAATAGTTGGGCTTAGATTTAATTAATGAATTTAATTAATGACTACACTTGCTTTAATTAATTAAATCTTTGGACTTAAATTAATTAAATAAATAAGGTTTAACTTTGAGACTTAATTAATTAAATTATATTAAGTCTAATTAAATAAATAATTAACTTAAACTTAAATATAAGTTTAAATTATTTAATTATGGTAAGTTAATTAATTAATTAATTGCTATTAAGTTTAATTAATTAATTGACTAAGTCAAGGTTAAGTCCAAGTTTAAGTTACTTTATTTATGATTATGACCTATTTAATTAATGTAATTAATTTCTTTTAATGAAATTAATTAAGTTAGAATAATTTAATAAATTAAATTATGTTCGACAAGTGCATAATTTGAGAATTTTATTATGTGTTATATTAAGCGAGAGTCCTTAATATATAAAAATTTAGTATGTATTTCAATTGCATTGTACTTTTTGTAAAAAGTATTTATCATAAGAAGATTACGAAATTAAACGCGTTTTTAAACAAAAAGTCGAGCAAGGGTATTGTTGGTACGCTTAGCTGATATATATTAGTTTTCAAATTTATTTATATTTTGAAAACTCGGGTTTAACGAATCATAAGTTAGTATCCTACCTTACTTGAACTTAAGGCTAGCTTTTCGATACCTATTAAGATTTTTGCTTCTTGTAGGTTTTGTCGATCAAGGAGATTAGCGTTGCTTTCCCGAGATGTGTACTATAGTGATTTCTTCAGGCTTTTTCCTATCATGGTGGGCTTTATTTACAAAAGTATATTTGAGTTATATGCTCTGATATTTCATGAAATCTGTTGTTTATCCAATAAAATGTTTTTGCGCTCTACTACATTTAAGGCTCGTAAATGTATCGATCGAGATTCTCTTTTAAACTGATATGTTAATTGAGAATTGTGTACACTAGTTAGTTGTTTCGGTGGGTTGATCTCCATCGGGCACTAACAAAATCATGAGGCGTTATAAGGGTGCTTGTCTGGATGCGTTTCGAAGTACGTCATGAAATTATGAATTTGTCCGGGTTACGTCCCCGATGACAATTATGTGGGCATGTGATCCGACGGTGGCTAGAGGTCCGGGATCAAAGCGAGTAACAGAAGAGTCGTGACAATGGGCCCAATAAATGAAATATTTTCGCATGCTTAGAAGTGTTTTCCCTTTTTAAAACCTTCTAAGTTATGTTATCATGATTGGATAAACTGCTTTTACGAATTTATGAAATGTTTTTAGCAAATGCATGTCCACTGAGTACATTAGTACTCAGCCCAAATATTTACAAATGTTTTCAGGTTGATCAATGGGCGCTGACGGGGCAGAGCTGAGATTAGGGTTCACTCCGTATTTTTTACGGATTATTTCCGTATTTTTGACTTCCGCTGATGAACTAACTAGTTACATTTTTCCCTTCTTGTTCATGACTTGAATTGTACCTTTTGATGAGCTTAGACTCTGAATCCTTGATGTTTAGTATTTTGATGTATACTGGCTATCAGAAGCACGAAACTAAACTTGTGATCCTAAGGATAAATGTTGTTTTGATTGGATTACATCATTCGATGTCTTCCATTTTCATTTAGGAAGTTATTCCCAAATTCTAAGGGTTTATTGCCTTTATCATTCGAGTCAACTTTTTACCTTATATTTTTCCTTATTTTTATTAGTCGCGTCTTGATTTACGAGCTTCCATTATATTAGGAATTGGGGCGTGACACATTGAGTCCATACGATTGCTCCTAGATATTGCATGTTATTTAAACATTAAGTTATATCAAATGGATGTCAAATGAGCACTCATAAATGAAAAACTCAAAGATGAGGTATACGTCAAACAACCGAAATGATTTGAAGATCCACACAAGCCTAACCATGTTTTCAGGTTGAAGAAAGCGTTATACGATCTTAAACAAACACTGAAAGCATGGTATGGGCATCTAACTAAGTTCTTACTTGATTTCAGGTTTGTTCGCGGTAATGCTGATAGAACATTGTTTATCAAAATGAAGCAACATAACATTCTAATCACACAAATTATTTCGATGATATGATTATTGGTTCTACCTCACAAACAATGCATAATGAGTATTTTCGGGATTGTACGTCCAACAAATACTGCAAGGTCTATTTTAGGCGACAAGTATTTAATATCACAGCATGTGAGATTAACTATGTGTTTGGGTTAGATGAGTTGATTAATGACACCATTGTTGAGGACTGACATGATCGCACGAGACATCACAGGTGGAAAGAAGTAGAAATGAAAAAAATCCAATGTCTAGTGGTAGTCTTACCTACCTCCACTCTGTGCTGTATAAAATCATGACCACGAACCAAATCGTGTACTCAAACAACACCTTTTTCACAATGCCCCACGAACTCCTGTTGTAAAAGCTTGGAAAGGGAATTCCTTTTTACTTTGGAAGCCTGATGGTATAACAGATTCCAAGAATAGATGGTCGAACTCACCCAGGACTGTTGTCATTTCCGTCACTGTTATACCAACTGTTGAAGAAACATGAGCTACCAGATGGTGCTCGTGATGCACTCTTTTGTGATTTTCAGTACTTCACCATCAGTAACACGCTCTTCACAGGCAACAAACTTCTGAATCTTCCATGGACTAACCCCAGTAAGTCTCATGAAGAACATGTTTTGGAAGCTGCATCGAATGAGATAGTGACATTACCGAAGTCTACGGTATGCTCTATGCTTGAACACATACATAAATTGGAGCAGTCCATGCTGGAAAATCATCGAACTACAAGCTTAGAGCTCAATGGCCTCAACATTGATGTTCTATCTCTCATTTCTTCCCAAAAAGTGGAAGATTTTAGTAATGTTGTTGTTGGTGTTGGCAGCATAGTGGTAGGGTGAGACGACACAACATGACCAAGCTCAAACAGAAGGAGTATATGGTTTTTTTCGTAGATACTTGTATGATTATAAATGTAAGGGGAGCTGTGTATATATTCTATAAAATCTGTTTGTTATATACATGTTTTGTGAAGAAAGGTGAAAATGGCGAGTTTGTTGGAGTTAGTTTAACTCTGAACGAGTCTCCTCATATTGTGGAGTTAGTTATTTTAGGATTCTACATTTTCTTCACTTTGGTGTGTCAGGATATGGATGTCAAGCTGGATGCTGAGGCAACACACCAAGAAACACGGAAAACAGGTCATAGAGATAAGGATGGAGGAGTCAGTCGGATCTGTTCCTATATTTCAAGAACTGATTGAAGTTGTTAACTACCACGACCAACTCAATCCTTATGGGTCTAGATGTTGTCCTAGACGTGCAGTTGGAGGATTCTCATCTCCTATTTAAGTGAGGCAGATCTGCAGCAGTTAGACACGCATTCTTGAAGAAAACACTGAAGATATGTTCTCGTCTCTGAGTCTATTTTAGTAACATGTCCGACAACATTAATGTTTTAACTTCTAATTATTTTAGAACTTTGTCAGTTTTATACACGAGTGTTTTGAGAAAATTTGTTGTACTTTTATAGATAGTTTTCGACTAAGAGTGACCGACTTTATCTTTGATAATGTAGTGAGTTTTTGTAATATTTATTGTACATTTATAGTAGATAATTTTATCATAAATTGGCATCTATAGATTATAATCTTAATATGTAGAAAAATATCTTCGGTGTTCTTTAAGTTTTATTCCACTATTTTACTGTGGTGTGTGTGGATTGGCGAAGCAATACTTTCATAACCTAGTCTTCAATGTGTCAGCAGAGAGGTTTTATGTTCTCTAATCTTCCTTTAATTAATATGGAATTTAATCAGGAATTCTTTGCACAGAAAGATCAAAATATTCATGACCGTGGACACCGTCATCAAATTCAAGATTTATTTTAATAAAATTAATACTAACTAAACCACGATAAGCGATTATTATAATTAAAAATCCAATAATCCACGACCAATATCTATACACAAATAAATACAGTCGCATAAATGATGATGATTTATCGGGTGTGCTACTACATAAGATTGAGAAGTATGGCAGTCTACTTAATAGAAAGTATAGCTAAAGATAACTAGTAACCAATTAAGAGCCATTCCTATTACGTGACTCATTCCTAGATCATCTGAGTTCGTCACGTCTCTCATTTTATTGGTTGTCCAACACAACTTTTATCGGCCTAAAATAAAATTAAAAACATGCAATCAGATAAGAAGCTACATCGAACCATCTCACTGATGTAACAACATTGCATTTCTTGTTCATCAATTCTTGCCTTAATCCATTCCAACCAGCACCCTCTCATATTCCAAAATAGTGAAAAAGTATTTTTCGGATATAATTTTCCTTTTAAGCGTCAACAAGAAACTTGGATCGTCATTTCCCATTTTCAACCATTTTCACCTAATCGGATTTGTCGTTTTCTCGCAAGAGTGTGGAGAAGTTGAGCTCATTTTCACAAAACAAAAAAAAACAAAATGCCAGAAATTGTAACAAAATCTATTCATTTTATCTGTATATGTGTACATGTCTCCAACACGGTCTCTTGATACAACATAAAGAATAAATAAAATAAAAGGAGAATACATATATGCTTCCTATTACTATACATGCTCCTCACTCAATATGTATTGACGGAGATAATAACTTCACAAGGGTGAGACTCATGGAGCCACACCCGATACCATCACAAGGCAGCAAAATCGACCATGGCCGAATGCAATGCCACAAGCAGAGCCGTACGTGTCCTGTGTGTTGAGCTTGAAGTTGGAGGATCACGCCATAAGACATGAGTCGAGTTGGTCTTCCTACACTAGAGTCCTTATTGTACCGAATGAGTGTGTGTGGCATTGCACATGCATTCCGGGATAGGATACTTGGTGACGTCCCTCCCGGCCTTGCTAGACCTAAGCTCCGGCTGACCCAAGGATTCCCGGTGCAAGTCTTGTATGATGTTGCTGAACTCATCCTCGCCAAGAGAAGGCTCCATGAAATATTTCAGCATCTGTCTTTTGTTAGGGATTATAGTCTTCTTGTGCCCTGCATAGGCCCTCTGCCCCTGTTTCAAAACAACAACAAACCAACACTCAATAATCAAGAAAGTTGGTCAAATTCACACACACCACCTAGTTTAGTTTCATGTACCTGAATAGCATGTCCCATATTCCCACCATGAGAAGCCATGAACACATCACTTTTCTCCGAAACTATGTAATCAATCGCGGCCATCAAGGACGCTCTTCTTGCAAATGGCTCGAGCTCGCCCTGCAAGGCAAGGTCTTCTTTGTTGTAGAAATGAGGAAACTCATTAATCAGTGGAAGCAAGGTATCTTTCCCTCCCAATGGGATCCCTCCTGCCCAATAGATTCTTGCACTTTTAGGAGCCCCCAAAGCTTTGAGCAACCTAAACACACAACAAAATAGATAGTTCAAAAGAAATGATAAATAGAGTTGTGCCACTCATTCTAAGATCCCTACCTTACAACTTCCACGGCATTTAAAGGGCACAGGCCAGCAAGTTTCCTCTCATTGTAGGTCATGTTGGACCTCGAAGTCAAGAGCTTGGGATGCGTCTTCCTCTCATTACTGATCATCTCGTCATAATCAGGGCCAAGCCCAGGAAGGCATCCTGTCCTCACCCACACATCCTTCTCCATCCTCAGATGCAGGGCAACGTAGGGCCCCTTGCTTCTCATTCTCTCGGAAAGCTTGTTGCCGACTTCCATGATATGCGGGGCGAATCTCAAGGCATGAAACGCAACCTGCAAATAGTCATTTGGGATGAATAACTGCAACAAGAAACCAAGATTTCATCACATATAGCTAGCAAGATACCTTGCAGCGAAGCTTCTGGAGGTCGGAAGGAAGATCCTTGGAAAGCCTCGAATCCAAACCACGAAGCAGCAGCACACCATCCCTCCTAATCTGCATCAAACAAATGAACTATTTATAACACCCTCACCCGTATCCAACAAACACCAAATTTTCAGTTCAAAAAATTTCCCTCCATTTTTATATACTTTCGTCAAGATTTCAAGGGGATTCACACAATGTGAGATTTCAGAAACCAGCCAGCTAGGCTAAAGGAGAAGCTTTTACATTTCCAAAATCCGCGCGATCATAAAGCAAATAATGCTTTAGTTGGAGGCTTTGATACATTATTGCAGACAGCAATAACAATTTGAATATAGCAAGAAAGCATGGATCCATTATTGGCGAAAACTTATGTAATCCGGACTTACAGTACATTAATTAGAGTTCACCAATCTCCAGTCAAGATTTATTAATCCTTAAATAGAATTTATTAATCTCTAGTTAAGATTTATCAACCACAATTAGAATTTAATTAGGGTGGATGCACCGTGTCTCTATTTCCTTACCCGGCGCATGTAACGTGAGCGGATCCACTCCGGCGACACGTGAAGTGGGGTCCTCTTCTCCTCCACCGGCCGCGTCATCACATGCGTCGAAGGGAGCGAGTTCACTATTCTGACATCACTCGCCAACACGCTCTTGAAATGATCCAAATCAAATATATCAGAAAATTCACTGTAACAATCACCAAAGTAGAAATGGTCATCACTATTTGAGATACCATACAAGGTGCTACACAACAACTGCAAAATCACCATCAAATTAAAATACAAAACGCAGTCTGTTTGACTCCTTCTCCAACGTGAGAGTTTCGGTTGAAATTTTGGAACCAACTTTTCTAAGGAAAAACAGGTCAATGAAAATCAAGAAGCGGTCAAAAGATTAAACCTTTCATCACCCCAGATAACATTGACTTGCAAAATGGGCACAACCAAAGCTGCGCCGAGAATCCTTGCAATCACGACGGCATCAACGATCTGATTCCGCTGCTGATTCATGCCGCCGGCAACCACCACCAGCAGATACCTTTTCCTATCCCGCACAATCCCATCGCTCTCTGTTCTGTAATTATCACTGAAATCCAAACACGGCCTATATCCCATTCCATCAGGCTGTTTCCAAAAATCACCATTTTCATCAATTTCTTCCTCGTTTCCACCCACACTCAGCTGGGAACTCAACAACCCATGTGAAAGGAGAGAACTCTGTCGCGAGATGAAACACGGGTTACGCGAAAAGGGAATTTTGGGATCGAATTTAGCCCACATTTTCAGCATCCATAGCGAGCAGAAGGCAAAAATCAAGAAAATGAGGAATCTTGGGTTGTTGAGGAGAGCTCGCAGCTTTGAAAAACGGCTCTTCTTCTTCTTTTGGGGGGAATGCAGCAGATACTCGAGAGAGGATTGGGAGATTGAGTTGATTATCTGAGACGGCACCGAAATGTAGCTCTGGTGCTTCTTCTTGCTGCTCTTCGACACCGCCATTTGACACATTCAGACATACAATTTCAAGAGAGAGAGGGAGAGCTCTTTATTGCAGACAGTGTTAATGTGAATGGTTTGAATTTTGTATTAAATGGTGGTACAAAGCGCTATACTATAGGCTTGTAGCTGCCTTGAAGTCTGCAGCATATATCTTCCAGCGAAAGATTTTAGAGAGAGAAAGTGCGGGCGGCGGGAAGGCGAGCCCGAGCAGAGAGCGATTTGTTTGGTGGTACGTTTTTTGCGTCAGTGTTTTCTCTTTTTTTCTTCTGAATTTGTCTGCCGTTTTGGTTTGGGTTTGGCTTTGGTTTGAGATTGAGATTGCAACAAATGTGTGTTATATTTATAATGTTTTAGGTTGTTAGCTTAATTGTAACTAGTTTTGGATTTAATAATGTGCAATGGTGATTAGGGTGGTTAATTATGTATTAATATATATCTAATAATGATGAAACTATGATACTGTTAGTTCACCTCACGGAATTATAAATTCGAGTTATTCGGTATCTAATTATTAATTTTAAAAAAGAAATTTTCACTTGTATGGAATTTTTTGTGTGTCTTACTAAGTGTAGTAGTTTGGTGCATTCATTATTGAATGTAAACTTTTCGTATACTTTGAAGGCAGTACGTGGACTTTACGTGCAATCTTTCACTTAATATGATAAATTTATAATTAAATATATTATAAATATGGCATAATTATTTTTAAACTAAAAAATGAGAAGATATAATAGATATAATAAAAAGATAAAGTATATATATTGTAAATTTATCCTTAAATTAAACAGATTATATGTATATAACAAGCAAATCAAATTTTGTTTGCAATTTACGGATTACGCTCGTGAAATATTTTTATTTTATTTTTAAAGTTAAGAGATAGAAAACATAAGAATAAAAATTTCATCAAGTGTTTTAATTTATTTAATCATTTCAAATATATGTAAAGACTTTCTTACAATTATTGATATATCTTGTCCATTGCTCTATATAATCGAAATTCGATGTAATTTCGAGATTTGTCATTTAAAATTATAATTAGAATACTTGACAAATCAATGATCAAAATAAAATATCAATACATAGAGAAATATATAATATATAATTTGAATTAATACTGCTCCGAAGATACGTATCAATGTACCAACGTCTCGCGGCCTATATAATGAGATTAGTTGCCTTTACTTTACACAACTATGTATATATAATAACTAAAACAGCACTATTTGTATTTAATATAGTTAGAATTTCTGTTTAGACTTTAGAATAAGGTCTACTAGAATTACTTAACATGTATTATTGAAAAACATAAGAGCTGGACAATTGATATGGAAGTTAGTTGTGGACATATCAACTTCAACTGGGGCAGAATATGAAGGTGCAGATTATGTGAAATTATTCAATATAGTAACACTATATTATATATAATAAATTATGTGAACTTCTTAAACAGAGGATGTGGCTGGTTTGTTCAATATAATTATTGAAATAAATTTTTGTTTATAAGTTCAGTTTCTGTCAACTTAGTTGTTTACTTTGATTTGGTAAGAGTTCATAAGTTGGCTCTATTAGCATCCATTAACAAAAAAGACTTTTGTCCGTGTGTGTCTGATAGTCTAGTGGTTGAGTTGTTAATGTCTGAGGTCAAAAGTTTCAGGTTCGAATGCACTATGACGTGGTCTTTAAATTTTTGTATTAAATTGATTCAAAAAAAAAGACTTTCCTCTTGTGAACAATTCAAAGGTTGTTTTCTTTTTCCTTTTTCTTCTAAATACAATAATAAATATATAATAAATTTCCTAAGTCATTGCTGTAATTAACATTAATCTTTCCTTAGAAAAATGTAGAAATACATAGTCCTTCACTAGAATAAAAACTTAAGTTGAATTCTAATTCGACATGTTATGAACCGTTATACCGAAGTAAATGAAGGTTATATAAAAGTATAAGTTCATTAATATAAAAGTGAGCAATTATATTTATTTTGAAAGATCAAAGTGATTATTATTTTTTAAAGAATATGTGAGAAAAATGAAAAGTATTTTAAATTGAGTTCATTTTGAAAAGTGGCGTGAGTTGTGATTTGGAGCGGGTGTATTGATATATTTATATATGATTGGTCCAGCTGTTGTATAAAAATACAAAGTAAATGCATCCATTTCATATTTCCATATTTTCCACTTTCCATTCTAATCCGACAGCCTCTGCTAGTATTTACATACTCATCATTATTCATTATACTTCCAAATTAGTATTTCATCTTATCCGTAAACTATTTAGAGGGTGTTTGGTTAAGCTTATCAGTTCTTCAAAACAGTTTATAGGTTAGGGGTGTCTAATCGGGTGTCGGGTAGTCGGGTACCCGATACCCGACCCGAAATTTATCGGGTATTGGGTACCCGATTATCCGAAAATCGGGTATACGGGTCGGGGTCGGGTATTATATATTTATATTGTCGGATATCGGGTATACCCGTCGGGTAATCGGGTATATCCAAATACCCGAATTATTTAATATATATTTAATATATATATATATAGATATATATATGGGGATTCGATCCCAGGACCTGCGCATTATAAAGCCCAAGTCAGCGCTTGAAACCAGTAGACCAAGTTGTCATTTTAAATATCGAATGGTTAATTTTATAAATAAAGGGTAATTAGGGTATCCGAATACCCGAGTCGGGTACCCGAGTCGGGTATTCGGATACCCGACTAAAAAATCGGGTCGGGTCGGGTTTTATTTTTTCTGTAAAATCGGGTCGGTGCCGATTTTTTGAGTAGGTACCGACCCGACCCGACCCGATTAGCCACCCCTATTATAAGCTGTTTAAGAGCTTATAAGCATACATAAAATGTTTGGTAAAATAAGCTCTTAAACAGCTTATAAGCTCCCCTAAAAATAAGTAGCTCAACCTCAACTTATTTTTTCAGAAATTTATAAATAATAGTGAATTTACCAAAATAACATTTCTATGGTTCGTTATTTTCTACGTATACACTATCGATTTCATATCTCGTCAATTTTCTCTCTCTAACTATGATTTTCTCTCTGTAACTCACGATTTTTTCTCTAGCTTATAAGCTCAATCATCCAAACACGTTGGCAACTTATAAGCTCTTCAAACATTATGTCTTATAAGCTTTTGAAATATCTTATAAGTTCGTGGAGCTTATAAGCTCTTTAAAATAAGCTTAGCCAAACACCCTCTTAATGTTTTTCTTCCTATTTTGTTGTGAGTTAAATAAAAAGAAGTCATACCGTTTTTTAATAATAATAATTATTATTATTATTGTTTTATTATTATTATAGCCCAAACTTTGATGTGTTTGAAAATATAATGGTCTTTTGCATATCCCAAAAAAAACGTTGATATTTCAATATATTTGTTTCGAAAATATCATTGTACAAATATTTTGGAATCAGATTTCTAATTTGGTCTGCAAGAGTCATGCATGTAAATGTGTATCCAATTTCAAAATGAATTTACACGTGAACTCGAACATGCTAGCCGCTAGGTTATAAATCCAATGTTGAAATTTTGATTTTGTAACATTTTGTAAAACAATTGACATTTTTTTTCTTTTGCATGTTCTGAAGATTGGGATATTTTTGTATAATTCATCAAAATCCATTATAAATTAATAATATTTTTTTGTTATTATTGTTGTCGTTGCTATTATTGTTTTGGTATGGTATATTTCTAACTACATGTACTATAAGAAAATCTGTGTTGCTAGCGTTTTCCTCTTGTCCTTAGAACACTTTGACATTGGATACTTTTTTCTTAACTTTTGGAGTTCCAGTTAGGTCTTTGATCAGCAAGATGTTATAAACATTAAATTAAAGATAAATATCATTTTGAATTTCTAACTACATCAGTGACGAAGCCAGGATTTTTTGTCTGGGGGGCCCAATTAATTATAATTTTAAAAGGTAATAAAATAAAATTATAAAATAATAATTATGTAATAATATAGTGAGTTTATTATAATCCTTTTAGAAATTTGATTGGTAATATTAATTCATATATAAAACTTTATTATTTGCTTATATCTTTTATTTTATTAATATAAAATAAATTATAGAAAAAGAAACGAAATAGCATTTTATCAACATAAAACAAATTATAGGAGAAAAAAAAGGAAAGAAAGATAAAGGAAAGAAAAAGAAAGAAAAAGGAAATAAAAGAAAATAAGTATAGAAAAAAGAAAATATGTAACTAAAAGGAATCGAACCAAGATCTCTTAAATGAGAGATAAAAATCTTAACCCATTAGACTACAATAGATTTAGTTATTAAATGTTAAATATTTATAGAGAGCACACATGTTTAACTAAGAATTAATTCACATAGTGTTATTATTTGCATACATATTTTATTTTATCAATATAAAACAAATTATAAGAAAGAAAAAGGAAAATAGATCCCAAAATAAAGAGAAGAAATATAATAGAGAGAGGGAGAAAACACAAAATAAAAGAAAAGAAATAGAGAAGGGAAAAAAAAGAAAAGGAAAGAAACATAGGAAAAAAAGGAACCAGAAATAGAAGAAAAAAAAAAGAAAAAAAAAGAAAAAGGAAAGAAAGAAATATAGAAAAAAAAGAAAGGAGGAGTGGGAAAAAAAAATTAACGAGAAAGAGAGAAAGAAGAAAAAGAGAAAAGATGCACTGGTGAGTGTCGAACTCGGGTGGCCAAGAACTCAGTGTGAATCTTAACCAACAGGCTAGGCAAACACTTGTAAAATTATATTACATATCAAATATATATACGTTATTTCAAAAATAGTTGAGGGGCCCATGGGCCCCCCAGACCTATGTGGCTCCGTCCCTGAACTACATCAGCTTTATTTAAAATGTTTTAAACTTTCAGAAATATTTACTAAAATCATGAACTATTAGTTTTATATCAAAAATGTCTCGTGTCCATTTTCCGGCCCTCAGAATATTGACCCGAGTCGCTGAATGTCACGGTGTATTTTATTTTATTTTTAAATTGTCATGGCACAAACGATTTTTTTTTTTTTTGCATTGCCCTACTAATTGAAAAAAAAAATCAACATTAACAATCACCTTATTCTCCAACAATTTTGGAAAAGCGACATCATTAATTTTGTAGCATATAAGTTAAAATGTAATTAAAATTACATTGTGATATCTCAATGGGTTGGAAAATAGATACGGGATATTTTTGATACAAAATTTAATAATTCATGATTTTAATAAATATTTCTGAAAATACGAAACATTTTTAATAAAGTGATATAGTATACCCTTAAATTTATTAAGTAGTAACTCATCGTGTATAATACGCGGTAATGATTTCAAGGGTAAATTCGAATTTTTTTCGGTTATTAGTATCTAATTGTCTCCAATAGTTATTTAAAGGGAGGCAAACGCAAGATTACTTCTTATATTTTTTAGGATTACTAAAAACCTCATCTATAACAAAATATAACATAAAAACTCAATATGGTGTGTGTTGATCTAAAGTGGTTAATGCTTGAGGTCAAAGATTCTCGGATTCGAGTCCACCGTGAACATATAAGTTTTGTATTTAATTAAAAAAAACTCCTGCCAAAAAAAGTATATTTCGTGAAAGCTAATATAAGTACTTGCTCGCATCGATAATGGAAATACTGGTGATTTTTAGTAAACTTGACAAGTTAGATAATGTAAGCTGTCCAAGATAGCCTTCAACATGTACAAATATGTTTATGACCATGTAAAAGGATTCCTTACCAATCATAAAGATTGAAATTTTAAGCTAAAAATGTTATTATTAAATAAAATAAAATAAAAATAATCATGATATCCCTAGTTTACTAGCAATATTTAAAAGGACGTGACATTAATTTCTTTCATAAATTTAGCACGCTTAGTCAAAAAAACAAGTATACGGGAAGTATGCAAAACTTACATCGAAAAGAATTTTCAAGCTATATTTGTAATTCACGGGTTCTTCTTCTTTTGCAATTTCTTGTAATCAAAAGTGTAAGTCGGAAGGGGCACGAAATTGGTCCTAATCCGGATTTATATTTCATTTTCGATGCCATTGTTGGAGTGATGGGCACATGACCCTAGCCCATTGAGTGTTCTACCTCAGGTCATCTACGAAGTTCGTAAAAAAAGAGCAAATAAATAAAAGGTGTTTCAGAAGTGTTCTTTGTGGGATTGACAAAAATGTACCTCCGCAAAGCAACATCTACCCTTTACTACCGCTACAAAAGGTGTTTACCAATATAAAGATAATTTCATTGCTGCTATACTTTTAATAGATCTATTTCAAAGGAGAGGATATGTATTTGCGGCCAACTATTTGTAACTAATATAATAAATATATTAAACAATACATCATTCAATATATGGTCCCGTAGCTCAGTTGGTTAGAGCGTTGGTCTTATGAGCCGAAGGTCGCGGGTTCGAGCCCCGCCGGGACCAAGATCTCGATTAACTTTCTTCTTGTTAGAATATTTCTATGTCGTAAGGGAATTAAGTTTTAGAAAGCAATAATTCTATTTTTTTTTCTCTTTTGTTCTTTCAAAATCACAATTTGAAATCTCGAAGCAAGCATAGGATTTATATGCCTGATCCCTGCAGAGTGCAGCAGAAGATAAGTTGTCGTAAAAAAATATAATAGGGAAGCCGATCTCGAAATCCAGCTGGAAACCCGCTGGTTACTTTTTCCAGCATGGCAGAAAGTGACCTGTGCGAGTTGCAAAGGCCATGTAGGCGCCCTCCCTCCTAAAACAGATACTGGTGGGGCCCCTCCGTCCAGAGGAATCCATCTCCCACAGGTTGGATTTACAATGTTATCCATGCCTTTAGGTCCTGTTTGGCTTGGCCACGCCTTTCCGCGTTTTCTATTCCAAACTGGGCATAAACTCATTTGCCTTGTTAATTTGCTTAATCTATCCCAAACAGGGCACAACTTCATTGCCTAGTTAATTTGCTTGATCTTTGTGATTACTGTGGTTTGTTTTGCAAGCAAAGGGTTTAGGGCCATTTTGCGATAATGACGCCCTTTATGACTGCCCAATCAATTTCGCAGTTTGTGGGATTTCAAGAATTTCGTGTGGTTTATTCTATTAAAATATAAGAAAGAAAAGAATTTAATGTCGTTGTCGATATTCAATTGGTCATGAATTTGGGATGAAATGTTATAATGATGGTGCGGCTGGTGCCCAAATGTTGAAGCAATGTTTCTTCGCATGATGGCTGTTTAAATTTGGCTCTAGCATTTAAAGCTATAATTAAAAACGTTTTTTTATTGCCTCTTTTGAGTAATATGGTAAATTGGTCAGTAGCCGAAAATAATGAGATTAAATTTTTAAACATGTATCTATGTTAATGCATAGCATATCACATTAGCCAACCACCGCTAATTTATCTAGTGTTGATCGCGGGCTAACATTTGAAGTGAGATTTGCATAATGCATATATAATATATGTGGATGTTAATTGTAGATTTAAGAAAAAGAAAAAAATCGAAGAACGAGAGTTAACCATCGAGATTTTGGACTTATCAAGTTACATATTTCAAGAAATGATTCGCGCTTGTTTGGATTAACCTTTCATTTCTAGGAGGAAAATTAAATTCGGACACGAAAGAGCAACCTAGACAATGGTCTTCAAAAGTTCGAAATCAATATTGAGTATGTACATCTCCAAACTCGTGAAAATAATTGGGAGAGATGAATTTACTACAAGTCAAAAAGTTAAAACATTATTAAGATGTTTTAAAATTTTAGTCTAATTTGCAAAAAAAAAGTCCAAATATTGAGATTTAAATAACAATTATCCCTAACTTTTAACCTTCTACAACTAAATATATATGTATTTAAGTTTAATACATTTAAACCACTATATTACTTCATTTAAGTGTTTTTTAGAGAATGTACTTCGTTTAAGTACTGTTTCTTAGAGAATGTACTTCATAGAAGTTGGAATGTCATTTCTTTTTTATTACTCGAAGTATCATTCATATATAGAAGAAAATTTGAAAAGTGTAAATGTATTTTAGAGAATGTATTTCCTTTAATACATTTTTATGTAACATTCGCTTATATTACGCATATCTTGAGATCATATGTGTGTGTGTGTGTGTGTGTGTTTTATTGATAACACTTATAAATTTTTCTTTATTGACTCGATTAAATGATAAATGATGTGAAAGATAGTTTGATCATTCACATGCTAATATATTGAAATCATAAGTCACATACTCAAGATCATGTATCAAAGGTTGATATTTTAACTCAAATTAAGTAATCCACGATATCCAAAGAAACTAAAAGGGATTAAATGACAATTAGCTAGAATCAACTCGAAATCCAAAACCTGTATCATTAAAAACTATCTCTAAGGTTTGATTCGGAGAGAAAGGAAAAAATATATAGGACAAGAAAATAAATACAAATTTAGGTCTATTTTTTAGGATAACTTAAACTTTAGTATTTACTAAAATACTCTTGGACATTTTCAAACAAAAACAAATAAATAACTCTTGGAAAATTTGGAATGAAGCATTCATACATAAAAGAATTATGAGTTTCCATATGATTAATCATATTTGGTAAAATATAATTGCAGAGGAATTTTTCATCCAGCTGACAACATTCCACTTAGGTACAATTATTTATGAGTTTCCATCTGATTAATCATTTTTGGTAAAATATAATTGCAGAGGAATTTTTCATCCAGCTGACAACATTCCACTTAGGTACAATTATTTGATCTCATCTAATACTCATAGTTGTATTATTTTAACATTCCAAATAAGAAACAGATAGATTCATGGCGGCCCACTTTTCAGCAAATAAAATTAATTTGTTAAACAAATGTTTTCTGTCATAAAAATAGTGACCAAATTTGTAGGGTCAATGGGTGAAAACTCATATATGCAATAATTTCATAACAAATTAATCATGGATTCATTGTCAACTATATTTATCTATCTTGTTTATGCCTTCGAGATGATCTTATTGATTATGCAAGAAGTTTACTTATAAAGGTTTTATCTTATCATATAAGCATTACTTTATGAGAGTCTTTTTATGCGTAGGAATTGCTTTATGAGATGTATCTGAATAGTTTGGTAAGAAATGTAATGTTAAAATGGAGGTTTTTGAATATTATAAGACTGATCCCTAGGGATGGCAATCGGGTCGGGCGGGCACGGATAGTATCGAACCACTTCCGTACCCACGAAAATGATCCCCGCCCGCGACCCACGACGGGAAGGAGATTCCCACCAATCCCGCGACCCGCGGGTACCCACGGGTTGGCGGATACCCGTGAACCCGCCACCCGACGGGTATCCGCCACCTGCCACTCACGGACTACCCGCGAAACCTTCACCTGCGGACCACCCGCGACCCGGGAAACCAAGCATTTCAAAAAACACGAAAATATCACTAACAAATTCATAAATCATAAAGTTCAAATCCACAATTCCACATTCAAATCCATAAAGTTCAAATCCACAAATCAATAACACAATAAAATTCAAATCCATAAATCAACAACACTAAATGAAAGTTAAAATCCAAGGTAGGGTTCATGGGTAATTCACGGGTGTTTTCGCGGATAGAATTCACGGGTATACGGGTTTCGCGGGTACGGGTATTGCCAAACCATTTCCGTACCCACGAAGTAAACGGGTCCTAGTTTTCAACCACGAACGTACCCACGGGTACGAAATGCACACCAAACCCGCGAATAATCGGACGGATACCCGCGGGTCGATTGCCATCCCTACTGATCCCTAAGGGTGTTTGGTTTGATTGATAAAATAATCTTACTTTATTAGATATTTGGTTTGCATGACTAAGTTCGTGATGGATAACTTGACCCATGCTCCAAATTATTATCCCAAATTTGGGTTGATTATTTAATCATTCTTCATCTCATAATGCAAAATTTCAAAAACACCCTCACCAAAATTACTCTTGATCATCTTTATTTCGACCTTTTGTATTTTTTATATACTATAACGGCATTTCTGGTATTATACTTTATTTTAGTTATAATCCTTAAATTTATCCTACATCACAATCAATCAATCAAAATACAAGACTAGCACAAGAGCTCCCGTGGGGTTGACCCTATGCAGGACATCCAAAAAGTATAATTTATAATGAATAAAAGTATTATTTACTTTTTTACATGGTAAATAAGAAGTGTTACTTACGGTGAAGAAAAATATTATTTGTATCGAAAAAGTAGTATAATTTATATATAAAAAAATATCATTGTTCCTACGTAAGGTCGATCCCACAGGAGTGTACCTCCAAGACTAAATAATCCAAATAATTTTATCCTACTTTATTCTGTCAATTTTATTTATCTCATTTACCAAACCAAACTGCATCATTGTGTATATGTAAGGGTTGATTCCATGGTGAGTGGGGGTGCAATGCACACCCCCCTCACTATTCATTAAAATAATAATTTTACTGTAGCAATGAATAGTGAGGAGGATGTGCATTGCACCCCCCTCACCATGGAATCAACCGTATGTAAGTACGTGTGTGCGCACGCCGTTTGGATATATTTAATTAGAATTACTCTATGTGAAAAGTTGGTACTCCCTCTTAAGATTTGATGACATATATATACATATACATAATTAACTTTGACATATATTGGGTTAGTGTGCGTAGTTTCTTACAATAATTGGAAATTTAGGTAATTCAAATTGGTGAGTAAAATATGAGAAAATAAGAATTCTAAATTTTCTAGTCCTTTATGACAATTGAAATGTTATCATTGGAACTATTCTAAGATTACATTAAAATATTATTAGGTGGTATTATGCGGATGTTCACATGTGTGCTCATTGTATTTTTCTTCTATGCAAATGATATTTTTTCAATATAAATGATATTTTTTAATTATAGGATCAAAAATATGATTCTTTTTTCAATATAAATGATGTTTTTCTTAAGAACAAATGTTACTTTTGTCTGTTTACAATGTAAGGAAGGATATACGTGAGTTTTTATAAAACATATATACATGACTTTTTGTGAAATATCACATGTACGTCCTTTATCTTCAAGGTAACATATCCGGATACTGGATCCGAACCGGACCAGGACCATCAACTAACTATCGGTCTTAAGCGGTCAGGATCTGAGCGGATCTGGAACCAGAATCGGACAAGAGTTGGAACTGAAATCGTTGCTTTATAATATTAATGGGTTGTGAGTGATTTCAAATCGATATAGATAAATCTAGCTCATTGACAAACCTATTTAAACTTATGCTTGTCAATAGACGGATTTTACTCAGACCGGAACAAATAAATAAGTATTGGTTCTGATTCTAGAACAAAACCGGATCCGGATCGGACCAGACCATCAAATTATGGATATAAACGGTCCGGATCTAAAGCGGGTTTGAAACCGAACCGAACCATAATCGCTGCTTTAAAATTTAATGGGTTTTGAGCAGTTCTGGATCGATTCGGGTAAAACTCACCCATTATTAACATCACTAGTATTGAAGATATCTTAATTTATTGTTATATTCAATTAAGGAACTGAAGCCATTTTAATTTATTGAACCTTATGGAAAGAAATTAAAATTTCCATTTTTGACAAATTATTATATCATATGTGCATTGGGCCTGACATATATAAATTAGAGGAATCATTCCATGAATTTAATGATGTACTAATGATAAAGCAATTATAAGTTAAGTTTGTAACAAAGTTGTGAGAAATAACAAGCGACAGATGTATGTGGTCATTATTTTGGTATTTCTTTCATACTTTTCTCGCATATTTTTTCTTAATAATTACAAAAAATTAAAATTGCTTGCTAGTGGAATGGAAGTATAAAATAATTATTGAGTTGGTTTAGCGTGTAGAAGAAAAAGCAGCTATTTCTAGGGTTGAAAACCTTACCATTTTTTAAAGGAATTGAAAGTGAAAGTGGGGTGTATATAATTAAAGCAATGAATTGTAAAACTTGAAAACGATTCTGAAGGAACAATTATCACTCAAAATCATTAAGATGGTCGAATTCTTTATCAAAATTCGGATTGAAAAAGTTAGAAATTAAGATTAGTGAGCCACATTGCCATCAATTCGACCCTAGCCTAGTTAGTTTTGTTTATTTATTTCCCGCATTTATTGTTTTGATTGACTACTTTCGTTTTTAAGAAATTAACCATAGCCAAATTTTCAGGATTTTCTCGTGGAATTAAAGTAAATAAACGAACACGAGAAATTTGGAAATTTTAGCAAGATAATCCGTGCTTTACAATTTACAAATGATGGTTTTTTTTCTTCATGAAATTATTGTGGGAATCCTATTATCATAGCTAGTCACTCTTGTAAGGAAAATGTTATCTGTGTTGATTTACTATGATTGGTGGGATTATAGTCATTAGTCTTGACAGGGACGTCAAACTACCATGATATATAAAACAATATATAATTGCAACCTTATAGTTGCACATCTTTACTATGTAAAATTTTCAATCTTGTAACATCGTGCATGATTTTCTACAAATTGAAAGAAAAAACTTTTGACTTAATCACGTTTAGGCCTAAATTTCGAGCACTACAAAAAAAACGTTTAATTTCAGTCAGTGGTTGATTTTCCATTGATTTTAGAGTTTGTATGATTTAGTAGTAATTTATGTGATTATTCGTTTGAGTCTATTTACATGTCAGTTCATGATTTATGATTCATACTGTTATTTTATGCAAAGATAACTGATTACTATTGATACATGCTAATTGTCTGATTAAATAGTAGCTATTTTAATTGATTAATCGAGCTCAAAAATTCTTAATACGATTAATCTAAAGACTTGACGGTTTAAGAATTAACTGTAGAAGAATAAATCGTCTTGAGCTATTTGGATTTTTATATGTTCTTAAGACCTAAATGAGATATGACTATATTAATCTACTGTTACAGGCTGCCCGGAGGGAGATTGTGGTTATTTGCATGATTCTTCATCTGATTTGACTTAAAATTGGTTAATTGAACCATAGATTGACTGTGTAATTTTCTCTTACGTACGTTATTAAAATCCATATGATCAATCCCTTTATCTTGATATTTTTCAGATTTGTTTTGCTTTGTTCTTGTTATTTATTATTTTTTTTTTTTTATCAAAACTCTCCATATAATTGATTTAGTCTGGATAATTGTGATACTTTGTGTTTATTACTTACTATGTTTTCGTGTCATCAGTTCATATGGATAGTATACTCTGCTTACTATCTGGCTACATTAAACATCATTGGTTGTTGTATTTTATTGCTAGCATTTTAATGATCAGATTCATATAATTTTCAGTTAATTTTTCAAAAATGTGTTTTTATTAAAAAAATATGAGCAACATAATTTTTTATTATCAAATATCAACTGATTAAAATCTTTATTGTTATAACAACAAAATATCCGTCGCTAATCCTTCAACGACGAAATATTCAATCGTTGAATATTCCGTTAGGTCAATTTTTTGGGGGGAGCTTTGAGGATTTGACAACGAGCGTTTAACCAAGATCATTGTAAATATTTATTTTCATCACGCTTTGTGAACATTGACAACATTGAAAAATTTAAAAATAGTTAGTGAAAAAGATGCACCGCCTAATTAGGGTTAAATCGTCGGTGGAATGCTGATTTTTGTAAGTGTGTTTTGTTGCTGAGTAAATTGTCTTCGTAATTTTGTTTACTTCATGTTTCCGGATTCATTAATCTATCTTATATGTATTGAAAAATACTGATCATACGTGTTTGTCAGCAAAGCACCGACGATTAACATTCCTCCTATTTCGAATATCACTGAAAAAATAAGATAATAAGGGCGAATATATGTTAGTGCAAATTTTAATTTGGTATTTCTTTACTTTTCCTCAAGAATCCTAATATAATACAGTGATGATGCGAATGGTTTTAAAATTACTATTCATATAAAGGAAAAAAATTACAAAAAAATAAATAAAAAAATGGCCCATTTTATTCTAAACAAGTAGCCTAAAAACTGATCAATATGGACATCACATAATTGAGTAAATATTTATGGCGGTCGGTTGTTGAATTAATTGAATAATTGCTAACCACCCAATAATCCGAGACACTTAGTAATTTAATCCAGATGTTATTGTTGCTCAGTGTGCTAACTAATGCTACCAAACCCAGCTTTCAAATATGATTACTATTTTCATTAATTTTATCTGGTGGATTATGACCTCAAATTGCTGGCCAACAACCCTATACAAATTAGAGAAAATAACCTATTTCATAGTTGAAACTATCATAATTAGTATTCACCCAATTCAGCTGGAGACAAAGTAAATTTTAGAGATGGCAAAATCATACCTTTAACCCCCCAAAAAAAAAAAAAAATAAAATAAAATAAAATAAAATAAAACGAGACGATGATAGAATTGAGTCGACCAAAACGTACTTCTGCATTCTTAAACAATTAATTAATTAATTAAGATATATTATATACAAACACGAAATTACATATATTTTTAGTAAGAAAAATTTCAGATTATTATTATATTAAGCGGATTCGCATTACTCTTGACAAAAAAGAAACAAAATTTATCTTAAAATGTGATGCTCAAACTTCTAAATCTTATACTATATTTTTACACGAAGGGTCCAAAAAGAGAAACACACACTCGCGAAGCAGCTGAAATGTTAAAATCAGACTGATATAGAAGTTGAACAACCACATTGATTATAAACATATTTGTTTTGAACTAATTTAAGTTAGGTGAAAATGTTTTCATTATATATATTTTTATATAGTCAAAATCAGAATCAAATGCAGAAAAGGGCCAGTTATCTTCAATTGTTTAAACATGTGATGGGATCCAAAGCTTTCAATTATATTATTCTGATGAAGACCACATTTTACTAATTGAATAGTCAGTGTTAAGTTTAGTTAAGATATTTTATAAGTTACTTACTCTTGAGAATATTAATTCGCAAAATGCAAATATTGAGCTAAAATAAGATCATGATTTCTATTTGTAGACTCGTTTAAATTTTTTATCAATTTTCAAAGACTTTACATGATTACATCTTTCAAATATGACTCCTTACCATCTCTATGGATGCAGTGTTAATAAAAGTACAATTATCCTAAGGTAGTGGCTGCGGGTTCCCCATGATACAAAAAAAAAAAAAAAAAGTACAATTATGGTTGTTAATATTTTGTATTGAATATTAATAAGAAATTGCTTGCAGTGTGCTAATTATATTTTAAGACAAACTCATTAGCATTTACTTTTTTGAGATACCCTAGCATCTAACTTAATATATAATTAAATGTTTGGTTAGACATTTAATAATTACATAAACACCTCTGGGATTTTTTAAGTGACATCAACCATCAATTTGCACTTACCAAGATAATCGAAAACTTTATTTTTTATAGATTTATTAATTACCATGATAAATATATACATATTACTAGTTATCAAATTACAATAAATATAAAAATTGATGAAATAAAAAAATTTAATTAGTTTATTTACTGTCAAATTATGAACTATAAAATTTATTAAAAAACAAGAAAAAAGATGAAAATAAAACTCTTATAAACATAAAGAGGGAGTATCACATGTAAACATACTAATTGTGAACTTTTTTGATGACGAACGAAGTTAGAGAAGCGACCTAAAATTAATCGGTAAACGAGACAATCAAATCTTACTCGTCTAAAACATTAGGTGGTGTACCAAGTCAAAGTTCTTATTACTTATTAGGCAGGCCTCTATGTCCTATGGATATCGCAAGTATCGTCAAAATATTGAAAAGACAAATTAGGGATTAGTAGGGCGGCAATTTTCCACATGACACGAATAAGCATAAAATTAACGGGTTAGTGTCAAGTCTTATCGTGTTCGTGTTCGTATCGTGTCGACACGGTATAATTTCGTGTCGTGTTCATGTCAAATCCGTGTCGTGTTTGTGTAACACGATAATTTTCGTGTTGCATTCGTGTTCGTGCTGGATCGTGTCGTTTTCGTATAATTCGATGATATTTATAGATATTTAATATTAATTTAATTATATTTTACATATTTTTATCTCTTTTATTAATTTATTTTCTAATTTTAATTTTAATTTTAATCTATCGTTTCATGTCGTGTCGTTATCTTGTTGTGTCAACACGAAAAAAATCGTGTCATGTTCATATTCGTGTTGTGCTCGTGCCGTGTCCGTGTCAGTACATTTCGTGTCGTGTTCATATTCGTGTTTGGCCTTATCGTGTCGACATGATAACGACTCGACACGCACGAATTGTCAGCTCTAGGGATTAGGGAATTGTGTTTTCACTAACTTAAATTAACGAAATTAAAACACTATTTCTAATCAATACTATTACAAATTTACAATAAGTCATTTATGTTTCTGGCTTTCTGCACATAACTAATAGAAGTTCAAGTTATGGTTGATTACTTGATTATAACATTTGCCCTTTCTATTGTGCAAGCGACTGGAATGTTTATGATGCAATGTTATCAACAAAGGGTTAATCGCAATTTACTAGAGAGCAGCAAAACAATATATTATCTGAAAATTCGCAAATTGTGGGATGGTGGAGGAGCTGTTCGATGAATGCGACGCGAAGGTGATTGTGGATACTCCTATTCCGTCATTGAATATTGAGGATAGGAGGATATGGCATTTCTCTAATAATGGGATATACTCGGTTAAATCGGCTTATAACCTAGCGTGCTCGCTGACCATTAACAACAGTTGGGTGTCTGAAGGGAGTTGGAAGAATATCTGGAAGCTGCAAATTCCGCCTAAAGTAAAGATTTTCCTTTGGAGGGTGGCCAGAGATAACCTCCCGACGAAGGCAAAGCTGTGGAGTAGGGGGATGAATGTGTCAGGGGAATGTTGTATTTGCAAGATAGATATTGAAACTGTTTGGCACTCTTTTGTGTCTTGTCCTTTTGCCAAGGAGTGCTGGAAGAAGGTGAGGTTGGATAGGGTTGTTAGTGAATGTGGGGGAAGGACGATGAGCTTCAAGGAGGTGTTGTTCCCCCTTATTAACAATGTTGATAAAGACAAATCTGCCTTGGTCAATATGATTCTCCGCGCAACTGGAAAGATAGAAATCTGACGCTTTGGGAAGGGATCTACCCTAATCCGAAGAGGTCTTGCGATTTGGCGATGGGAAGTAGGGAGGATTGGTGGATGCGCAGAAGGCGAAGTTACATTGATGGCAACACGCCTAGAGAGAGTCGTGAGAGCTGCAGAGGGTGGCATGACATGGAAGAGGATGGAACAAGTGTAATGTCGATGCGGCTTTCTTCCAGAAACTAACTCCTTGGCATTGGTATGTGTGCGTGATTTCAAGGGTAACTTCATTATGGCGAAGACTGTTAGGAGGTGGGGTTACGTTAAAGTGGAGGAATGAGAGATTATTGTTATCCAGAAGCATTATCACGGATTAAAAATCTTAATTTCTAAATGCATTATTGAGTGTGATGAAGATTGCTTGCGATGCTATCAACTCCCGTAATTAACTTCTCGGAGTTGGGTTGTATTGCTTCTATCTGTCGGGATTCTATGGCTTCTAATGGGGAGTTTTTTGTTAGGCTTATTCGTAGGGAGTATAATAAGATTGCCCACTGTCTAGCTAGAGTAGCTAACGATTTTGATTTCATGCATATTTGGGAAGAACCCCCATCTTTTGTGGAGGGTCTTCTTCGTACGCCATGTTCTTGCTAATAAGATTCTTATCGTTTCAAAAAAAAAATAAAAAAAAAATGTGGAGCATTTATAGAAAAGCAGCGTGTTAGACGGAGCTTCCCATCAGTAAATTTTTGCTCCACTCATATATATTATTACTCTAGTCTGTATGGGTATGTCTATGATAATGATTTTATTAGCATATTCTTAACATCATTTATTTATACATTTTGAGATTTTTGATCTTCAATAATATGATTATTAGTTATGAAGTTAGAAAAGAAAGGAAAAAAGGGATTTGGCTGGTAGGATCAGGCTCGACCCGTCCGTCCTGAGGATGCGCGGACGGACCTAAAGCGACGGCCCAGAGCCCCAAAATTTGAGAGGGCTAAAATTTTTAAAGCACCTCCTTATATAAGTATTGCTAAGAATGAACAATGTAGTTTATGTGGTGCATTGATAAAGTGATCATTCTCTCCTTTTGAAGACTCGAGTTTGAATTTCAGCTACAATATTTTTTATTCACGATTTTTTGGGGCCTAAAATTCTGAAAAAACATTCCATTATACATATATAGAAAAATACATCTAGAAAAAATCTATTATATATATATACAGAAAAATTAGAATTATTCATGAAAAAAAATTCATTATACATCTAGATATGAAAATCAATGATACATATATAAAAAAATTAGAATTATTCACCAGAGATTTAACATTTCATCTCCAACAAAGAAATTTTCTTTTTACAAAATTTTTGGGGCCTAAATTTCTTAATATATTTAGGTATTTTTCTTATACTCATTATATTAGAAAGTTAAAAAATGGTGAGGTGCAAGATTGAAAATGATTAATATATAGTAAATATGTGGATAAAGTGTATTGCTTGTTTTGTAAATTATTTACAAATAAAATTGTTAGAGTCAATGTTGACTCCAGTCTAATGTTGAATGAGATGTTGGTAACATTCGATGTTAGTAACATCTTGGGTACAATCAACATTCCTGGAGTCAGCCTTGAAGCTGAACTTCGACTCTCCAGACGTAACTGTATATAAGTAATCTTTCTCTTCCTTTACGTTTTTATGTTTTATTTATTGTCTAATAAACGTGGATTGCAGTTGGAACGAGGTTGAATAAGTGGAGGTTAGTTAGATCATGGTTACAAGATCATGGAAAGTTAGTTCCTATTTTCTAGGGAGCATGATCTCCACCAACATCTGCAGCAGTTCCAGCAGCAGTTTACAACGGAGTGGATTGCAGCGGTTATAGGAGGTTTATGGACGTGGGATTTGAAGCTTGAAGACCACGAAACACTCCTCTATAAAAGCTGCAAGATAGCTCTCTCACACGCACGTTTCGAAAGGCTGAATTCAGAGAAAAATCCAACACTCCGATCGACTCGTCATTTGTTACACCCCGATCTATCTAATCTTGTATTAACTGACTAATCGAAGTATGACGGGCGGAAGGAAAAGAAATGACTAACTATTTCAAGAGACTCGCAAATATAAACAGTTGTCATTTTAAAGAAAGACGAGTCATTAGACCTGTGATTAACCAAATGACCAAAGTTGGATACAATCAATTTAGCAACTGATGCCATGATCTTTGACATGAATTCAAACATGTCTATCAAATGTCTAACCCATCAGAACTCTGTACCATAATACATCATAATCATAACAAGAGTTGGCAGCAAAAGTGTAACTGAGTTTATGTGAAGACATAAACCCAGGACAAACATAAAACATGACAAAAAGGTCTTCGCTCAGCATTCAATCTCCGTTGTCATCTCCCGCACTACCTGCACATTTAGAAATACATGCAGGGCATGAGTACTTGATGCACTCAGTGGGCAATTGCCGAAAACAATTAAAACATGCTCTTAGAGCTATATAATCGACTTGCCACTTTCTTAGATTCACAGGGGTTTTAAGAAATAACCTATGAATCAAACTTTCTGAAATCACTTACTTCATGATCAATGCACGTGCTAACAATTCTAATCATAACATGTCTGCAGACAAATCTTAAATAAACACCATATCTACGCACTCTTGTATTGAGAAGTAGGCCTCCTTCTCAAACACCTTGGCCAAAGGCCACCTGTGTACACAAACCCTTACTAGCACTGCCTCAGCATAGGGCCGATATCGTTAATCTCTCGTAGATAGGTAATATGCAGTATGCTCAAAAACAGGCAAGTCAATTAACTTTATAAAATTCACATGCTCATTTTCATAAACTTGTGCATAAACATATTTTAGTTTAGAAAGCCCACCTGGAAATCTGGTTTACTCGAGACTTTCTGACTTTCATTTCTTGATCTCTATTCTGCTTCCACTTGTTCCTTAAAAAGGAAATAAGAAGAATAAATACGAGAAAGAGGAACTAAGAGTTTCTAACTCTTGAGCCTCTACTAAAACTCTCTCGATACACTTTGACTAAGCTAAGCTCTACTAGGTCAATGCATCCAAAACTAAACTATTCAATGTATTGAGAAAGTATTTTATAAGAACATTAATCTTTTCAATTCCTTATATATATAAGGGATATCATATCGCTTATAATAAAATCTTTAACTTTCAAATCTTTTCTTTTGAAAACTTTGATCAAGTAAGTCTTGATCAATCAATATAATCAAAAGAATCTATGTTTTGAAATCAAATTTCAAATATCAAGCTAATATCCCAACGTCCTTCGTAATTTCGCAAACTAACGAAATCTAACTTTTTCGTATAAGCATAGAAAAATCTCAATAAATCAAAATAAACTAATTTCATATACTAGATCATACTTTTGAAATCAAACTAATCAAATAAAATCAAGATAATAAGTTCTTAACATTACATAAGCAAAATAAATTAGGGTTTTTTTCATGAGTTTGATTAGATCCCAATTTCTTTCACCAAACTCTAGCATACATATATAATCGCATATATACTAACGTATTTTAAACAAATCAAAGCCAAATCATCTCAAAATAGGAGCCTTCATTTTCGGTCCTCATATGAAAATTCATAGGGTTCGATTTTTATTTCCGAAATCGACTCTAAACATGCTCAAACGTCTTTAATTACATGAATACAAGCTCAATTTAAGAAATCATCAACTATTCTTCAACATAATAATTAGGGTTCTTGATTGGAATTTGGATTTTTCTTGATAATAAGCAAGTAAACCATAGATCAAGCATAAATCATCTCTAAAAGGGGTAGATCTAAGCATATCTCAACTAAAGATCGAAGAACGAAAACTCTTTGGAACAAGGCCAAAATGGCCGAACATATAGGAGCATGGAGATGAAATTTTTATTTGATTTCTTAACATAATATCACTCATAATAGGTAGATCTATGCATACATGTACTAAAAATCGAAGAACAAAACCCGTAAGAAAAGGGCCCAAAATGGCCGAATATATATAGGGTTTGGGGATGGTTTTCTCTTTGATTTTCACTTCAAAACTTGAAATAGGTTAGAGATCTACCTCTTGAAGACGTTGATCTATCAAGTTGACGAAGATTAGAAGTCCGGATCTTGAGCTTGGAAGAGAAAATTTTCGGTGGTTTGTGGTGTGGTGGCTCTCGAAAATTTTGGGAGTTTGGAGGAGAATTAGGTTTGTGAAAAGAAAATGAAACCTTTGGAAGCTAATATATATATATATATATATATATATATATATATATATATATATATATTCTTAGGGTACTATTTAAAGCTTCCTTCACAAGCCTTTAAATGGCTTCTAGAATAATCTAATCTTTTAGCTTCTTTAAGAAGCTTAATGGTTCTAGATAATTCCATTAGTCTTGAATAAGCTATGTTCTTGAATTTTCTTTACTAAAAAAATAGTAATAGCATGATATAACTTTTGAAATTATTAAATCAATATAAAGAAATTGGAAATATAGAAATTTCTAGCAAATCGAAACTTTCGCAAATCACTTTTTCTAAATAAACACTGAAATAAAATACTAATTGAAAGATTTATCATTAAATCAATCAACTGTAAAATTCTAAAATAGATCTTTGAGTTAAAACTTTATAAAATCTTATCTGAGGATGCATTGTCCCTAGTCACTCACGTAATTAATTTTCTAATTAATTACGTACTTAGCTCTTAATCAGAGCTATGAGAATCTGGGGTATTACATTCTCTCCCCCTTAAAGAAATTTCGTCCCGAAATTTAGTACCTCTGAAAATAGTTCAGGGTACTTCTTTTTCATCTTCTCTTCTAATTCTTAAGTCGCTTCTTTTAGGCCATGATGCCTCCATAAAATCTTGACTAAAGGAATCGACTTATTCCTTAGTTGATGATTCTTTCGATCTAATGATACATTCTGGCTTCTCTTCATAGCTTAGATATTGTTCAGGAACAATATTCTCTTGATATATGATGTGTTTTGGATCAAACACATATCTTCGTAACTGCGACATATGAAACACATATGGGTATGGTCGAAGCTTTGAAGGTAAAGCTAATCTGTAGGCGACTGGTCCAATTCTTCTCTAGAATCTCGTATAGTCCAATGAATCTTGGCACAAGCTTTCCTTTAATTCCAAAGCGATGTATTCCTTTGGAATGAGATACTTTCAAGAATACAATGTCTTCAATCTTGAAGCTTAGCTCCGTACGTCTTTTATCTATCGTACGATTACGACCATTTCTTCAATCGCTTGAGGTCCAAGAACTTGTCTTTCTTCAACTTTGTCTCAATGAAGCGGTGATCTACTCTTTCTGCCATAAAAGGCTTCATAAAGCGTCATATAAATCGTTGCTTGGTGACTGTTGTTGTATGCGAAAATCAATCAATGGTAGGACTCGCTAACGTTGATCTCCTTGATCTAATACCAAGATTTCGATCATATCTTCTAGCGTTTAGATGGTCCTTTTGGATTGACCATTTGCTTGCGGATGAAACGTTGTATTGCAATT
This sequence comes from Salvia rosmarinus, assembly GCA_036937905.1. Classification (NCBI taxonomy): domain Eukaryota; kingdom Viridiplantae; phylum Streptophyta; class Magnoliopsida; order Lamiales; family Lamiaceae; genus Salvia; species Salvia rosmarinus. The sequence goes on along the minus strand of CM072813.1, from coordinate 16,536,493 downwards.
CACTCTTATACTCATCTCTTATTGAGATTTTACCCAAATAGCTGTATTATCTCGCTTCATTTTGGGTACACTAATCACGAAATCCATAGTTATGTGATCTCATTTCCACTGAGGAAATCTCCAGTGGTTGCAATTTACTATACGCTGCTGGTGCAAAGCTTTAATTTGTTGACACGTTAATATGATCAACAAATGAGGCTATCTCTCGCTTTATTCCTACCCACACGAACCTTTGCTTTAGATCTTGATACTTTATTACTTCTTGGTCGTGCGGTGTAGGGGCGTGTTATGAGCTTCACTCATAATCTCGTTTTTAAATCATCCTCATTAGATGCACGCACATCATGTTTCTGAACATGATTGCGTTATCCCAACTTCATGACATTCTTCTGGCTTTTCTGTTTTGATCTTAACTCGTAGCTTTTCTATCTGTTGATCTTATCTTTGATCCTTCGAGATTCTTGTTCTCAAATCGGGGTATCGACAAGAGCGGTTATAATCTCCTTTCGCGAGACAACACGGGTTATTTTCATAACCCACAAATTATTATGTGTGCTATTTATTTTTTCCGCTGCGTGTTACTTGGAATGATACTAACATTGCTAGTAACATTACTCTACTAACATTCACACATTGTTATTAAGTAGTAATTCAGGCACAGAATTCTTTCAATTGATATCAGAGCGGGATCTTGATGAACTAAGATCGTTCCTGTGTGCTATATTACTACTGATGGACGCCACCAATGCTTACATTCGACCTCCAGCACTTGATAGTAGTGGGAAGAACTACGCCTTGTGGAAGTCGCGCATGACAATGTACATCCAATCCATAGATGAACGTTCGTGGCTTGCAGTGTTGAATGGCTGGACTCCTCCACGTGAGACGGTGAATGATGTTGTCGCCAACAAACATGAGAACCAGTGGACTGCTGAAGAAAGACTCATCTCTAATCTCAATGCGAGAGCTTTAAATGCTAATTTTATATGTGTTGATGTCCCGTGTTTTCGCCTGATCTCTAACTGCATAGAGACTCGAGATGCTTGGCTTATTCTACAGGAATAATGTGAGGGATCAGCAAGTGTTAAAGCCACACGCCGAAGGATGTTGACTACGAGATTTGAGATGTTGAGGATGCAAGAAGATGAGACCATATCAGCATACTATGAAATGCTGAGTGAAATTGCTAACGAGGCTATTGGACTTAGAGAGCCCATTGCAAATGAGAGGTTGGTAAGCAAGATGATGAGGTCTCTACCGGAAAGGTATAACATGAAAATTTCCTCTATTGAAGATTCGTTTAATGTTACCACCATGAGGATAGGTGATCTTGTGAGTAGATTGATTACTTTTGAAATGAATCTTGACCAACAAAAGGTTAGCTATAATAAGTCCAGACAAGTTGTTTTTCGTGCTGAAAACTCCAAAGTTGTCTCTGATGTGTTTGATGATGTTGAGTATTCAGATCAGGAACATGAGCTCGATGAGGTTGATCTCAACATTGCCATGTTGACCAAAAAATTCAACAATCTGGTTAAATCCTTGAAAAATGGGAAACAAAGCTCAAATCCAAGAAGGATATCTGGAAACGCTGCTAGGAAACCTCCAAGTCCTACTAACATTCCCAATGTTCCACGAACATTTAACAATCCTATCTTTGAGAATAACGTTACTGACAATGTGCAGTGCAGGGGATGTTTAGGGATGGGACATTATGCTAATGAATGCCCTACAGTTGCAAGAAAGAAGCAAACATCTTTTCGACAGAATGGAAAATCTAGCAATGTTGCTCAGGCCAGTCATGTTGCTTCTTTGAGTGATGACTCAGACACAGAAGAAGAGAAAGTTATTCTCACTACAACGATCGATGATGTTGATGAGTCAGAGGCTGAAATTATTGAAGCCATAGTTGACACAAACGAATGTTATGAGGAAGAGCTCTCTGACAAGGATGATATAATGAAGACAGAAGAAGACGTTGGTCCAGAACAGAACACCATGGTTAACATTGATGGACACATCTTTTCAACATCAACAATAAACTGGTATGAAATGACTCTTCTTGATGAAACTAATGTTACCCCAGAGAATGTTTGTTGTGTTTGGTCCACGAGAAACTGAGTTTGATCATCTTAAAGCCATTAGTGATCTTCGAGTTCTATGTGATGACATCGATGCTCAATGTGAGGAACAACGAAAGGGCATTCTTGCGCTGTTGGATGAAAATCAAACTTTAAAGGATCGTGTCATGAGGTTGGAAGTTCTCCTTACCAAAAAGGATGCTGAGCTTTTTGTCTTGAAAGGTAAAGTTTACAAAGCTGAGAAAACCTTTGATAGGTTTAACAAAGGCACTGCTTGTCTTGATGAGGTGTTATCTCAGAAATCTGCTGGGATTCAAGGTATTGGTTCTGATTTTGGTAACACTAACATGTTGAAAGAGAACTGCAGTGCTCATGTGTTTGTCAGAGAAGGAGATGCTAATGTGTTTGTGAGATCAAATGGAGGAAAATTCCAAAAGACTAAGAAGAGGAACGATTTAAAAGGGAAACCCTATGTGTGCCATTACTGTCAAGCACCAGGACATATCAAACCTTACTGTGAGAAGTATTTGAATGATGTTGATGTAACATCTGCAACTCAAATGTTTGACAAATATCAGTCTGATGTTGGGAGTTCCTTGAAAAATATCTCTGTCATGACTGACAACATTTTCTACAACAAATGCAATGTTGATTTCACTTCTCTTCATGCTAACCTTTCCTGCAATTGGCACTTTGATAGTGTTGTTTTCATTTCTCTTCATGCTAACCTTTCCTGCAATTGGTACTTTGATAGTGGTTGTTCAAGGTAGACATGTCCGGGTTTTCGGGACCGCCGGTTCGGCCCTAGGCCCGGACTAGAGTCAACGGTTTGGGCCCGGACCGGCGGTCAACGGGCCTGAATCGGAACCAGGAGCTAGGGCCTATGGCCGGGCTCGGTTCGAGCGAAGAGAGGCCCAAAACCGGCGGTTAACCGCCGGTTCGAACCGACGGACCTAGGGCCGAACTGTCGGTCCTACATAACCGTTGGAACCGGCGGGCCTAAGGCCTAGGGCCGAACCGGCGGGCCTCTTAGAGCCGTTGGAACCGGCGGTCCTAGGGCCTAGGGCCGAACCGGCGGTCCTCCAACGGCCATAAACGGCTATTTTTCGATTTTCACTCCAAATCACTCCTATAAATATATCCCTCATCCTAACTCTATCCTTACTTCAATCTCTAATTTCTCAACCTTAATTCACTCATTTACATCCAATTTTCAAGCTTTCAAGCTCTCATTCTCACTCTCAAACTCAATCTCTCATTCTCAAGCTCTCAATCTCATTCTTATTCTAAACTCTCAAACTTTCTCACTTCATCATGTCTTTCTTTAAACGATCAAACAAGGGAAAAGGAAAGGTCGTCGATGAAGGAGCTCAAAGTGAGGGAGGAGACTATCCAACTCAACGTTCACGAAGGGCCTTAGCGGCGGAGGAAATCTCAAGGCAAGTTGCGAAGGGTTCTGCGAAGAAGATGCTCGATTTTATGAAATGGTGCATCGAATGGAAAGAAGTCCCAATTTCGGTGACGTAGGCTCGAACGACCAAGCTGATGATGAAGAATGCGACGAAGAATATGACGAGTTTGACCAAGATACGCCGCCACAACCACCAAAATCAAAGGAACTTAAGTCCAACGTTTTTGTGAAGCACTTTAGGTACGTAAATTTTTACGTTCTTACAAATTAGTTTCATAATTTTAATTTCATGTTCATAGTTCTTACAATATCTTGTGATATTTTCTTTAGAAAAGTGGAAGTGGAAGGCGAACCTCCTCTTCCCGACGGTCGAAAGAGATACATTGCTTATTGCAACTATTGCACGAAAACCTACAAATGGATCGAGAAAGGAGGTTATGGAACGCTCAATAGGCACATGGAGGGTTTTCATCCTCATGAGTATGGAATATCAACGAACCAAGCTCAAATTAAAACCCATTCTCAATATTCCACAACGGGTACGTCCGCTTTATTTAAATTTGATAAGGGAAAATATGAAGATGCGATGGCTAGATATTGTGCTATAGAAAAACCCCCTTTTAATTATGCCGATAGAGTTACGTATGAAGAATGTTATAAAGAGGACTTGGTCCTAATGCATGCAAAGTTAGTAGAAGCACTATGCTTAAGAAGATTAGGAGGCAGTGCATGGAAAAAAACATGATTTAATGAAATATTTGGTTCGTTTAGGTCATAAAGTTACTTGTCATTGGATTGATTGGGAAATGGGTTATGAAATGGGTTAAAAAGTTTAATTGCTTTTAGAGAGTTTGAAGAGCCTCATAATGCTTTAGGTATTGCTAATATTATAATTGGTGTGTTAAATGAGTATTCTTTGATTAATAAAAAATTTTCCGTTGGTTTTTATAATGCTTCGGCAAACACCGCTAGTATTCCTCAACTTATTGAAGCATGTGCACCTTCTTTTGAAGGAAAATATTTTCATTCTATATGCATTTGTCATATTTTAAATTTATGTGTTCAAGATGCACTTAGTATTTTTCAAGATTCCGTTACTCCTATTAGAAATGCTATCAAATGTTTGCATGCTTGAAAAACTTGTGGGAAGAGATGGCAAAAATATTGTCGTATAAAAAATATTTCTTATACATGTTTCAAATTGGATGTTTCTCATCATTGGAATTCTACTTATGAAATGCTTCATAGTACTATTGCATATAAGGGTCATTTATGTGATTTTTTTAGAAAAGAGTTTACAACTATTCAATTACATCTTAATGAGTCTCATTGGGATGCTTGCATGGATTTATATCGATTGTTAAAGGTATTTCATGGTGCAACGAAACAATTATCGGGAGTTTATTATTGCACTTTCGTTATGGTTTTAGAACATTGCATGCATATTGCCATGTCTTTTCGTAGTTGTTTTACTAGACCATCTTTATGTGGTGTAATTTATTTTATGGTTCAAAAGTGGCTAAAATATTTTAGGGAGATACCTACAATTTTTTTGCTTGCTAAGTGTTTAGATCCTAAATGGAAATATGATGATGCATGTCAAATGCTTAATCTTTATTATGATGCTTTTAGGCAAATGGATTTTCAAGGTGCTAGTATAGAAGGAGAATTAGTTTCTTTTGATCTCCCAGATGTAGATCATATCAAATATAATCTTGAAAAGAATTTAAGAAATCTTTTTCAAGAATATAAGTCAAAATATGGTAGTGATAATGATAGTCAAACTCCACCTCCTTCTTCTATGATGTCTACGATTAATTTTCCTTTTGATATGAATGAGTTTGACCATTTGGTGCAACAAATGACTTCGATGTACCAAAATAGAACATTCGAAAGGCCGAGAGGTAATAGTGAATTAGATATATATTTGTGATCGCTCTTTTTTCACACGCAAAAGGTGTAAGTATAGGGTAAGCGAAGTATCGTATCCATAGAGATTGTATCACGAAAACATAGAAGCTAGCTCAACGATTATTCATCATTATCCAAGCACAGAATTTGGGTGAAATGTTTTGGGGCTTCGGAATTTAATCCAAAGCAAAGGTAACCAAACAGAAATATAAAATAAAGCAATAAACTCACGAAAGATAACTTATGAAGAAAGACTAACCCTAGGGATGCACCAATCCTATCCACAACGATGTTTATCCTGCTTATTATTAACCGTTTTAATCCAGACAAGACGGAAGATCACATATATAACCGACAACTTCAGTTACGACAATTGCGGCAGTTGATTACTAATTTTCCTATCACGATTCGTCTAGAGGAAAATAAGCAACTCCAAAAGGATCACTAAGAATATGCTTCCTACGAATGTCCTATCTCAGTTACGACTCAAGGCTCACTCGTATCATGCATTCGATAACGATTGACAATTAATACAATTACGTAATTAACGGACAACTAGATATGCATCAAGATTGATCAGAAATCAACACATATAAATAAGCACAATCGAATCATGAATCAATGCTTGGAAGGTAAATAACAATAGCAGGAATCACAACATATAGGATCGAATCATGCAAACCCTAGGATTAGAACGGAAAACTAGCCAGACATAATAAACGGAATAAAATACGATTTAATCATAAAAACGGAAATTAAATATATAAAACCCGTAGGGAAGCGTTGGATGAACAATGGTTGGTCTTGAATCCAATCCCAAGCGAACGAACGGAAAACAACGGAAAACGACCGGACAAAACGTTCCGATCGATAACGAAACGATAAACTAAACTAGAACAACGTAAAAACAATACTAGAATTAAGCTAAGAGAAGATTAAAGGCTAAAAGCTGTAAAAACTGAGGAAAACTGAATAAAAACGAGTCTGGGGCGTGTAGGGTGTTCTGGGCGATTTAGCGGCCGCGAGCTCGCTCGGCTCCTGCGCGACTTCACTGTTTCGCTCCGTTCTCTCGCGTCCGAACTCCGAATTGCGATCCGTTTGCACCTATGGACTCCTATCGAGATGCTCTTTAACATTGTAAACTTTTCACATCCATATTTTTCATATCCATTTAATCATCTTTGGTTACATCTTTGCCTTATGCCTCGATTATCACCGAAAAGCCTAAAAACACCAAAGAGAAACCCCAAGAGCGTATCTTCTAGAAAAGATAAAACATTAAGAATCGATACATAAACGCACATTAAGCGAGCTAAACTCATCTTCAAATATCAACTATAAGCGTGTAAAAGCGCGTTTATTAAACCCCAAACTTAAAGCATTGTTTGTCCTCAAACAAAAGCGAGTAAAGACAAACGAAAGATCAACGAGCGTAGCAAAGAGGATAACCATTCTAGGCCTCAGAAACATATTAACGCTCAAAAACATTAGCGCACATGACGACGTTAGCCAACTCAACACAAACAACCATCGAGGGCAAAAACTCATTTATTTCAACCCTCACAAAGGCGTATGCGTAATATATATAGGATACACTCAAACTCATAAAGAAATTAAGGACGTGTATACACTCAACGATCAATGCAATGCAACATCTTACCATAGGCTTGCCGTTTCTCTAACATCTCCACCGCGTCAAATATGTTCAAATAAGGATCAAAGAGGTCTTTTGATAGGTTATAATGTAGGCACATTGGTTAAGGTATGATAATATATGGCTAAGTGACTCAAGTAAACTCCAAGCACCACCATTTATATATTTCGACACATATGGACTTTGTCCATTTTCCTCTTCTTTCCCAACGTGCTAAATTGACGTTTTATGCCTCATAAGGTACCTATACTTCGATTAAAGACCCTTTATGCTCAACGCTCATAGTGAACTTAACATTTTTCTTTTTCTTTTCTTTTCTAGAGCTTATAGGGTTTAACTTTCACAACAAAGGTACTATTCTTTACCACAGATGTATTTTTCTAAAAGAAACTTTTCTCATCATAACTACATCAAAATTTCACCCCTTTTGATTCCCATATCCATCCTCACCTCCTATCATCCGGTTAATCGAAAGAAAAAGTCTAATAAAGGCTCAAAGAAGGCGACAAATGGTATATAACATCGGGTTAGTGTTTGGGTGAATATGTGGTTAACAAAGATGGCCTTTATCCTTCCAAATTGAAACACATATTGCGGTCTCGACACGTAAGAACGGCAAGTTCTAGAAGGTAATCACATGCATGATATCACACAATTAAAAAAGCGTATCAAGATGTTTATACGGTGAAGCTCAAGTCTCACGGGTTAAGCAAATGGTGGAAAACAACAAGCCTAAGCCATCTAACGTCATTCATGCGTCATTTTCTAACATATCATGTGCACTATCATTAAATTTCACAAAAATTTTCTATCGTCATTGGCCACATGGATTAACACACTTCACTTAACTCGTTGATCGACAGACACGAAAACGAAAAGACAAACAGAACCACGACAAAAAGCAACACAAACGAAAGACACGACAAAACATGAAAACAAAAACAAAGAAAACGTTGGGTTACCTCCCAACAAGTGCTTACTTTAACGTCTTTAGCTAGACCATCACTAACCTTGTCAATCCGGCGTTTTAGTGGCAACAGAAATCCTTCTCAACTCGTGGATTCTCCTAAACTTAGCATTCACAGATCTCCACCACTGACTATGGAAGTGGCCCCCCCCAAACTTGAACGATACACTCGGAGTTCCATGCCGAGTCCACTTCTTCCTTCGCGACTTCCTCGAGTGGTCGAGTACCCCTAAACGCGAGGCGTGTGCAGCAGCGGCGGTCATGATCGGCGGCGGTCTTCCGTCTTTCCAACGTCGTGTTGCTTGATGGCGTCGATATGGAAATCTTGAGCTCCTCATCGTTAACACGAAGCGTGAGATTGCCTTCCGCACATCAATCAACGCACGACCGGTTGCTAGAAAAGGTCTACCAAGGACTAGTGGTTGTTGTTTGAATTCGGAATATCTAGAATAACAAAGTCGGCGGGAAAGATAAAATCTCAATTCTTACCAACACGTCTTCGACGATACCTTTTGGATATGTGGTGACGGTCACCATCATCGATGAAATCTTCGCCGGCTTCATCTTTCCTAGGTGTAGCCGGTTGAAAACGCTCAATGGCATCAGTTGATGCTCGCCCCAAGTCGCACAAAACATTTGGAAAAGTGTGCTCGGCGATCTCGCACTCTAACGTGAAACTGCCGGGATCCTTCTGCTTCAGAGGAGCTTCCTTTGCAAGACGGCACTGCATTCTTCGGATAGGGAAATTTTCTCAAATTTTCCAAGTTTCTTCTTGCTTGCAAGCTGCGTCTTTCAAGAATTTCATGTAGCCCGGCATGTTTCGCAGCGCTTCAAAGAGAGGCAAATTTATCTCAACTTTTAAAAACCTCTTTGAAACGAGCAAACTCCTCGTCATATTTCGACTTGACAAGTCGACTCGGAAACGGGACCGGAGGAGTGTACGTGCGACGTTTAGCTTCTGGGGGCGCCTCGCGGTCGACCTCGCGACCGCTGGGAAGGTCGCGAGGCATCTATTGCGCGCTGATCTCCGTCTTCGCGTGCGAGCTATGGGGTATTGGGTCGCTCATGAAGTTCCGCGCGCGCGCACACTCGATGGCTCGTGGTCGGTCTTGTGCGTCGCTTCGGTCGCGGGTTTCGTGGGCAAATTACGGATGGCTCGCGATCGGGCTCGCGTCATGAGCTCGGTCGCAGTTTCGCTGAGAATGCTTTCTTGCTCTTCTTCATCGGTAGGGCTCGGGTAGGCTCGCCCACCTCGCCCGAATAGCAAAGCACCGATTCTTGGGTTCACCTCCGTATTACTCGGAAATTGGCCCATCTTTTGTAGTGCATTCACTTGTACGGCTATTTGGCCAATTTGATTTTCCAACATCTTCATATGCTTCCCATAGCCGTCACGGTGGACTCCAAATGATTTATCTTTTGCGGTGTTGCTTATGAGCAATTTCGATTCGTTGCCAATTGTTGGTTGCTTACAACCAAGCTGCGCATCATGTCTTGAGACTTGGCTTCCTCGGCTCTTGAATCGAATTCGAACATTGAAGCTTCTTGAAGTTTGTTGGAAATTGAATGATTCCTCCGATTGATGTGGTGAAGTTCTCTCTGTCTCAATCGACTCTTCAAAGAGTGAACTTCTTCATGAGATCGTCATATTTTGAATCACTCTCAACAAAGGTTGCTTTGAGCGATGGCGTTCTTTCCGTTGGCTATTGATAGCTGTTGGCGACCATCTCTTCTACAATACTGACTTGCCTCATCTCTTGGTCGGTTCGATAAGCAGCCCCGCCGACGCATCCACCATGCCCTCGTCTCGCCATGTATCCACCGTAGAAGCGTGTGATTTGTTGCTCCTGGAGAACCCATGTTGTGGACATCGTCTCAATAGACCTCGAATCTCTCCCATGCCTCGAATAATGATTCGTCGTGGTTTTAGCAAAATGAGAGATTTCGCGATGATCTTCTGCGCTTTTGCGGCGGAAAGTATTTGAAAAAACTTCGCAAAGTTTCCCCAAGTGTCGATGCCACTCGGTCCAAACTCTTGAACCAATCTTTTGCGTGGTGCAGTGATGAGAAACCGAACATGCGATTCGGATCGTGTCTTGTGGCACCCCATTCATTTGATGGTGTCACAAATATCGAGAAAAGTCTCGAGATGCGCATTCGGGTCTTCCGTGACTCTTCCCCAAACCGCTCTCCTTGGACCATCCGATCGGGGCGGTTTGAGCTCAAAATTGTTTGCATCTCACGCGGGCCCCAACCGCCTCCTTGGAACTGTTCGGTGGGATGTCGGTACATGTGATTCGAGGTCTTCCTCCGAGGCGGGACAATGATTCCCATATTCGCCATCGACGCGCATCTCTCGCAAAGTCGGCTAGCATGCATGCAACTTGCTCGGGAGGAATGCCCCGTTATGGATTGGGCGCCATTGCACTGTCTCTCTCTCGTCCTCTTTTCCTTTGAGAGCCTTCGATCTAGGGATCTAATAATATTTCGGAGGTCCCCGAGATCTTGTACGCATAAACCACACGAGAAAGAGAGAATTTAGCACCGAAAAAAATAAATAAATATAATATAATATATATAACTTGAATTAATAAATCCAAATCGTCAAATTATTCCTATGTGATCTTAACAATCCCCCTAACAACGGCGCCAAAATTTGATCGCTCTTTTTCACACGCAAAGGTGTAAGTATATGGTGTTAAGTATCGTATCCACGAGATTGTATCACGAAAACATAGAAGCTAGCTCAGCGATTATTCATCATTATCCAAGCACGTAATTTGGGTGAAATGTTTTGGGGCTTGAATTTAATCCAAAGCAAAGGTAACCAAACGTAAATATAAAATAAAGCAATAAACTCACGAAGATAACTTATGAAGAAAGACTAACCCAGGGATGCACCAATCCTATCCACAACGATGTTTATCCTGCTTATTAATAACCGTTTTAATCCAGACAAGACGGAAGATCACATATATAACCGACAACTTCAGTTACGACAATTGCGGCAGTTGATTACTAATTTTCCCTATCACAGTTACGTCTCTAGAGGAAAATAAGCAACTCCAAAAGGATCACTAAGAATATGCTTCCTACGAATGTCCTATCTCAGTTACGACTCAAGGCTCACTCGTATCATGCATTCGATAACGATTGACAATTAATACAATTACGTAATTAACCGACAACTAGATATGCATCAAGATTGATCAGAAATCAACACATATAAATAAGCACAATCGAATCATGAATCAATGCACGGAAGGTAAATAACAATAGCGAGGAATCACAACATATAGGATCGAATCATGCAAACCCTAGGATTAGAGCGGAAAACTAGCCGGACATAATAAGCGGAATAAAATACGATTTAATCATAAAACGGAAATTAAATATATAAAACCCGTGAGGAAGCGTTGGATGAACAATGGTTGGTCTTGAATCCAATCCCAAGCGAACGAACGGAAAACAACGGAAAACGGCCGGACAAAACGTTCCGATCGATAACGAAACGATAAACTAAACTAGAACAACGTAAAACAATACTAGAATTAAGCTAAGAGAAGATTAAAGGCTAAAAGCTGTAAAACGAGGAAAACTGAATAAAACGAGTGCGGGGCGTGTAGGTGTTACGGGCGATTTAGCGGCCGCGAGCTCATTGGCCGGCTCTGTGCGACTTCACTGTTTCGCTCCGTTCTCTGCGTCCGAACTCCAAGTGCGATCCGTTTGTGCCTATGGGCTCCTATCGAGATGCTATTTAACATTGTAAACTTTTCACATCCATATTTTCATATCCATTTAATCATCTTTGGTTACATCTTTGCCTTATGCCTCGATTATCACTGAAAAGCCTAAAAACACCAAAGAGAAACCCCAAGCGGTATCTTCTAGAAAAGATAAAACATTAAGAATCGATACATAAACGCACATTAAACGAGCTAAACTCATCTTCAAATATCAACTATAAACGTGTAAAAAGCGCGTTTATCAATTTGCAAACTCCTTTTGTCTTTGGTGTTGAAGATAACAGTCCTTCGATCGATGTCTTGAAGTGGTGGTCGAAGAAAGAGGAGTACCCAATCCTCTCAATCATGGAAAAGGAGTTATTTGTCATCCCGGCATCCACCGTATCCGTTGAATAAGCATTTAGCATTGGAGGACGAATGCTTGAACAAAGAAGAAGCAACATGAAGCCGACGAACATTGAAGCTACAATGTTGCTCGATGATTGGTGTAGGGCCGACCTTAGAGCTCAAGAACCGCAATGGGATGATGGTAACGAGAGCGAAGACGAGGCCTTCACCGAAACGGATCGATCGGAATCGGGTGCGGAGACGGAGTAGAGCATGTAGAAATAAAAAAGAACTACATGGACTTTGATTCCTCTATGATTATGAGGGATGATATGTATTCAACTCAATTTTAGAAATTAAATTGAGCTCAAGTCCTTTATTATTATTATTTTTTCATCCCTATGTAAAAGTCCTAAACGGATTTATGTAATTTACTCATCATTTATTAAAAAATTCAAAGTGTTGACACATATTTATACGTATTTTAACAAATGCAAAAATGCAAAGTATTTACAAGTTCAAACATAAAAAAAATCATTTACAACTTACAAATTTTAAAATATTTACAAATTTAGTAGTTTACAAATATTTACAACTGATAAACATGTAGTTTCTATAATTTTGAGTGTGTTATTATAATGTTTATCCATAGAAAATACATGTTTATCAAAAGTTTAAGCTTTAGTTTGTTAAAATCTTGGACTTTGATACTTGTTGCATATTTGATTGAATTTTCAGGAAAATTGATATAGAATTGGAGATTTTACCCTTCACAAGAGTTGAAGTATATCGCGATATGAGTTCATGAGCGCTAACGGATCGAAAATCGAAGCTCAGACGACAGAGAACGGACCGATGCAAAATCGATGCGCGAGTCGCAACAGGCCCCTCGGGCCCGGCCCGCAACCGGTGGTTCTAAATCGAACCGGGACCGGCGGGCCTTAGGCCCGGCCCTAAATCGGATTCTATCTATAGGGCGGACTCGGGCCCCGACTTTTCGAACCGCCGAACCGACGGTCCCGGCCCTAAACCGGCGGGCCCGGCCCTACAACACGTCTAGTTCCAGGCATATGACAAGCAACAAGGAATTTCTGACTGATTATGTTCCAACAAATAGTGGGCATGTTACCTTCGGAGGAGGTGCCAAAGGCAATATTGTTGGCAATGGAACTTTGAATGTTAAAGACTTCTCAAAACTCAAGAAGGTTCACCATGTTGAAGGCTTGAAGACTAATCTGATCAGTATCAGCCAATTATGTGATGACGGGATGTTTGTCAAGTTTGACAAGAACATTTATGAAGTGTTTGATTCAACCAACAAATGTGTGATGGTAGGTAGCGAGTCCTCGACAAGCGCTACAAGATCGACAATGACAACATCCGTCATTTCGCCAAAATGTGTGAAGTGGATCGTGGCACCAACGGTGGGGCATGTTAACTCAAGAATCTCTTAAGCTCATAACAAATGATGTTGTTCGTGGACTCCCAAAGTCGGTGATCAAAATGATGTTGTGTGTGGACCATGTCAAAAGGAAGCGGTCGAACCTCACATCCAATGTTATCAACATGCAGCACCATAAGATGTTTTGAAATCCTTCACATGGACTTGATGGGTCCCATTGAAGTTGAGAGCCTTGGAGGCAAGAGGTATGTCCTTGTGTGTGCTGATGACTACTCTCGGTATACTTGGGTTGAATTCATGTGTGAAAAATCTGAGACCTTCTTTCTTTTCAAAAAACTTTATAAAAGATTTCTTGCTCAATATGGTCAGAATGTTATCCGGATCAGAACTGATCATGGGAGGGAATTTGAGAATTCTGTATTCTCTGATTTTTGTACTAACAATGGCATCTTTCATGAGTTTTCTGCTCCCAAGACACCACAACAGAATGGTGTTGCTGAGAGGAAAAACCGCACTCTCCAGGAGATGGTAAGAGCAATGTTGCATACCAAAAACCTCTCCAAAAGGCTGTGGGTTGAAGTAGTTAACACTGAATGTCACATCATCAAGAGAATCTATTTGAGACTTGGTACAATGTTAACACCGTATGAGATCTTGAAGGGTAAAAAACATAACCTCAAATATTTTCATATTTTTGGTTGTGTTTGTTATGTCCTGAATGATAGGGATCATTTGACCAAACTTGACTCTAAAAGTGATAAATGAATGTTCCTTGGCTACTCTGTCAACAGCCATGCCTATAGGGTGTACAACCTTCGGATTAAGACCATTCAAAAAACGGTGAATGTGGTTTTTGATGATATGGTGAGTCTTGCAGACAGGTCTAATGAAGAAGATGTTTCTGACTTACTGGAGGATCAAGCTATACCCGAGCAAACTCATGAACAACATGTTCAACCTGATGTTGGTCCAACATCTAGTGGTGACACAACATCGAATGAAGACAAAGAAAGTGGTTCTGACAGTGATGGAGATAATGATGGTGGAGATTTTCTTCATGATCCAGTCAAGCGTGACCCTCCAGGAAGAATTATGAAGAACCATCCCAAAGATCAAATCATTGGTGAAGCCTCGGGACATATGCAAATGTCACGACCCGACTAATTAATTAGACTATTAACTAACTAATCAGGCCTTGACGGTTAAAACATAAAAAATTTGGATAATTAAACAGGTTTAAGTGAAATAAAATTTTCGACAAATGGGCAACATATCCTCTAGAATATGGATAAGCCAACCTGCACGCAGCAAATATCCAACAACAAGTAATAACTAAAAATGAGGTCACAGCCTCAACGATATGTACATAAAAGGGTTCCAAACATTTACAAAGATTTTCAAAAGTATTATTTCAAGTTAACAACGGAAGAGTAGTGAATGTCATGTATGAAGACATGACATTCAGGCACAACTATTTACAACAAAAAGTGATCAACTAAGCTCAGTTCCAGGCCCATATCTCTTCCACGCTAAACCTGCATCAAATAAAACATTTTTCGGGTATGAGTACCAAAGAGTACTCAGTGGGTATATGCCAAACATAATTTTCAAAACTTATAATTTCTTTTCAAATAAGAATTTAGAAAACAATTGGAATAATTGTTTCATAAGAATCTTTCATTATCATATCACCACAATTTCTTTCTTGAAACATACCGGCATCACATACCCGAGTTGGTCCCGAAGGATCTCAACTACGGTCATACCCTATCTACGTCATTCAGTAATGGAAAGTAGGCCTACTCCCCAATACCATGGTCGGCCTACTTTTGCAAGCCCACGGTCATAACCTGTGCACAGTACATAATATTTTCCTACCGTAGATAGGTAAATCGCCGTCATACCCACAACGTGGTAAAACATTCATTTTTAACATATCCATAATGTGGTGATTGAAAATAATTTCATGATAGCAATAAATTCAAAGCATAACATTTACTTTGCTTAAATTAATTTGCAAAGCATTACCCACCTGACAACGTTCAATCCAAAAGGTTTGTTTCCTCGTCCTTTACTTCCCGATTTCCTTTGCTTGGTCCTTGAAAAATAAGATTATTATTGAATTTAGTAACCTTCTTTATTCATTTAACTACTTATCAATAGTTTGCCGATTAAAATTTCAAAACGTCTTATTAATAAACAAATTCTACCGAAATTTCGGCAGAGTAACGTTTATAATATGAATCGCCAAAATCAATCAAAACTCATCCAAATTCATCCCAAACTCCCCAAATCATTACCATATACTTAAATATACATATAAGAACTTAAAACAAGTTTAAACTCATTCATTTACACTTTAATCGCCTAATGCCCTTCAACTACATATATAGAAATTTTCTAGCATTTCACTGTCTAAAATTCATTTAATATCAAACAACCTACAATTATACTCATTTATCATCAATAATCATCAATCCATGATTGTTTCAAATTTCAACCAAGTTTATCACATAAAATCATAACTTTAATTTTTCATCTTTAATATATATAAATATGTTCAAAAATTCCCATAAATTCCACTTAAGCATTATTTTTATTATAGATCTCAAATATCATATCAAATATATCAAATAAAATAAAGAAATCATAGTTCATGATATCCCCATCATTTTTGAAAATTAGGAACATCATGTAGATTCATGAATTAAATTCTTATAAAGTCACATTATGCATTATTTATATCCTAAAGTTCAAATATCATGTCAAATTGATCAAATAAAATCAAAATCCTCAAGTTCTAATTACTCCTAGTTTCCGAAAATTGTAGGCTTTTTAATATACATGTTTTAATTTCTATTTCTTTAATCATAAGTTGTTTATTTCTATTTCTAATCATATATCTAAGCTCAATTCAACTAAATCATAACATATGTTTCACATACACAAAAATTAGGGTTCATAGTCAACACGTTAATTTACCAACTTTAGCAAATGAAAGAATTAAATCCATAAATCATGATATTTATACACAATAAACATAATTAAATCAATAAACATAACAAAATTGAAACAAATCAACCCTAAAATTAATCATCAAATTTTCGAAAACCCTAGGCATATAAAACATCTTATTTATCAATTTAAATCATAAAAACTTTGCTTAAATAAAGTAATTACCTTGCTTAGAGTGATTTTCCACCAATTTTCCACTTAAATATGGATTAAATGTGAAAATAAAATTTTTGTGTGTGCTTGTGTGTGTGAGTGCCGAAAATTTGAGGGAAAATAAGGTAGATGATGATCTTATGTTATTTTGAAAATTCTAGAATGTTTATGTACATTTAAATGTACATTACTTATTCATTTTATCAAAATTTGACACAAATTTCTAAAATTGATAATTATACCTCTAATATTGCTAATGTTATAAATTAATATCCTATATATATATATATATATATATATATATATATATATATATAAATATATATATAACTATATTTCTAATAAATATTAGAATCCAAAACAATTTACATCCATGATTACAATTAATTTCATATAACATATATTAAATTCTTTCATATGTTACAAATTCAACTAATTATACTCATGCTTCTCAATTTTCAAAATTAAACAAAATAATTCTTTATCACTAACTATTAATAAAGAAATTTATTCAAGCAAATTAATAGCTTGAACCATAATTTATTTTATTTTATAAGAAAAGTTCCACATAAAAATAATTAATGCATTCTATAGCATAATTTATATTTATTATCATTTTTCATTCAACACACATTCATAATCACAAAATTCACATTTTATCATAATAAAACTCATTTCTAATTATTCTCTACATTTTCTAATCTCTACTCCTTCAATTAAGAATTTATCGAATTTCTATCGATTAATAACCCCTTATGCACTTCTTTATAAATTTTTAAGAAATAAATACTTTCTAAGCCCCTAATTATCCTTAATTAAGGTCTAATTAAGACTTAAAGATTTTCGGGTTACTACATTCCCCCCCTTAAAATAAATTTCGTCCCCGAAATTTAGTACCTCGTAAAATTGGTCAGAATACTTCTCCTTCATTTGTTCTTCAAGCTCCCAAGTCACTTCTTATGGACCGTGATGTTTCCATTGAACTTTCACTAAAGGAATAATCTTAATCCTTAACTTTTGCTCCTTCCGGTCCAGAATGCACTCAGGTTCCTCTTCATAACTCAAATCAGGGTCGGGAATTATTTCGTCATAATGAAGGATATGCATTGGGTCATACACATATTTTCTGAGTTGAGAAACGTGAAATACGTCATGTACATTAGCGAAGTTAGGTGGCAACGCTAATCTATATGCTACTGGCCCAATTCTTTCCAGTATTTCATATGGTCCGATAAATCGTGGCTTAAGTTTCCCTTTTACGCTGAAACGATGATCTCCTTTAGTTGGGGAAACTTTCAGAAAAACTTTGTCTCCTATTTCAAAGTTTAATTCTGAACGACGATTGTCCGCGTAAGATTTTTGCCTATCCTGGGCTTCTTTCATTCTTTGCTTTATTTGTCGTACTATCTGGACCATTTCTTCTATCGCTTCAGGGCCAAGAATCTTTCTTTCTCCAACTTCATCCCAGTAAAGGGGTGATCTGCATTTCTTACCATATAGCGCTTCGTACGGGGCCATGTTGATCGTAGCTTGGTAACTGTTATTATAGGTGAATTCGATCAATGGTAAAATCTGTTCCCATTGATCTCCCCGATCGAGCACCACCGTTCGGAGCATATCTTCTAACGTTTGAATCGTTCTCTCAGTTTGACCATCTGTTTGGGGATAAAAGGCGGTACTAAAATTTAATCGAGTACCCAATTCTTTTTGAAAAGTCGTCCAAAACCGCGAGGTGAATTTGGTATCACGATCAGATGTAAATGATATCGGCACCGCAAGCTTAACGATTTCTCGAACGTAAATTTGTGCCAACTTATCCGCTCCATATGTTACTGGAATTGGAATAAAATGAGCACTCTTAGTTAATCGATCAATGATTACCCAAATAGCAGTGTTCCCTCGTCTTGACTTGGGTAATCCAGTTACAAAAATCCATCGCAATGTGATCCCATTTCCATTCAGGCACTTCTAAAAGGTTGTAACTTTCGTGACGGTCTCGATGTAACGCTTTCACTTGTTGGCACGCTAGACATCGCTCGACATATGATGCGATTTCTTGTTTCATTCTGTCCCACAATTTCGTTTAAGGTCTTCGTACATCTTCGTGCTTCCAGGATGTGTGGCATACGGAACATTATGAGCTTCGCTCATAATTTTGTTCTTCAACTTGTCGTCATTAGGCACACAAATTCGATTTGCCGAACATAATCGCATTGTCTGCTGCTTCATGATATCCAGGAAGATTCCCTAATCTAATTCTTGCTCGCAATGCTTCCTGTTGTGCATCTCGTCGTTGTGCTTCAATGATTCGGGCTCTCAAATCTGGAAGTACCATTAATGCCGCTACTATATCTTGGGTGGTTTGGGGAGGTAACACCACTTCAAGCTTTATCCTTTCGAATTCCCTCAGTAATTCTTCATGTTCTATCAAAAGAATTCCTAATCTTTCCCGATTTTTCCCGCTTAAAGCGCCGTGATGACGTTAGCCTTTCCGGATGATATTTGATCTCGCAATCATAATCTTTGACCGATTCGAGCCATCTTCGTTGTCTCATATTTAAATCTTTTGTTCAAAGAAGTACTTCAGACTCTTGTGATCGGTGAAAATTTCACTTCTTGATCCATATAAGTAGTGCCTCAGATTTTCAATACATGGACTACATTGCGAGCTCCAAATCATGTGTAGGATAGTTATGTTCATGAAGTTTCAATTGCGCATGAAGCATACGCTGATGACCTTTCCTTCTCGCATCGTAACACATCCAATTCCGCTTCGAGATGCATCAATATAAATGGTGTATTCTTTCTCCGGATCGGTATGGTCAATATGGGAGCAAATGGTTAGTCTATCTTCAACTCTTGAAAACTATTTTCGCATTCTTGGGTCCACCGAAATTTCACCCTTTTCAACAATTGTGTCATGGCCCGGCAATTTTGGAAAATCCTTCAATAAATCTTCTATAATAACCGCCAATCCCTAAAACTTGAATTTCGTTTGGAGTCGTGGGTGGTTTCCATTCTTGCATCTTTGACTTTTGTTGGTCAACCTTTATACCTTCACGCAACTATATGTCCAAGGAAATTCACTTCTTTCAGCCAAAATTCACACTTGCTAAACCTAGCATATAACTTTTCGGTTCTCAACTTTTCCAATACCAGCCGCAAGTGTGTATCATGTTCTTACTCACTTGAAGAATATATTAGTATATCATCGATAAACACCAATACAAATTTATCAAGATAATCATGGAAAACACGATTAATAAGATCCATAAAGACGGCTGGGGCATTGGTTAATCTAAATGGCATCACTACAAACTCATAGTGTCCATATCCAGTTCGAAATGCAGTCTTGGGTATGTCGTCGGGTTTGATTTTCACTTGATGATAACCCGACCTTAAATCAATTTTTGAAAATAACCTTGCTCCTCTCAATTGATCAAATAAATCATCTATCCGGGTAGTGGACACTTATTTTCAATGTTACCTTGTTCAATTCCGATAATCAATACACATTCTCATTGTGCCATCTTTCTTTTCGACGAACAAGACAAAGCTCCCAGGCGATGCACTTGGTCGAATGAATTCGTGTCTAAAAGTTCTTGTAATGAATCTTTAACTCTTGCAGCTCTTTTGGAGCCATTCGATAGGTGCTTTTGAAATCGGCACGACCACGGCTCTAGATCAATGACGAATCCAATTGTCGATTTGGAGGTAACCACGCAACTTTTCTCGAAATACATCTTTATACTCTCTCACAACCCGCACGCCTTCAATTTTTCTTTCTTTCTTATTTTCATCGCTCAAATACACAAGATAGGCATGATTTTCTTCACTTAATAACTTTTCGCTTGCAGCGTAAATTACAGAACGCCTCTTCTTCTCTCATCTATCCCATAGAAACGGGTGGGTTCTTTTCCGGGTTTGAAATGCTATCTCCCTTGCTCGCACCGAATTGTGGCGAAATTTTTAGTCAACCGCCTATGCCAGAATAATATCTATAAACCACATGCATAGAAGGCAGAAGACTCGACTTTCAACTTAAGTGATCCTAACTCAAACTCTAAGTTAGGACATATTTGATCAACCACAGTCGCCCCACCTATTAGAGTAATTACTTTAAAACCTACTTCAGCTCGTTCTACGGAAGCCCAAGATTATCCACGCATGCAGTTGAAATGAAAGAGTGCGAAGCTCCCGTATCAAATAAAATTATAACAGGCACACCTTTTAACTGGGCCATACCTGTCAAATTGCCCGAGCTCTTCTCCGGTTGTTTCTGTTTAAGCGCATACGCTTTCTGATGTTGAGGTTGAAATTGAAGAGATTGCTGCGTCGCTGAGTAGAAGTTTCGATTGAAGTCACTGTGGAGGAGGAAGTTGATAACGTGGTGTTGTGGATAGCCGTGCATTGCTTTTACCGCTTGACCGGTCGAACGACTTTACTCTCTCTCTCCCAATCGCATTCTGTCTATACGGACAAGCAGAGGCGAAATGACCGAACTGTCCGCACGTGTAACAGGTGTTGCTTCCGCTTCTGCATATGCCAAAGTGTGGGCGATTGTATTGAGGACACATAGGTGGCCTCATCCGTTCGGAGGAAGGAATGTTGATCCGCCATCGATGGTCGAAATGATCTTGATGTCGAGGTCCTTGCCTCGAAAAGGCTTCTTGCTTGGAAATCCTTTGGTTTCCTACTCCTTTTCCTTTATACCTTTGTTCCATTTGAGAAGGTTTCATGAAACTAGACTTTGGGTACACTGCATTAGATTCATCGTAGTCTTCTCGATTGATTTCCATTTCCATGTCTAGCGTGATTAAGGGTTTCAAGAT
Organism: Salvia rosmarinus; assembly: GCA_036937905.1. Taxonomy (NCBI): domain Eukaryota; kingdom Viridiplantae; phylum Streptophyta; class Magnoliopsida; order Lamiales; family Lamiaceae; genus Salvia; species Salvia rosmarinus. The sequence continues at coordinate 16,514,994 of CM072813.1, read as the reverse complement.
AAGACATAGGTGGTCGGCGGCCAAAATAATCCGAATTTCGTGTCGCAATCCGAACAAAACATCTCGCCATTTTCTCGCTTCTCCACTTTATACGGTGCGTGACGGATAACATGCAAAATTTCGATCATATTCTCGCCACACTTCGCTTCCTTGTTTTAAGTTCATGAACTCGATTTCTTTCTGCTTTCGATAACTCCACGAAATAAATTTGCATACAATTCTTCCTCGAATCGATCCCATGAAGTTTGCCAATTGTTCGGGGTGAGGTTTTCTGCCGCCTCCCACCGTAAATCATGGTCCTTTCATCGAAAAATTTATACACAACAAACATTCCCGATCGTGACATTCCAAAACTTGAATATTCGTTTCATCAGACGTACTCCATTCTTCGCTTCGGGACTACCACCCGGTAAAGTTCGGTGGGTTTTGACGAAGAAAGAGTTCGGCTATTTTCCGATTTGGGGGAGAAGGTTCACGATCTGGAAAATTTTGAGGAGTGGCTTCGCTGTCACTTTCTTATAAACTTGGGTTTCTTCTTCTTGGAGGCATACTGATACAAAAGAAGAATATTATTTTCACAACAGTTGATAAGATATCATAACAAAGGAATGAGATTTCAAATTATAGCAAGATTCAATCATCACAAAAATTTAAAGACACAATTATTCGGTCACAACAAAGATAAACAACATTTTATAATTTACAGGAAAATTGCCTCATTGAGGACTTTTTACAAAATAGGTTAGTTTCATTGTCATCGGGCTGATAGTTCTGCATTGCCTTCCGATTTCACTACCCTAACTAGATTAAACCTATTTCTCCTAATCCTCCATCTCTTCTTCTGGATCCTTCTCCGGATCCTCTTCTGGGTCTTCTTCTTCTTCTTCCTTGAGAGCATGAGAATTATCAGTGACTGAGCAAGCGGGCTCTCCCATCAATAAAAGGGATGGATCAGATAGGGAGGGCATCTCACTAATAGATATGGGTCGCAAATTAGAGGTGCCAACGGATGGTTGCTGTTCAAACTCATGACTTACCTCAATGGAAGACAATGTTAATGAAATCTCGAGAAGCGGAGATAAAGGTGGTGAAGGAGTTTTCAATGCGAATGGTTGATCATATAAATCTAAATCAAACGAAGTCCACTGAGGCCCAAGAGGAAATGGGTTATCATCGTCATAACAGAACTCATAAGTAGGACTAGAAACAATAATATCTTGGGATTCAGGTTTAATTTCTTTACTTTTTGGGTCTAAGATATCAGATAAAATTTGATGGACTGATGGGATAAACTGATCAAAAGGACAATATGGTAATACGGAGGATCTCCTACCGTTTCTATCTCGATTTTTAATAAGATTCACAAATTGGTCGAGGTTACCAAGATTTCGCACTCCATATCGGATGTACATAATCCAGAGCAATTTCAGATGCCCATCCCTGCCAGGAAGGAGGTAAAGCTTGTACTATTTGGAGCAACCCATCAAACTCAGTCAACCCACACCTCATAACTGACTTCCACATCATCATGTACAGATTAAGAAAGAACGACATGTGCTGCTCTTCTCTCATTCTGAATGAGAAGAACCTATCAACGCTGCCTAATCCAGACGGCCTATTATCGACATTCTTTCGAGCGATAACCTTCTTCCTTGCCATCCTATAATCAAATATAACTTACATGCTGATCAAAACAATCATATATCATTTATGTTCATACATACTACATCACAATAATTCACCATACTCAAGAACTATTTTCAATATATGCATACATATTCACTTCTACACATAATTCACAATTTACTTTACCGGTCGAGTCAAGAGACGGATCGAACACTGAGCTCTTATCAATAATTCAAGGTTTACACAGAAAGGTTGGCTCAAAGAAAGAAAATTTACAGGTCCAGAGCGAACAACTGCTCTGATACCACTCTGTCACGATCCGACTAATTAATTAGACAATTAACTAACTAATCAGGCTGTGACGGTTAAAACATTAAAATTTTGGACAATTAAACAGGTTTAAGTGAAAGAAACTTTTCGACAAATGGGCAGCATATCCTCTAGAATATGGATAAGCCAACCTGCACGCAACAAATATATAACAACAAGCAAAAAAGTGAGGTCACAGCCTCAACGATATGTACATAAAAGGGTTCCAAACATTTACAAAGATTTTCAAAAGTATTATTTCAAGTTTTCAAGTTAACAGCGGAAGAGTAGTGAATGTCATGTATGAAGACACGACATTCAGGCACAACTATTTACAACAAAAAGTGATCAACTAAGCTCAGTTCCAGGCCCATATCTCTTCCACGCTCAACCTGCATCAAATAAAACATTTTTCGGGTATGAGTACCAAAGAGTACTCAGTGGGTATATGCCAAACATAATTTTCAAAACTTATAATTTCTTTTCAAATAAGAATTTAGAAAAAAATTGGAATAATTATTTCATAAGAATCTTTCATTATCATATCACCACAATTTCTTTCTTGAAACATACCGGCATCACATACCCGAGTTGGTCCCGAAGGATCTCAACTACGGTCATACCCTATCTACGTCATTCAGTAATGGGAAGTAGGCCTACTCCCCAATACCATGGCCGGCCTACTTTTGCAAGCTCACGGTCATAACATGTGCACAGTACATAATATTTTCCTACCGAGATAGGTAAATCGCCGTCATACCCACAACGTGGTAAAACATTCATTTTTAACATATCCATAATGTGGTGATTGAAAATAATTTCATGATAGCAATAAATTCAAAGCATAACATTTACTTTGCTTAAATTAATTTGCAAAGCATTACCCACCTGACAACGTTCAATCCAAAAGGTTTGTTTCCTCGTCCTTTACTTCCCGATTTCCTTTGCTTGGTCCTTGAAAAATAAGATTATTATTGAATTTAGTAACCTTCTTTATTCATTTAACTACTTATTAATAGTTTGCCGATTAAAATTTCAAAACGTCTTATTAGTAAACAAATTCTACGAAAATTTCGACAGAGTAACGTTTATAATATGAATCGCCAAAATCAATCAAAACTCATCCAAATACATCACAAACTCCCCAAATCATTACCATATACTTAAATATACATATAAGAACTTAAAACAAGTTTAAACTCATTCATTTACATTTTAATCGCCTAATGCCCTTCAACTACATATATAGAAATTTTCTAGCATTTCACTGTCTAAAATTCATTTAATATCAAACAACCTAAAATTATACTCATTTATCATCAATAATCATCAATCCATGATTGCTTCAAATTTCAACCAAGTTTATCACATAAAATCATAACTTTGCACTAAACTTTAATTTTTCATCTTTTAATATATATAAATATGTTCAAAAATTCCCATAAATTCCACTTAAGCATTATTTTTATTATAGATCTCAAATATCATATCAAATATATCAAATAAAATTAAGAAATCATAGTTCATGATATCCCCTTCATTTTTGAAAATTAGGAACATTATGTAGATTCATGAATTAAATTCTTATAAACTCACATTATGCATTATTTATATCCTAAAGTTCAAATATCATGTCAAATTGATCAAATAAAATCAAAATCCTCAAGTTCTAATTACTCCTAGTTTTCGAAAATTGTAGGCTTTTTAATATACATGTTTTAATTTCTATTTCTTTAATCATAAGTTGTTTATTTCTATTTCTAATCATATATCTAAGCTCAATTCAACTAAATCATAACATATGTTTCACATACAAAAATTAGGGTTCATAGCCAACACTTTAATTTACCAACTTTAGCGAATGAAAGAATTAAATCCATAAATCATGATATTTATACACAATAAACATAATTAAATCAATAAACATAACAAAATTGAAACAAATCAACCCTAAAATTAATCATCAAATTTTTGAAAACCCTAGGCATATAAAACATCCTATTTATCAATTTAAATAAAGTAATTACCTTGCTTAGAGTGATTTTCCACCAATTTTCCACTTAAATATGGATTTAATGTGAAAATAAAAAAATTGTGTGCTTATATGTGTGAGTGCCGAAAATTTGAGGGAAAATAAGGTAGATGATGATCTTATGTTATTTTGAAAATTCTAGAATGTTTATGTACATTTAAATGTACATTAATTATTCATTTTATCAAAATTTGACACAAATTTCCAAAATTGATAATTATACCTCTAATATTGCTAATGTTATAAATTAATATCCTATATATATATATATATATATATATATATATATATATATATATATATATATATATATATATTTCTAATAAATATTAGAATCCAAAACAATTTACATCCATGATTACAATTAATTTCATATAACATAAATTAAATTCTTTCATATGTTACAAATTCAACTAATTATACTCATGCTTCTCAATTTTCGAAAATTATATAAAATAATTCTTTTATCACTAACTATTAATAAAAGAAATTTATTCAAGCAAATTAATAGCTTGAACCATAATTTATTTTATTTTATAAGAAAAGTTCCACATAAAAATATAATTAATGCATTCTATAGCATAATTTATATTTAATAGCATTTTTCATTCAACACACATTCATAATCACAAAATTCACATTTTTTCATAATAAAACTCATTTCTAATTATTCTCTACATTTTCTAATATCTATTCCTTCAATTAAGAATTTATCGAATTTCTATCGATTAATAACCCCTTATGCAATTCTTTATAAATTTTTAAGAAATAAATACTTTCTAAGCCCCTAATGATCCTTAATTATGGTCTAATTAAGACTTAAAGATTTTCGGGTTACTACAGCAAACGAGGAAGAAATGACAAGTGAACTACCGTGATATGGTAAGAATTGCATGCATGTCTGTTGTGTGTGAAGAAGTTGAGTTTGCTTGTTACATGTCTTCTGTTGAACCTAAGAATATTAAAGAGGCTTTACTAGATGTTGGCTGGTGAATGCTATGCATGATGAACTCAACCAGTTTGTTCGCAATGATGTGTGAGATCCATTTCCTAGACCACGTGATAAAAATGTGATAGGTACTAAGTGGATTTTCAAAAACAAATTTGATGAAAACGGGACTGTCGTTAGGAATAAGGCTAGACTTGTTGCTCAAGGGTATACTCAAGTTGAAGGGATAGACTTTGGTGAAACATTTGCTCCTGTTGCTAGGATTGAATCCATTAGACTCTTGTTTGCCATTGCTTGTCAACTTAGAATTTCTTTGTTGCAAATGGATGTTAAGAGTGCTTTCCTAAATGGGATGTTGTGCGAGGAGGCATATGTTGAGCGACTAAAGGCTTTGAGGATCCCAACAAACCCGAGCATGTTTATAAACGAAAAGGCCTTATATGGATTAAAACAAGCCCCGTGCTTGGTATGAGCGTCTTCTTGTGTTTCTCATTGAGTTTGGATTCACTAGGGGTCAAGTTGACAAGACTTTATTCATTAAGAAGCGTGGTGGTAACATTATCATTGCTCAGATATATGTTGATGATATTGTGTTTGGTGCTACCGACTTCGCTCTTGTAGAAGATTTTGTGAAAGTCATGTCAACAACTTTTGAAATGAGTATGGTAGGTAAGCTCAACTACTTCCTTGGTCTACAAGTTAAGCAAACACCGAAGGAATCTTCTTCTCACAAAGCAAGTATCTGCGGGTGGTCAAAAGATTTGGATTGGAAAGTGCCAAGCATATGAGAACTCCCATGGGCTCCAGTGACAAACTGGGTAGAGATGATTGACGAGCCCGTTTTTTGTGCTCTTTTTGGGGTAGTCCTTGCCCTAGGAAGAGTGCATTTTGTATGTGTTCTTTGTGTGTATTTGTGTCTGGGAGGACACGCTTTGAGGTATTACAGGTTGAGCCGGACCTTGGGAAAGATCAGGCCACCTCCAGTGAGAGAGGTAAAATCCAAGATTACCTTGGCAAGACATTCGACATCTTGCCAAGACACGCATACCGCACGGAGCCGAGCACGATCAACGAGCCGGCGTGAAGCGAAGGTGTCGAGACAAGGATTAGAGGTAAAAGGCGAGGAGCGACGGGATGAGGGTAAAGTCGGGATGCGGTGGGAGGCGCAGACAAGATCTGGCGCAGACTTGCACGCAAATGGAAAGATTCAGGCAAGGTCTTCTGCCGCCGCTTGATTTTTCCGTAAAGGAAAGGTCGACTGCGGCGCTGGGATGAGACAAACCCGCCGATCGAAGCGGAGGAGCCCTTGCCGGGGTCCAGAGCCCGAGCCAGCTTGCTGCCCTCACCACTTGTCATCTCGAGATGCGTGCGCTGACCAAGCCAAAGGGGAGTGCAGTTAGGCTCCCAACATAACAACTCCACACATTATTCAAAATACAACAAGAGACACACATTCAGTGGGGTGGAGAGTGAAGCATCAGTCCGAAATTCTCTCTACACTTATCTCTTTTATTTCTCTTGCTTTCATGAGTGATTGGTGAGGAAGAAACAAGTCCTACGGGCAAACACTTATTTTATGTATTTATGACCTCTGCTCGAGCAACTGCTTGGCAGAGACTGCCTTTAATTTCAGTTTGATTTTCTATTCAAGTATGGTTTAGATGATGTTCTTGTTTATTGCTTTTATGTTTATATCGATTATGTGTGAGTAGTCGGTTTGGTTGGGCTAGGGGTGAAGCACGTTGAGTCAAGGTCATGAGAGTCGTGAGGTCTAAATGTCCTTAGAGCCTTGAGTGCGTGTTCCCAAAGCTCTAGGCCTTTATACATATGTTATTCCTTTCCTTGAGCGTTAACTCGGCCGGTAGCCTTGGGGGAAGGGGTAGCTACAAGCAACAGCCGGAGTAAGACATCGAGTGTCTCCTTATCCCGGGAAGTGCGGCTGGAGTGGGTGATTTTAGCCGTCGGCCTTGGGTAAGGTGCGAGCCACCCTGGGTGGTGGTGGCTGGTTGGGTTTGTCTAGTGAGTAAAATTTGTTGGGACGGAAGAACCTATCTTGGAGACCGTCTTCGCGAGGGGCATGGCGGGGGCCTCAGATTTAGTCCTAAAATCTACGGCAAGCTGGGTTGGGGACACAGTGTACGTGACAACCTAAAGGGCATCTACCCCTTGGTACCTTTAACCACGACATACACTTATGGTGAAAATCCTTGAACCTATGACCGACGTCTTGACCAATATCTCAATGTGCGGAACCATCGGCCCAACTACTTGTTATTTAATCTCTTTACCTTGTGTTTAGTTTCAGTTTACTTTCTGCTCAAGATATATCTCTCAGTACATTTTCTCGAGACCGTCGTCTGATCGACACCTTGCCCTCTGGGCAACCTCCTACTCAAACTGTGAAAACTCGAGTAACAACACAACCAGCTCTCTTGGGTTCGACCCCTTAACTTGCCATATACGGAACTATGTGTTCAAGTTGGAGGAGATTATAAATGTATCTTGACGTGTTTTGGGACCTCTAACGACGGGTATCCGAGCGTCGTCAATGATGTTGGCGTGGATGTCGATCCAACATCGTATCGAGGAATGATAGGAAATCTGTTGTACCTTACTGCAAGCAGACCTGACATTATGTACAATGTTGGTATGTGTGCTCGCTATCAGTCCATGCCGAAATAGTCACATCTGAAGGCTGTCAAGAGGATCATCCGCTATGTTGCTGGAACAACTGAGTTTGGAATGTGGTATTCTAAAGACACTAACTCTAACATTGTTGGTTTTAGTGATCTTGATTAGGCGGTGATGCGGATGATGGAAGAGCACCGGTGGTGGATGTTACATCTTTGGGCAACAATATGGTGTCATGGTCGTGCAAGAAGCAAAATTGTGTCTCACTCTCCATGGCTGAAGTTGAATACATCTCTGCTGCAAGATGTTGTGCTCAACTGCTATAGCTGAGACAGATGTTAGAAGACTATGGTATGAAAAGTGACATCCTTACTGTGTTGTGTGATAATATGAGTGCTATTGACATCTCCAAAAATCCTGTACAACATTCTCGCACTAAACACATTGACATCAGGCACCATTTCATAAGAGATCTAGTTGAAAAGAACTTTATATACATTAAATTCGTTCCTACAGAGAACTAGATTGCTGACATATTCACCAAAGCCTTGGATTACGAGAGATTTTCTCACCTTAGGAAGTTTCTTGGCCTTTGTTGCATCTAGTTTAGGTGTGTGTGGTCTGAATGTTGGGACTTAGGATTTTGTTTAGCCCCAACATTCTATTTTGTTGCTTGTGTTTGTTTTTCTCTTTATTTAGGCATATGCATGTGTTTTTCTAATGTTGCTGTCTTTCGCAGGGAGAAAGTAGTTACATTTCCACCTCAACTTATCTGTGTTAAGTGCCATCAACAGATGTTGATCAAAATAACATATGATGTTATAAGACCTGTAGCACAAGAGTGAGGCTTAATGGTCAGAAAACTTCACGAAAATGGATGGTATTCAAAAGCTCTCATCTAAGTACTCGGGGCACGGCGTTCGCGGCGACGATGTTCTTAGGGAAAAAGGGTGTTAGCAAAAATAATCCCACAAAGCATTCTAAAAACAAGGTTTCGTGTAAAGTGACAGAGATGTTGGGTGAGAATGTTGACAGCTTTGACCTAACATTGACTACCAACATTAGATGTTGTTTCGCGTCTAGGCATCTGCATGACCCATTCTCTCTCTCTATTTCCCTTGTTTTCCGGATCTTTGGTTAATCTGAAGGTGATTCAAAATTTCTGGGAACTTATTTGATTCTTATCTTGAAGATTATCCTAACTCTTGATGATTGTGTGATGTTTATCCTATTGCTTAGTCATGCTTATTCTATGGGATTTGGAGATCGTTTTAGGGTTTTCTGAGTGTGGTTGTGTGTTTGTTTTCTAGGGTTATATATTTTTCATTTGTGATCACTAACGTCAACCAACCCCTTTGCCTCTCTAGTTTCTTTGTGTTCCTCGTTTTACGTGCGTAATCGAGCAACATAGATCAAACGGGCCAACTTGCTCTCATAATTAGTCGAAGACTTTGGAACACTGAAGTCGCCGCCAAACACCTCCTCTCACTCCAAAAGTGAAACGTCTCAAACCCCCTCTCCAAATCCTCAGTTTCTTTCTGCTCAATCCTCTCTTCCTCAACCTTTTCTCATCTCTCCGTCTGTAAAAATGGCTGATGGCACACAGCCCGATGTTGCTGAAACCTAGGAAGTAGGCTTGAATGTTGAGCCTATAGCGATGATCTTGCCGGAGGACATCGAGAAAAATCCAGATGATGTGCCTATCAACGTCCTATACTCAGCAAAGGCAGACGAGAAGATGGCTCGAGAGAAATCAGCCTCGCCGGAGAAGGAGACGGAAGCTCCGGTGACAAAGAAGGCGAAAACTTCCAAGGATGATGCACTGGAGAAACTACAACTTATCCTTCATGCTGATCCAACAAGCGAGGAATCCACAAAATCTCCTCCCAAAGCCCAGCAGGGTGCGGTGGTGATGATGCTCACGGTCGTGGAAGTAAGCCATCCTCAGCAGATGAGATGGAGGAAAATGTCGCTGCCCAGAATGTTGCTGAGGAAAAGGTTACAGAGGAAGCTGTTGAACCAACATGGAATGTTGCTGAGGAAAAGCTTACAGAAGAAGATGTTGAACCAACAGAGGATGTTGCTGCAGAAACCTTTGATGGATCGGAGGATGATGTGCAAATGATAAAGGAGACCAAATCTACTCGAAAGGGCAAGGAAAAGATGCTCCCCATGACACCGGTGGGTCCTCGTCGCACCAGATCAAAGTCCTCCCAACCTCGCCCGTAGCTTGAATCGCCTGACGGCCAGAAGGGTGGTGTTACTGCAACATCTAAGGCAAAGCCGCTCAAAATCTCTGTGAAGAAGGAGACAAAAGGGAAAAAGACCAAAGCTCCATCTCCTTCCCCGTCTAGTCCGAGAAGCAACTCAGAGAGATTTGAACTTCGAATCTAATTATAAAGTAAGAAGCGCTTACTCCACTCGCTTTTATTCTCGTGAGGCTAAGAGCATCTATGAAAACCTTGTTATGAAAAGATCTTCTTTGAATGAAAGAAATGTTGATGATGTTTTCTTCTCTAAGTATGGTTTAGATGTCTTGTTAAAAGAAAGAAAGTTGTGGAAAACTGTGATTGATATCTATCCTTATGATGAGAATGTTGTGAGGGAGTTCTACGCTAACATGTTAAAGGAGGTGTCTGATGTTACGTCTAAAAAATACGGGAAGGTGTATGTAAGAGGATATCTGTATGATTTCACCCGTACTGTTATCAACAATATGTTCAAACTGCCTGATGATGTTGATGAGAACTTTCCAGAGAAGAGTATGATGAAGACCATTCGGCAACAAGTTGTCTACATGGAAGCTCGACAAGAAGAATCTGACCGAGCGATGTTATATGCGACCTTGCACAAAATCTGATTTACAATCGGGTGCCAAGCAAGAACACGACAGCCCTTACCCGAGATCAAGTTGAGCTGATTTATAAAGTTGGTAAGTCCTTGGACTTCAACTTTGGTAAGCTTGTTTTGCTTGTATAACTCGTGCAGCATCAAAGACGATGGGCTCCAACACTCTGCCATTTCCAAGTCTCATCTATCATCTGCGACAACCAATGGCGAACACCTCCAAAGAGGAATTGGTGGAGAAGTTAACACCTTGGAGTTTGTCAAGGGCATTCAAGCATCGATAGGGTGAAGGATCTGCCTTACAAACCAGCGAAGGACAAGCATGTTGCTCCAACATCCAATGTGGCCAAGAAGAAAAAGAAGAGTGTTGTCTCTGAGAGCTCTGACTCTTTTGAGGCTCTGATGAAGGATTTTGAGCACGGGACGAAGTTGACAGTGGAGAAAGACGACGTTGAAAATTCAGCCTCTGAAGCAGGCTCCTCTTCTCCTTCTTCCCAACATGCTGATGCAGGTACCTCCAAGAAGGCTGCCAAAGGCAAGACTTCCATGGATGTTGATGAGGACGAAGTCACTGACATCCTGGATATTCCCGTGGATCCCCAAGAACTTCAGCATGCTATCAAGAAATTTAGTGGTGTGAAGGCCAAGCTGGACCTGATGTTGGAAGCTAGTGAGAAGCTGCACAACTACAACAAGGAGGTGGTCGGGATCATCAAGTCCCAAATTGATGCCTCGATCAAAATTCTGCATGATCAGCTCACTTTCCTTTCTCCAACAAAAAAGGGGAGTAGATTGCGCGCCTGCGTCCTGGAGTACCACCGCCGCTCGATGTTACTTACATTTACGATGTTATTGTTTTTAAGTGCTAGACACTTTGTTTTCTTTATGTCTTTGGACACATGTGTTTTGGTTTTGTGATGCATGGACATCGAGGTTTTTATTTATGGGTGTATGGACACCTTTGTCTTCTTCTTGAGTGATGCAATCATTTTTTTATTTACATGCATTGTTTGCTATGATACCATGTTGGTTGCATTGTTGTTGGAATGTGATTCTTGTTTGCAGGTACTTCTCAAGGTCTTGGCCTTCGGCCGAACTTCTCATATTTAGGGGGAGTTTGAATCTCCTCCTTATATGTTTTAGAAGTGTTACTCTAACACTTTGTCTAATTGTTTAGAGGTTTTACCTCTTGTTTGATTGAGGGGGAGCTTTAACACTTTCCTTTGATCTGAACACGTAACATAGAATTCTTGCCTCGTAAATAGTTATTACATTTGTTGTTTTCTTGTTTTTGTTGCGGGAAGGTTTTTCGCTTTCTTGCGGGAAGGCAAAGATTAAGGGGAGATTGTTAGAGTCAATGTTGACTCCAGTCCAATGTTGAATGGGATGTTGGTAACATTCGATGTTAGTAACATCACGGTACGATCAACATTCCCGAGTCGACCGAAGCTGAACCGACTCTCGCACGAATCGTATATAAGTAATCTTTCCTTCCTTTACGCTTTTATGGTTTATTTATTGTCTAATAAACGTGGATTGCAGTTGGAACAAGTTTGAATAAGTGGAGGTTAGTTAGATCATGGTTACAAGATCATGGGAAGTTAGTTCCTATTTTCTAGGGAGCATGATCTCCACCAGCATCTGCAGCAGTTCCAGCAGCAGTTTACAACGGAGTGAATTGCAGCGGTTATAGGAGGTTTATGGACGTGGGATTTGAAGCTTGAAGACCACGAAACACTCCTCTATAAAAGCTGCAAGATAGCTCTCTCACACGCACGCGTTCGAAGGTGAATTCGAGAGAAATCCAACACTCCAATCGACTCGTCATTTTACCTGAAACGCAGAGAAGAAACGCATCTTCAACCACGCTTAAACTGAGGCGGTGTTAGGCAGTCAATCTGTAAACATCGACCACGGTATTGCTAGGCAAGCAAGAGTGGGGTTGAAGACCGAGTCGTCTTTTTCTGTTCAGGTTGTTTGTCCGTTCTTTATATCGGTTGTTTTGCTTGTTGTTAACATTCAGTTTGCTGTGTTAGACTAGGTGACTTATCATAGGAGGTAGTGCATCCCGTAGATAGGTCTTCGTGTGTAACACTTGTAATATGTTCTAAGTTATCAATAGAGCTAGTTGTCGCGAGACAACACGAGTTATTTTCATAACCCACAAATTATCCTGTGTGTTATTTATTTTTTCCGTTGCGTGTTACTTAAAATGATATTAACATTGCTAGTAACATTACTCTACTAACATTCACACAGTGTTATTAAGTAGTAATTCAAGAAAGATTGAATAGTTTGACAATTTTTTATTAAAAAATATTGAAATAAATGATAATGTAACGATTTTGCAAATAAAAATAAGCTAGCAGCATTTTTTATGATTAATAAAAACTTGTATGAATACTACGTCTTTTTAATTGTTGTTAAATAGCCCACTTTTATTTTGTCACCCCGAGCCTCATTTTTGTCAGGACCGACTCTAAGTATGATTTATCTTGTGACCCATGCATTTTTATGAAAAATACTTAACTAATACGTAATATTCATTATGTACTCTTAAGTAAATCATATTCTTGTGCAGCCGTTGTCTTTGAACCACACAAGAGATATATGAAAAAATTTATGATAGTTACAGTCTAAAAAAAATTGGAGCTCAAATTTGTGACATTCAGCTACAAGCATTAGGGTCTCTTTTTTAGTAACGAGAAAAAATTTGCAACCTTGTGTGTAAGTTACTATGTAGGCTTGTCAATGGGCATGTGTTAACTCTACCGATTTGGGACATCTTATAGTTCAGTAAATTATAAAGCAACGGTTCGTGTTTCGATTGCTGATCCGTTTTGATCCAGATCGGTTCAAACTATGGCTGATAATTTTCGACACGACACGAACACGCACGAAATTAACGGGTTAGTGTTCAGCCTTATCGTGTTCGTGTCCTTATCATGTCGACAGGATAAGGACACGATAATTTCGTGTCGTGTTCGTGTCGTGTTCGTGTAACCCGATAATTTTCGTGTTGCATTCGTGTTCGTGTCGGATCGTGTCGTTTTCGTATAATTCGATAATATTTATATTTATATTTAATATTAATTTAATTATATTTTATATATTTTTATTATTTATTTATTTATTTTCTAATTTTTATTTAAATTTATTGTTTCGTGTCATGTCGTGTTGTTATCGTGTCATGTCAACACGAAAAAAATCGTGTCATATTAGTGTTCGTGTCGTGTCCGTGTCAATACATTTTGTGTCGTGATCGTGTTCGTGTCGGACATATCCTTAACGGATCGTGTTCATGTTTGGCCTTATCAGGTCGTGTCGTTATCGTGTCGACACGATAACGACCCGACACGCACGAATTGCTAGCCCTAGTTCAAACTGACTCGGTTGTTTCTGATCCGACCCGCCCAGATCTTTTTTGTTTGGTGTACTATGAACTTGTCTAATGTGTCTATTTACATCTAAAAAATTGAGCTATTTTATTGCTAATTTATTATCATTTTTATTAAGTTATGAAAAAATCATATAAATTGATAACAATTTTTTATCTTGAATAATTTACATTATGTATTTCTTTTCTTATGACTCGTTTGGTATCCTAGATAAACCCAAGATAGCATATGTATCTTGGCTAATCCAGCTGTTTGGTATCCTAGATACATGAATGCGAGCCTGTGTGAAATGAGACGGCGGTCTGCTATTCCATCGTGGCTTTGCTTACCCATCTCTCGCTTCCCTCAAGATTGCGTGTCGACGAGTTTCAAGGCGATTACAAATTCAAAATCACGAGGCTACCTTGTATCTTTCTTTAACCGGAGCCGCATTGAACTAATCTTCAATTCGAGGCTAACCGTAAAAAGCAATTGAATCCCATTACAACCTAACGAGAAAAGCTTAGCACCAAACAGAATGAGCAATTGGTGAGTGTGTCGATTATTGTTTGTGATAGCAAAAGATCGTATCCGAAAGTTGGGGAATTGATTTTGGGTTTCTGTGCTTGAAAATTCTATCGTTGTCTCCATGTACGTAAGTTTGATGCTCACCGACTTCGCAAGATTGCATTTGTTCCTTTTCGCTTTCTTAATTTTTAATTTTGTTTTCGATTTTGAGTTTTAGAGTTGATTATCAATGGTGAACGGTAAGCCATGGCGAGTCATCCCAAGACCCTGCTGGAAACGGTGCTCAACAATCACGCAAAGACCACCGCATGCCTCACCTCTCATCCCACACGGCCCCGTGGCGTTGGAAAACCACCCTTATTCTTGAACGTAAGCAAAAATATGAATTCCTCTCGTGTGTGAGTGTGTGTGTCGGTGTTCAATAGATGCGTTAAATGATTGTAGTGTGCTGAGCCCAATTATGTGGAATTTGTGAAGGAGAAGGTGGAAAATGAAGTAATGGAATTGGTCGTAATAGCTTTACTTTTCGATCGTCTCGCAGCTTCAGAAATCACGTCTCGAATCTGGAGGTTAGGAGCGAACGAAATTTTTTAGTTGTTATAAGGTTATTTTTGTCTTTTTGTTCTTTATCTATGTTTTTAGTTGGGGTACCAAACAACAAGATTTGCTATCTATATTTTTATATCTTATCTACCAAACACTAAAATACGATACCAATCTAACATTATCTACGATACATATCCTATTTTTATCTATCTTGATATATCTTAACATATCTACCAAACGAGCCCTTATGATATTAAGTTATCTACTCTTTCTTATAGTTTGATGTTCCAAGTCTGGGTCCAGGCCCTAGTTTGATGGTCCAGGTGCTATATGGATTGAGTATTTAATGGATCGATTCCAAAACTGAAACCGGCACTTATTTATTTGTTATAGTTCGAGTAAAATATGTCGACTAACAAACTTATTACCATGTACAATAGCCACAAACTCATTACTTACGTTCACACAGAGGTATTATAAGTTTGTTTAAGAACTTGCATGGCCAGTGGCCACCACATGCAAGATCCAACAAAGAAATCTCAAAGTTAAATAATAGCAATTTAATGAACTGTTGTACATAAAATATATAAAATCATTCTAAAATAGACATTTGATATATATCTTGCTCCGATGTGTATTTGACACGTAATATATCTTTAGATCACATGATGTTATTTATTATTCTCATAACTTGAATTTTGATATATAACAAGTGATAAAAGAATACTTTGTTTTGTAAAGGAAAACAGTTTTTGCAATAGGCTGTATATTATATAATTCCATGTGAAATCTGACAATTCTGAACAAGATTCAATGTGCGAAACAGTATCATCTAAATTCTTAAGGTATGTGCAGCAGAATGAAGAGAGATACGAAGTATATAATAATTTATATTTTGAAGTTTATTGAATCCAATGGCAAACCCGTCCATGGAAAAATTGCTAGAGACAAATATCCAATTATGCTGCCGAATCCCAGACCTTAACATGATCTATAAATTATATATTTTAAAAGTTAAGGATAACTGGATGAAAAACACAAAGAAAATAATATCCGCAGAAATAAGACTAAACATATAAATAATATGATTGGACGTAGGATCATTGAATTTTGGCCTCTAATAATATAGGTGAAAGAAAAACTTAGGGACAATAAATCTTCCATGTGAATTCTGACTATTCTTGAGTTGCCCTTTATCCCCAAATACTTCTTTAAATGGGAGACTAGTCAAATTTCTCTGCATTCTGAAATTTAAAATTAAGAATTTCAAGATTTTCTAGTTTTAGTTTATCAACTTCACACATTAATCTAATACTTAGTATAAAAAAAAATGGACCCTAATGTCTTCATTTAATTAATTTACTACCTATGCTAGCTAGAGTTTGCTTATTGATCTTAGGTCTCGTCCGTATGAAATTTAGGCTTTGTATGCCACATTGCTTTTTTCCTCTTCTTTCTTCTTGTGGATTTAAAGTGATCTCTTTTCTCCCACAAAGATTTACAAAAAGGAAATATATCCAAATTAAATTGCATTTGTTGTTTGTTGGATGTAGAAAAGGTTATAAATTCATGCTGAACAAATCACATTTTTTCTTTTCGTTACCAGAAATTACGACCTTGTATGTTTTTCTGTGACATGAAAAATATGCATTAATTCCTTTTGTCCCCCAATTATCTGTCCGCTTACTCTCATGTGAAGACTAGAAAGTGATTTCTTTAATTAAATTTCCTATGTTACTAAATTTATGACTTAAAATAATTTAATATAGCATGTTTATTTTTAGGATCATAAAGGGTTTATTCGTAAATGACTATGAAAAGTAATTTAAATGTAATAATATGATAATATAATGGACGAAAATCTTAAATAACCTATATGTTAAGTTTGCTATCCTTTTTACCCCACATGTTAAGCTACTATCATTTTTAACCATTTGAACAATTTTATCCTTAAAATTTCACATGGATTCACATGCACAGCGGCCAACCATCTCGGCGGCCAACCATCCCTCCCTCCCCTCTGTCGGCGGCCAACCCCCTTCCTCGCTGGAAAATGGGTTAGCCGTTGAAAAATTGCAAAGAAAATGAGTTAGCCGCCGGAAAATGGGTTGGCCGCGGGTTGGCACGGAAAGCAGATGGGAAGGGGAGGAGGTTGGCACGGAAAAGGGAGGGGTTGGCGCGGAGAGGGAGGAGGTTGGCACCGGAAAAGAGAGGAGGGTTGGCCCGTGAGAGGGTGGTTGGCCGTCGGAAAATGAATTGGTCGCGGGTTAGAGATGATAGTTTTATAATTTTAATTAAAAATGGGTAAAAAGAGTAGCAACTTAACATATGGGTTAAAAAGAGTAGCAATGTTAACATTTGGGGCAATTCTCCCCATTAACACTAATATAATTAACAACCAAAACAGAATTTTATACGAACGAGGCATGTATACGAACCAAGTCGAGCCGAACACTACCAAGCTCAAGCTCGGCTAGTTTAAATTTTATTCGGTTCAAGTTCGAATTCGAGCTTTAAATTGAGCTAGAGCTCGGTTCATTGTAAATTTTTTGAGCTCGCGAGCAGCTCGAATTCGGTTAGATAACTACTCGTTTATGAGACACATTAGAACTCGAGTTCGAACTCTACTCGTGTTGGACTTTGCTTGTTTTCGAGCTCGAGCTTACTAAATTTGTAATTTATTATTAAAACTATAATTATATTATTATTAATTTTTTTATTAATTATAAATAAAAATATAATTTATAATTTATTGTTAGTTTTAATTATTTAAATATATAAAAATATATTATTTCATATGTTCGCGAACATGTTCGCGAAGTCCGAACCGAACATCCCTAAACTCGAGCTCGGCTTGAAAATCATATCGAGCTCGGTTCGAGGCTCGAGTTCGGTTCATTTGTAAAACGAATGAATTTTAAACGAGTTTTTTCCGAGTCGAGCTCCGAATAGCTCAAGAACAGCTTAGTTTGTTTACACCCCTAAATACAACCATACCGAAGTTCGGTTACCCATTTATAAATTTCATAAAAATACAACGATCCATTTATATATTACTCGGAAAAGGAAATAAGCATTCCTCAAACTCAAATTCACACCAATTCAACATGTATGCATCAAAATCCCTCATAAATCACATGTATATTTTCCAACTCAAAATGAACGCATTAAGAATAATCTTGGAAAGTTATATATGTGTGGACTTAAAAGTCTTGTAATGACCGGAAATGAGTAGGATATGTTGAATCCACTTTAGATGGGATGAGTAGAATATGAGAAACCAAAACAAGAAATGTTATGATTTTAGGAAGCAAATAAAAGAAAAACCCATGTTATTTTGCATGTGGAGATTGTCTCCTAGCCATGTGCATTTAATCCCATCCAATTTGTTGAACTCCCATTAATCCCAATGACTTGTATTTTTGGGCCCTTCTTTTGTTATACATTTTGAAGATACATAATGTAAAAAGGTGTGCCCCTCAATCATCATGGACCATATATTGTTTGTCAAGCAATACTTTTATGGGGTTATTAACCAATCATTTTCTTCACTTTTGGACCTACCACGTATGTATAATTCTTTTGTGTCTGCCTTTGATAAGAAAGATAAATAATTCTCTGTGGGGTATGTATATATGATTTTTCTTTTGAAAAATTAATTTTTTTATGCAACTGTATTTTTTTGTTTTATGTGTTAGGAACTCTAATGAATTCATTATGGATGCTTCTTTTTGTTTAGATTTAACCCTTTATTTCTTCTATTGCATAATAGGATAATTAGTGAATGCTAGTTTCACTCACTATAAAAGGATAATGGTTTAGTCTGTCAGTTAGACTGATAATTGATGTGCTTACAGAATGTGATGGTTACTGGTTTGTCTTAGAAAACTGCTTCAGAAAACTTAGGTCAGATAATGATTAGTCAGTTTTCAGTTTTGTCTCTTCAGTATAAAACTGATACTGATAAGAGTGTTTCAAATCAATGAAGTGTTGATGTGTGCTGATGATAACAGTTCAATAACATGTAATATAAGAGTAGTACTGAAAGTAATGTGCTTAAAGAATGTGATGGTTACTGGTTTGTCTTAGAAAATTGCTTCATAAAACTTAGGCCAGATAATGATTAGTCAGCTTTCAATTTTGTCTCTTCAGTATCGAACTGATACTAATAAGAGTGTTTCAAATCAATGATGTGTTGTTGTGTGCTGATGATAACAGTTCAATAACATGTAATATAAGAGCATTAGTGAAAGTAAAGAACAAGTTAATTTTAACATGGTTCGAAAAGATCAACTCTTATATCCACGGACCGATTGCTCAGTCAATCCATTAACTCGAAATTAGGTCTTTTTTACGGGTGCAAGAATAAACCTAGATACTGAGGTCACCTTACAGTACCCCTCCTAACTCGGTGTTCCTTTCTTATGCTTGTTGGTGCTAGGAAACCCTAACTACTCTCCGCGAGCAGTCGATATACCTTCTAGCTTACGTATGCTAGAAAACCAAGCTTTCAGCAACTGACACTTCGTTGCTTACTTGCACAAAATCCTACTTAATTTTTGGGGTTTTGTAGAGAGATTTTTCCAACTATATCTGAGTTGATACATGCGTCAAACTCAATAAATCAAGGCTTGAAATATTACAAGGGTATCCTAGATATAAGAAAGTGTATACTGAAACATTGAACTGATATGTATATGTGAGCTCTGAAGGTTTACTGATATCACAGTGAACTTCCTTATTCGTAATTGTTGTTTGATTGTTCTTAGGCTTTGAGCTTTGATTGCTTTGAATATAAGATTGCGCAGCGTTTCGGTGACCTTCAAAGATTGGATTATGTGCATATATATATGGAGAGATAAGAATAGAGCCGTTGGAAGGACTGCAATTCAAATTCTTCCATTATGTCTTTCGAAAATTTTCCCGTTGAATCCTTCTACGTTGATGTCAGATGTCTGCATCATCGTACACTGTAGCTCTGCAACTCTGAAAAAGTGGTATGGTGTGTCAGATTCTCTGCAGATACGCTACAACACGTGTCGAGTCAAACACTCAAGGTAAAAGAAACTTCGTGTTTCTTCAGTTGATGAGATTTCATGTGTTTATCAGCTTTGACTTCAGGCTTGGACTAGTCTAGACTTCTCCATCTTTTATCAATAGTCTGGACTTTCGTCTTTTATCAGCTTTGAACTTCTGAGTCAGTGCAGCAACAGCTTGATCTCAACTTTGATCTTCTATCAACAATCTTTGACTATATGTGGGCAGCTTTAATTACTGGTACCTAGCTTTGACTTCTGGTATCCAACTTTGATTACTGGTACCCAACTTTGACTTTTGGTATCTAGCTTTGACTATTGGTACCCAATTTTGACTTCTGAAAACTATTTTCAGCCATTAGATCGTAAAGATCTACGGTGATACATCATTTTGCTGGATGAGTGCATGTGCACCACCTGAGTTCGAATCCCATGAGGAATGAAAATTTAAATATATTTTTTTAGTGCATTAATTTTTATGGAGAATATATTGTTCTCACATTTGAAAAATAACAAATGTTTTCATAATAACTCACCCCTATAATATATATATATATAAGGGAAATTATTTAGTAAAACCAGTTTCCCACCCATTTTGTTTAATCCACCGCACATTAGAAAGTACATTAATTTTCTTTCTTTCTTTCCATCTAAATGCGGACGTTTTGCAAAATTGATGCATAACTGACCCTCAACTCATGTTCTTCAACCATTCAACTATTTTTTCTCTACAACTATGTGTTTCTCGTATATTATTGTCTTAAAATCTCCAAAAGGATTCACTTCTTAATAGTGGTTTTTCAAATCTTTGGAGAAAATAAACGCCCTTAGAAAAGTAGTGAAAATAGAAGCAGATTCCTTGACGTAGTCATCTCCGGCACGAAAATCACGATCACTCCCTTCAGCGATCATGCAAGAGAACAAGTCCGATAAGAATGTGCTGATCGATTTCCAACAACTAGATCTCCTCCTCCCCTGCCTCACCGACTGGGGGAAAGATGAGGATTGTCATGAAAGAGTGGCAAGGTCAGACTAATATCAATATGTTGAGAAGATAAAACCTATTGCTTATCCTTATGTTAGTACAACTATGATTTTTTTAATATAGTTTTTTATTTTTTTGTATTCTATGGAGTTGTATTTGATAATGTAGAGAAAAGCATTTTTAGAGCTTTTATTTGATAGATTTTTTTCTTTTGATATCACAGTTATAGTTATTAATTTTTAGATTTAGTTTGGGATTATAAGAATAAAATAGTATATTTATTATATTTTTAAATAGGGGGTTATAGTGAGTAAAATGGGGACTATGTATAGAAAATCATTTTTAAGTCTAAATCTATTAAGCAGTTATTGGGTGTTAAAACTTCTATAGCCCACGCCTAACTACAGTGTGTTTTGGGTCGAATCTATTGGTTTGCCTACAGCCCAAGCAACAAACAATCCTATAACTTTTGTACACGAAGTCTATAGAAAATATATGCTCGACGGCATAGACATTGGGCTCTCAGAAAGCCCACAAATTGAGACTGAAAAACACACAGTTATCTTAAGCCTTATTTGGAAAAGCAGAAATATGCCCTTTTGTTTTTATTTTTAGCGTGGAACAGAAAAGGGCAAATTGAAACTTAAAAAAGAAAAAGATATTGTTTATAAATAAATATTATCATTAAATACAAGATGGATTATTGTATATTCATCTGTGTATATTCCGCGTGATAATCAATTATTATCATACATTTAATAAAGACGTAAAACACACTGGTTTTAAGTTCCTACAAATGGAATTGTTTATACATGCACTCATCTATAGATATTTCAAACAATTTATTAGAACATAAAAAATATAAAAATAGTTTTAATTTATCCTTCCACATTTTTTCCAAATTAAATCCAAATTTGTATACTCTCAGTAAAGAGTAGTAGATGAATGAATTTGTCCAAACAAGCAATGGATGAAATGTAGGAGGAAGTCAGTTAAGTAGGTCAAATAAATCACTCAAAACAATGGGAAAAAGTATTTATGATGTTGTGTTTCTTTTTCTCTAGTTGATGATGTTACGTTACTTATTTGCTAAGAAAAACAAGGTGTAACCGTGTTGCACATCTATCCAAGCATAAAAACTCTTGTACATCCGTCCGCATGGTGTGAATGGATAAAAGTATTATTTGTTATTAATAAAAGTATCATTTATATTGAAGAAAAATATCATTTGTTTTTACACTGTAATTCGAAAGTGTTATTTATATTGGAAAAAAGTATCATCTGTACTGAAGGAAAATATCATTGTACGTATATGCAGATGTCCCTACAGGAGATCAGCTCCTATCCCAGCCTTAGCTTGGTTGATGATGTTATGTTCCTATCCCAGCCTTAGCTTGGTTGATGATGTTATGTTACTTATTTGCTAAGAAAAACTAGGAGTAACTGTGCTGTAGCCTTAACTTATCTTGGAAAATTGGCTGGTCAAAACTTCTCTCTCTATTAATGATTTATGGATAACTCCATTATTTTTCCTTACTAAAGTTGCTTATATTCTTAGTTTTGAGTTGGGCTAACTTTTTTCTTTTTTTTTTGTATCATAGGGAACCCGCAGCCGCTACATTAGATACGCACTGGGTAAACCTCACGGTCCTGTGCAATAGCCTGCAAATCACACGGGACAAACTTTAGTTTCTTGAATTGATATCAAGTAGTAACTAATGGATCTATAAATTATCATCAATTCTATATATGTAGTAAAAATACTAAAATTTAATTGAAGCCACCTATCCTATTAATTAGCAAAAAATCTAGCAATTAATCTTGTAACTAAATGATATATATATAGGAGATGAATCATGTAGGAATGAATAATTTGGTAGGAAATAGGAATGAATCTGGGCCTTTGATTTGCTGGATCTATGGTTGAGATTTAATTTCGGTTGTGCTACAATTTTGTGTTGTGTGTGCTACGCGGATTATTGTGCAACACTAGAACCCTTCTTATGCTACGCTGCAATGAAAGATGTGCTAAACTAATATATTTAGCATATGTGCTACGAAATGATGAAACATGTGCTAAACTAATATGTGCAACGTATTAATTCTGATTGTGCTACACAAATATGAAAGATATGCTAGATTTACATATGTATTCTTATTTCCTACACTTATTTCCATTCTCACCTGGAACCAATATATATATATATATATATATATATATATATATATATATATAGGGTTGGGTTCCGTAGTATCCCGATCTCCAGATAGTATGTAGTACTCAATCTAGACCACACATTTTGAACACGTGGCCACACGTTTCGACACGTGGCGGCTCCTTTCTTTTCTTTTCTTTTTAATTTTCGTAAGGGCAAAATGGGAAAAACAAATCAGCCTTCTTCTCCTCCTTGGACGGCAGCAGCGACGCAGAGACGACGACGACGCGGGAGGCGGAGACGGCTGCGGCGGTGATGGCGGCAACTCCGTGACGACAACAAGATACACAAACAACTACAAATAATGATTTTGAAAGAAATAAAAGAAGAAAAAAAACTGAGGAACAAAATTGATGGATTTTGAGAAAAAAATATAAGATGAATTTGATAGATGATTGAAGAATCGAGAAATATGGTGGTTATGACGGTGGTTCACGGCGAATTCGCCGATAATCTGTGAAAGAGACGACGGAATTGTTATAGAATGATGGATGATAGATTTGGTGTCGAAAACCATAAAAATGCATTGAACAAAACATGAAACTGCATTGAACAAAACATAAAAATGCATGTTCTCACAAAACAGAAATATGCATTTAACTTAGCACGTTCATGCATTGATCAAAACATGTCCATGCATTTAACAAAGCATGTTCATGCATTTAACAAAACGTAAAATGCCAGGCCAACGGGTGCGCGAACGAGCACCGAGCGGCCGACGAGCACGGCGCGCACGTTGGGCACGCCGCGCTACTGGCGCGCGCATGAACTTCAACACATGCATTATGCGGTTAATTGCATGCATTTTTGTTCATTTAAATGCATTATGCGGTTCAACCGCATGCATTTTTGTTTTTCGCAATCAAATAACAAATCAAATTACTAATCTACCCTTAATGAAGCGAAAATCAGTGAAATTAAGCTTAAAAAGTCGAAAAATCGAACCATAGGATCTATTAGATGAGTGGATGAGATTGAGACTACATACTATCTCAGAACAGGTGCTATATGATATATATATATATATATATAATGACTCAAATCTCATGAACGAATGATAGAGTAAGACATACAATGCCAAAGTGACACGACTTGTATAAATATGTAAAAGCAATGTCAGAGAATTCATATGCAGCCACCTCCTCTAATTTAGAAACAAAATCTAGTAATTAATTGTTTACAACTTTCCTTCTAAAGAATCTAAACTATATCATTTACAGACTTGTAAACATCCTTAATTACATTAATATCAGGAATTTATAAACAAATAGAAATATTATCGAGCAATGTTAAATTGCACTTATCATTAGATACAATTCTCAAGTAGATATGTTTTTACAATGAATAGGAGTATATATATATATATATATATATATATATATATATATATAGGGACTAGTTACGGTGTAAACACCTTTTATAGTATGAATATAAGAATAAATCACAATCTTAGAAAAACAAATATTCACGATCAAGATTAATCTTCAACAATCACGCAGATTGATGATGTGGCACGCTGAGGGTATGAATGTAAAATTAATTTCTCTCTACAAAATAAAATCTTCAACTATCCCTAAATTTATGGTTATATTCATCTCTCACTCTCTCTCTCTCTCACACACACACACACAAAACCAGCAAAATGAGCTCGATCGGGGTACCCCGAGTTTGAGCTAGTTTGAGTTTCAAAATAAGAGGCCCGAAAAACCCGAGCCTAAAAAGTCCGTCCGAAAAAACCCCGAGTCGATCTGGTTTCAGGGCAAAAAAGCCTGGGATTTTCGAGATAAAAAAAACCCGTCCGATAATATATATCTTATTACCTACTAATTATTTATTTCTCTTTATTTCTTTGTTTTTTTTCTTATCTTTCTCTTTAGTTCTCTTTTTAAATTGTTTATTATTTTATTTTGAATTAGTTACTCCATCCGTCCACCAAAAACGTGCATTTAATTCCTTTTCGGTCCGTCCACCAAAAATATGCACTTTCCTTTTTTAGAAACACCAACTTTACATTTTTACCCTCAACTTATCTACTTATTTACAAAAAACCACCTTTTTACATTCACAATCCATTAATATATTCATTTATTATCCAAATGACACACCTTTTTATACATATTTACTTTACACTCATTACAGTTTTCTTAAAACTCGTGCCACCAAAATCGATGCACGTTTTTGGTGGACGGAGGGAGTACTACTTTAGATTATGACTTGACGTTTTAATCTATTTTTTTATTGTATTGGAATATAATTTTAAACTTTTAGCTTTGTTATTGTTGATGTTAAATTACTAGTTTGTAGACTTATATTGTTATTAATAGTTATTTATTTTTTACAATTAAATATGTAATTTTATAAGTTTAATAAAAATTGAAAAATTACGTGGGCTTAGCCGGCCCGTTCGGGGCTGGGTTGGGATTCATTTTTTGTAACCCAAAAATTTCCAACTTGGTCCAACCAGCTCGAAAAACTGTAAAAGCTGGATAGGTTGGATCGGGTCGGCCCTACCCACTACTTTTGTCACCTCTACACACAAATAAAAAATAAAAAATAAAAATTGTAGTCGTTGCACTACCACCATGGTCCATGACCATTGCCATCGATGCACAATATGTGCATTTGTATGTTATTAGATACGTGCATATGTGTATATGCACTCTAATCTGTGTATTTTGAAGAGATGCATCTGTTAAAATGCAATATGTGCATGCAACAAATTCGAAATATATATTTTATAAAGATACGGCTCAAGCAAGATTAAATAATGTACTCCCTCTGAATTTTTAGAGTTGGCCTCTTTGCCAAAAATGTCTAAATTTTTACAGTTGGCCCATTACCCAAAATGGGTAAAGCCAACCCAATTAGTGTATCCCTTATAAGGGATTAGTTTAATAAAAAAATCCTAAATATGCGTGATGAGTGATGAGTGATGTTGACTCTTTGTTAATTAAATCACTAAACATGCTTTCCTTGTTAAATAAAGCATTTCTTAATTTGCGTGCAATAAAGTTGAGTGCCAACTCTAAAAATTCGGAGGGAGTAATAAACTTCTTCAACCACACACATAAAGTAACGCTTAATGTATTAAATAATGTAAATTGCGTTCACCGCTAATGATGAAAAAGAAAGTAATCGCCTTAATCAAAATAAATCAATAAATGGATCAATTAATTATTAAAACAACCCCTAAAAATGATATTCATACAATATTTAAAAGGAAAATTACCATTACATCCATAATCATAACCGTTCAATATATTAATCCAATAAGTATAAACTATTCTCATTTTAGTACATTAAAAAGTGTATGTATATAAACCAATATATATATATATATATATATAATCGGAGTACGAGAACTAATACCTTTTATTTTGGAGTACCTAAAAAAAAGATCAAATGATTATTATTTTTCTAACAAATAAAAAAGTAAAAAAAATTGTGCTTAAAGGGACCGGCCGAAAGCAAAGAACACACAAAAAACATTACATAATTAACCAGACGCCCAACTTTCACCCCACGTTATATATGCGTACAAAAATTATATGCCACTGCGCCCCATTCTTATTACTTTTGCACTCACAAATAGTATCTCTCAATTCATTGATTGAATTCTCAAATCACAAAATCCACATTCCCCAGATTGCATTGGATCCAATCAATCGGACTGAATTTCAGATCGAATTGTCTGTGCTGAGGTACATCGATATATCATTCCGTAACGATTTCCTGCAAATATAGCTATTCCTGATCAGTTGATTTCCGTTCTAGATCTCGTGGATTTATTCGTTTAGTGTTTTTTACTGCTAATTTTTACATGGGAGTAAAGTTGCCAGCAGCTCTGTAGCTGAAATCTCGCTCCGTAGCTCCATGCCTCCATTTCCCCATCGAGCGTAACTGTTTTTGTAACTTCATTGCGAGGAACTGTCTGTATCTTTCATTTGTTGCTCTATTATGGAATGGAAGGTTTAGAATCTACTTGGGTTGGTATAGATTAATCTGTCAGATCCATAGACAACGTTTTCTTTATTGGGTATATGTTTAGATCTGCGAAGATGCGAAAGTAAATGTAATCGTGCGTGCATACAGATGTGTTGGTTTGCCGTGTTGGTCAGGGATTTATTTAATAGATGGTTTTGGCAAATTCTGGGAATAATGGTACGTTTGATGCGGCCACAGATGTGGTTGTATATGCTGATTTGACTTATATTTTAGTACTTTGCTTTTGACAACATCTTAAGGGAATCCTAGCATTGGTGATGATCTAGTATAGTGGACGTGATAATAAGAAAGAGTCATCAGATTCTTTAGATATGTGGTATACCTCAGTTGATATGGTATTCTTTTTAGGGTGGGGGTCTCAACTTCCATGAAATTCTTTAGTTGAACCGTTGTAGATTGTTATCCAAGACTGGTATCAGTTGATATTTGCTGCCCCTGTCAAATTGGTTCTTGTCTGATGTAGCAGTATAAACTGACGCCTTTTTCTTTGAACTTGCTGAGATCTGCTCGGTTCTGAACTCGAGATGGCTAGGTTTCTAGTGTTTCCTTTTTTTTGTTAAGTTAATAAACATCCGGAAAATTCCACTGATTTCCTTAGATAGTTCTAGAACAAACAAACGAATCATATGTCACTGATCTTATTCCTAAAGTTTCAAAAATAACCTAGATTACCACTTTGCTTATATTTCATACAGACACCTGAGTTCTGATTTTTCGAAGATTTCGTCTGAACTCTTATTTTCCTTTTTAAATAATTGCCTACCCTGCAATTTATATTTAATGTGAGCTGATGTTTTGACTGAATTTATCCTTTTTTGTCTGTTCAAATAATGATTTACTTTGGCCCTTGCGGATTGTATGCTTTAAATTTTTAACAATGATATTACCTTTTCAGATTTTTGTAAAGAATCAGAACAAGCCATGTGGAGATTCAAACCCTTCGCGCACAAAGAACAAACTGGGCTTGAAGGACGTGTTATTGACATAGGCAATTTCAAAGTTCAGGTTCGAAATGCAATTGCGGAGGGTGGATTCTCCTGTGTTTATTTAGCTCGAGAAGTAAATGGCTTCAAGCAATATGCATTAAAGCACATCATATGTAATGATGAAGAAACACAGGAGCTAGTGGCAAAGGAGATTTCAGTTATGAAAACACTTACAGGCCACCCCAATGTTGTTACTCTTCTTGCCCACACGGTCATCGATATGGGTCGCACCAAAGAAGCTCTACTTCTCATGGAATATTGTGAGAAGTCCCTGGTTAATGTGCTGGAGAGCAGAGGAGCAGGATACTTTGAGGAGAAACAGGTCCTTACAATCTTTAGGGATATAAGCAGTGCTGTCTTTGCAATGCATTGCCAGACTCCCCCTATTGCTCACCGGTAATTGCTGTTAATGCTGTCACCTTTTTGTATGCAGAAGTATCATCCCCACATTCCGGTAGATGACTCTTTAGACTTTCTCCCAAATAGTTACATCTCCTTCTGTTTATTTCTGCTGGCACAATTATGTTATGTGAGACTCTGAGTTGGTGCCTGGAGGCCCAGTGAGGGAGGACAAGATAAAAGATATCTCTGTGTTTACATATGATAAGCTAATTATAGTGTTGGCATCCAGAAAGGCTTATTGTGAAAGAATATGCTTATATAATGTATTATTATGAGTTCCTTGTTTCAGGGAAAAATATTTTGAAGTTTTGACATGATGCTTCATTATCTGATTCTTTAGGTCTGGTTCACTGAAATTTTTGTTCCTCATTTGCTGAAGAGATTTGAGAATTTTTGTTATTTTGATTGCTAATTATTGTGAGTTGCGTCATATAGAGATTTGAAAGCCGAGAATCTTTTGCTGGGGCCTGATGGCCTGTGGAAGTTGTGTGATTTCGGTAGCACTTCTACCAACCATAAACGCTTTGAGAAACCTGAAGAAATGGGAATCGAGGAAGATAATATAAGGAAACACACAACACCTGCATATAGAGCCCCTGAGGTAGATGGAGGACTTTCTATCAAAAACTTATTGTTGCACTTCTCTTTGGTATAACTATTGATTCTTCTCCCTCATTGAATGGCTCAGATGTGGGATCTGTTTCGGAGAGAACTTATAAACGAGAAGGTTGATGTATGGGTAAGTTGACAAGTTCCTAAATCATATGGATTAGACCTAGCAATAACAATCAGTCAGGAATATATCTCCATGAACTCGGTAAGTACTTCATATGGAGTTTTATTCTCTGCAGGCACTTGGGTGTCTCCTTTTCCGCATATGTTACTTGAAGTTAGCATTTGATGGTGAATCAAAGCTCCAAATTTTGAATGGGAACTATCGCATCCCAGATCTACCCAAGTACAATACATTGCTGACAGGCCTTATCAGGGATATGCTTCAATCTTCCCCTGAGGACAGACCAGACATCACGCAGGCAAGCATTTTGCTTGATTGGCCATTCATCCCCATGAACCTAGGTTAGTTGTAGATTTTTGTGCCCGCGCCAATCATGAGGGCTACAGTTGCATGTATTATTACTGATTCCTTTATCTGGTTGGCATGTTGCAGGTGTGGTTTCGTGTTAATAATCTTTTACCAGATGGATTGCAGAAATCATTACCTGATATGCCTCCGGAAATGCTACAGCACAGTACTGATGCCCTTACCGGTAAGGGTGTAGAAATTAGTGTTTAGGAATGTAGTAAAATTAGAATTATGTTGGTTGACTCCAAAAATCCGACCAATACATGTACAAAGGTACATAATTCTGAAATTTCAAAATTTAATTTATTTTTGGCTAGTGATTCCTTTAATTGAGGGTTTGATTGGATTATTTTACATCTTCAGGCACGCCAAAGCCTGTAAACAAGTCTAGCCCAATGCCTCGTAGGAGTCCTCCTCCTCCCCCCTCATCTGAAGCACCCCGAAACGTGTCATCAACCCCAACCAATTCAACAGCTGGTGAAAATGATGGGCCTTTGGGTTCTTTCTGGGCCACTCTGCATGCAAAAGATTCAGGAGCCACAGAGGAAAAGACCAAGCCAAAGTATGATGAAGACTCAACTGACTGTAGATCATCTGGAAAGGAGAAGGTCCGTCCTGATGGGCATCTTGCCTCTCATGTAACTCCGCAAAAAGAGCAAAGTTTTCAATCTCATCTCCAGAAGAATGTGCAGCGAAAATCAGTCAGTAGGCCTAGTGATTACCCATCTAAGGACTTAAATCTGTTTCCTGATAGTTTAAACCATAGTTCTGAAAGATTAAAACCCCCCAAAGCAGAAGTTACACCTACCTTTCAAAATGATGCTTTTAATGCTTTTGTGGCGGAATTCGATGTTAATAAACAAAGTCCAAATAATAGCCATAAGAAACCAGAGAAAGAAGGCAAGTTAGAGGCTGAGGTTGAAAAGCTGAAGGAGCAGCTTGCGAATGTAAGTGCAGAGAAGGCAGAAGTGAGCTCCAAATATGAAAAGCTCTCAGCAATTTGTAAGTCACAGCGACAAGAAATACAAGACCTTAAGCATGCTCTAGCTACAAAAACTTCATCACGCAGTGGGGATTCCTCGAGAAGCCTAGCTTCTCCTGGAGGCCAATCATCTACCATTCCACAGGTACTTTTTGTCGACTTAATTGATCTTTCATGTTCTAATTTCAGTGCCTTACTCTTGTGTTTTTATCATTTGAGCAGAATGCGAAGGTTGAAGGAACAGTCCAGGATCTTCAAGAGAGTTTCTCTGATCGAAGTTCTCCTAGCCCAGATTCTAAGCTGTGGCAGGCGTTTACAGAGGATCCCAAGCCACAGGTCACGGCAGCGGCAATGGCAACATACAATACTTCAAAATCTGTTAGAACAAGAAACAGTCAGCAGAACAAGCCGGCTCGCGAACAGAATTCAGGTGCAAATTCTTGGGGGTTTGAAACTGATAGTTTCAAGGTGGTTCCTGCTGCTGCTGCTAGCTCTAAGATTAAAGTACCTATTGGTGAACTGAATAATTCTCAGTGCTTTGGTGAATCAAAAGGCAAAGAGAGTAAGTTGGATTCCCAGCCTGCTGGATGGGCTGGTTTCTAGTTAAATAAGATGAGAAATCACAGGTGAAACTGATATGTCGGGAAAGTGATGCAGACAATTAAAAAAAGAGCAGGGGTTGTCGTCTGGTTGTTTTTTGGTATTGAATCTGTTTTGTAATATGATGGAAACAAAATCCAACAATGCCTTCAATTTATTCAGCGAATGGCTTATGCACTCTGCTTTAGTCTTCTCTGAAGTTTTGGTTTGCTACATAGTTTCTTGTTACTGCTTGATTAAAAATATTGAAGTGAGGAGGTATGCATGCATGATGCATGCATCAGAATGCATTCTCTTTCACTGTGAGAATAGTGGTGCAGTCTTGCTGATATTCCTTAACTGAGGGAAGCCAGAGAAATGAAATATAGCAGTTGGGTTCATTGGGTTAAACGATTAATGGGCTAGTTGGTGGTTATGTCATACTTCCCGTTAATGGTTAAGTACTTCTTCGGTTGAAAATGTTTTGGTGGTTTGGACTATGTTGTGGAGAAAGGCAAACGAAACTAAACATTCTTGTCTTTACTAACTTGGACTTTTCAACTACAATTGAATCGAAAGTTATTCGCGCATTGCAGTAAATCAAGGAAGGGAATTGCGTCATCATCCCAAGTTGTTGCCAATGTATCCTTGGACGGTTTCAAACTTTCTATTTTTTCACATTTGCTAAACTATTGTTAACATTGTTTCAAAACGTTATACGTTACGCAGATGTCCAAACAAGCCCCAATTCCGGTTCGTTGCAAGCGGTAACTCTTTATGACTCGTCTATTTTGAGTTTGAATTGTAGAATTCCCTCGACTTTTAAATATTGGAACAAACAACTTCTCATCACGACGTAAAAATCGGCATCACAATTCACTTGAAATAGTTAAGAGCCTTTGGACACCTTACACTCCTTTTAATACTTCCTTCTCTGTGGGCCATTCTTGCAGCCGGCCAAACCATTGTCCCATTAAGTTGAACTCAGCTATATCTGGTGGAAGTAATGATCCTCCATGGCCTTCGCTTTCCGAGGAGTTTGCCTTTCGATTTCGTCCTCTCGCTTTTAATGACGAAGCCCTCTTCTTGTTATCCATATTGTTCAACAAAATACTAGAACAAACCATAGTTTGGTCCAAGAACGATCATCCAGTTCCATAAAGATCAACAATCCACCTCACAAATGAAGGCCAGCTCGTTCTCCACAATCATCAAGGTAGGGATGTCAATGAGTGGGCTTTATCCGGACCGATCTGAAATCATTCAAAGCCCATTAAATTTTAAAGTGACGGTTTCGGTTCTGGTTTCGGTTCCAGATCCGCTTGGATCCGGACCGGTCCAGATCCGAGCCTTTTGGTCCGGTTCAGGGTCCGACCCGGCCAATTTTTTTTTTTTTTTTGCAATTGCTTCAGTTGTGTCTCTGACTATCTTGGCATTTCCCGGTTGGTCTTCAAGGCACTTCTCATCATTTCCACTGCTCTTGCCTGCCATTATACCTGCAACAATTCATGAATTTATACCTGTAATTCTTCAGATATGGATATGCATGTACAAAAAACCATGCATCTTTCTCTCTCTCTCTCTGTGTATATACATATATATACTATATATCTGTATCTAAAGCTAACCACATACTTTATTGAAGATGTATATGAATACGTCATTCAATGTTTTTCTTTTCCCATAGTTGCTGTTGACTTGCACCTTCTTTCTTCCACTTCTCCAAACCCTTTTTAACCAATAGCAGAGAAGTAAATTTTTCACATAATCTTCATTAAACCCATCTAATCTCCAGAGGGGGAAGTAATCGCAGTCAACGTACAAGAATTTATAACCAATAGCATAAAAGTAAATTTTCCTAAGGCATAGTGTAAATGGAACTCGACTTAAAAAATTCACGAACAATAATGTCAGTTTTTCTTCTAATGGTATAAATTCTAGACCTCAATCCACACGCATAAGCTAAAAAGACGGGGACGAAATACGATACGATACGAGGACGAAAATACGTTAATTTTTCAAAAATCAAAATACGACTATGTTCAAAATACGTTTATTTTTTTAATATATTTTATATGTTAGTCCAATAAAGATTTTTCCTTTGTTGAAATTTGAAATATGAAATTGAAAATTTTGGGGATTTGAGTGTAGCGGCCCAACGGGTAACCAGTTAGCAATGGGTAATACCCAATCCAGATCCATAACTTGATGGTCTGGATTGCGTCCGAATCTGATGTTTATTGGGCCGATTTCAGAACCAGAACCAATACTAATTTATTGATTCTGGTCCGAATAAATCCCGCCCGTTGATATCCCTACATCAAGACGTGGAACACTGGAAGGCCGAGATAGGGAGCCAGAGATCAAGTTGCGCTGCTATGCTACGTTTGTAGAATAATAAAAGTTTTTATAATAACTCATCCATATATATATATATATATATATATATATATATATGGAATGGATCTAATGAGAACTATATCTTTTTTGCGAACTCTGCGAACCATGCATAAGACGTTAAAGATGATACACAAAACGGTATAAAGTTGTGCATAATGAAAACTTTCTAAAATTATTTTGTTGTGCAACAATTTTAGATTATTTTCATTGTGCACAACTTTATAGATTTTATTCATCAACTTTATACGTCTGTGCATAGTTCTCAAGTTCTCAAAAAAGATGAAATCAAATGAGAATTCTAATTTTTTTTAAGAACTAAGAACTAATATGGTCCATCCATTTTTTATAATCTAATGGTCATGATTAATTATTAATTATTTATTATCCTCAGATTATAATGATAACCGTTTAACCATATAATTAAAGAATTTTATATATTCATTTACGTAACTGTTCTCATATGTACAATCATTACGATTACATGCATAACAGTATGAGTTACATGAACATAATAATTAATTGGAATGTGATAGCATGCACAAGAACTACGATTACATGAACAACAACATGAATTATACGAACAACGAAAAATTGAATATGAAACATTCAAATATTCATGTGAGAATGGAAACAAGTGTAAGAAATAAGAATAAATATAATTAATTGATTTTAGTAAATCAGTGGACAAGATTTATGTTCGTTGTGCTACAAATAATAACTATATGGGCAATGAATTTTTACCTACGTTTTCAATCAATGTTATATAAGTAATTTAATCTTATAAGAATCAGTTTTTTCCCCTTAATTTAAGGTAACACAGTTTTATCTTTATTTTTAAGGATTTTTTGTAATCAATCATTTAACTTATTATCTACAACATTATTTCAGTTTCAATACTTAACATATGCAAATTTATTTATGATTCAAGCAAGAAAATCCATGAAAAACTCAAGTAAAATGATCTATATATTGATTCATACGTGTGATTCAAACTATATCTCTAGTGTAAATTTTCGTAACATTTTTTTACTTATTCGTTGCACATACCACTAATTTTTCAAAAATTATTGTCTTGATAAGATTAAACCTTATGTGCAACGAATAAGTAAAAAAGTGCTAAGAAAATATTTCATCAGTGCAATAACTACTGAAAAGCAGGTATGAATGAATATATAATTTTTTTACCTACGTATGTATAAAATAAATACGCTAAAAATGCTACAAAAATATTCCACAAGTGCAAAGACATATTTACAAAACAAAAAATAAAATAAGTACAACATATGTACAAAACAATATATAAAATAAACTGACAATAATTTTCAAAATTTTAGTGCTATGTATAACGAATAATTAAAAAAATGCTAGGAAACCGTTATGCCGGTGATATATAAAACTCACGTATGACGTATGAATCAATATATATATATATATATATATATATATATATATATATTTTACCTAAGTTTTCTATGGATTTATTAGCTTGAATCAAAAACAATTTTGTATATATTAAATATTGAAATGAAATAATATTGCAGATAATGATTTAAAGGATAAGTTACAACAAATTCCTAAAAATAAGTATAAAACCGTGTTTTCCCTTAAATTAAGGAAAAACTCATTCTTAAAAGATAAAATTACTTATTTAACATTTAGCTAAAACACGGAAAAAAATTTGTAGCACATATAGTTATAATTTGAAGCACAACGAAAATAAATCTTGTCAATTGATTTATTAAAATCAATGGTTTAGATTTATTCTTATTTCTTACAAAAAAATCGTTTATACCTGATCCATCATCTCTCTCTCTCTCTCTCTCTATATATATATATATATATATATATAGTCAACTTATCAGGAAACTACTTTGACCAAGATTTTGAGTGATATGACCTTTAATTTTATGAAATTAACAATATAGGATCGATCCACGTTTTAAGTAGATGATCGTGGTACATTCACATTCTTAAATTTGATTTTCGATAAGTGAGAAATAGTGATTCAAAATTAGTCACTTAAATATAAATTTAAGTGATTAAGCATTGATTATTAAATGGTTATCCCACATTAATTAATGTACCTTCATTAATAGTCTATATAAGTAGTTCATTGAACACTTAGTGTAATTATATGCACATGTGATGGGCTAGAAAGCCTAATCACGCATCATCTCCGTCAGCCCCAGCTCGTCGCTCGGGGTCTGGTCCCGGCTCCGGCTCTATGGTTTGTGGTCCGAGTCCGTGGACTTGGACTTGACAATTGATATTTGGGTTGTACTTTGGGCCTGTTCGTGGGTTTGATTCGTGGTCCAATGCCTTTACCTTTTGGATTATCGATTGATCGAGCCCAAAGTTGGAAGTTGGTCTGAGGTCAAACTCGTGTGGTACAATCCTTTCATCATACTGTACACTTGAAGAGAAGTTGGTCTGAGGTCAAACTCGGATCTGCTCAAAATCCGTCAGATCCTATTTTTTGAAGATCCAGATCATAAAAAATGAATATGGATCTACGGATCTAAATCGGATCCAGGATCCACTGCAATCTATAGAGCAACATGGGATCAAAATAAGATTTTTGTTTCCTAGCTAGGCTGGATGAGGATGGAGTTTTCCGACATAGAGGTAACTATGTTGTTGTCGGTTCCTAACTAGCTGTTGTCGAGAGGTGCCCTTCGTCTTGGTCCGCTGTTGAAACAATTCCAGAAGACATTTGCAGTGCGATCATGGGTGATGTAGGAAGTGGGGCTTGTGGATACAACAACTACTGTGTTAATTCCAGTGGCAAGCCTAGTTGCTTCTGCTCCCAAGGATACTCTTCTTTGGATCCACTCAATGCCTTGGAGCCTGCAAGCTGGACTTTCCGTCGCCTAGCTGCCACTAAAATGGATGAGAAACTGATCTTGAGTTGGTAGATTCTAAGAAATTAAAAAACACTGATTGGAATTGGATAGTGATGGGATATGGCCCAGCCACACAGGCCCACTGACAGGCCCAAACGAGCTAGGCCTGACATTAGTAGCGAGCCCAAGGCAAACCCTAATCAGCCCCCAACGCGCGGTTAAGCCCAAAGCAAACCCTAATCAGCCCCCAACGCGCGGTTAAGCCCAAAGCAAACCCTAATCAGCCCCCAGAACTCGAGTCAGGCGCCACTCTCCACGTGGCGCACGAAGGCAACATCCCTACAAAGAGAGGAAGAGCCCTACATGCCAGGGGAAGAGTCCCGGCCAATGGAGGGAATGGGCACGCCTTTAGAAGCCCTCATACATGTATAAATAGGAGTTAGATTGAAGGTAAAAGGGTTAGCAACTTCTTGAATACTAAGAGCTTTTAGCCATACTCACTGTAATCAAAACATAGTGAAAGTATTGAGGAATCACTCCTCCGTGGACGTAGATCTCATTAACGATCGAACCACGTAAAAGCCTTGGTGTTCTTTACCGCTTTACATAAATCTCGCACATCTACATATACTAGATTTATCATTGGCGCCGTCTGTGGGAAGGAGCTGGACGCCAAAGCCTCCAACACGGGGAAGGACCCGACCTCGGAGACCACCCGGGCGTACGCCTTGTTCATCTCGCGAGTGGCAACCTCGACCCAACCATGCTTGACCTTGTCAAAGTCAGGCATGGCCACCGCCAACCCCTCCAGGTGCTTTGACACGATCCTGGGCTTGAGTACGGCGGCCAGGTCGGCAATGAAGGCCGAGAAACTCTCCGACTCGACGAGCTTGCTGGCAAAGGCCCTCAGCATTGGCCCCTGGTCGGCCAGCCTAGCCCCCCTCTCGTCCTCGAGCTCCTTCTTCGCCCCGGCCGCCTCCTCGCGAGCCTCTTCGAGCTCCCCTCGGGCGGCCTCCAGTGCCCAGGCCCTCTTCTTCAGGGCGGCCTCGGCAGCGGCCCTCGCGGCCTCAGCAGCAGCCCTCGCGGCCTCAGCGGCCCTCGCGACCTCAGCTTCCGCCTTCGCAGCGGCCACGGCGGCATCGGCATCCGCCCGGGCGCAGAAGCTCCCGCCCAAGACTTCATACCGGCCGAGCTCGGCGATCAGCCCGGTGGCAACTTGTGTCCCCAACCGCATGCTGCAGGACCTCCATCACCGAGCTCGCATCCAAAAAAAAAAAAAAGCAACACAAGTTAATACAGATCGCAGAGCGGATAAGGCCAGATGAGGAACAACTTTGTACCTTGGGGAAGGGTGCGACAGAGCTGGAGGGCGGCACCCCGTACTCGAGGCGGCCCTGAGTCTGCGCCTCCGGTGCCGGGCCCGACCCCGGCAGAGGCCCCGTCATCAGCTGACTAATGTCGTCAACCTTCTTCGGGGGCTTGGCAGGTCCGGGCTTGGCAGGTCCAGCTCGCCTCGCCTTTTTCTTCGGAGGCGGCTTGACCGATGATCGTGAGCCCCCCTCCTGCTCCTCCAGCCTCACTGCAACAAAGAGAAATACTTGCTCAGCACAACGAGGTCGGACATGCCAGCAACATACATAAAAAAAAATGGGACAAAGATATACGGGGATGCCCTCACCCCGATCAGACCCCGCTCCCGATGCCTCTGACCTATAAACGCTCAGCCCGACATTATTCAGGTCGTCCTCGGTGAAATCAATGGACAAAACCTCACCAAGGTCGTTCAGCATCTCCTCCATATGGCCCAGGGGCTTGATTTTCACGTCCTTCATCGCACCAAGGCCCCACTCATACCTCGGGTGCCCCTCAGCCCGCAGGAAGAAATACCTATTATGCCAATGGGACACCTTCGAGGGAGCCGCTATCTTAAACTTCAGCCGAGGAGACAGATAATACACCCCACCTATGGTCTTGACGCTAAAAAAGCGCATCAAGACCTCGAAGGACACCTTCTCGCCAACACCGTGGCAGGACAGCCCTAGCCCCACCACCGACCTAATGGAATTCGAGGTCAGTTGACATATGGGGATATGAAAGTATTCTTCAAGGCTAAGGAAAATTGGGGCCAAAGGAAACCTAAGGCCAGCTATCAAGCTATCTACATATACGGTGATAAATCCCTCCGGAGGGGCCATCGCCCTATCGTCCGGCCGCAGCAGGCACCACCACGCCTCCTCCGGAATACGGTATTCCTTCGTTATCTCAAACAGCTCCTCCAACGTCAACCTCGACCTCGCCACACCAACCCTAAGTCCGTCCCATACCGATGATACCGGCGGGACCCTAGCGCACAATCCTACGGACCTACCCATGCGGTTATAGCACATATACTCCTTTACATCGGAGGGCAAACGGCCAGAAACCAAAGCGGAGCCAGAGTTTTCAGAACGAGAAGGAGAAGATGAAGAATACATACTTACTTTTTTGGGCGAGATATCGGGCTTCCTCAACAAGTTTGAAAGAAAATTAGGAAATTTCTGTGAATGTATTCTCTGAAAACAAAGCGTCGAAAGGGAAAGTGAACAGTGGCCTCATTTGGGCCTATTTATAGGAAAAATGGCGCCTAAAAACTGTCGTTTCAACTTTCCCATGTGCCTACCCGCTATTGGATGTGGAGTCCACGCGCGCACACGGTTCGAGTGCTCAGCTGTCGCCTGACGCGTGTGACGATCATGGGAAGATAGACCGCCAGTCTGATCGTGTGATGATTACGTTGACCTCAGACGGCTCGAACCTCGGACCTCGTCCGCTTCCACATCCAAGAAGGGCGGCGCCTCAGGTCGGACCTCGACCTTTCCCCGAAAGTCTGGAGCGTCCAGATCGAACCTCGGCGTCCTACCAACGGACATCGCCCCCTACGAGAACATCTCCATCCAGATCGCACCTCGGCATCCCTACAAGGGCGGTCACTCAGGACGAACCTCGGCATCATCCAGCATGATTTCTCTGTCCAAATCCGCCTCTCAGGTCGAACTTCGGCATCCTCCAGAAGAGCGGTGCCGCTCCAGATCGGACCTCGGTGTAACCTATGCAAGGGCCGCTATCCAGGTCGGACTTCGACTTCCTTTTGCAGCACATCTTTGCCAAACGACATACGACTCCAGCTCGGTCCCCAACAAGCGTGTAACAGTCCGCTTTTCCAAAGGACGGATTAGCAGGGACTATTACTCGGAACGGGAATTAAGAAACGTAACAAGGACATAGAACATCAAATTGTGAGACACATATAAGGAATACATCTTAGAATTTCCAAGAGATTAGGATTTAGCGAACATAATATATAAATGACTTAGTATTCTTGCAGCGGAAAACATGTGAAAACACATATGACGATGTGCACTCAAGGTACTAACTTTCAGTGACAAAAGAATTCTATTGCTCAACACTGCTCCATCGCATCACCAGCTCAATCTGCACATTTAAATACAAATATGCAGGGCTGAGTACATGAATGCACTCAGTGGACTGATCACTTAATTTTCTAACACGGAAAGGTGTAAGTATAGGGTAAGCGAAGTATCGTATCCACAGGGATTGTAATGCGAAAACACAGAAGCTAACTCAACAAAGATTTATCATTATCCAAGCAACAAATATGGTTTGGTAAGATTTTAGGGCTTCGGAAATCAATCCAAAGCAAAGGTAACAAAACAGAAAGTAAAATAAAGCAATAAACACTCGGATGTTTAAAAACAGATAAAGACGACTAACCCTATGGCTGCATTAATCCTATCCACAACGTATGATTATCCTGTTCCTATTAACCAATTTTAATCCAGACAAGATGGAAGATCACATATATAACCGACAATTTACATTACGAAAAGCGGTCAGAGATTACTAGTTTCCTATTATCATTACGTCTCTAGGTGAAAACAAGCAACTCCAAATGGATCACAAAGAATATGCTTCCTACGAATATCCTATCTCAGCTACGACTCAAGGCTTATTCGTATCATGCATTCGATATCGATTGACAATTAACACAATTACGTAATTAACCGACAACTAAATATGCATCGAGATTGATCAGAAAACAACACATATAAATAAGCACAATCGAATCATGAATCAATGCATGGACGGTAAATAGCGATAACAGGAATCACAACATATAGGATCGAATCATGCAAACCCTAGGATTAGAACGAAAAACTAGCCAGACATAATAAACGGAATAAAATACGATTTAACCATAGAAACGGAAATTAAATATATAAAACCCGTGATGAGCGTTGATGAACAATCGTTGGGCTTGAATCCCAACCTCGAAAAACGGAAACTTGTAAAGATTGTCCGGACGAAACGTCCGGATCGTGAGACAAAACGTAAAACTAACGAAGAACAATCGTAAAACAACTCTAGAATGAAAATATATGGAACCTAAAGCTAAAACTCTGAAAAACTTATGAAAAACCGAGAAAAGAGGCTCGAATCGTGGTTCTCCGTTGGAAGCGCGATGGGGTGTTGCCATATATAGGCACACCCCAAACCCCATTTTGCCGCCGCCGCTCTCGCTCGCGAGCACTCGCGGTCGCTAGGTGCGGTCGCGAGGTAAGTCTCGCGCGCGCTCCTCTCGCTCGCGGTCGCCTCTTGCGCCCGCATGGTACCTCGCGATCGCGCTAGCGGTCGCTAGCATTTCTGAACCGGTCGCGAGAAATCGTCCAAGAGCTTTCTCACCGGGCCGGGCTTCTTCATGGGCATGAGGTCGTGGTCGCGGCGTCGGCTGGGTTCTCAAGCGGGTTGCCTAGCGGCCAACCTAGCGATCGCTAGGTTGGTCGCTAGAAACAGGCCAGAGTGTATAATTGGCTCGTGCGTCGTTCCTTGGTTCGATTTTCAACATATGGACCTACACAACACCAAAAGAACACCCAAGAGCAGTATCTTCTAGAAATAGATAAAACATTAAGAATCGATACGTAAACGCACATTAAACGAGCTAAATTCATCTTCAAATATCAACTATAAACGTGTAAAATGCGCGTTTATCAAACCCCCCAAACTTAAATCATTGTTTGTCCTCAAACAAAACCAAAACAAAAAGACACAACGAAAAGATCAACGAGCGTAGCAAAGATGATAACCATTCTAGGCCTCAGAAACATATCAACGCTCAAAAACATTAATGCACATGACGACGTTAGTCAACTCAACACAAACAACAATTGACGGCAAAAACTCATTTAATTTAACCCTCACAACGGCATGTGTGTAAAATATAGGATACACTCAACTCATAAAGAAATGTAGGACGTGTATACACTCAACAATCAATGCAATGCAACATCTTACCATAGGCTTGCCGTTTCTCTAATATCTCCACCACGTCATTGTGTTCAAATTAGGATCAAAGAGGTCTTTTCATAGGTTGTAATGTAGGCACATTGGTTAAGGTAGGATAAAATATGGCTAAGTGACTCAAGAATATTCCAAACACCCCCATTTATACTTTTCGACACATATGGACTTTGTCCATTTTCCTCTTCTTTCCCAACGTGCTAAATCAACGTTTAATGCCACAGAAGGTACATATACTTTGATTAAAGACCCTTTATGCTCAACACTCATAGTGAACTTAACATTTTTCTTTTTCTTTTCTTTTTCTAGAGCTTATAAGGTTTATCTTTTACAACAAAGGTACTATTCTTCACCACAGATGTATTTTTCTACACGAAACTTTTCTCATCATAACTACATCAAAATTTCAACCCCTTTTGATTCCCATATACATCCTCACCTCCTATCATCCGGTTAATCGAAAGAAAAAGTCTAATAAAGGCTCAAAGAAGGCGACAAATGGTATATATCATCGGGTTAGTGTTTGGGTGAATAAGTGGTTAACAAAGATGGCCTTTTATCCTTTCCAAATTCGAAACACATATTGCAGTCTCGACACAGAAACACGGCAAGTTCTAGAAGATAATATGTCACGACCCGACTACCTAATCAGGTAATTAAGCCGTGACTCGGGGTTAAAAAGAAAATTTAACGACAACGGCTCAAACATGTGTCAAGGGAAAAGATGACGACAACTTTCTTTATAAATGAATCTAACATTTATGGTTCAAGAAGGTAAAATATAAAGTAGGTTTTCAAGAATGTTTTGTCATCAAGAAGGATTTATCAACAATTTAAAACATGGAATGACAATGATTCAACCGAATAATATTGAATCCAACGAAAAACCATTCTGAGCATTCGAGAAATTCTTATTCACCGAACATTGGACATGACCACTTTATCATATCAGAACATATAAGCAAGTAAGGTCAAAGCTCGGCAACGAAAAATGTGGCTGAGAATTATGTATGAAGACATAACTCTCTGGGCAACAAAACATATCAATAACATTAGAACAACCTTAATACGAATCAATATTTAGAGAAGCTCCTTCGCGCAACATTCGATTCCAAAGATTCTCTCATTTCAACCTCGCATATTTAGAAATATATGCGGGCGTGAGTACAAAATGCACTCGGTGGGTATACGCCAAAACATAAAGATAAACTTTGCCCTTAGGGCTATAAACTTGATTTGCCATAACATATGCTTTCATAAAAATACTTACTTGCTCATAACATCATAATGTATGTATATGCATGTTTCATGTCTGCATGCAACTTTCTTCTCTCCTTCCCATATCCACGGATTCTTTCTGCGTGTTGAGAAGTAGGCCTCCTTCTCAAACACTTTAATATCACATACCCGAGTTGGACCCGAAGGTTCTCAACTACGGTCATACCCGACGTCGGTAAACTCTTTCTTTCTTTTTCTTTCTTTCTTTCCCGTGGATAGGTAGTGCATCATGCTTATGCTCATGTTCATACTCAAACTTTGGCAAGTCAATCATCTTTTAAAACAATGCAATTATATGCATATCATAAAATCTCATGTCATCTTTCATGCATAATCATATCATCTCATTTGAAAACATTTAAAAGCATAAGCATACTTTATAGAAAATACTTATACCCACCTGGATGTTCCTTAGAGCTAAGGAACTAATTTCCGATTTCAATTTCATTTCTTCCTTTATCCATATCTTATCCTCGTAGAACGGTATAAAAGCCTATCAAGAGCCAAACAAGAACATTACTCATCTTAGTTGTCGACACAATCATATCTTCTCGATATCAAATATAATACACTATGGTTATCAAAACTTGGGTCATTGCATCCTCTCGCATCTTATTAACACTCAAATTCTATCGAAATTCAAGAACAGAACGCTTATAAAACGATCGCCAAATCAACACCAGATCAACCAAACATAGCCCAAACTCCACCAATTCATCACCATATATCTCAATATGCATAGGAAACTCAACAACAAGCCTCAATCATCTCATTTTAACCAATAACCAAAATCCCTTAAGACGTCACTTAGTGGTCTAACGTCGAAAATTCACGTGAGACGCCATCTAACACCAACGAACCTATATACATGCTCAACTATCATTAAATATCATCATTTTATCAATAAAATATAGAGATCAAAGCTTTGGCTTTGAAAACTAATTTTAAATCGACAAACTAAAATTTTACCGTTTTGAATACGTCATGGAAAATCCGAATAAATCATTTTAAGCTTTATTCATATCATAGAATCCAAATATGAAGTCAAAATGATCAAATAAAATCAAAAATCCAACATCATATGCCTTAGGGTTTTCGGCCATTTGGGAGTTTTAATATAGTTTCGATTTCAAACGTTTTTCTTGTTCCAAATACGTTTATATCAATCCAATAACATATATATGAAAGAAATTCAATCATAACAACATCATAAATTTAAAATCAAGGGCTGCCCTTTTCGAAAATTTACAACAATTTACAAACAATAAACATATGCTTTACAAATTCAACGTTAAACGATACGTAGACGTCAAATCTATCATAATATTAACAAATAATCAAATACACATAATCTTTCATAATTTTCAGCATATGATCAAAATATGAAATAACATATGCTCATGAATTTTAAAATTTTCAATCCGTAGATGTGTTCTAGAGACGAGATTATACCTCTATTCGAAACCCGATCGAAAATTCAACAGCCGGATCTTCCTATTTTTGGTCCAATATTTTCGAAACTTTGTGTGTGAAAAAGTGTGTCTGTGCGTGAGTTTGGCTGAATTTTTGGAGAAGAAAATGGCTCCAAAAATATATTTATATAATTAATAAGGGCAAAATAGTAATTTCACATTTTAAATTAAATTTTCTTTTATTTTTCCAAAACATAATGGTGCCAACACACCATTTTCTAGAAAATTCCACAAAATACTTTCCATATTTTTATCCATGATTTTCGGAATTAATAAAAATAATAATAATATTAATGTATTTTCATGAAATTTTCCAAAATATGCTAGAAAATTCCATAATTAATTCCCAAAAATTCCAATATTGAATCTTATTTTCT
This sequence comes from Salvia rosmarinus, assembly GCA_036937905.1. Lineage (NCBI taxonomy): Eukaryota > Viridiplantae > Streptophyta > Magnoliopsida > Lamiales > Lamiaceae > Salvia > Salvia rosmarinus. The sequence continues at coordinate 16,470,146 of CM072813.1, read as the reverse complement.
TAACACCATAAACTCATCATTTTAATCAATATAAAGTTCCAAAATTATAAAATATATAATAGGAACTCACTTTATAAAAATAGAGATTAAATTCCATTTTATGCAAATAATGGAATTAAATATTCCATTTATTCTTAAATCCTTCAAAATCACTTTCTAAATTCTTCCATCATCAAATATCAATAAAATATAATAATTAAAAATATTTTTGGCCTTGAAAACCATTTTAAATATTTTGCTCTTAATCCGAGCTTAATCGGCAAACGCCGACGTCACAAAAACGTAGATTTTGAAATTCTCAATTTTCTGAAATCAAAACTTATTGAGCATGTATCTATCATCTTAAGACCCTTAGAATCTAAGTCTTCTTATCCTAAATAAGAACTGAGAATCTTATCTCAGATTCTACCTCGATTCTATCGTCTCAACTAGAAACTTAATACAAAAGTTTCTAACTTAAACAAATCCTTCTTAAGGATGCAATGCCCTTCTTAACAAGCTCTTAATCACGAGCTAATCTCTGTTACAGAAATACGGGGTATTACATAATCACATGCACGATATCACACAATTAACAGAAACCGTATCAAGATATGTATACAGTAAAGCTCAAGTCTCACGGGATAAGCAAATGGTGAAAAAACAATGTTCTAAGCCATCTCACGTCATTCATGCGTCATTTTCTAACATATCATGCACTATCATTAAATTTCACCAAAAGTTCTATCGTCATTGGCCACATGGATTAACACACCTCACTCAACTCGTTGATCGATAGACACGAAAACGAAAAACAAAACAAACAAACGACAAAAGACCCCAAAGCATAACAACTAAACCATAAAGCATAGAAATATAAACAGGATTCTCAACCAACCAAACTCGTCTACTCCCCCCAAACTTATTGTGAACATGTGGAAGCAATAAGGTTTGCGAAAAGAGTAGTTGGAGAGAAAACTTACCTGAATGTCACATGCTACTCGGTGGCGGATAAAATCCACGCCATCGATTCCATTGTCGCATCATCTCCATCATCTTACGTTGTTGCTCGAGATGTGCCTGTTGTTGGGTGTAGATGGCTTGCTGCTGCTCCATAATCGAGGTCAGGTTCCCGTCAATATGGTTGAGACGACCATCTATTTGATCTAATCGATCATAAATCCCGGGGTCGCCTCGAACGGGTGGCGGGTGCAATATGCCGCCTGTCTCAGGAGCCACTTCGGGCTCGGCTTGCTCCTCAGGCGGTTGCTCGCCCTCAACCTCGCCTTGCGCGTTCACGCGCTGCGTCCATGCATAGTGTGCCGAGGAGCTCATATTCCAGTTGGCATCCGCAGTAAAGTATCGGCTTATACCGCGAGCTCGGGTTTGGTAGGCGGAAGACCGATTGCCGTTTGATCATATAACGACCACAAGTAACGCCGGGGTGCCTCTTCAGAACGCTCGGACGATAGACACGGCTTGTCCAGAAGATATCGTGAGAGATCGGACTCTCGAATCGTAATCCCAAAAAAATCAAGAATGGGGTAATAAATCCCCTATGCATATCCTCAATTACCGAAACCGTGGTGCATGTGGAAGTGCCGAGCAAGGAACATGCCGGCATGCATCTTCCGTTGAACATAGCTCCAATCAAGAGGCTCATATCTTGTGAGAGACAAGTCTTGCCGCGTCGAACGGCCATGTAAGGTGAACGTGAGGGCCGGTGGAAATAACGGACGGCGGATTCCGATCGAGCTAGCCTTCGATCTCGAGGCATCATAGTATGGAGTGTGCTCGAGTCTCGAGTCCATGATCTTTGGCCATACACTCTGGACCGTGTACTCGACGTCCCCTATGTAGTTTCCCTCCGGATCTCCATTGATGATGCCATTAAGTTCGCCCACGGAGAGTTGGCGGGGCTCATTGTCGAGCCGAACATGATGTAGTCCGCATGCCGTTTGTCTTGTGGACATGGAGAGTCGACAAGAATTGAGTGTCGGGATCCGGTATGTAAGATAATTGGCCGTGATAATTGAGTACGGCCGGACCTCTCGCCAACCACGCCACATTATTGGTGATGCCCGTCTCTCGACACGTATTGAGGCACATGAAACGTGAATGCCTATGCCGTAATCTCACCAATCGATCCCAACGGCTTCTCGACGAGTCACTCGGCAGTCTGACCCCAAAATTTTCGGGATCGAATTCATCTGGTGGTGCCATGCGTGGCTCGTCGTGAGGCTCATCATGATGCTCATCGTGGAGATCATCTTGTGTCTCGTCGTGGGAAGTGGAGACAATGCTCTTGCCCTTGCGCTTGTGACCGTGAGTACGCGGCATATTGTACCTAAAAAGAATTTCAAAGTTAGCCCGTGTATGAATGAAACAATCAAAACAACGTCAACCCAAAATGCTCAATATAGATCCCCCAAACTTCAACTTAGTCAAATTATTTCCCCCATATTGTCATATGATCTTGCAAGACAACACAAAATGGGAAAAACACACACACAGCCAAAAATTTGCAAAATTGGACGTTCTGGGCGAAAACTAGCGACCACACCTCGCGGTCGCGGTGGTCGTAAGCACGATCAGCGACCGTCAATCGGCGGGCGCGACGAATAGCATGCATGAAGCGCCAGAGCCGCGAAGCCATGCCATGAAATGCGTCATTGCAAGACGTAGCGACAATTTTTTCAAACGTATTTCTCAAATTATTAACCCAAATCAACAATGTAGGCACATTAGACGAACAATATATGTGTATAAACGTGAATAAACCTATCATTGGACAAATCATGCTCAAACACCAAACAAATCTAACACAATAAGCCCTAGTCTCTCAAATGTAATTAAACCTACTTCAATATGATAAATGGAACAAATCCTTCCTAATCATGCTCAATAAATGTAAACCCATGAAGAATTAAACAAATATAGCATACCTTGGGTGGATTTGATGGAGAAATGTAAGAAAATTGGGGAAGAGAGGTGCTTTGGGTGTTTGAGGGGTTTAGTTCTTTCTCTTTCGTAAACGTGTGTGTGTGTGTGTGGGTTACAATTTTGGGAAAAATAAGGGTTAAACGCGGTCACGGCGGGCGCGGGTCAGGACAAGGGTCGCGACGGATCTCGCGGTCGAGCTCGCGATCGCGAGCTTGGCCGCGAGCTCTGTCGCTCAGAAAAGAACGTTCTGCCCAAATTCTCGCGGCCACACCGCGCGACCTCGCGATCGCTAAGGTGGTCGCTAGACACTTATTTTTTTTATTATTTTTTTTTTTAAAAGAAAGCTATTAAAACTTGGGGATCTCACAAAACAACGAGACACGACACAAACAAAGAAACACAACCAAAAACAAAAACAAAAACAACAAAAACAAAAAGCATGTAAAACTGTTGGGTTACCTCCCAACCAGTGCTAGAATTATCGTCGCTAGCTCGACGGTACCTCTTATCATGGTTCGTTGAGCTTGGTCACCTTGACTTCTCGGTCGAAGTGTGACTTAAAGTAGGATTTGAGGTACTGGCCGTTCACTTTAAAAATATTGCCCCGAGTCAGGAGCTCGTAACTCCCATCGCAAGCGCACGGTAAACGGTATCTGCCCCGACCATCTTGACTTGAGCTTTCCCGGGAATAGACGGAGTCGAGCATTGTAAAGTAAGACTTCATTACCCGGCGAAAATCCTTTGGCACGAATGTGGAGGTCGTGGAATTTCTGAGCTCTTTCCTTGTATATCCGAGAATTCTCGAAAGCTTCATTCCTCCACTCGTCAAGCTCCAACAGTTGGTCACTTCTCATCATACCGCCTCCTTGAAATCCATGTTGATTCTCCTCGTCGCCTAATATGCTTTGTGCTCCAATTCAACCGTAAATGGCGGATTTGCCAAATACCATTTGATATGGAGATAGCCGATGGGAGCTTTGTACGCGATCCGGTAAGCCCAAAGAGCATCATCCAATTGCTTGGCCCAATCCTTGCATACCGAACAACCGATTTTCTAAAATCGCTTGATCTCTCGGTTGGCGAGCTCGGCTTGCCCGCTTGCTTGTGGATGGTAGGGGAGGTGACTCGATGCTTCACACCATATTTGGCTAGAACGTTGCCTAGCCACTTATTATTAAAATCGACCCCATCATCCGATCAAAGCCCCTCGGGACTCCAAATCGAGTCGAATGTTCTTGTGAAGGAACTTGATTACTACCTTCGAGTCGTTCGTGACAGTGGGAATCACCTCTACCCAACGGAAAGCGTCTCCACAAAGAAGAAGAATGTACGTGTAGCCACAAGACATGGGGAACGGACCCATGAAGTCGATCCCCCATACGTCAAATAGCTCCACCTCCATGATGGTTTTCTGTGGCATCTCGTCTTTCTTAGTTACATTCCCAACTCTTTGACAACGATCACAACTCTTGATAAAGATTGGCAATCTTTGAAGATCGAAGGCCAAAAGAATCCATGTGGCAAATCTTTGCATTGTCTTGTCACGCAAAATGGCCTCGGTCAAGCGAACTATGGCACTCGTGGATTATGTTCTCCCATTCTCCTTGGGAACGCAATGACGTATCAAACCATCGGCACATCGGCGGTAGAGATGAGGATCGTCCCAATAATAGAACTTAACATCGTGGAGAAACTTTTTCAAATGACCTTTGCATGATGGAGGTAAAACTCCAATCACCAAATAATTGACAAAATCAAGATACCATGGTGTGCGATCAATGACTTTCAAGATGTGCTCGTCTGGAAGTTCTCCTGATCCCAATCTTCTTATCCTCTCATTCGATCAAGCTTCTCCAATCGCGACAAGTGGTCGGCAACCACATTTTCGCAGCCCTTTCTATCTTTAATTTCCATGTCGAACTCTTGAAGAAGAAGGATCCATCTCACAAGTCTGGGCTTTGAATCTTTCTTGGCGAACAAATGACGAATGGCGGCATGGTCAGTGTGTACGATGGTGTGGGTGCCCACCAAATAAGGTCTAAACTTATCGAAAGCATAGACCACAGCAAGTAATTCCTTCTCCGTGGTGGTGTAATTCATTTGAGCAGAGTCGAGAGTCTTACTTGCATAATAAATGACTCGGAAAAGCTTATCTCGTTTACGCTAATACAAGACCGATCGCCCAATCGCCGCATCACACATCACTCGAATGGTTGACTCCAATCGGTGAGACCAAAACCGAGTCGAGATCGTGGCTAACTTCAATTCTCGAACGCCCAAACACTCATTTGTGAACACGAACTTCATATCTTTCTCGAGCAATCCACATAATGGCTTCGTGATCGCCGAGAAATCCTTGATGAACAAATCATAAAACCCGCATGACCGAGAAAACTCCTCACCGATTTGACATTGGTAGGCGGAGGTAGTTTCTCGATAGCTACTATCTTTGCTCGATCCACTTCCAAACCCTGGCGAGACTTTGTGACCAAGCACGATACCTTCCTTCACCATGAAATGGCACTTCTCCCAATTGAGAACAAGATTCGTCTCCTCACATCTTTGCAAAGACTTGTGACAAATTATGGAGACAATGGTCGAATGAAGAGCCAAACACGGAAAAGTCGTCCATAAAGACTTCCATAATATTCTCGATCAACCCATGGAAGATGGACATCATGCATCTTTGGGCGTGGTGGAGCATTGCACAATCCAAACGGCATTCGTCTATAGGCGAAAACTCCATACGGACACGTAACGCCGTCTTGTGCTGATCTTGGGCGATGGCAACTGATTGTACCGAATATCCATCGAAAACAAGAGAACTCATACCCGCTAGTCCGTCCAACATCGATCAATAAAGGCAGGGAAAATGGTCTTTCCTCATGGGCGTGTTCGAGCACGATAGTCGATGCAAACTCGCCATCCTGTTACGAGTCTTGTTGCCACAAGCTCGTTTGTCTCATCTCTGATCACCGTGATACCCCCTTTCTTAGATACCACTTGAGTAGGGCTAACCCACTCGCTGTCGGATATGGCATAGATCATGCCTGCGTCTAAGAGCTTCAGCACCTCTTTTCTGACGACCTCTTACATTGCCGGATTCAGTCGGCGTTGAGGTTACACCTTTGGCTTGTATTCATTTTCCAACAGGATCCGGAGCATGCAAATCGAGGGGTGACCCTTGATATCGTAAATCGTCCACCCAATCGTAGACTTGTACCGCTCAAGACAACCATCGATTTACGTGTCTCCTCATACGTCAAAGCCAAGATATTATCACCGGGCACGCCTCATCGTCGCCTAAGAAGGCATACTGCAGGTGGTCCGGCAACTCTTTCAACTCCATCTTGGGTGTAGTCTCTTCCTTCTTCACCACGACGCCCCTCCTCCAATCGGCTTCCTCACATCCAAATAAGGCTTGCGACTCCCGGGGAGGACCTTGACTTCATCGATGGACTCAAGATACTCTAAAATCTCGTCACACGCCTCATCAAGGTCTGCGGGTGAGAAAATCGAATTCCGCATACAAAAGTCCACCGGATCAACTGATTGAAAGTGAGTGGGCGGCATATTGCTCTATAACTCGACAATCTTCCATGGTCTTCGTCAGTCGCTTCATAGCATCATATATAGAGATTTTCATCTCCTCATCGTTGACTCGGAAGGTGAGATCTCTATCTTGCACGTCTATCGATTGCTCGCCGGTAGCTAGGAATGGTCACCCGAGAATAAGAGGTGTATTCCATCCTCCGCATATCGAGAACAACGAAATCGGTGGGAAGATGAAATCTCGAACTTTCACGAGCACGTCCTCCACTATCCCTTTCGGATAAGTCACCGATGTGTCCGCCATCGAAGAGCTATGGTGGTCGGCTTGATCTCCCAATCTCCAACTGTTAAAATGGACAACGGCATCGATTGATGCTTGCCCCAAATCACACGTAACTTTGGAGAATGTCGTCATCCGATGACACATGCTATGGTGAAGTCGCTCGATCTTTTCGCTGAGCGGCAACTTCTTTTGCGATGACAAAGATCGCACTCTTGAGATGCATTTATCGTCTCGAATTTCCCAAGCTTCTTTTATTTGCAACGACATCCTTCGAAACTTAACGTAACCCGCATATCTCGAAGTGCATCAAGTAAAGGAATATTGATGTGCAATTTTCAAACATCTCCATGAACACGGTCAACTTCTCATCGCACTTGGGCTTGGCTAAACGGCTTGGAAAGTAATTGGAGGCACGTCGTGGAAATTTCTTCACGGCTTGTCCTTCTATCACACTCGCGACCGCGTGTGCGGTCGCTAGCACATGTACACCATCTTCCCGTCTTCGCGGACGCTTGGGCGCTTCTCGGCGCTAGGTGCGCGTCAAGCTTCAGTATGATTTCGCGGCGGCCAGAATTACTCGCGACCGCTAGGTCGCCGCCAGTCCTCGGACCGACATGTCGGGCGTTTTGACTTGTTGCGCCCACCGAGCCGCCGCGAACTCCATCAGACTCCTCGCGGCCGGGCTCTCGCGGTCGCGAGATTCTCTCTTTGCCCGTTTTCACCGTTCGTCGCCTCGTGACTTTGATAAGCTCGCCCACCTCAATTGAATGGCATTACGGTGATTTTTAGGGTTTACCTCAGATTACTCGGAAATTGGCCCGACTTGTGCCGCCCGTTACATTTGTGCGGCTATCGACTTATTTGATTCTCCATCATCTTCATGTGCTTTCCATAGCCGTCACGGTGGACTCCAAATGATTAATCTACGCGGTGTTGCTTATAAACGAATTCGATTCGTTGCCAATTGTTGGTTGCTTACAACCAACTGCGATCATGTCCTCTAGACTCGGCTTCTTCGTCTCTTGAATCACTCCGCTCGAATCGAGAAACCGACTGAGGTCGTTGAAAATTATTGGGGTTGGCGTCACGAAATTTGGGTGATTTCATTGTTTGGATTGTCGCGGATTCCCCTGTGACGGTTGTTCCTCCGATTTATGTAATTCACGCCCCTCGGCCTCGATCATCTCGACTCTGCAGCATTTATCCGAGCCACGCCTTTTCCTTTCCTTTCTTTCTCAAATTGACTTCTTAACAAGGTGAACCGCCCATAATATTATCATACTTGAATCACCTTCCACGGTAGCGACCTTCACCACCGGTGTCCTCTCCATCGGCCATCGATAAGCTGTTGCCGCCATCTCTTCTATGATGCGGTGGCCTCGTCTACACGATCTGCTCAATAGGCAACCTCCGCTGATCGTCAACAATACTCCTCGTGTGAGGTGTCACCATTGTAAAGCTGCGTGTCTGCTGCTCCTCGAGAATCCATGCCGGGCACCTTCTTAGTAGGCCCCAATCTTTCCCACGACTCGAATAAAGATTCATCTCCTAACTGGGAGAAGTGGGAAATCTCGGCTATGATCTTCTGTGCCTTAGCCGGAGGAAAGTACTTCGAAAGGAATTTCTCACACAGAATTGCCCAACTGTTGATGCCCGTACGATCTAAGGTCTTGAACCAGTCCTTTGCTTGATTTCGCAGAGAGAATCCGAACATACGCATCCGGATTGTGTCTTGTGGCACCCCATTCTGTTTGATGGTGTCACAAATGTCGAGATAGGTCTCGAGATGGGCATTCGGATCCTCTGTGACTCCTCCTCCGAACTGTTCCCCTTGAACCATGCTGATTAGGGCCGGCTTCAGCTCAAAATTGTTAGCGTTTACTTCTGGGCCCCATCCGCCTCCTTGAAATTGCTCGGTGGGAGTGTCCGCATATAATTCAACGGTCTTGCCGCCCCGAGCAGGGACAACGAGTCCCATAGTCTCCAATTGGCGCAGATTTGTAAAATCCGCTAACAAGTGTAGTAGCTACTTGGATGAACGCCCGCTATTTCGATTTGCCATTGCTTCCTTTCTTCTTGCCCGCCTCCTTCTCCTTTGTGAATTTTCGATTTCGGATCAAAGTGTAGTTCGTGAGGTCCTCGGGACCTTGTGAACATAAACTACCGGAGAAAAGAAGAAATCGAATGGCAAGGAATAAAAATAATAAAAGAAAAGTACAACTTGAATTAATAATTCCAAATTGTCAAGTTATTCCTATATGATCTTAACAATCCCAAGAACGGCGCCAAAATTTGATCGCTAATTTTCTAACACGAAAAGGTGTAAGTATAGGGTAAGCGAAGTATCGTATCCACAAGGATTGTAATGCGAAAACACAGAAGCTAACTCAACAAAGATTTATCATTATCCAAGCAACAAATATGGTTTGGTAAGATTTTAGGGCTTGAAATCAATCCAAAGCAAAGGTAACAAAAGTAAAGTAAAATAAAGCAATAAACACTCGGATGTTTAAAAACAGATAAAGACGACTAACCCTAGGGCTGCATTAATCCTATCCACAACGTATGATTATCCTGTTCCTATTAACCAATTTTAATCCAGACAAGATGGAAGATCACATATATAACCGACAATTTACATTACGAAAGCGGTCAGAGATTACTAGTTTCCCTATTATCTTGTATGTCTCTAGGTGAAAACAAGCAACCCAAATGGATCACAAAGAATATGCTTCCTACGAATATCCTATCTCGCCTACGACTCGAGGCGTTTATTCGTATCATGCATTCGATATCGATTGACAATTAACACAATTACGTAATTAACCGACAACTAAATATGCATCGAGATTGATCAGAAAACAACACATATAAATAAGCACAATCGAATCATGAATCAATGCATGGACGGTAAATAGCGATAACAGAATCACAACATATAGGATCGAATCATGCAAACCCAGGATTAGAGCGAAAAACTAGCGAGACATAATAAGCGGAATAAAATACGATTTAACCATAGAAGCGGAAATTAAATATATAAAACCCGTGATGAGCGTTGGATGAACAATCGTTGGGCTTGAATCCCAACCTCGGAAAACGGAAACTTGCAAAGATTGTCCGGACGAAACGTTCCGGATCGTAGACAAAACGTAAAACTAACGAAGAACAATGCGTAAAACAACTCTAGAATGAAAATATATGGAACCTAAAGCTAAAACTCTGAAAAACTTATGAAAAAACTGAGAAAAGAGGCTCTGGAATCTTGGTTCTCCCGTTGGGGGCGCGATGGGGTGTTGCCATATATATAGGCACACCCCAAACCCTAATTTTGCCTTCTGCCGCTCGGTCTCGCGAGCACTCCTCGCGGTCGCTAGGTGCGGTCGCGAGGTAAGTCTCGCGCGCGCTCCTCTCGTTCGCGGTCGCCTCTTGCGCCCGCATGGTACCTCGCGATCGCGCTAGCGGTCGCTAGCATTTCTGAACCGGTCGTGAGAAATCGTCCAGTAGCTTTCTCGGCGCTGGGCTTCGCTCGCGGGCATGAGGTCGCGGTCGCGGCGTCGCTGGGTTCTCGCGCGGGTTGCCTAGCGGCCAACCTAGCGATCGCTAGGTTGGTCGCTAGAAACAGGCCAGAGTGTATAATTGGCTCGTGCGTCGTTCCTTGCTTCGATTTTCAACATATGGACCTACACAACACCAAAAGAACACCCAAGAGCAGTATCTTCTAGAAATAGATAAAACATTAAGAATCGATACGTAAACGCACATTAAACGAGCTAAATTCATCTTCAAATATCAACTATAAACGTGAAAAATGCGCGTTTATCATGGACTCGTGCCAAAAACATTTTATACTTTAAATTACACTGCCCCATCAGTAACCCACGAGGTTTTATTTGAAATACTCGTGCTTACTAAACATTTTCTTGCATTTTCATAAATCGTCTGGCCAGACATTTTCTTTGTATGTATGATCCATATCCTTTCATTCCTCGTATAACATTTCACGAATCTCGAACGCAGCGTAGAAGGAGGCCTCCTCACGTCATTGTGACCGTCGTGAATTGTACTTACAAAGACACATCAACTTGAGTGTACACGTTAATCCGTGCTATAAAGCACGGGATCCGAATTCGATTTTTCATGAATTGGGAGCGACCCAACAACTTTTCTTTCATTCATTCTTTGGCGAACTAACACATTGATAGGATACATACATAAAACATAAACATTTTGGGCGTGTAATTTCATAAACATCATTTTTCTCATCATTTCTCAAAAGAGAAAGCATCATAAGTAAATACTTTTCATTTTTCATAAAGCATCATAAATAAAGCATTTTATCCTTGAGGATAAGAAAAGAAAAGCCCACCTTAAGAATTGACCTTCTTGACATACATGATAGTGATCCTTTGTCGTTTTCATTTACGTCCACGCTGGACCTTGTCAATGTAAGAAATATAATTTAATACATCATTCATTTTTTTCGAGAAGCATCGTTAAGATTTAACGAATTCGTTATCTTTTAAATCTTAGAGTTTCATTATTTTCGTTATCGGTACGACTTAGTTAACAATCTATACTTGCCTATTAGATTCGCCTCGTCATGACGATGGCGACACTTCGTCGTTGCATTCTTTCCTTCCATCAATGTTTCTCCACGTCGTTTCGTATAATTTATGAATCCTAAGTTCATAACTAATCTTAAATCGTTTGTTAGCGCAGATCGAAAATTCGAGTTTCAATAACTCATCCATAACCAATATTTCTTCGCGCGCTTCTCACCTCACACGTCCCATATTTTCTATTAAAGAAAACCAATATCGATACTAAACGATGAATAAGAATTTCTCTTACTTCAATCATCTTCTAATAATCATTCTATAAACTTAAGTTACTTAGAAATAATATTTCTTAAGTATCCACTTGACATAATCAACTCATTAATTAAATCTATGATTTAATTAAGTAAATCCATAATTTAAACTTAATTAAATGGATTAAATAAAAGTCCAATAATATTTGATTAATCAATCAAATTAATCTAATAAATCTTAGATATTCAGTAATTAAGATTTAATTCTAATCCCACATTACATAAGATCCATCTCATTATATGCATAAATCACTTAAAGAATAATTCTCAATTTGTCCTTTAACATAATTAATTAATTAATTATGCTATATTAAAATTGACTTTATTCAATCTCATGAGTTTAATTAACTCACTATAATTATTTGATCTTTAGATTATTATTTAATTCAAGAATCCATCTTTCATTAAATCAAAGACCCAACATTAAAATAAATCTAAGTCCACCTTAAATTTAAGTAAAACTCATGCTAATTTAATTTAATAAGCCCATGGCCCATTCTATTATTGGTCCATAAATTAATCATAAATAAAGTCCATGGAAATAAACTTTAAAGCGAGCCCATCTAAATTTCGCCCAATAACTTAAGCCCCAAACATAATTAATATACATGGCCCTTATCTCATAAGCTAACATTTATTTATTTTCAAAGCCCATCTTCTATTTTCTCGGCCCATAATCACGCCCAACAGAAAATTAAATCGCCCACGATCAAAGCCAAAATTAGTTAAACTTAAATGAAACTCTAGCCCGTGACTTAGGCCCATATCATTTTAAGTTTTCACCAAGAGAACAAAGCCCAACAAACCTAAACTCTAACCTACCCTAGCCGTCCCTCCATCTCTCATATCTCTCTCCTTCCTCTCGGATCACACACACACACACACGCAATCGGCGCCGTCCCATGACCGCCGGGCCACGCCGCCGGCGACGTCTTGCGCCGTCGCCACTTCGACCTCGGCCTCCTCTCCTCTTCTCTCGCACATAAACACATATACGGCGCACGAACACACCGTCGCTGCCTCCTTCCCATCTCCGCGGAACATACCACGGTCGGCGATCTCCGCCGCCACGGCCTCGTCTCCGTCGAGCCATGGCGTGACGAGCGTGCCACACCATCGTCGCGACCTCAGCCCCATCTCCATTCTCTCTCTCTCGTCTCATCTCTCTCTACTCCACTGAACACACACACACGCGCACGATCACGCCGCCGCCTCCAGTCCGGCAGCCATGTCATCGGTCGGCGAGCTGCCGCCGCCGCCGCCGCGACCTCGGCCTTCTCTCTTTTCTCACCTCACGCGGTGTGCGCGCACACACACGCACATTGTCTCGCCTCCCCCTCTCGGCCAAATCGCCGTCGTCGACCACCCAGATTTTGGCGACACGCGTCACCGTCGTCTCCCTCTCGTCTACCTCTCTCTAACCTAGACTAAACAGAGGATCTCATTTCTAAAGAAAAACATTAAATTTCAGAAATTTCCTCCTTCACTATCTCGGTCTCTCTCTTTCGCTCGATCGAAGGCCGACCTTCAACCGTAGTCGAATAGTAGTTGATGTTGGCTCCACGGCCCCGCCTTTGTGCACCACCACGTCCTGCGTAGAGCTTGGCCCGCTGTTGTCGCCGTTGGTTAATGGCCGAGCCGTAAGTGGCTCGGTCCAAACACTACAGTATAGGTTCGACTCTATGACTACAGTTCCTAAGATCTTTTCATTTTGATTTTCATGTGGTCCTGTATACTTAGCTAAAAATACCATCTGTACACCATTGTAATTCGAGTGTTTGCTATGGTTCTGTAAACTTATCTTATAACCTATGCGATATGGAATTATACATGTGGTGCTTTGATTCAATTTAAATTCCATGTGTTTCTGTTACTGGGCATGTAAATGGAATGCATAAGAATTATAATAGAAAGAATTTGGATGATATTGAACCTGAATGAAGCAGCCTTGCTTCTGCTGTGATTTTTGTTGAATGAAGATTGTTGCAGTTTTTATTTTTGTTGTTGGTTTTCTTCAATGGCAACAAGTTTGAAAATGAGAATGAAGAAGTATGGGTTGATTTATTGAGAGAAAATGGAGGTTGTATAAGAGTTTTCATAGGATTCTTTGAGTGTAATGATGAGGTTTGAAAAGAGTGAGCATGTAGTGAAAAGTTGAAGATTTTATGGGATTTGAAATGATGTCTTGTGATGTGACAATTTATCCGAGGCAAAACATCCGGTTCGATTCAGAATCGATTCGTTTAAATTTTCTCGCTCAAAATAAAATCGAGCGTCGACGATTATAAATTTTAATAATCGCTCTAATATCAAAACCCGATTTAGCTAAATAAATTAATAATTCAGGTTTTAAATTTCTTGGGTATTACATTCTATCCCCCTTAAGAAAATTTCGTCCTCGAAATTTGTACACTTCGCAAAGATTTCAGTATTATCCTTTCCTTCATCATGCTCTCGAATTTCGATGTTGCTTCTTGAACCCATAATATCTTTATGAAATCTTAACTTTCAATATCGACTAATCCTTAGTCTTAAACCTTCCAGTCTAAGCTCAATATATTCTTGATTTAGTAGGATCATATGAGTATATGTTATAAACTAACCATATACGCAGAATTTATCGATTTCTATTGGTAGTGACTCCTGTGTTTAACTCTAATTCGTTTAAACACACACTTCCATCGTAATTCTTTCCATTGGTGAAAGAAAAATATAATAATCCATTTTCTTCGCAACTCCTTCTAGGTGAAGTTCTAAGAAATCCATATAGGTATTTCTAACAAAGTAGCTTGAAGTTCTTTTCCCGACAATATTATCACCATCTGTAACGACCCGGCTTCCGGATTGACGGCTGACTCCACAGACCAACACGAGTCTTTTCAGTGTGCTTTGTCCTCACTCACACACTCCTCGAGAAAACTTCACAGGGGTCACTCATCCCACAATTGCTCCAAGCTAAGCACGCTTAACTTTAGAGTTCTTATGAGATTTCTATATCATAGTCATGCCAGTCATATAGTAATCACAAGTAGTTCGATGATCGCCATCTAGATCCTCACCCTACGAACATGGCATCCGTCATTATCATCCATTCTTAATTCAGTCTGAATAATTCAGTTTCCTTTCCTCTCTATTGCTCTTAGGAATATATTTCTCATAATCATTGATTTAACTAAGGTCTCAAATATTCGAAATTACGTACCATGGTAATCTAGTTCGGGATACTTAGTTTTCATTTTGTCTTCAAGTTCCCTTGTGGCCTCCTCCATACCGTGATGGTTCCATTTTACTTTGACGAGAACAATTTGTTTGTTTCGTAAAACTTGAACTTTTCTTATCCAAAATTTGGACAAGTCTTTCTTCATAACTCAAGTCCTGAGCTAAGACTACTTCATCATGCTTAATTACGTGTTTCGAATTAAACACGTATTTTCTTAATTGCGAGACATGAAACACATTGTGTACGTCTCCAATGCTTGGTGGCAACTTTCCTATGTATCAAAAGGTCCTACGTATCGGGGTTGTAACTTTCCTCTCTTGCTAAAACGTATAACTCACACTCAATTCCCAACGTTGAACTCTAAATCAGATCGACGTTTATTCGTATAAGGCTTTTGTCTATCTTGGGTTTCTTTGATTCTTTGCTTGATGTGATTGACCTTCTCAATCATTCGTTGTACTCGATCTGGACCTAGTAACTTTCTTTCACTCACTTCATCCCAATAAAGTGGTGATCGACATTTCCGACCATGCAAAGCCTCATATATTCGAAATCAATTATGCTCAAGCATAATTCTAAGGGTTGAGGTATAAAGCGAGAGATTTATTTTCTGATATGCTATCATTTCTTTATATATATATTCTTGGAAAAGAATATCTTGCATGCATCTTCATTCTTTTTAGCCATGTCCAACCTACTAATGAGGTTTTAAGGACAACAATTATCTTAAAGATAAGTTGTAATCTCTCTCGTTATGACATAATAAGGGGATTTCGTATCCCACATATATTATATATTTCTCTTTACTTTTACTCTTGCATTCAAGCAAAGAGTATCTTATTCATAACCTTCATTATCATAAGTACTTGATAAGCCCATCAGGGTCATTGCATCGATGTGTATCATAGGGAAAATATCTCATCTCATCGAGATTTCCTTTACATCATAATTTCTTGATGTCTATCACTTTACTGATCTGAAACTTTTAGGTGACTGAAATAAGTCAACCTATATCATGCCTGATGTTTATCGCTTTACTAATTCGCACTTAGGTGACAAGGTAAGTCAACCTTTATCATACTTATTGGTTTCAAGAACCGAAGAGAAATCATCTTGTCAACTTACAAGGGTAAGGGTTCGAAATTCGAGGTGATCTTACTTTTGAGATTTTGAACCAATATGTTCCTCGAATCAATAATTGGGATATAGGGTCCGAAGACCAGAATGACGACTACTGAGATTTCTTTGGTCATGTGGGCTGGCCAGACCCGTCACAAATATTTTCTCAGTCACACAAGAACTTGGTTTCAAAAGGATTCCTTTATAGACATTTGGGTTAAAATT
Source organism: Salvia rosmarinus (assembly GCA_036937905.1). Taxonomy (NCBI): domain Eukaryota; kingdom Viridiplantae; phylum Streptophyta; class Magnoliopsida; order Lamiales; family Lamiaceae; genus Salvia; species Salvia rosmarinus. The sequence continues at coordinate 16,453,952 of CM072813.1, read as the reverse complement.
TCTTTCAAAACATTGATAAACTCACGTGATTTCTCAATTTGAACTAGGTCATAGAGTTAAACTCAATGACAGAAATTGGGCAATGAAATTGAAATTGAAACCTTATATAACTCGTAATAGGTCATCATCAAAGGTTCTCATGTATGTCATAGTTCTACTTGTACTACCGGGAATCTTACCTTCTAGTAACTTTCTAAAATTCTTATCGTACTGTAAAGTTCTCATTTTATAAAATCATAGAACTAACTTCTACTGATTCTCGTAATTTCTGGAGAAAGAATCAGGGATTGGGTCCTTCATGACAATTAAATTACATCGTGATAGGAGTACGTAGGCGAAAACCATGCGTAAATCGGAGTTCAAACGAAGGAGAACGGGTAAAAACAAAATCACTGCGCAGTGCAGAAAAGCCCACACCGAATTCATTCTTGTTTTGAAAACTCATAATACTTGGATCAATTCATTCTTTGATCACATTTCTTTTTCGTTTATAACGAATAAGTCATAGTCGATTTGGAGTTCCGTCGTGCGTGAACGTCCAAATAAAAAGACTATACTCATGTCACTTATCGCATAGTGACATTTATCATTTTGACCTCATGTCCACTTCTGCTCGTAAATTCTCTTCTCGTCTTTCATTTCGAGATTCTCATTTCGATCTCGCTTTTATTTTTAGTATAGAATAAAAAAATTTCATAATTCATCCTTCTATGTTCTTTCGCAATGGGATCATGCGTCTTAAACAGTCCACGTTCTTTTGGGGATAACATACCCTTCATCATTAACAACCTTGAGATTTGAAATAAAATTTCAAATATTCATATCATAGTTCATTGTACTCATGCACTTCTTTTAATTTCAAAAATTCAACGTAACGTATTTGACATATAATGTCCATTTTTGAGCATTTTCATCATTAATAACAATAAATCTTTATTGAATTCCATGAATTCAAACATTTCATTTATTGACACATATTCGTCAATACTTTCTCGTATGATATTATCATACATTATCATACGTTGGTAGCGAACCAACAACTTCCTGATCATGACAACATCCTCCTCATAAACATCATTAAACCATGATATGTTGGTAGCGAACCAACAACTTTTCTTATTATTTCATCATTTCAGACTTCACGACATGAAACTTCATTTGCAACATTTGCAATAACTTTCACTTTCAATAAATACTTTCCTGACATGAAACTTCATTTGCAACATTTGCAATAACTTTCATTTTAAATAAATCCTCATAACTTTCATTTCACTTGAAAAATTTTACAAAACTTTGAGAAAGAATTATTTACTTAGCACAAATCAAATCCTGTAAGTTTTCCTTAAATATGCAGTCTCATACCTGCATATTATGGGAATCCTTTGAGCTTTCCTTAAATATGCAGTCCCATACCTGCATATTGTGGGAATCTCTATTTTTTTATTTTTTTTTAAAATCATTTTCATTCTTTCTCACTTTCAACTTTTCATTTCAAAACTTTTGAAGAGAAATTAATTACCTCATTCCGGTTGAGCTTGATGTGATGGAGTGTTGAGCATAGTCAGCTGATTTCTAGAAGTCTAGTGACTCAATCTAGACTTAACTTTGAAAGGAGATTTTGAATTCAAAGAGCGAACCTCGCCTCGATACCACTTTGTAAAGACCGCTTTTCCAAAGGACGGATTAGCGAGGACTATTACTCGGGCGGAATTAAGAACGTAATGAGGACATGGAACATCAAATTGTGAGACACATATAAGGAATACTTCTTAGAATTTCCAAGAGATTAGGATTTGGCGAACATAATATATAAATGACTTAGTATTCTTGCAGCGGAAAACATGTGAATACACATATGACGATGTGCACTCAAGGTACTAACTTTCAGCGACAAAAGAATTTTATTGCTCAACACTGCTCCATCGCATCACCAGCTCAATCTGCACATTTAAAAACAAATATGCAGGGCTGAGTACATGAATGCACTCAGTGGACTCATGCCAAAAACATTTTATACTTTAAATTACACTGCCCCATCAGTAACCCACGAGGTTTTATTTGAAATACTCGTGCTTACTAAACATTTTCTTGCATTTTCATAAATCGTCTGGCCAGTCATTTTCTTTGTATGTATGATCCATATCCTTTCATTCCTCGTATAACATTTCCTGAATCCTGAACGCCGTAGAAGGAGGCCTCCCTCTACGTCGCTGTGACCGGTCGTGAATTGTACTTACAGCACACAGTCAACTTGAGTGTACACGTTAATCCAGGCTATAAAGCACAGGATCCAATTCGATTTTTCATGAATTGGGAGCGACCCAACAACTTTTCTTTCATTCATTGCTGGCGAACCAACACATTGATAGGATACATACATGAAAACATAAACATTTTGGGCAGGTAATTTCATAAACATCATTTTTCTCATCATTTCTCAAAAGAGAAAGCATCATAAGTAAATACTTTTCATTTTTCATAAAGCATCATAAATAAAGCATTTTATCCTCGAGGATAAGAAAAGAAAAGCCCACCTTAAGAATGACCTTCTCGACATACATGATAGTGATCCTTTGTCGTTTTCATTTACGTCCATGGACCTTGTCAATGTAAGAAATATAATTTAATACATCATTCATTTTTTCGAGAAGCATCGTTAAGATTTAACGAATTCGTTATCTTTTAAATCTTAGAGTTTCATTATTTTCGTTATCAGTGCGACTTAGTTAACAATCTATACTTGCCTATTAGATTCGCCTCGTCATGACGATAAGCGACACTTCGTCGTTGCATTCTTTCCTTCCATCAATGTTTCTCCACGTCGTTTCGTATAATTTATGAATCCTAAGTTCATAACTAATCTTCGTCGTTTGTTAACGCGTATCGGAAATTCCGAGTTTCAATAACTCATCCATAACCAATATTTCTTCGCCGCGTTTCTCACCTCACACGTCCCATATTTTCTATTAAAGAAAACCAATATCGATACTAAACGATGAATAAGAATTTCTCTTACTTCAATCATCTTCTAATAATCATTCTATAAACTTAAGTTACTTAGAAATAATATTTCTTAAGTATCCACTTGACATAATCAACTCATTAATTAAATCTATGATTTAATTAAGTAAATCCATAATTTAAACTTAATTAAATGGATTAAATAAAAGTCCAATAATATTTGATTAATCAATCAAATTAATCTAATAAATCTTAGATATTCAGTAATTAAGATTTAATTCCAATCCCACATTACATAAGATCCATCTCATTATATGCATAAATCACTTAAAGAATAATTCTCAATTTGTCCTTTAACATAATTAATTAATTAATTATGCTATATTAAAATTGACTTTATTCAATCTCATGAGTTTAATTAACTCACTATAATTATTTGATCTTTAGATTATTATTTAATTCAAGAATCCATCTTTCATTAAATCAAAGACCCAACATTAAAATAAATCTAAGTCCTTCTTAAATTTTAGTAAAACTCATGCTAATTTAATTTAATAAGCCCATGGCCCATTCTATTATTGGTCCATAAATTAATCATAAATAAAGTCAATGGAAATAAACTTTAAACCGAGCCCATCTAAATTTTTGATAACTTAAGCCCCAAACATAATTAATATACATGGCCCTTATCTCATAAGCTAACATTTATTTATTTTCAAAGCCCATCTTCTATTTTTCTCGGCCTATAATCACGCCCAAGAAAATTAAATCGCCCAAAATCAAAGCCAAAATTAGTTAAACTTAAATGAAACTCTAGCCCACGACTTAGGCCCATATCATTTTAAGTTTTCATTGAAGAACAAAGCCCAACAAACCTAAACTCTAACCTACCCTAGCCGCCTCCATCTCTCATATCTCTCTCTCCTCCTCGGATCACACTCACACACACGCAATCGGCGCCGTCCCATGATCGGCCGGCCACGCTGGCCGGCCGGCGACGTCTTGCCGCCGTCATTCTTCGACCTCGGCCTCTCTCTCTCTCTTCTCTCGCACACAAACACATATACGCCGCACGAACACACTTTGTCGCCGCCTCCTTCCCATCTCCGTGGAACATACCGCGGTCGACGATCTCCACCGCCACGGCCTCGTCTCCATGAGCCATGGCGCAGCAGTGTGCCACACCATCGTCGCGACCTCAGCCCCATCTCCATTCTCTCTCTCTCGTCTCATCTCTCTCTACTCCACTGAACACACACACACGCACCAGATCACGCCGCCGCCTCCAGTCCGGCAGCCATGTCATCGGTCGGCGAGCTGCACCGCCGCCGCCGCCGCGACCTCGGCCTCCTCTCTTTTCTCACCTCACGTGGTGTGCGCGCACACACATGCACACTGTCTCGCCTCCCCCTCTCGGCCAAATCGTCGTCGTCGACCACCCAGATTTCGGCGACACGCGTCACCGCCGTCTCCTCTCGTCTACCTCTCTCTAGCCTAGACTAAACAGAGGATCTCATTTCAAAAGAAAAACATTAAATTTCAGAAATTTCCTCCTTCACTATCTCGGTCTCTCTCTTTCGCTCGATCGAGCGTCGACCCTTCAACCGCCGTCAAATAGCAGTTGATGTTGGCTCCACGGCCCTGCCTTTGTGCAGCCACCACGTCCTGCGTAGCCTTGGCTTCGGCTGTTGTCGCCGTTGGTTAATGGCCGAGCCGTAAGTGGCTCGGTCCAAACACTACAGTATAGGTTCGACTCTATGACTACAGTTCCTAAGATCTTTTCATTTTGATTTTCATGTGGTCCTGTATACTTAGCTAAAAATACCATCTGTACACCATTGTAATTCGAGTGTTTGCTATGGTTCTGTAAACTTATCTTATAACCTATGCGATATGGAATTATACATGTGGTGCTTTGATTCAATTTAAATTCCATGTGTTTCTATTCTTGGGCATGTAAATGGAATGCATAAAATTATAATAGAAAGAATTTGGATGATATTGAACACGAATGAAGCGACGCTCGTCACTGTGATTTTGTTGAATGAAGATTGTTGCAGTTTTTATTTTTGTTGTTGGTTTTCTTCAATGGCAACAAGTTTGAAAATGAGAATGAAGAAGTATGGGTTGATTTATTGAGAGAAAATGGAGGTTGTATAAGAGTTTTCATAGGATTCTTTGAGTGTAATGATGAGGTTTGAAAAGAGTGAGCATGTAGTGAAAAGTTGAAGATTTTATGTGATTTGAAATGATGTCTTGTGATGTGACAATTTATCCAGTGCAAAACATCTGGTTCGATTCGTAACTGTATTCGTTTAAATTTTCTCGTTCAAAAATAAAATCGAACGTCGATGATTATAAATTTTTAATAATCGCTCTAATATCAAAACCCGATTTAGCTAAATAAATTAATAATTCAAGGTTTTAAATTTCTCGGGTATTACAAAGCGGCACACGCCAAGAACGTCAAAACCGTCTACCTCAGTTCGAATCCAGGTGAATCAATCACATCCTCACACCAAAGAGATCGAGAAACCTTCGAGGACAACATCAGCCGAGCAACATCCTACCTCGGCAACGCGCATTCTTCGCCTCACCTCGGCACGGCTGTTCTTCGACTATTCGGGGGCTATGATGGGATATGGCCCGACCACAGGTCCAGCGACAGCCCAAACGAGCTAGGCGACATTAGTAGCGAGCCCAAGGCAAACCCTAATCAGCCCCCAACGCGCGGTTAAGCCCAAGGTAAACCCTAATCAGCCCCCAAAACCCTAGCCCCCAGAACTCGAGTCAGGCGCCACTCTCCACGTGGCGCACGGAAGGCGAAGCATCCCTACAGGCGATAGGAAGAGCCCCTACACGCCAGGGGAAGAGTCTCGGCCAATGGAGGGAATGGGCACGCCTTTAGAAGCCCTCATACATGTATAAATAGGAGTTAGATTGAAGGTAAAAGGGTTAGCAACTTCTTGAATACTAAGAGCTTTTAGCCATACTCACTGTAATCAAAACATAGTGAAAGTATTGAGGAATCACTCCTCCGTGGACGTAGATCTCATTAACGATCGAACCACGTAAAAGCCTTGGTGTTCTTTACTGCTTTACATAAATCTCGCACATCTACATATACTAGATTTATTAGACAGACTATGAGCTTCAGACAGGAGCAGATATGAATAAGGACACGTGCAAACAGTTGTGTTGTGCAACTGCTATCTACAACAAGAATATATGTTGGAAGAAACGGTTCCCTCTTTCCAATGGAAAACAATCAAAGGATGTGAACATGACTGCCTTGGTTAAGGTTCCACGATACAATGTCACAACCTCATGTCCTGCAAGAAAAGATCGATCTACTGTAGTTATCCTCCTATCAGATCTTCTCAAAAGCTCTGTGTTCCTAAACTTTCTTCTCTTAGTAGCTATAGCCGATGTCACCTTGTCACAGTCCGCTATCCCTAACGACGGCTTAGCTGAAGCTATGACTCGGGATGATAATTAAGAAGCGGGGAAGAAAAGGGTATTACACACCTTCTCGGTATACCACAAAAAGATGTTGAATTTGAAGCCATCTGCTGCAGTTGGAGTGTGGCATTGGCGGTGGGAGATGAGGATGAGGCGTTGATTGATTGGGTGTAGGAGAGAAGAAGGTGGATAAGTGGTGGAGAATGATGAGATGAAGAGTGTGGAGAGGGTGGTGATGGTTTGGTGCATTCAAGAGGATCCTTTTTTGAGGCCATCTATCAGAGAGTTGCTCATATGCTTTAAGGGGTGGCTCCACTCTCGGTCCCTTCTCGCCCTTCTTTCCTTACTCCGTCTTGAGTCTTTCTTTTCTCTTTTTTTTTTTTTGATATCATTGGGAACCCGCAGCCGCTACCTTAAGTGTGCACTGGGTAAACCCCACGGTCCTGTTCAATAGCCTGCAAACCACACAGGACAGGTAAACCACACTTGAAAAACCAGGTGTGACAGGCTCAAACCCATAGAGTTTTTCTTTTCTATTAGTGGGTTTCACGAGTTAGCCTTAATACATGTCACATGTACTGAATACAATGTTATGATATCGCAAATATTTTATTACAAATATAATATGTTATATTATATTGTTGTCCTTAAATTAAATATATAATAGACATCTTATGTTCAGTTAATTGCATTGCATCAACATGATAATTTTGACAATTTCTTGAAAGTATTTATCAAATAATTTTTTGCATCATGTTTCCAAAGCCTACATACTACGTTTTTTCAAAAGCTCAAATATTCCTTTTAGAGAAGAATTTTAAAAAATCTTGAAAAGTAGATATTCAAACATGTTTCTTACATTGTCATAATTAATAAGCAAAATAAATTCGAGTGACATCCATATTCACTGCAGTTGCCGACCAAACATCTATTGATGATAACATCTGCAAGAATAAGGATATGACTAATAAGAAAATATTCTGACATGTCTAGTAAATGATGTGCATGTGGATATAGATATTGCTACAATTAAGTTAGACTATAGTCAATGGTAGTAAATGTGGTAATTTTTTATTCATCCTATCAAATCCAAATTCTTGCTTTGTTGCTTATAAGGATATGTATATATATGCTTTTGATATCCAATTAAGATGTGAGCGACATAGTCCAAACTCTTCTATAGATGGAACAATGAGTTCTATAATTGGAACATTTAATGATTATTAGAGTGATATTAGAGGCTTGGGTTTGTATGAGACCTTTTGGAGTCATATAATTATCACAAAAACTTATCTGTCCGCACCGTGCGGACGAATAAAATTATCATTTGTTATTAAGAAAAATATCATTTACATTGAAGAAAAATATCTAATATCATTTACATTGAAAAAAATATCAAAATCTAGAATTATTATGTTTGCCTGATGAAATTGATTGATTGAAACTTTTAAAAAAATTATGGCTGAGAATTAAAATGAGTGCTTCCATGAACCATAAGTAAGTCAAGTCTAGTTAAAAAAAATTAGATTCAATCTATGAATTTAAAAAAAAAAAAAACAATAATAAACCAAATCAATCAGGACAAACAATTTATTTTTAAAATCTGATATAAAAAAATTTCAAACGATTTCTTTTATAATAATAAAACAGTTTGAATTGTGCACAATGAATTTCTACTACTCATGAATATCTCGAAACAAAAAGATTATCTAAAGATCTTTGAAAATAAGATACAATGGTACAAGAATATAAATAAGACGAGACACCATCACACAACAAAAAATGCGACACTATAATGACGGAAAAATCATTGTTAAATATTCGTAATCCGTAATATCACCGTCATATCCAAGATTGCTAATTATTTTACCAACAGACTCTTTCTTCGTTAATTTTTCTACGGAATTAGGATGAAAATACCGTCGTTAGACATTGACGACAATTTATTCGGTTGTAATGTGACGATTTTTAACAACGACATGTCCATCTAACAAGGAATTACCGTCGTCAATCCATCGTTTAATTTTATATTTTAATCTTATCTCCATTTCATACTATTCCTTTTAATTCCATATTTTTGAATTTTAATTTTCGATAAAAAAAAATTATAAATATGAAATTTGCTCAACGTGTGGCAACGGGAATTCTATAACATGCTTGCCCTTTCATTTATACTGCACTTGCTTAGTCCATCTTATGCTTGTTTCTGTTGTAGGACATTTAAACTAACGACATAATTTCCATGGTGAATGCCTCTTAAAAAAAGATCGAATAATATTTAATGAAGAATTAAGATGGAATTGTAAAATAATATCTTTTTAACGACAGATAAATGAAGGAACTTAAAATAATTAAATAAAAAAAATATATAAATATTTAACAACGAAATAACGACTATTTATTTAACCAATTTTTTTTATAAAAAATCATTTTAATTTAACAATGGAATAGCAACGAAAATGATGTCTTTAATGATTTACTATCATAGATACGACATTAATCCGTCATTAACTGCGATGATTTTACAACATCTTTCGTTAATACCACATTTTTTGTAGTGTCAAACCACAATGATGGGATTAAAACCCAAGATATTTAACCTTAATACACACTCCATCAACAGACCATTCCATCCCCCAAAGGAACGGGTGAATAATTTTTTTCCCCCAATATTTGGAGATTTTAAAGGAAAATATAATTAGTTTTAGATATTAAAAAAGAGAGAAAGTAAATGGAATGTCTATAAATTAATTATCTTTTATTTTTTTAACATATAACCATTTTCTAATAAAAATATATATCTTAATTGATTCTATTTTGATCTCAAATATCCAAAAAAGTAAAAAAGAAAAAGAAAATGAAACAAAGAGAGAAGCAAGGAAGGAAAAAAAAAATCCATTATTCAGCCCCGAAATAGTTCTCCAATCCCCACGTGGGAAATTACTCCGGAAGCGAGTCAAAATGCTTTCGAACCGCAAAACAACAAACAGAGGCGGAATTCAAAACCCTGTTCTTTATTTCAATACAATAAACCTATTTCACGTCCGCTACACCTACACATACACGCACACACTCTCAAGCTCGCTAATTGCACGTACAAATTCGATCCTTCAATCGTATAGGCTTATTACGTTGAGTTAAACTCGCCGAATTAGCAACATTCTCGAGATTTTTCTGGGCCGCGGTGCTTTCAATCTTCCGAGTTGCTGCTAGGGTTTCATAGCTCATAGCTATTACGAATTGTGAATCCTCGATCTCCAGAAGCTGGCTATGGACTATGAGCCTTACGATAGTAGCGGTGAGTAATTGAGTAGAATTTTTCTTCATTCCGCTGTAATTTGTGTTTGTCGGGAATTAATTTTGGTTTTTTTTGGGGTTTGTAGATAATGTTGGGGTTAGGGTTTGTGACGTTATGTGCATTGTTGTGTTATTGATATATATTCAACTTACTGGGTTTGTTCCGTCCGTACAATTGCCCATTGGGAATGGTGTTATTCTCGAACTTTACTTTGAAGAATGGATTTTGGGGAATGTCTTGTTTGGTATTGTCAGCGGTTGCTCGTACTTATACACAAATAGGCAAACTTAAGATTGAAGTACAATGATATTTGTGGAATGGTGCTCGTGTCCTGAGAGAATATGATTGAAAAGTGAAACGTATATTGCATTTAACATCCAGAATGTGGTTTCAGAGGCGTACATCAACTATTTATAAATCCATGCTAACTAACTAACTCCCTCTAACTAAGTCAGTTAGGCCCTTGCTGATTTGGCATAACTGCTTCTAACCGATTCTGTTGGTGGCTGAGCTTCATTCTCTTCAACTGTCTCTTCCTCTGCGTCAGCTCCCTTCTTGCCCTTCTTGCCCGTCCATGACAATATCCCCACCTTCAATTGTGGCTTGACCTCAAGCCACTAGACTTGGAAACCGTGTAGTTATGTCGATTCGGTTAGGGGGTAACTCTGTGGGCGGTTCAAACAGGTGCAAATATTCTTCTATGAGCGGTTGGATTTCAGGAGGTGGTTTACTTCCTTGGTTACCTCCTCCACACTTATCATACAGATGCATCCCAGTATAATCCTCTATTCTTCGATATGCTTTTTAAACTGTTTGCCCGTCATCATAGTGAGTGATATTTACGAGGATATCCCTTTAAGTGTCTTTGTTTTGCCTTCCTTCCGAAAGTTGATGCCTTGCTCATCAAAGTTGAAGGTGGTCGGTCCCGATTGCCTAAGCAAATCCACGCCTATTACCATATCACGACCTCCCAACTTTAATATTCGTGACGGTGACTTGAATTTACACCGCCCATTTCCCAACCGAGCCTTGGACATCTAGTGTTACACGGTAGCCTACCTCCATCACTCTTGTTACTGTAGTGGGTTAGTGTATTCAACCTCACACCCGATCCTCTTTGCGGTGATAGTATCCAAGAAACTATGCGTGCTTCGTGTCAATTAGTATAGCCATTTTGTACTTCCGATTTCGCCTTCCAATTTGATAGTGTCGTGACCACTTGTCCGCTAACTTGCGTAATCGAAATTTGATAATCTTCTTCTTCTACTCCGTCATCTTCCAACGTCACTTCAGTCTCTCTCTTCTTCTTCATTGCTCGACTTCACAAATTATGGTGAAGATCTTCTTACACTTATGCCCTATACTGTATGGTTCATCACAGTTGAAACCTAAGTTTTTCTTCCTTCTTAAGTCTATTTCTTCTGGAGTAAGCTTTTTGAATGTACTCGATCTATTGGGATTGATCTGACTTATGCCTCTGCCCGTGGCTTCTTCCTGATTCTTCTTCCAGCCACCTTCTTCCCCGGTACCCATAGGTTTACTGAATTGCTTTGGACCTCTTCCCAATGAGTTAATTAATAACTCTTGCTTCATGGCCAGCTGCACGGTGGAACTTAATGTTTTTGGGCAAAACATTTCCACCATTCTCGCTACTTCATCCTTCAAACCACTCAGGTAACTTTGTATGAAATATTCTTCCGTCAAGTTTCTATTGTTACTTGCCATGAATGCCTTCAGCTCCTCGAACATAATGGTGTAACTCATAACATCTGTATCTTGTTTGAGTTTATTGAATTGCGCTATCAAATTTCTGGCTTCTATATTCGAAAATCTTTCGGCGAGCAATTGAGTGAATTCCTTCCAATTCAAATCATTCCTCCCCTCAATATATTCGAGATACCAATTATCAGCCACTCCTTCCATATGCATACCCGCAGTAATCAACTTTTCCTCATCCGACATCGGATTGTAAAGAAAATATTTATCGCATTTTCTAATCCACTGTCGTGGTCTTTCACCCACAAACTTGGGAAATTCTAGTTTAGGTCCTCTCATTCGAGTGTGTGAGGAGTTACCTTGGCTGGATTCATTTTTTTCCGTCGATGACTCTCCTTCATTACGTCGTTCATCCTCCTTTTGCTTGCTGTCTGACCTTAGCTCCTTTCTTAATGCTTCAAATTGCTGTTGAATAGTTACCATCATCATTTGGTTCATCTCCGTTTGTTGCTGTCGCATCTGACTCAGTTGAGTTTCCAGACTTTCTACCCTTCCCTCCATCTTAGAGTTTCTCGTGTTGTGTTTCGGCATGCACGTTGGCTCTGATACCAATTGTCAGCGGTTGCGCGTACTTATACACAAATAGGCAAACTTAAGATTGAAGTACAATGATATTTGTGGAATGGTGCTCGTGTACTGAGAGAATATGATTGAAAAGTGAAACGTATATTGCATTTAACATCCAGAATGTGGTTTCAGAGGCGTACATCAACTATTTATAAATCCATGCTAACTAACTAACTCCCTCTAACTAAGTCAGTTAGGCCCTTGCTGATTTGGCATAACTGCTTCTAACCGATTCTGTTGGTGGCTGAGCTTCATTCTCTTCAACTGTCTCTTCCTCTGCGTCAGCTCCCTTCTTGCCCTTCTTGCCCGTCCATGACAGGTATCTATTTCTCTAGATTCTCTAATGATTAAACGGGTATCCCAGTGCAATAAGTTGATATATAAATTACAGAATTCTGCCTTAATCAGCAGCTTGCTTATTATTCAGATCATATACACTGCAGCGTAGTCTGATTTTATTTTTTTTTAGATTCTGAGGTTATTTTACTTTCTTTTGAAAAATGTAAGTCAGTACAAAAATGAAGATGGAGTTTTATTACTCAGTTTTGCATTAGAAACAGGAGCATATCTAGCCCACTGCTTGCCTTGATCTTGTATAATGTCACTTAGATAAATGATGGACTTGGCCTTATTGCAATGATATATCAGTCAGCAAGTTTATACTTTATGTATGTCCATTCAGTGTGAGGAATATTTTTTTCGGAGCGCTGCTTTATTTTCTTGAAGAAGGCTTAAGCAGTTACTGTAATGTATGAACATGATGGGGTATCAATATATTTGTATCCCTTGGCAATAATTTTAATAGTTTTAGTGGTAACTTTTTCCTCAATTTCAATGTCCTATCTTTATTCTCTATCCTTTTGAAGTGTGTTTCTCCATTTCTAGAGTGGGTAACTGGTTGCCATCATTTGAATCGAAATGTGACCATTCATTGTCAAGTCAAATGCACATCTAGGATTAGGTTCAATGCAGCATTGATTTTTCCAGGAGCTATCATCTTTATATGCATCCCCACAAGGCCATTTGTATAATGCAAATTGAAATCCTTACCTGTAACATGAGAAGCCTATGCTTCTTCTTGTAACTTTATCCTGTGGTCATTTGAATCTGAATCTGTAGAATATTTGTGGTCTGCAATATCATCAGCCCACTATTATTTGTTTACCTATGCTCTGTAAAAATTAGGTATAAGCACAAGTATTGAAAGGGGAACTATTTACTTATTCCTTACTTTTATTTTATACGTTAAAGATATATCACAGATGCAAATTCTGTTCTTGGTTTAGACAACTAGGTTTCCAGATCCTTATTTGTCCAGTTATCCATGGGATCATGGATGCTGAAATTTAGTAAGCGTTGAGATGTGAAGCATCATAGCACCTTGCACTCTACATGGGTAATGGGTATGCAGTATGCTGTGTTGACTTATTTTTTGTATTTTGGGAGATGATCTCCTGTCTATTAATTGGACAGCTAACAGTCTATTCCAGTTTTTTATCAACAAAATTTAAGTTTGACAAGCCCTAGCTTATGGACTGCAAAATTAAATACTTAAAGTTCTTTTTATATTGGAATCAAAATTACATTTCTTTTTATGAGGATATACACACAATCAATCACCAATCTCATTCCTCATCTTACGGTTTCTGAGTCCTATGTATCATGACCTTTTTAATGGGGTAGGTTGAAAGCAAGAGTTATGGTTATTATTCTAAGAGCCCGAGTACCTTTTTCATGGACTTGGTCTTAGTTCTATGAGCTTTGAGGGATCTGAGTATCCTCTCTTCTTTCATTTTGCTGTTGCTCCAGGAACTGATGACGATTTCCCCCCACCACATCAAAATAGAATGTCAAGAGGAGGCCGCATTTCTGGTAATGGAAGACCTGCCACTGTGGGTTCTATGCCGTATCAGAGGATGTATGAAGAGACTGATATGGAAGCCAAAATCCACCAGCTTGAGCAAGAAGCATACAGTTCAGTTCTAAGAGCCTTTAAAGCTCAAGCTGATGCCATTACTTGGGTAAGCCTTTATTTTTATACATATACTCCCTCCGTCCCACCCAAGATGACCTGTATTCATTTTTGGGCTGTCCCAAGCAAGATGGCCTATTTACTTCTTAGGAAATAATTATCTCTTCAAAAGTTGTGAGACCTACCTACTTTTTATCATTTTATTCACTTTATATCATTCTCCTAAATAACCGTGCCAAAAAGAAATGGGCCGTCTTGGATGGCACGGAGGGAGTATTTGGCTTGTGGATGAAATTGTATATGTTTATGTTCACTTTAAATGACATTTAATCTGCATTTCAGGAGAAGGAAGGTTTAATTACTGAGCTTAGGAAAGAATTAAGATTATCAAATGAAGAGCACAGGGACCTTCTAAGCAGGGTTAATGCAGATGAAACAATTCGAAGGATAAGGTTTTATCTACGAGAAAAAGTTTTGTTTACTTACTGGAAAGTAACGCATGAGTTTATTAAATCTGATGAAATGGCTTTTCTGTTTCTACCCAATTTGGGAAACACCATCAGGGAATGGAGACAATCGGGTGGTCTTCAACCACTCATGCATAACGCTAATCAAGCCAGCCGTGAACCAGTGCCTAGTCCATCCATCTCAGCATCTCGTAAGAAACAAAAGATAGCTTCCTCATTACCTTCTCAGTCCTTTGGTGGGCCAACTCCTTCTTTCCACCCTCAGTCAATGGCTGCAGGTAACCAGCCATCTTCATCAGCAGCAAAACGCGGACCCATGATGGGTGCTAAAGGCAAAAAGCATAAATCAGTGAGTTAGAAATATCAACTTTAAACTACTAATGCTAGACATCTTCTATTGCTAATATTAGTTTATAACATGCTTTACTTTGCAGATGCCTGCTGGTGCATCTTCAATGAAAATGCAGTATCCTTCCGGTCCAGCTGGGAGAGGTCAATTTAGTAAACGTGTTTCTGGTGGCCTTGCAACTGAACCTGCAGAAGGAGCATCATGTGATTCGTTGATTGGAAGGAAAGTCAGGACTAGGTGGCCTGATGATAATAACTTCTATGAAGCTGTCATAACTAATTATAATCCTATTGAGGTATGTCTAACTTGTAATGATTTAGAGATTTATAGACTTCCTTAATACTTATTTGGTACTCAAAAGTGTCTCCATGTGCTCTTTTTCAGGGACGACATTGTCTTGTTTATGATCTAGGTACTAATAATGAGACAATAGAGTGGGTTGACCTTATTGAGGTAGATACACACCTTATATTCTTTTAAATAACATTTTGGATTTATTTGTTTATTATATCTGTAACATTCTGTGATTTATTTGTTTATTATAATCTGTGAGATTGAAACATAATAAAGTGAGATCAGATATTATATTAGTTTCATGAATGAGATGCTTCCCGCGTTGATGATTTGAACAAAATGTTGTGTGAAAATTGGAAGTACCTGCTACCATGGTAATGTTACATGTACTTCTACAGTTACATGGTTGAACCTTTGATTTGAATCTGTAGGCTACGTAGACTTTTGCTCTAAGTAGGCTTAATTGAAGGCTACTTTCTACTTTATGTTGGAACTAATTGAAGAAAGTTGAACATTTTAAAATCTTCAACTTGATAGACTGTTTAAAACTGGATTATGTAGAAAGAAAGATGCTCCTTGAATCTTTACTTTTGATTAGGCAACAGTTTATTGTATCTCTGGGCCAAGTTAATATGTGATCATATAGGTTATTGTCAGCCAGAAATAGGTTTCTGCTGAGTTCTTACTAATTCTCCTATTGAAAAAATGTAATACAGTTATTGTTTGTTGCTCCATCCACCACAAGGTTTCTGTATATCATAGTCAATCTGTGTTTTCTATTGTAATGTGGACTTGTATTGTCACTGCATGTGCTACACGACTTTGATAATATTGCCAACATTGCATGTGGGAATTACCCGGTGCTCATGATAATCAGTGAAATTCCTCTTGAGCATTTTTATGAAGTACTTGGAGGTTTACTATGTCCAAGGGGTGCCTGTGGTCCTCTTTGGTTGAGCCTGTTTTCACAATAACTGCCAGGACAAGGCGAAAATCTCGAAGGCAGGAGAAAAAACATAGAGGCAGGACAAAATGATAGATATGAATTGAAATATATTAATATAAGAGGTGCTTCTTTCAATGTGGCCTGAGGTTCATGAAAGTATCCCAAAGAAGAAGAAAAAGGTAAAAAGTAAAAGAAAGAGAGAAAAACAATGATTATACAAGAACAAATAAATAATAATAATAATAATAATAATAATAATAATAATAATAATAATAATGATGATGATGATGATGACGACGATGATGATACTTTATACTGGAATGAAATTCTGATGATAGTTTATACTGGAATGAAATTCTTATATGATTGTTATTCTCTCTGCAGATTTCTCCTGAGGATATACAGTGGGAAGGTGAAGACCCTGGAATTTCTCATAATGGAGGTTATGGCGGACCAGGCCATGGACCGAATAGACCTCTTGGGCGGGATAGTGCTCCAGGTGCTGGAAGAGGGCGGGGGATGGTGAAAGGTCAATCCAGGAAGGACTTCCAACCGTCACAGAATGGCATAGGAAAGAAGGGACCAGATGACATTCAGTTGCTTCACACTGATACTCTAATTAAGGAGGTATAAAGTGATGGTCTACTTCATGCACTGTTAGGTTGGTTTGTGTTTATTGACTGTTAAACTTTGGCAGGTAGAGAGAGTGTTTAGTGCTAATCATCCAGACCCTGTAGAGATAGAGAAGGCAAAGAAAGTGCTAAAGGTCAGAGAGTGATACTTTGTTTGATTTTTTTGTAATTTTTATATTGGACAAGTTCAAGTTTAACGTTCTGGAAATAACAGGATCATGAACAAGCTCTTACCGAGGCAATTGCAAGGCTTGGTGATTTATCTGATGGTGAAAGTGGTAAGTTGAGTAATTTCCTTTTTTCTGTAATAAAAGCTGCATGTTTATGTCTTTTCGTGACAGTTTGGACTTTTGTCATTCACTCTCTGCAGCATTGTGTCCAGCAGATACATGTGGCTTGTGCAGTTATAGATTGTGTTCATGCAAAGTCTACACTGTTATTTATTCTTCCTAACATTTTTTGACAGATGAGGGTGGCCGCTTTTTACATGCACAAGCAATGGATAGGGAATGACAAACATCGTTGAAATTATTGGCGACGTGGATGCGAAAAATATATAGAGAATTGCCAGCTAGTGCTGGCGACAAAGGTCTGTTTCTAACTGTCATGCATCGATATGGTAAAGTTCCAACTTTGATGTTAGGATTTTGTTGTATAATGCCATAATTCAGCTAAGCTTCCTAACATTTGGTTCATTGTAGTTTTAGGCGAAAGCCATAGCAGGTCGGTTGCCCTTCATTAACTGGATAGTGCTAGCTTGCGTATATGTTCATTAAGAGTTGCCGTTAAGGTTGTAGTCATGTAAAAAATTGTGTTCATGTTGAGGTTTAGCTTCTCTTAATTTTTTGGCATTGACAATGCCCGTAGTTATTAAATAATAGCCAAAGGCATAGTGTTCATATCTGTGGGCTTTTTTCGACTTTTTCAAGTTATGTTTGGTGATCTGAATGCTTGGCACATCGACTAGTTCCGGTAAGGTGGCTGCTGCAGAGTGCAACTGTTTATTTGTCACAGTTTGCGCAGCTGCTTCCTGAACTGGTTCGAGAAAAGCTGATGATAGGATCAATTGTGTGAAATAGTTGCAACCATAGCCTCTCTTCAACATATTCTGAATATACTTTTAAACTTGTACAAAACCATGAATCGAATGATTTGGGTGTTTTTGTTTTTTAAAATTGAATTTGAATATCATATTATTTTGTAATTTGTACGTGTTACATTTAATTGGTAAGTCGGAAGTCATACCACAATCGGCCACGAAGAGATCCTTAAAATCAAGAAATCATTGTCCACTTAATGTTATTGATAATGGGCTAATAAAGTAGGATAGTTAGGAGACATTAAAATTTTGGATTAGATAAACGTCTAATGGCTAATACGAAAGTACTTAATTTTTTACTGCTAGAAACAAATGCTCCATCGTTCATTTTCTCTCAAGAGGCACACAATAAAGTCATAACATCCCCTTCAATTTTGTATCACCAATGGGGACCATTCAAACTAAGAAACATCAAAGGAGGCAAGGTTAAATATTATCTTTTTGCTACAAGTAAAGATTAAAAGTAGCTGCAATTATAACAATGTAAAAATTAGCTACTTTGATTAAACTCTCAAAGTTAATAATAATATTTAATCTGTAAAATCTTTTGAATAAATTTACATATACCCTCCATACTAATTTTTAATTTAAAGGATTACACTAAACGAAAAAACTCGTGAAGATTAACTTTACATCCTTACATTTATCAAAGATTATAGCTTTACTTAAGGATAACAGTTCATTAAAAAAAAGATGGTTAAAGAATTTAGAGTATTTTTCGTTCTGTGTTAGTAGGATTGGTGGAGGGGGTAATATTTTTCGTTCCGTCTTACCTAATCCAATTTTGTTAATACTAGTTGCTCTTAAGAAAAATATATATTCTAAAGAAGTACTCCTTTCCTTTTTTATATATATATATATCTCTAACAGATAAATTATATATATCAAGGAAATAAAGAAATTTATCTTTGTAATTTTATTAGTTAACATAATAAATATATACATAAAATCAATTATCCATTTTTAAAAATATTAAATAAAGATAAAATAATATAAATATCATAATTTTACTCTTAAATTTATATTAAAACACTTATTAAAAAATAAAAATAATAATATGACACTTATAAAAAATGCGAACTGAGCAACTCTTTTCTTAGTAATGAAACCTTCATCAATACCAGCATCATTGCAAGTGTCTAAAAAAATCAATTAATTCGGAGACCCCGTGTCCATGGGCATTGTCTAGATGAATATATCATATATGTATTTATCTGTGTATATATAAAGACACTCGTACACACTCTCGCACAGTCGCCACTCGTATGGTTACCATCTTTCTCTCTCACCATCTCCTTCAACGCAAACACATTACAATACAATCACCATGATTTATGTGGGCGGAGTTCCATTTACTCCTGATGACTCATCGCAGGTGTTCATCTCTCTCCTTTTCAGCTCCTTTTTCTTTGATCATAGCAGTTTACATCACAGTAGTCTGAAAACAAGTTTCGATCGTCCTAGTTCAGAAATCAGAACTGTAGATTATTTCCACTGTCTTGATGAGTCATCTGATAACAATTCAGTCTTTTGGGTGTTGATGGGTTCGTTGTGTCATGTTATTATTGCTGAATATTGGGTGCGTTTGGCTATGGAGACGGAAGGTTAATTTGATTTTCCGTCCTTTCCTGTACTTGATTTGTTTCTGAATTACTAAATCTCTGTTTTACTCTGTGCAAGAGAACCTGAGAACATTGATAAATGGATAAAGAAGATTGATGCTTGACTTCCAAGTTCCAATTGAACTTTTTTTGAATCTTTCTTCCGTTAAGAAAATAACTATGACTGTGAACCCTATTTTGGGGATCTAGGTATTTACTGGTGTGGAATTAAATAGTTTTGGAAACTTTTAGACTTTGATAAGCAAATGCTAAGTTGCAGAGTGTTGAAATAAGAACCTGAAATAATCCCTGAATCTGGTTTGGGCTCATCAAAGTTCTTCATCATCTTCTATAATCAGTTAGTTGGATATTGCACTACATTACCATGAAATGAACATTCTATATTTGTATAATAACTCTCTGAATAAGATTACTCGCATGCAAGAGATGAATCTGCTTCTGATTTTCTTTTTAGAACAATGTCCTTAGATTTATTGGTCTGTCTACAGCTTTCGCTTCTTCCTTTGACTGGCTATTGATTTCTAGTATTTTCAATCATAAACAGGGCATGGATACTTTAATTGCTTTGATGAAGCATCCTCTTTTGGTGTCTGCGTCAGAGTCCTTTAGATCTATGCAAGAGAAGAAGATCTCACTTTCTGAAGCTAATTCAAAAATCAGTAAATGGGTCTACCTCTTCCAAAGGGAATTTGCGACTGTTGACCCAGCGCTTGTGGATGTGTGTCATTCTTATTGATCTGGTTGAAATTTGAAGTCTGATAGTACTCTGAATGCGTTCTCCATGTGACTGAGATTTCAAACATCAGATAATCTTTTGGAACTTTTCCACAAAGAAATTAATATCAATAACTATTCTTTGTCAAATTTGAAGTCCATAATTATAATTCTATTCGTAGCTGTTTCTATTATAATCCCACTCTTGTTTTTTAACTATTTTTCGTGTCATTCTGTGGATTTCAAAACCTATATTGAGTCATTTCTGTAGATTTGATGACGTTCCAAGTACCCACCTGCCGATGACATGTTTAATTCTTCGTAAATTAGCACAACTATTTGAATTTCTCCTCCAGAAGCTTTGATAAGGTGTTATATCTGAACTTTTAGCTTAGTCTAGATTTGTAAATAAAAATTTTGGATGTGATAAAAGGTATTGTACAAAGAAGACCTTTAAGATTTGTGATGGAACTTCTGTTTACATCAACTCTGGTATACTCTTCAGATTTCTACCACTCAGTTCTATGCATTAGCATAACTTATTTGTTGAATTATTTCTCTTTCCCCCTTTTTCTTTTTTACTTTTTGGTGAAAGAAAATTGCACGTCGAGTTTATCTTAAATAAGAAGGGGGTTGTGGGTGATGTTTTATCTAGAGATCAATATGCTTCTGCTCTCTGTAACTCTGTTTGATAAAATTTCTGAAATTTGAAAACCCTTTTTGTGTTTTTTTATCTCTTCTTGTACCCAAAAAGTTTCAGGATTTTTTCTGTGTTTCCTGCCTAATTTTTCAGTTGCTTTGCTACTTGTTGCTCACACCTTTCTTCGTCTCAAGTTAGTTGGTACCGACGAAGCAACAACTTGTGTAGGTATTGCCATAAGAAATAGCAAAACTGGAATGTAAGTGCTAACGTGAAGCGGGTTTCTGATAAGTATATCCAGTACTGTTGTGGATATCATCTGAAATCGTGATCTTTGCAGGATATCTGTTGCTCATATGGATTTCCCAAGAGTTGTTGATGGTGGTCTAAGTCAGATGCTATCTTTAGTTGCCGATCATGATTCTGATACTGTGTTGGATGTATGCCATTTTCATACTGATTTCTGATTCATATTTGAACTCTCCTTTTCTGGTCGTTACTTATGCAAGGTCATGCTTTGGCAGGTGCATCTGATTGGTGGGTTTGACGACATCTCATCTCAAGTATGGCCACGTTCCCCTGCTTTCTTTGTTATTTACTGAAGATATTGTATAGGAAAATATTTAGTTACATTTTGTGGAACTTTCATGCAGCATTCAGATCATTCTGCTAAACATCGAATGAAATCAGAAGGATATTCCTATCCTTTGTGTGCAAAGATAGTCGATGCTCTAAGGAATAGGAGTGAAAAATTTGAGGTTCAAACTCTCCATGTGCTTGGGCATAACACCAGATGGGATTCTGAAGGGATAGCCCACCCCATTTTCCATGGATTTGTGGTTAGCCTCAGACTTTTGAATTTCTCACAAGTCACAATTGTATCCTTTTCCTTTGTGTTGATCAGAAGCTTATTTTTTCGGTAAGCTTGTTAAGATTATTTGTAAGAAAGCTTTGAAGGATAAGTTCTTTGTGCAATTTCAATACTTCCGGAAAGTATCTTTCATTGTTTTTCCCTTTTTTAGCTATTGGAATTCTTTTTTCAATTTTCAATTTTCAGTTTTCAATTATACCTGTAGTTTGTATAATGATACGAGTGTTACCGTTGCAGGTGCAAACCTTGAGTGGATCAATCAGCCCTGCAAGCTTTGATGGAACTTCAAGATGCCCCGATGATATTGTGCGGAGAATTCGAGTGACTGCATGTTTTGAGGATCCTAACTGGAATGGCAAGTTGCTGGATACATATGACACTAGCACTGACCAGTTCGTTATTGCTCCATGCGCTTGGTAAAGTTTTTGGGATGGTTTTTGCACCTTTTGCGTCATTTTCCAATATACTGAGATATAAATCTCCAAATTCTTTCAGTGCTTTTGGTAGATTGAGTTCCAAATTAACTCTACTGCCATGTTTTTCCAGGACCATACGGCAGAAAAATATTGCACTAGCCCTGCGGAACCTTTCTGATGAAGAGATACTACTGTCTTGTTCTTCTTCACCTTCTGCTGAAGGTCCTGGTTTTGTCGATACTGAAAGAAGGTAAACACATGATTTGAAACACCGTGGATACTGAATGCTTTAAGTTGCAATTAGACTAACCAACTTGGTTTATATTCACAATTTGAATTTGTAAAAAACTTGCTTTTAAGTGCTACTTTGTTTGTCCAGGAAGTGGGACTACTTGATCAACCACCCTGATTGGAGAGAAGCTTTTCCGTCAAAGGAGCCTCGTCTATTCCACAGGACTGCACATGGAACCTGGGCTCAAAATATAGGGAACTAGCTACCATTTGTTTTGTAACTTATTATACATTGTGGAGGAGCTAATGATTTAGTTTCTGGCAATTGTCTAAGTTTAGAGATGAGCAAACACGTAAAGATACTGAGATGTTCTCTAGTCTCTATAACCTAAAATTAATAGAAATAAAACAACACTTTTATCCATTGAAGGCTCTCTGAAGGTTGCTATGACATTAATGCAAGATGATGTGATAATTACTTGTATTATGCAGCCTCAACCTTTAATCTATTCAAGGCTCTCTGAAGGGAAGGGAAGGGAAGGGGTCAAACGCAAAGGCAGAGAAGTTGAGAGCACAATAGTAGAAATGATTATCTGCTTTTATGTAAAAATATTACCAATCGTAAGCGTGAATTTGTGCTCTTTTCTCTTACAAAAGTTTGATAGCAGGTTACACAAAGTGGTTAAGCAAATGAGTTCCGTAGTTCAGTGGCAGAATGAGCAAAATGGCATCTTTCCCCAAAAGTGCATAATCCCTTGGGGAATTTCTCGCACATCTTTTTCTTATAATGGCTGCTGCTGCTTGGTGGACCTCCGTGACTGAATGAACCCCCCATGTGATGATGATTCTCTTGATGATCGGAGGAGGATGCACCAATGTCCCCGATCAGTTGGCGCACCATCAAACTAGCCTCCTTTATCTGATCAAACGTCCCTTCAAGCTCAATATTCCGCTGACTCGGATCCGTCTCGTGTTCCTTTATAGAAAGCTTGACACCAGTCTGCTGACAAATCTGCTTTGAGTTGGCACCATTTTTCCCAATAATAGGCCCAGCAAAGGAGGCGTCAATGCTGATTTTTGCAGTTGCTGATGCACCAAAGTTGCCCACAGCATGTTGGGATGCCTCGTGGCGTTGAGAATACCCACCTCTCATTCGTTGATCTTCGAAACCGGGAGTGGCTGGCTTGCCAAGCTCCATCTCTCTATGGGCGAAGTGGCACTTGTTTCCGTATCTGCATCCATCGGGAGTATTTAACCGGTTGCACAGCTTTGTTTTCATGTTCGGAGAAGGGGCATCCGAAAAAGAGGTATTCCTTCCAGCAGGAGCAGCAAAATTCGCACCCATGTTCGCTAACTGGGTGTGTGCATTGTACCCAGGAACATAATGCTGAAAGTGACATGCATCACCAAAAGAGCACCCCAACGTGCTGCAGTTAAAAAAAACAGAAAAAAAAACAAATGAGAAGCAAGATGCAAGAAAGAGCCAATTATGATCATAACCCAGTCAAATCTTTACCTCTAAGTCCCATTAACTGCGAAAGAAAGTGATAGACTAGAAATGCTCAGTATTGATATGCATTATTACAGTGCAGTAAATCAACATTAATGAATTCCCAGTATTACTTTTTGTATTGCAAACTTCACTAATCTCCATGGAAAATTATAAGAAACCTGCCCATATACAATAGATAAAAATGTTGCATTTGGCATTCTTTTCTTCTGCTTTTCCATCAGCCGGTTCACATATGACACATTGTGAGGCATGAAACAACTTTTTTAAGCTTCAACTTCTCAAGGGAACTTGTTATAAACTTAGAAGTTTATGTACTCCTCTGGTTGTTAGTATTCACAATTTTTATGCAGTAATATACTTCAATAATAGAAGCTTATGGTTACATAGATCAAGATTATAACCTGAAAAACTTCATGCATGGCTTTGATTTGCTTCCTACACCAGTTGTATACGAGTCCCTTTCTGTACCAGAAAGTTGATTTCTTTCTTCAGTTAAAATTTCAATGACTTTTGCATTCATCCTTACTGAACATCAACATCCAGTGATGATGCCCACACAGATGGCATATATCTTAAATTTTACCAGCATAATATTTTCCTGCTAGACTTTAGGAAAATTTCTAAATATTCATTAAGCAAGAATGCCCAAAATAATTAATAAGACAAACAGGATGATCAGGCATATTGCAGCTAAGTGGATCATACTTTATAGAAAACTCTACACAAATAAATCGAGCTTAGATATAGATTTCCTTAGGTTAATATAGATGTTAATTTTATTCAATATAGCCAAATATTCCTTTTGTACAAATTAATTCAAATTCACACTTCCACTTTTAGAAACTCGATAGTACTGCATTCTTCATGATTTTACGACACTAACGTACGCCATTTTACGTACCAACAAGATTCAACTTTAACAAACACGCAAAAGAGGCAAAAACATCTCAATAACAACAACTGAAGCAAAACATCCTACCAAATCCCAAAGACACGAGTACAAACAATCAATATCATGTACCCAAAAGAAAAAATAGCGAGAAAATCGATAAACGAACAAATAATAGATTCGGGAAAAAAAGAACTTCAAAAATCTGTTAGTTCAGTTTCTGACCTTCCCTCGACCTTTTGAAGCCTCCATTCCCAGAAAAAGCGGCGTCTGATCTGCCTCTTTTGCGTCCGAAATCCATGAACACTGCTAGATCTATCATATATCAAAATTCAAAAAAAATAAAATAAAAAAAAGAAGAAAAAATATTTCTCTGCACGTACGAGGTTATGTGTTAAAATTGAGGAATTTTTTTTTTTTTTGAAAACAATATAGCAGGGAAAACCCTAGGGATTGGGGGCGAAGAAATTAGAGAGGCGGGGTGGGTTTCCGGAACTGAAATTGAGATTCAAATTGAGTTAAAACTGCGAGGCTTTTAAGCCCGTCCAGATTTTCTGTGATAATTGACGATCGATTTATTAAAAACCGGGGCCTTACTAATTGGGCTTGGCCGCCTACACACACAAGCCTTCTTATTTAGTTCTAATAATCATATATGCACGTGAATTTTATTTGGTGGATTCAGGAGAACACAAAAGTGTTGATCTACATATGAAATAGATATTGCAGCAAGTAAATATCATCTAATACGACATTAGGTTTGAGTCAAAACCAATTCATTTACTTTTATTTATAAACATTATCACTATTATTCATAAGTATTATTATTTTTATTGAGAATAACTATCATTTTTACCGAAATCATATTTTTAGTAAAAGATAAGAAAAATACTAAGGAAAACTACTATCACTTTTTTAAATAGGTAGAGCTATCACTTTTATTTAGAACAATTGTCATTTTAAGCAACATAATGCTTTATTTCGAAGCATGGGCACAATTTCTAATCAAGTTTTTGAGTTAATCATTGATAGCGGCAGCTGTGAAAAAATTCTCTCTCGAAATTTGATTCAAACTTTGAAATTGTCATTGGAAAAACATTCTGAACCTTATAGCATTGAGTGGATTACTAATTGGGAAGAAATTAAAGTGAAGGAAAGATATCTTATACCTTTAACCATTGGTAAATACTATAAGATTAAGTTGTGTATGACATGGTAGATATGGATACTTGCCGATTACTCTTTGGCAGGCCGTGGCTATTTGATCTCAGGACTATTCACGATGGAAGGAAGAATATCTACCAGTTCTCGAAGAATGGAAAGAAAATTACCTTACTATCATTGGGGTTTAAACATTCAACTGAATCTCATAAGCTATGTAGCACCAATACGTGAAAATAGGGTAAGTATTTAAAAAATACGTATTCAATACAAATACGTTTTAAATACGTCTAAAATACATATTAAAAATGTTTTTTTGTTTTTTAATAAATACAATACGTATTAAATACGGTCAAATACGTTTTTAAAAAAGATAAATACGTATATTAGGGTTTTATTCATAAAAAACAGTGAAATTAAAGAATACCCTTTACTTTTTCACACTTACTCCTGTGCTAGCCTCACGGAGGAGGAGACGCCACTCCCATCTCGTTGTGCCTTGCGCCGCCGCCGCCGTCTGCTTCGCCGCTGCTCACGTCGCTTCCCTCGGTAAGTATTTGACGTTTCATGCTTTTGTTTTGTTGTGCTCTGTATTTTTTTTACCGTTTGTATGTTTGTATTGTTCTTTGGGTCGTCGTGCCGTGTTGTGTTCTTGTTTCTTGTCTTTGGAACACTTATTCTTTCACCTTTATTCTGTCTTTTTTGTTGATGTAGCTGTCCGTTCTTTATTCGCTGTTCTTTGTACAACATGTCTTATTCTGTTGAACGATGAACGATGTTGTTGAACGATGAACACTATTCTCGAAACGATGTTGATGTTGCTCATTCTTGTAGCTGTCGAATCATGTTGTTGTTTGGGCTTTCCATTCGGCCATGCCTGCCATTGATGCAATTCATTTTGATTCTTTTTTGTATTTGTTAAGTAATGATTTGATTAATTAATTGTAAATATAGTGATTTATTGATTTGTATATGTTAACTGTAAATTATTAAATTTGTATTCGTCTTTTGTATATGTTAACAATATTCCTCTTTTGTATCATACTTATAAAAACTAATTAATTATTAACTTGATTTGGGGTTTCTATAGATTAATTAATTGTAAAATAATCACTGTGAACAATATTGCGCTCTGAATTTCTATTTGTGCAGAGAAAATTCTTTATTTGAATTTAAAACATAAATTTCAGTTTGTAATAAGTTCGTGCCTCGCTGATTGCAGATTTTTTAAGGCCTTTTAGATGGCTTCCACTAATTCATCAGGAACGATTTCTCAGATATCACCTTCGTCTACAAGTGTAAATTTGGATAATCGTAAACCTTTGTGGAGATATGTCACAATATATGGGCCAGTAGAAAGTTGTAGTAGAAGTGTATCTTGGCAATGTATTTTTTGTCAAATACAAAAAAAGACTACGTATACCCGAGTTGTGAGCCATTTATTGAAGCGGGGTGGTGGGATTAAGGCTTGCCACAAAGTAATTGAGAAAGATATGTCAGATATGCGTAAATTAATAGAAGAAGAAGAAGAAAGAAAACAAATAATTAGTGCTCCGAAACCTATGCCACTGCCCCCTTCTACAAGGTTTTCAAGTGAAGTATATAAAGGCTACAATGATTCGAAGAAAAGAAAGGGGAGTGATAGTTCTTCGACAGCTCTTGGAAAATCTTTCAATATTCAAGGTCGCAACACCTTGAATGCTTTGATTGCACGGTTCTTCTACGCATCGGGTTTGCCATTTCATTTGGCAAGAAGTCCTTACTATGCTGCTAGCTTCTCCTACGCTGCCAATCATAATTTAGGAGGTTATGTGCCACCTGGGTACAACATGTTGAGAACATCTCTCCTCCAACAAGAAAAGGCCAATGTAGAGAGGTTGTTGCAAACCATTAAAACCACATGGCGTGAAAAAGGAGTTGGCATTGTGAGTGATGGATGAAGTGATTCACAAAGAAGACCGTTAATCAATTTTATGGCCGTCACCGAAAGTGGACCCATGTTTTTGAAGGCCGTTGACGGTTCAAGGGAAATTAAAGATAAATTCTTTATTTTTAATTTGTTGAAAGAAGTTATTGATGAAGTAGGTCCCCAAAATGTGGTTCAAGAATCACAGACAATGCTAAGAATTGTTCGTCTGCTGGACTTCTTGTGGAAGGGTTGTATCCTAGTATCGTTTGGACGCCATGTGTTGTTCATACACTCAATTTGGCATTGCAGAATATATGTGCTGCGAAGAATGTTGAAAATAATCAAGAAACTTTTGGGTTATGCTCTTGGATCTCCGATGTTGCAGCAGATGCCAATATGATCAAGAACTTCATCATGAATCATGGTATGAGGTTAGCTATGTTTAACACATTTGTCCCTCTAAAATTACTATCTATTGCTGCAACTCGATTTGCTTCTGTTATCGTGATGTTGAAGCGGTTTAAGCTTCTAAAGAGGAGCCTTAGTGAGATGGTGATAAGTGAACATTGGGATTCTTATCGAGAAGATGATGTAGAAAAGGCAAGCTTGGTGAAAATGAAAGTATTAGATGACATTTGGTGGGATAAGCTTGATTATATACTTTCATTTACAACTCCTTTTTATGACATGATTCGAGCTTGTGAAACAGATAGGCCGTGTCTTCACTTGGTTTATGATATGTGGGACTCAATGATAGAAAAAGTGAAAAATACAATATACAAGTATGAAAGAATCGAACTTCACGAGTCGTCTAACTTCTATGATGTGGTTCATGCCATCTTAGTAAGTCGTTGGAACAAAAACAACACTCCACTCCATTGCTTGGCTCATTCACTAAATCCAAGGTATGATTGCGACTTAAGTGTTTTAATTTATAACTTTTATATTGTTTTACTATTATTATATAAGTTTTTTTTATTAGATATTACGTTGATCAATGGCTTAATGAAGACCTCTCCCGAGTCCCCGCATAGGGATGATGAAGTTGCCAAGGAAAGAATTAAATGTTTAAAGTATTTTCGGATCTTTGCACAAAGGAGGATTGTGACAACGAGTATGGTAATTTCTCTACCATGTCGGTGATTTTGCTGATTTTGACTCGATTGAGCAACGTTACGACTTGGATCCCAAGATTTGGTGGGTGACATATGGTACAAGTGCCCCAACTCTTCAAGGTTTAGCATTCAAGCTACTTGTTCAACCTTCATCCTCATCATGTGCTGAGAGAAACTGGAGCACGTACTCTTTTATCCACTCATTGCAAAGAAATAAGATGACACCAAAACGTACTGAGGATTTGGTTTTCATTCATAGCAATCTTCGTTTGTTATCCAGAAGAACACCTGAATACTTCAAATGAGAAACTAAGTTGTGGGATATTGGAGGAGACAACTTTGGTACGTTTGAGGATGTTGGAGATCTCGAGATTGCACAATTATCACTTGATGAGCCAGAGATGGAAAGCATTGTCTTCACCGAAGATGAAAATGAGGATGCAATAGATGTTGAGGAGGATGAAGAGGAGGATTTGATGACTTAATATTATTTTAGTGTGTTTTTTGAATTGAAAAATCGAAAAAGACTTTGTTTAGTATGACTTATTGTACCAAGACTCTATGACTAAGATTATTATTTGGGATTTTTAATTAACTAGTTAATTGCTTTATTTTGAATTTTGATATGCACGATTCTACATGAATTTAATAATAATAATAATAAGAAGAAGAATATTAATATAATATAAACGTATTTTTAACGTATTCATATTTGAATTTTTAGAAGATTGACGTATTTTCATATCGTATCGTATCGTGTATTCGTATTCGTACTCGTATTGGTGCTTCATAGCTCATAAGTTCTTAACGCTAACTTGTTATGTTAAGGATTAGTAGTAGACGTCCAAGATACGAGAGTGATTCATGCTTTGGTGGTCAAGTCAGTGTTCGTAATGAAAAGATGGCAGACAAGGAAAGATTTTCAGCTCATGTGTGTGATCTGTTTATGGAATTCCAAGACTTAGTACCTGAGGAGCTGCCCACGAAATTTTCACTAGTGAGGAATATTCAACATGCTATTGATCTAGTTCCGGAAGTGTCGTTGCCAAATTTACCCCATTATCAGATGAGTTCCAAGAAGGGTGCAATCTTGCAACAAATTATGGAGGTGTTGATGCTTAAGGGTCTGATACGTGAGAGCATGAGTCCCTGTGCAGTTCCTGTTTTGATAATTCCGAAGAAGGACGACACGTGGTGTATGTGTGTGGACAGTCGAGCAATCAACAAAATTACTCTACGTTACAGATTTTCATCCCAAGATTGGAGAACATGTTGGACAACCTGTCCAGAGTAAAAAATTTCAGCAAGGTAGAACTTCGGAGTGGATATCATCAAATCCACATCGACACGGAGATGGTGAAAGACAACTTTCAAAACAAATGAGGGCTTGTATGAGTGGCTAGTACTTCCATTCGGACTGTCAAATGCCCCTAGCACTTTCATGAGAGTAACGAACGAGGTGTTGAAACCATTTATGGGTAAATTTTTTGTTGTATATTTTGACGATATTCTGATCTACATCAGTAGAAAAGATAAGCATCTCGAGCATTTGTGCCAGGCTTTGGTTGTCTTGCAAGAAAATAAACTATATATTAACCAGAAGAAATGTAGTTACATGCAGTCCAGTCTTGTTTTCCTTAGCTTTGTGGTCAGTGGAGATGGCATCCGTGTGGACGAGGAAAAAGTTAAAGCAATTCGAGAATGGCATATCCTTATATTTGTGATTGAATTTCGTAGTTTTCATGGACTTGCTACCTTCTATAGGCGGCCCATTTGAAATTTCAGCACAATAGTAGCACCCATGACTGATTGCTTAAAGAAAGAAAAATTTCATTGGAGTGCAGAACAATGGCGGAGTTTGAGTTGATTAAGGATAAGATGTGTTCAATCTCAATACTTGCACTTCTAAATTTGACAAACTATTCGTAGTGGAATGTGATGCTTGTAGAATAAAGATTGAGATTATTCTGTCGGGAAGGAAGATCAATTGCTTATTTGAGTGAGAAGCTGAGTGACCACGCCAAAAATGGTCTACATATGATTAAGAATTCTATGTTGTTTTTCGGGCTCTGAAGCATTAAGAACACTATGTACTTCAAGATTAATTTGTGTTATATACTGATCACCATGCTCTGAAGTATATCAATAGCCAAAAGAGCATCGACAAAATGCATACGAGATGGGTGACATACTTGCAGCATTTCCGTTTACCTTGAAGCAAAAATTTGGTACTCAAAATAAGCCTGTAGATGTATTGAGTAGGCGTGCAACCTTATTGACGACGATGAGTTATGAGTTAACAAGTTTCAAAATTATCCTTGATTTGTATGCGACCAATGAAGATTTTGTTGGAATATGGGTTAAGTTCCATTTTGATGATTTCTACACACATAAAGGTTACATCTTTAAAGGTAATCGATTATGATTCCGCACACTTCTTTATGGATAAGCTAATTCGTTATCTGCATGGTGGTGGTTTAATTGGTCATCTTAGAATAGAGAAGACCATGAATAGTCTAGAAGAACGATATTATTGGCCGCAATTGAAGATTGAAGTTGGACATTTTGTGAGTCGCATCTATATTTGTCAGATGGCTAAGGGATGTGCTTAGAATATGAGACTCTACACACCTCTGCCAGTCACTGCCAGAATACGGGACTCTACATACGTTTTACGGATATATTTTCAAGATGGTGCATTTTATTCCCTGCAAGTAGGGATGAGCATAACCGAATCAAAATCCAAAATCAAATCGAATCGATGAATTTCGATCTGTTTCAGTCGGTTTAGAGTGAAATTTGATTTCAATTCGGTTAAAACCTCAAGAACTGAAACTTATTTCAGTCGGTCGATGGTTTGGACAAAGTGAGTTTCAGTCCTGTTAGAATCGATTGAAACACGTACATAATGACTAATATATATTTCGGTCAGTCGGTTGTTTGGACTACGTGGGTTTCGGTCGGTTTCGATTCAGTCGAAGGCAGAAGATCGATTTGGTTCGATCAAAATTTTTACTACAATTCGGTTAATCGGTATAATCGAAACCGACCGTTGCAAAACCCTACATGTAAGAAGATTTTGGACGTCTCACATATGGCTCGTATTTTCTTTCATGAGGTGGTTCGTTTGCATGGCGTTCCTAAATCCATTAGTTCAAATCACGATTCAAATTTTTTGATCCATTTCTCGATGACCCTGTGGAAGATGTTAGATACTTCCTTAAATTTTAGCAACACAGCTCATCCCCAAACCAATGGTCAGACTGAGGTCATCAATCAAACTCTTGGGAATCTTGTTTCTTGTGTTTGTGGAGACCGACCGAAATAGTGGGATTACCGATTATGCCTTATAATACATTTCCGGAAGCAAAATGATGTTTCGAGTTGAACACATCATGCGTAGGGCGATGACGTAAGTGGTCCCATGCCCATTTTACCCTTTTAGGATTTTCGTGGGTTTTATTTTATTTTCGTATTTTATTTTCTTTTAGGATTATGATTTCTTTTAGTTTCCTATTAGGATTAGGACTCGTTTTTAGGCCTTTTAAATACCGCCTAAGGTTGTTTTCGAGATACTTGAATTATTATTTATGAATTTTAATAAATTCTTTCTTTCGTACGAAAAACGTTGTTTTCTATGTTTACCGTCCCGTATCGTATAAGAATGAAATTTTTTATTCAAAATAGTTGTCACTTTTGTTCAAAAGAACTATTACTTTTATTTATAAAAATTGTTACTTATATATATGATAAATCATGAATCGAGCGCGCATCATAGAAGAGGACGCATGAGAATTTTTGTCTACTGTTTATAATTGTAAATACAATATCTGTACTCACTAAATGCAACATTTGGGGTTGTATATCTATAATCATTATAGGCACCGATTGTAAATTTTCTTTTACATGAAAATAATTTTCGACCGAAGTAACTTATGAAGTGCAATAATTCTTTGGAAACATTATTAAGTGTAATAATTATAAAACTGTACATGTGAATTGTGGGCGTTGACTATACATATCTAAACTTGAGCACTGGGAGAGTTTCACGGAAGCACTAAGGTTGAAGTTTGTTGTCAAAATCCAGAATTTCCGCTAATGTAATCATTATCAGATTCGTTTCCATATATAATTATTAGCAAAACTCATGTTGAGATCCTTACATTTTTATATTTTATTTTATAAAAGATTTTGACGTATAAATACATCAATTTTTGGTCCATTTTAGTTATCCTATTAACTTTAAAAAATATCACAAAATACACAAACTTAATCGCTTTAGTGATTTTACCACGATTTCAAATTTAAATCAAATTAAATCTAAGTTGACATGTCAAAAATTTACCATAGACAAAATGGTCAGTGATATAAACGACATCGTAGAGAGAGAATATCGATTGTTTTGATCCCAACTAGAACCAGATGATGAAACAAACGAGAAGACATGATTTTTATAATAAGAGTTGACGTGATGAATACTAAAAATAAAAAAAATCTGATTTATTTTGATAGAACGACGATGTTTATATTTTCTCTCTACGATATCCTTTATATCACTAACCGTTTTGTCTATAGTAAATTTATTAGATACCAAATCAGATATAATTTGACATGAATTTGAAATCGTGGCAAAATCACTAAAGTTATTAAGTTTCTGTATTTTGTGATAATTTTTAAAGTTTGTGGAAAAAATCAAAATGGGCTCAAAGTTTGTGTATTTATACACCAATAACCATTTTACAAATCATATTTTCATTCTTTTTTAAGTGTTCTCTACCATTAAATTGCACAAACTAAGAAAAAAAAAAAAAAACTTTTTTAACCTTATTAATTACCATAATAAATGCATATACATGACTAATTATCAAATTCCAATAATATTAAATAACAATATTAAATAAGGGTAAAAAATAATAAGTTTATCACAATTTTACTCTTAAATTTCGAACTAGAACGCTTAATAAAAAACAAGGAAAAAATGCCAATGAAACACTTATAAAAGTACGAGGAAGTATGTTTTAATAAATCATTCTACTTTTATTTTCCACAAAATTAAGTTCATCATTAATAGATTTAATTAGACTATTCAATTTTCTGTTAATTAAAATCCATATCATTAAATCATATTTAATTATGTTCCATTTGTTAAGAACGTTGACTATAGTATTCAATTTTCTTCTTTCTTAAGGGCATCAACAAAGCCTCTCTCTACGCTTGATAAATTATTGTGTTAAGATGCAGCCATCCGAACAGTCTCTAATCCGGTCAAGTTCATATGGCTCCTATGGCAGCGTGTTCAACGCCCCCTTCCAGTCGAACGTCTCTGTGGGTTTTGCCTATAACTATTTTAGTAACAAATAACCACCAATCCATATCCATTCGGGAGAGGTATGTATATATATATGTCAATTAATACAAAAATTTAAAGGTCGCGTCACGGTGAACTTGAATCTAAGACTTTTAATTTCAGATATTGGTCAATCTACAACTAAATCAACATATACACACAATTATATTATAATGCTACTCGTTTGGTATGGATGATGAATTAACAAGAATATATTTAATATGTCTATGATACTCTAACAAACAAACCCTATATATGCAAGTGCAATCATGTGGAAATTATATTTGGATGACATTATGTCAATATATATAGTGTCTTCATGTATGATAGATTCAACTTGTAAATCTAACAAATAATTATAAAATAGGTGTACCTCGTGGTAATGACTGAATGACAGTTATGAACACATAGTTGAGATGTTTCATTGAATTGTTGGAATGTAAGAGAATCGGGCCAACTACAAAGCAGTGGAAGGAGTCTTGAGTAGATGTTCCACGCTCAAGTCGATAATATATTATGCTTAAGGTTTATTATAACTTATGATTTTGCATATCGACCCTTGGATGATGAAGGTATTTATAGATGTGAATATGACTTGAGATAGGGTGATATGAAGCCTTGATGAAATATGATATGTACGGATCCTCGAGATCAATGCAACATATCATGGGACGATCTATATACGAGAAGTCGGCTCCTATTCATGAGACAAGAGTCCTCATGGTTATGACTTCTTGACACATACAATGTCGTTTACTATCCAATAGGAATAGTTCGATTATATGGATCCGAGCTCATGGGTCCAACTTCTTAGGCTGTATCATTGGTGCATTGTCGACTTGACATCTATGTGTTGTGATATGATACACGTGGATGATCGCATGTACTTTTTGATGAGTTGATATAATTGATATTTATTCCATATCAATGTATAGGCACATGATTATTTTATCATAGTAGGGTGTGTTTACTTTATATGATTATGTTGGATAAATAAAATTAATCCATCATAATCAAGTGTTTACTTTAAGGATTAATATTTGAGGATATCTCAAAACTCGGGATTATTTTAATCCTTTGAATTATTCTCCATTAATTTTAATCCAACCAATATAGGTAGAATTGAAATAATCCTCCAAACAAATGAAGAATTATTTATCCAAATTTTAATCATTCACTAATCCTTTGTAGTAAACAAATGATTGATAGATAAAATTATTTTATCACATATTTAATCCATCAAATAATCAATCCTTCAAAATATTAATCATGAAAAGTAAACATACTCTTAATATTAATTTGACCCTTTCCTAGCTTCAATTAAATAAGGTGCTCCAACTTGAAGTCGTTTGACGATATTCGGCCAAAGATTACATGTCTCAAACACGTTTGCAGAAATTATGACGCTTTTTGAATTTTGAGGATTTGCAGTCCAACCAACCTTGGTGGATAATAAATCTCTATTGATTATTGATTAATATTTTATGACGCGCAAAAAGGTCTGTGTTAGCGGTGTTTAGGTAGAATGCCAAAGTCAAATAATAATTTCACGTGTTCAGTAATTCAATAAACATGTGCCTCTTTTTCTTTTCTCTTACCAATATCTAACGTTTAATATATTTTAAAACGTCTCAAAACAAGGCTCAATGTTTCAAGAGAATTCCTAATAGTTGGGTAAATTTATAGGAATATTATAAAACATGTACATTATTAGTATTTAATAATGTTTTTCTTTCTTTCTTTTGTTTTTAATTTTTCAGTGTTTACTCGAGTTTTGATTATGTGAATTATGGTTTCAAAAAAATTATTATGTAAGACACTAGTTCATATTTGGTGACAATTTTAATGACACGTCTTGAATTTTTGATTGTGCATAATATATTATTTAAATACTTTGATAAATATAAATTATACAGTCGGTGCAACAACCATGCCGCTACCGTCACCCAATGGACCATCTTTTGGCTTCGTCCCTTAAGGCTTTTGTGTTCTGGACTATCGGATCTATAAAGTTATCAGAATAGACTGATCATTTTATATATGTCTAGGGTTGTCGGATCACGAGTTTTAATATTTTAAAATGACATGGGCAACTCGATATCTGCAAAAATCATGCATAAATATTGTACTTTGAGCATGCTATTTGTTGAGTTAAGTTTCATGGAATGGATTTATAGATCTACCAGAAAAAGAGGATAAGCATGAAGTTTTATCATGATTATTGCATGCGATACCCATGAGTCCTCATGCATGTATTTTCAAAATACACTAGTTTGTAGGGATTGTTATTATGAACAAATTTTCCTTCTGCGTCATATTTTTCTGAAAATCCGGATATCATAGTTTTTAGTCGAAAGTGGAAGAAAACCCCAATTTTCATGTTTCGTGATTTCTGATCCCTAGAGTTATGCGTCCGGATTAAAGCTTAAAAGTTGTTCCTATTAAAGCTTAAAAGTTGTTATATAGGAACCTGTGAAGTGAGATCCAAGGTTAGAAGATTATGAGGATAAACAGGTTGAGTACAAAGATCAATCGAAGGTTAAGGTGGGTTATATTTTGAGCATATATTTTGAGTTATTAAGCTCTGATATTTCAAAAGAAAATATTGAATGTCGATGAAAATATTTTTGCATATCTCTATATGTTTAATGCTTTTTGTTAAGCAATTGTGCTCTTAGTATATCTAACACACTTACTAAGGATTTTATACACGAGTCCATACTATCGTGGATTAATCCCCACTCGTGTACCGATATATGATGTGACTTCTGGGTTCTGCTAGTTGCCCAATCCATTGATTGATCTCAAAAGTGTGGGTCATCCTGGAGTCTCGTCTGGGTTATGTTAAATGTGATCTCGAAGTGTGCTTTGTCCTGAAGATCAGATAACGTAGAGTAATAATGGAATGCACTAATGGGCTCCAAGTAAAAGGTTTTGGTTTCATGAAAGTAAATTTATGTTTTAAAACCTTCTATGTTTACCGTATGACATTGATCTTTTTCGTTTTGTTTCTATGAACCGTTTGCGAAAATACATGACCCACTGAGTGCGCTAGTACTCAGCCCAAAATCTTTTCAAATAATTTCAGTTAACTAAGCTGACGGACGTGATGAGCGGTTGAGGCGGTTGGTTGTTCTTTATTTTGTTTTAAGTATGTTATGTTACATTATGCGCTTTTAAGTGTATATGTTTTGTTGATATCATCTAGAAACTCGATTGAGCTCTATAACTATTATATTTGAAGTATTTTAAGTTCACTTGGTTTATATTATGATTTCTCTATCGTTTTCTTTACTATTTTTTGATGGAGAGTGTGAGTAGTCAGCCGCTCTTGGACATTTGGTCAGCCAACTTCTTTTGGCGAGCTAGGCTCTTTGATACCATGTCCTTTACTTGACTTGAGGTGTAGTAGGACGCTCCTACCTCAATAGTTGTTAATGGTTGTCCGACTGTTCAACCCCCACGATTATAGTCGGTTGTATACGACCAATGTGGCGTGTCGAGCTTTCTGACACCAATGTTATGTAGATGTGCCTATTTGTTTATTTGCAATTTCTGTTTCTTTTTGGATTTATCTTGTTATAGAGGAGATGCTGCCCAATTTTTGGTAAGCAGGTGAATCTCATATGTATGTATGGTTTTCCTTTCTTCCCCGCTTTTTATTTTCAACCCCTTACCACACCCAGACATCTGTGCCATCCCTCGGGATATGGGGCATAACATATTTTCGGTTATTTTTTTGTATTAATGAATTTGATATGATCTATTATGTAACTTCTTATTTTAGATAGATTATATGTTATGTTAAGATAGATTTATAATCCAAACGATTTCTTAATATATGCAAAGCCAATTGTTCTTCAAGCAATAAGATCTATGAAAACACGAGTTTTTATCGACATAATGTAATTTCTTTGTTTGTAAATATGTGCAATATATTTTATAACTATATGCTACGTATTAAGAAATATGTGCAATATCCAGGCAATGTTTGTGTTAATTATAGGCAACTAAAATATTAGTATATGCAATAATAAAGTTGTGTAAAATAAATGTTAAGATTAAGCTACACAACTTTTTCTATGTGCTACAAATATATTAATAAAACAATACTAAAGTTTTTTGCAACTCATTTTTTTGCCTAATGTTTGTGTAAAGTATTCTTAAACATTTGCTACATAAAGGAAAATTTGTGCAATAATATATTGATAAGTTATAAAAGTGCTACATAATGTTAAATGTGTGCAATGCACAAATTATAATCTGAGATGTATAAATACATAATTACATGCGAAATATATATATAACTATAGATGCAAATTTTAAAAAAAATCATTAGATTTTCAAATCTAATAGATATGATTTGTTCTCGTTTATATATATTAAAGATTATACATACATAAACCAATTCCTATATTATTATTATTATTATTATTATTATTATTATTATATGTACAAAGACCCGTGATTCATGACTCCGAATGATGGCCAAAATGAGTGCACCTAAATTCCACGCTCAAATCTTCACTAGATTCTTTGTACATGAGAAGAATTAATGATTTCTTTTTGAGAAAAATTCAACCGATAAGAATGAAAGGGGTTGAAATTGAAACCATGTTTCACATTCAAACAAATCTTCGATTTTTATTTTCTGTTCCGTTTCCTATGTTTCAACGCCAATATATATGGTCTCCTTCAAACCCAAATAATTAAAAATATAATGGAGTGTTGAAGATGGTAGCATCGTGGAGATTTCTTGCAAGAAAATTGGTTTAGGTGGGAGCAACTACTATGACTATGCTGTCACATGAATATCATCTCTATTTTTCACTCATTTCTAAGATGAAGAATATATATGATTGATTAGGTCGCTGCCTTCTCGGACTATGGGGTGTTTGGCTAAGCTTATTTTAGAGAATTTATAAGCTCCAAGAGAATTATAAGATGTTTCAAGAACTTATAAGAGTAATGTCTCAAATGCTTATAAGTTGTTAAAGTGTTTGGATAATTGATCTTATAATTTGAGAGAAAGAATCGTGAGTTAGGGAGAGAAAATCATAGTTAGAGAGATAAAATTGACGAGAGGTGAAATTGATAGTATATGTGTAGTAAATAACGAACTATGCTGTCACAGGAATATCATCTCTATTTTTCACTCATTTCTAAGATGAAGAATATATATGATTGATTAGGTCGCTGCCTTCTCGGACTATATTTGTTTGTAGAAATTTGTATGAGCGGTGGTCGTCTCAAAAGATTTAAATAATACTTTTGAGGGTAAATATAATAACTTGAAACATGTTATTTTATTACTTTCGAAAATAAGGAGTAATTATTGACAAACATTTTTGTATTCTAAATTAGTCTGTTGAAATGACAAGGCATTATGCGATACTATATTATTACATTGACATTGTTGAAGGCCTCGAACCCTATCAATATGGGATATTCGCATGCTTGTAAGAACGTGTACATGTGGCGCGAAAAAAGTATGACTACTAAATAAACTAAGAGGTGTATGTTTAAATTTTCATTGTATCGAGTGATTGTAATAGTGCAATAATTAAGATTACTAATATAATACATATATCACACAATTGTCCTTAAATGAAGTATACAAGTAGGATAAATTAGACCGAATAATTTTGTGAGCATAAACTTTCTTATACTAGAAATTAATTCTATCTGTATCCAATGGATTAAGAATTTAATCTATACACAAAATAACCAATTAAATTTAGTCCATGCACAATAAAATCAAATTAATACATAAAAGTAATACAAAAAAACAAATCAAATAATACCAGGTCTCTAATGCATATTCAAAAAGAGCAGGTCTCTAAGATAACAAAATAATACGCTATATGTATCATCCACCAAATACGTTCATTTAATTTCATTTGATCCGTCAATAAAAATGTTTACTTTCTTTTTGGAAACATCAACGTCACGTTTTACCATCAATCTATCCACTTATTTATAAAAAATCAATCATGACACATCTTTTACACTCACTATTCATTAATATATTCATTTATTATCCTTATATCCACCTTTTTATACCTATTTATTTTATACTTATTACTACCTCCGTTCACAAAAAACGTGCATTTAATTCCTTTTCGGTCCGTCCACAAAAATGTGCACTTTCCTTTTTTAGAAACACCAACTTTACATTTTTACTCTCAACTTATCCACTTATTTACAAAAATACACTCATGACCCACCTTTTTACACTCACAATCCATTAATATATTCATTTATTATCCCAATGATACACTTTTTATACACATTTAATTTACACTCATTCTGTTTTCTTAAAACTCGTGCCACCAAAATCGATGCGTTTTGGTGGACGGATGAGTATAATTTATTAAAATCAATACCACCAAAATCAAATGTGAATTTGGTGAGCGAATGAGTAATTTAGTTTGTCTCATCGACTAATTTAGTACTCCATCCGTCCAATTATTATTTATTCGTTTTTCTTTTGGGCTGTCACATTATTGTTGGTTCATTTCAAAAAAGAAATAATTTTACATTAAAAATATCTCCAATTTTGTATCACACATTACTTTACATAAAATATAATTTTTTAATCTACGTATCAAAAGAAAGGAATCGTGGAAGGGTATTAGAAATATTGTATTCTTGTTCGTAGGGATGGCAGCGGATCAGGACCCGATCCGGATCCATTTTAAGGATCGGATCCTCAAAATATGGACCGACGGATGCGGACGGATTTGGAACATATATCAATATTTCGGATGCGGATCTGGAGTTTAGGTTTTAAGACCGGATCCGATCCGGATCCGCCCGTGGACCCGCCAATATATATATATATATATATATATATATATATATATATATATATTATTTTATTATAATTAAATTAGTTAACCTAAATAATTTATGTTCGATGCGTCTCGTAGTCATTCCCAATTTCTCATTCCAAAATCCATATATATATATATATATATATATATATATATATATATAGTTTGGTTCAAATAAGAACCATTCTTATTCTAAAACTAAGAACCAAATGAATTAGTTATGAAAGTTGATGAATCCGTTGAGAAAGTTAATGCATTGAAATTGAATTTTTCACCGAGTTCGAATCCCATGAGGCGAAAATTCTATTTTTGGATTGATAATTTTCGGTGGATTCATCAACTTTCATGATAATCATCGGTTTTGGTTCTCACGTTCTAATTTGGTTCTCACGTTAACCTCCCTATATATATCGTTAACCCTTCCTATATATATATATATATATATATATATATATATATTATTTTTATTATAATTAAATACATAACCCCAACTTAAAACTCTTCAATTTTCTTTTTCAAATTATTCCAAAACAAATATGTTCCAAATTTCATTTCAAATACTCCCAATTATGTATCTATCGGCATTCACGGCTGGTCGCGTCACTTACACCACCGACGATCGAGTTGTTTGTTGCTTCCTACTTTATAGTAAATTTGTAACTAACTTC
Source organism: Salvia rosmarinus (assembly GCA_036937905.1). Lineage (NCBI taxonomy): Eukaryota > Viridiplantae > Streptophyta > Magnoliopsida > Lamiales > Lamiaceae > Salvia > Salvia rosmarinus. Next base: position 16,412,197 of record CM072813.1, on the reverse strand, counting down.
TTCCAATATAGTGATAATTGTAGAAATTCTAAATAATTATTATAGTATTATTATGCATTTAGATTATTATGGTGTTACTGTGAATTATAGTTGATTAGAATTTATTCTAGAAACGAAAATATATGGATCCGGGTTTAGACCCTGGACCCTGTGGATCTTATGGATATGGATCTGGATTTAATTTTTTGGATCTAATGGATCTGGATCGAATCCGGACCAAAGCAAAAAAAATAGGATCTGAATCTGGACCTAACCAGATCCGGTCCAGATTCGATCCATTGCCTTCCCTACTTGTTCGTACATTCTCATACAATCCCGCAATGACGTCTGTCCCATCGCGCATTAAAAAGAGACGATAGCACAATATTTTAGATAAATAAGAACAAAATTGAGAGTCAACTATCTTAATTCTTAAGTTTCTCAACACATTCATTACGTGTGCATGGCTCAAAATCAGATAACCTAAGTGATGCATCAACCTTATCTTGAGTAGAGAAAGGGCTGCCATCGACTTTTCAATTCTTCAAAAAGTGGATGTCAATATGATAATTAAAGATATTGTTTATCGCCAACTATAAAGGCGTTTACCCATAATAATAATACAATCTTCCCTTTGCTGATTGGTATATATTTGTGTAAAAATGGGTTCCACGTCATCCTTTTTCTATAAAATATTCCCCTAATTTTTACGTCTCTAATAGTAATAGATATTATACTTGGAGTGCTTAAAATTGAATTATTATATAATTGTCACTTGACCCCACCAAATCGACGTGCAAAGTTTTCGCCACCAATTTAATTGAATGAAAACCGGTTTATTGGAATACATATTTTTTCATAAAAAAATATTAAAAAAATCTACCTACACCTTTGCAGCATGCATAATAAAATTTCAAATGTTTTATGAGTTAATACGTCGATGATAACATCGATTGTAGATAGGGAATGATCAAGGAAAAAAAAACTCAAAATCTTTTGGTGTAAAAGCACGAGTTGTCTATGTAAAATAATCTGGTCTCACAAATTAGATAAAGATAAGGGCAAGACTGTCACGTTCAAAATCTTTGAAATGGGATCTCAAATATTTTCGATTCTTGATATGATTCTTTGCTTTATATTGGGTCATGTCATGCATGTGGATTGCTTTTTCGCAGTTAGTGCTGTTAATTCCATTTTATGTATGCCTAACTCAATATTTTCGTCACTTTTCTTGAACTTTCAGGCTTTTAGCATATATTCTAGTATTTTTGGGTTTATAGGTATTTTATTTTATTTTATTTTTATTTCAATGTTGATTTACCCATCTGTATGAATTGCGGGTTATTGTACATAAGTAATGGCTCGGTGCATATATATTCGGAGAACGATCGTAGATTTTCCAATTCTCCCTCATCATAACGAATTTAATTACTTTCAAAAACTCTTTTTTGTTGCAATATATATCACACATAAAATGGGCAAAATGTTGATTCACTGAAAACATGTTGATTAATAACTTTTAAGAGTTCATACCAATCAAATATTCATATCTAAACCCGATCATACATAGTACACAATTAAATAATTGAAAAAGATGAAAGCATCCAATGAGCCCAAACAAGGTGTGTTTATAACTCAAGGTTTGAAATACAACAAAGTACGTTTGATTTATTTTTTTAAATCTATTTAACCTGAATTCAATCATAAAATCAATTGATTATACATTGTCAATTTTTTATTATTTTATTTTGAATAAAAACACATTCATTCATCCATTAAGCATCTTTAATCACATCCCTCAATCTGTGAGGAAAATCCGACGCCCAATACATATCTCAACTACAACTTTCTGTATTATGTGGACGATATATATTTGTATGATAGATACAAACCCCCACAGAATATTTTCAATCTCGAAATATGAACAGAATTTTATGGTAAAGAGATTAAAATTCAACGAAAGTTCTCGTGATCTATCCTTAAACCAAAAATTCGAATCCCACTTTAATTAACACTTAATGGCTAAGAATTAACATGCCCCAACTAAGAATAACAAATATAAACCAACCATTGTGTCTTAAGGTTTATCACAAATTAATGTCACACAAAATTAAAGTAATTAACGATCCATCATCAACTCAAGCATGATACACACACATACAACCACATATATATATATATATATATATATATATATATATATATATATATATATAGGAGATGGATCAAGTAGGAAAAGATAATTTGGTAGGAAATGAGAATGAATCTGGACCTTTGATTAAGCTGGATCAATGGTTGAGATTTAATTTCGGTTGTCTACAATTTTGTGTTTTGTGTGATACGCGGATTCTTGTGACAACACTAAAACCCTTCTTGTCTTCTGTTATGATGAAATATGTGTTAAACTAATATATTTAGCGTATATCTTCTGAAGAGATGAAATTAATATCGTAAACTAATATGTATAATATAGTAATTACGATTGTCTTCTACAAATATGAAAGATATCTGACTTACATATCTATTCATATTTCATATCTTATTTTTATTCTCACAGAACCATCCCATATATATATATATTAATTGTTTTATAATATATTAATTATTTGTTTGCTAGATAAAGAAAAGAAGGCGCACTGTACGTTTCCAAAATTAATTTAGAATTAGGAAAAGGAACCTCTTTTTTCTTCTTTTGTTTTGTTGCTTAGTTAATGATGAAGATGGTTAGGCAATGGATGAGATAGACAGATAAACCAAGAAAACGTAGCACAAATCATTGGGTGACATACAATATTGGCAGTTGAAGTTTCTAGTTAGGTGATTGGGTCATGTGATAATGTCCCTTCGTTATTAACTATTAATAAATATACATACAAAATTTCTCAATCAGGGTTACGAAGATGGGCCCTTGGTCGGTTGCTTAATTTAATCGTCAAAATATCCCTATGGATAATTTTATATTTTAATTTTATTTTACAATAATCTATCTTGTTTGTTGATTTATTTTATAATTTTTGTGACCCTCCACGCCACCGATCGATTACAAAAGCCAACTGCTTCGCTTAGTATTTTCGTAATTTACCTCACTCTTTAATTGCTCGTTTCTGCCTCTAGTTGTAGGAATTAGTGTTATCTTGATATTGATTACATTAGTGGTAATAAAAAAAGATAGAAAATTGTATGATCCTTCCCCGTCATACGTTCAGAAAAATAAAAGTTGATATGAATAAAATTTAACCCAAATAAAAGTGATAGTTTGTGAGAGCATAATAAAGGAGAACTTATAGAAGTGTGTCTCATGAGAAAATTGATATTTTGAAAGATCTTGATTGATTACCTATAATTTAAATATAATATATCTTGATCGATTATATACCATTTTAATACAATTATAATTATAATCGTCTCATATGTTAATTGATTACATACCAATATCCCATAATTATGAAAATTGTGATTGATTTGTATATGGTAATGAATAAGTATTATTATATTTTATTATGTAATTGACGATGCGAGAAGTTGATAATCAATTCCACATTTCAATATTTTTATTTGTGTCACATTTATTATGATGAAACGCAACTTATGAGTTGGTAAAATGTTTTTCTATCCACCAATTGATCGGGCATCCGAGTAGCTAGAAGTAGAGATGACAATGGATCCCGGATCCTGTCCAGATCCATTTTTTAGGATTTGGATCTTCAAAAATGGGGATCCGATGGATCTGGACCCTACCCTCATATTTCGAATCTGGATCTGGGATTTAGTTTTGAGACCGAATCCGATCCGGATCGCCGCATGATCCGTTAGTTATATATATATATATATATATATATATATATATATATATATATATATATATATATATTTTATTATAATTAAATACATAACCCCAACTTAAAACTCTTTAATTTTCTTTTTCAAATTCTCCCCAAACAAATATGCTCTCAATTTCATTTTAAATTCTCTCAATTGTGTATTAGTCGGCATTCACGGCGGGTCGCGCCACTTACACCACCGACGATCGAGTTGTTTGTTGTTTCCTACCTTATAGTAAATTTGTAACTATCGTCTTCCAATATAGTGATAATTGTAGAAATTCTAAATAATTGTTATACAATTATTGTGTATTTAGATTATTATGGTGTTACTGTGAATTATAGTTAATTTAGAATTTATTTTAGAAACGAAAACATATGGATCTGGGTCTAGACCCTGGATCCTGCGGATTTTATGGATCTAGATCTAATTTTTTTGGACCCAATAGATCTGGATCAGATCCGAACCCAAACAAAAAAAATCAAATCTGGATCTAGACCTAATCAGATTCGATCCAGATTTGACCAATTGTCATTCCTAGCTAGAAGGAGTGTGTGTGTGTCTAAAAAACTAGTCCCATATTTACGATGATAATAAAATGAATGTAATTTAAATATACTTGTAGAACCGTCTGCTTAGGCAATGATTGATTGGTCCTTCACTAAAATTTGATTTAATATATTTGAACACGACCAATCAAAAGTATGTTGTATTTTGGGTGCTTGCACAACATCCAACACTTAGTTTTGGACACGCACGAATAGTGTCAGTAATTTGAATAAAATTGACATAACTAATATTCTGGTTTATTTGCTACGAGATGAGAGTGACCACATTGGTGATTACACAATACGTGGAAGTTCAATAATTGGAAAAAACAAAATGATGGATGGCCAAAATGTGTCCAAAAGGAAATTTAAAAGTATAAATAAAACAATCGGCTTAAATAAATTTCTATACAAAGAAATTGTTATAGCATGAGTGTACAAAATTCAGTTTCTAGATGCTCCATATATGGATGACTCATTCACATAATAGAAATGTCGCCGAGGATGTGTGTGTGTTGGCAGTGGTAGAGTGGTTAATCTTGGAGGTCAAAGGTGCCGGGTTCGAGTCACCGTGACATAACCTTTAAAATTTCTTTATTAATTGATAAAAAAAAGAAATGTCGCGAGACAAATAATATTATACTAAGATTCTTTAGACGCGGGTACAAAAAAAATCCAATTAATTTGATAAAAGTATGATGAATTTGGATATTGTTAGACAAAAATGAGATGTGTCACACAAATTATGAAAACATTGAAAATTTCACGATCAATGTCATGAAAACAATAGATCCACACCAACTAATTTTATCAAGAATTATTCATATATAATATTATACAGTTTTTGTATTACTCGCTATTCATTTTCATCACCTAAATATTATAACGAGATAAAACCTCATCAAAGTTCGTATATAGTTTTTTATTTGATTGGTAGATATTATATTATATTTATATAAATGTGATATACAACAAGGAAAATCTTGCAATTATTACTCGGGGATGTCTTTTGATCAAATTCGTAACTATACATATAAATTTGTTCAATGCAAGTCAGTGAGTCATGTATTGACTTTTATAGAGTGAGGATTTATCGTTTGGATATTTATGTAAAAGTATTTTATTAAATAATTTTAGTATCACGAAACACGAAAATGAACTACAGTTATAGTTGGAAGAGAGAAAGTGCACATATATATTATATTTAAGAACAATAAAACACCATATGTCTTAAAAATATTGGTCTATTTTTATTTTTGGATTGTTTTATTATTGTTATCTCATTCTAAAAAATAAATCAAATCATTTTTATATTATAAAAATATTCCGAATTTCGTTAATTACAGTACTTTACTAACAAAACATAATTCTTTAATTTACGTGTCCAAAAGTTTTAAGATCACACCCGAACTTGAGCTTGTTTTTCAGTTTCCAACTTTAGAATTGTTATTTTTCTTTTATCGTCTTTAAATCGGTTACCGCCTCTACGTAGCAATTATCTCATTCCTACCTACGAAGTTGGCCCTTATATTATGTAAGGTGGCTGGAAATCTTCAACGAAATAAAAAGAAAAATTTGATCGATAATTTCAACTATAAGATATTTTATAAACTCGTGAAGTTCCTATTAGAGTATCATGAATCTCGTGATTCTTGATGGCATAGTTGAGCTGATTTTTCCGATTTACGTAATTAGCTGTAACATTGACATTCTTTGATTTTGGCAAAATAGTTTAGGCTGCGGTTGAGTTTGTTTAATTCCAAGACATATGATGACTTTAATAAGAATTAAATTCTAAACCAAATATGATTCCAAATTTAACTAAGTGGATGGGAAAAAGACTGATGAGTAGAATATATCCAACGGTACTGGGATAATCAGATTGCCCTTTCAATACGTTACCAGAATCCAAATTCACTCCTTCAACTCCACGTTCACATTTCATGATTCAGGAGTGATGTGTGACATGAATTAATGTGCGAATTCATTTTCACAGGTCATAAATGAAGGAACATAAATGTACGTTTTTCTTAATGATATTAAATCGCCATTAATTTTACCCCACAATCACGGTGGTGGGGTGCATGCATTACCTCTTACACACACACACACACACACAAATGTAAATCCGCATAGTGCGAAAAGTATTATTTGTTTTCTGAAAAAGTGTTATTTTTTTTTACTTTATAATTAATTGTCTTATTTACATTAAAGACAAATATTATTTACACCGAAGAAAAATATTAATATCCATAAATACAAACATCTCTTTACTTTTATGCTCAATAAATCGTTTAAATATGTTCGTGCTTTCTCCCAATCTGAAAAATTTCATGTGCGGGTAGACATAGATAGATCCGATGGAATAACAATTCACATTTTCATTTGTATCATGTTATAATCTATTGGGAAAATTCTGTTTTAACTGTCTGTGTTTTATTAGATCCCAAAATCCGCTGATAATTGTCTTGCCAATGTAACATAGTGCTACTCACATGTTAGGAAGTTAGTATTTTTTTAGTTACAAGTTTCAGTAAAAGAATTACCAGCTTGTACAGGCTTAAGAATGATGGAATTCAAACTATACTGAAATCAATTGTACTGATAAGAGTATCGACACCGGTGTGGCAAGAGAAGCATTCTTGAAGATCACTTCTCAAGATGAAGTCGGCGGACTAAAGGCGAAGATTGAAGACGATGAGCGAGCTATTGAGAGTAAAATCGAAGTCGACGTCGGCGAAGGCGAAGATGAGGCGAAGACTTGGTGCTACTGCAAATAAGATAGTCAGAAATATGACTAAGTGTCATACAAGTAACTGGGAAGTCAAAGCTGCTGATAAAAAGTCAAAGCTGGCTATATCTACGTCAAAGTTAAAACATCATACTGACTCATGTTCCCAAACTGATAAAAAAATAGAGCAGATTCGACTGGTTCAACCTGAAGTCAACATAGTGGAAAGACACATAGTCAACTCAACTGAAGAAACATGGAGTTATTTAAGTCTTGAGTGTTTGACTCGCCATGTATCGTAGCATATTTGCAGAAGATCCCGACATGCCAGATCTTATTTTCAGAGTTGCAGAGCTATAGTTTACAATGATGCAGACCGCGACAGTGACGTACGAGGATTCAAACGGGAAGATTTCAAACGAAAAATAGAATAGATGTGATTGATGCTCCCTCCAACGATGCTATTCATCGTCTCTTCTATAAATACGTATATAATCCAATATTTGAAGGTTACCGAAACACTGTGTATTCTAAAAATCTTAAGCACTCAGAGTTCACATCCCAAGATCATTTACTAAGCGATTTCGAAGAAGAGAGTTTACAAAGTATTATCCGAAAACCTTCAAAGCTCAAATATATCTATCAGCTCAAGATTTCAGTATATAATCCCTTAAGTTCTAGGATATTATCTTGTAAGCCAAGACATATTGAGTTTGTCGCATGTGATAGCTCATCTTTTAGTTGGAAAACCCTCTAATCAAAACCCACAGTTTAAGTAGAAGTTGGGCAAGTAGGCAACGAGTGTTAGTTTCTAAAAGTTTGGTATCTTGCACCTGTAAGCAAGAAGTTGGCCGACTGCACCTGTAAGTAGTCAGATGTTTCCTAGAACCAGTAAGCGTAGGAGGAACGTCTAGTTGACGGGATACAGAAAATGTTAAAGTCTGTATCTAGTTTATATCTTGTACATGTAAACGAGACCAAATCTCAGTTAGTGGATTAATTGAGCCATCAGTCTGTGGATGTAGAAGTTGATCTCTACGAACCACGTAAAAACTGAATGTTATTTAGATTTAGTTCTTTACTTTCAGTATCGTATTTACTTTGCAAGTTATTGAAATGATCATCACCAGCACACGCAGCACATCACTATTTTGAAACACCTATTAGTATCTATTTGATACAGAAGAGATAAATTAAAAATTGACTAAACCAATATTTGACTAAGTATTTTATGCCAGTTTGAGTTTTAAGTAAAGGCAAAAACGTAACCACCACAAACACATCAGTTATCAGTCCAACTAACTAGCGCCTCGGTGATCGGTGGGTTGCTAAGCGATATTACTCGAACAAGACTCATCCAACTTGAGCGATCGTGATGCGATATTAGTACTAAAGCGTCATCGATTAAGCGATAGCTATTGACACGATGAGCGATCCATTCTTGTGAATTTTTTTTTTAATTTTTGTTAACTGGTGTATTCCCTCTTTCCCCCATACACCGGTACGTACCCACAGGGACCATCATAATTGATTACTCAAATTCGTCTTATCATTGTATATTGTTTCGAAAAGAGTTGGTTCACTTTTTATGTGGAACTATGAATGTAAATGAATCAAATCGAACCGTATATCACTATAAATAGATAGAATTGAACCGAATATCACTATAATCGAACCGATATTCGAATCTCTTTCGATTTTTTTTTTATTTGTATTTGATTCATATAGTATTTGTGAATACTCGAATTCGAATCGAATACTTGTTTCAAAATTTTTAAAGTATATTTTTAGACTATTCTATTCGTATTTTTTAAGGAGACATTTTCTAAAATCACATATTTAGAAAATATGGAACTATAAACACTTAATAATAGATGTAAAATGATTACTCTAATGTTTCAATTCCCAAATTATTTGCATAACATAAACAATTATGATCAAATGCATAAAAAGGTTTGATATCAAATTCATCAAAATAACACTTTACGTAAACCATTTGCAAATGACAAGCATTCATTCTTCCATCAATTTTACAAATTAAGTGGTTTGCAACATGACATAAAAGGTTCTTCTTTCTCCTAAAATAATCAATTAAAACCCAACTATATATATATATATATATATATATATATATATATATATATATAATATTAAGAAATAAATAGAACTTACATGTGTCATAGTAGAGAACATAAGATCGTAACATTCGATCCTTTTGACGTGATAATGAGGACATAACTTCAACTTCAAAGAAAGACAATATTTGCATTCAATTTCAATATATTGATAGCAGATTAAATTATACCAGATGTAGTGAAAAATGCACGGCGGATGAATATTGTATTGCAGCGGTGAGCGTTGTGGCAGCTTGTTGGCATGGAGTGTGGTGGCGATGGGACAGTGAGCACGTTGGAGCGGTGATGTGCGGTGAGAAGAGCGAAGCAGCAACAACGGGTGGTTGTGGTAGAGACGGAAATGAGTGATTGTAGCGTGGCAGCGACTACGATAGTGGCAACGAGAAGTGGTGTGCGGTGAGAGGGCAAGTTTAGGAGAGACAGAAACGAGATGTAAGGGGATGAGAGAATGTTGCAACTTTTAATATTAAAACTAGGTTTTTTATTAATTAAAAAAAAGCTAATTCTAATTTCTAGATTTAGAAATATGAAGCAATTTATTTTTTGATATTAGTTTTATTTGTTTTTAAAATAACATAATTATATCTTTTGTTCCAACTATACCATATTAAAAATAATAAAATCATATTTTTATTAAAAATATCAATATTATCGATCTATCTACCTATATAAATATTAGTTGAATCAAATAATATGATTTTAAATTCTTATTCATTAACTAATCAAATAAAAAAGTATTTGTATTTGTATACACATCACAAAATCTCGAATTCGAATATCTAATGATTGAATCGAATACAGAAACGAACCAAAATTATTTGATTCGTATACATCCCCAATGTGAAACATTTGTCTAGTTTATTTCTTATACATAATTTATTTTGTTTTATTCAATTACTTTTTCTCAGTTAAGTTTTGCTCTTAGAAATCTAAGAAAGATTATGTAAACAATTTCATATATATAAAAAGTATATAGATGTAATTTAAATCTCAAACTTTTGATCTTGTTACAAATTAGACCAAATTTTTAAAGCATTTTAACAATTTATTTCCAAATTCGTTTGCATTGTCATCATCTCCTGTGTCAAATTCTAATGTCTGGAATTGAAATTCGACAATCGGAAAACTCGAGATTTGTCTCGCCAACTCCTTACTCAATTACTTAGCTCATAGAGATGAATTTGACAATAAGGGAGAACAACACAAACAATAGACTTCAACTTTTTTGTAATCAATTTTAAGTATTTGATATTAAATGTATATCTGAATTTCAACTTTAAACTCGTATAAATAGATAAAAGGATCTAATTTGTCAAAAAACAAAAGATTAAAATATTATTAAAACACTTTAAAATAGAATCTAATTTATAATAAGGTCCAACATTTAAAATTTATAATACAACTATCTTTTATGAAAGTAATGAGCGAGGCTCTCATAAGGCTGGGAATGAGGATTCTCGAGCCTTTTAGAACAAACAAAACAATGAGCGAGGGCACGGTAGATACTTCCTTAAAAAAAGGGAAAGAAAGAGGGATCTAAGAAAAAAGAAATGATAAAAGAAGAAAGCGATGAGGGGAGTCAAGTCACGTGGAGGAGTCATGAAAAATGAAAGTAAAAGGAATGATGGAGGAATGTACTTGGGTGGTGTGTTGGTAATAATTGGTGGTGATGAAAAGGGCACCTCGCTTTGGCAGACACATTCATAAATATGCCAACTTTGTCCCCAATTAGCCTCCATCATCATGTTTGCAATTTCGATTTTTCATGTCAAAGAAAGGATTTAGTATAGATACAACCTACCCCCCTCCCCGCCTTCTCTTACTCTATTATTGTGGCTCCTATTATTTTAAACTTTAATCAATCTATTCTAAAAACAATTAGACAATGGACTGACACTCTTAGCCTAAACCATGCCTTGAACCACGGGACATCCCAACATCAACTTCCCACCTATCATGCCTATTCATCACTTTATTTTCTTTTTCAAACATTTAATTACAGAAAACCATCATTATTATTATTAGTATTATCGATTAAATGTTTGATGGAGCGCATGATGGTAATGTTCATAGGCGGATCCAGCTATGGGTTACACCGGGCTTCAGCCCAGTGCAACCTTCAAACTTTTTCTTCTATCTATATATTATATTAAGTCCAATTCAAAATTAGCACAGTCTAAAATAATTAAAAAATTAAAACAAAGTTGTTATTGTTGGGTTTTCTTATATTTTTTTACCTATGAGAAAAGCCCATGAGCCCATGCGAAGGTTATAAGAATGAAAAGGATCCGTCACCATTTTTGAAGGGAGAAATTGGGCGACCAAAAGCAGAAAAATTGTAGCCTTTTTTCTCTTCTCGGATTTTACGTATGCGATGTCGAAAAATTTTGTTTTCCGGAGATTGAACCGTTAGATCATCGTGATTTTTGGACAACAGCTTCAAAGCATATGGGTCAACGTTATGGACAGTGGAGACCGGATTTTGAGTTTCGGAGGTCGGGTTTCGTCGATCTGAACATAGGAGAATTTCTGGTGATATTTTTCTTGATCTTTGCTCGATTTTGATTCCATACTCTTGATATACTTATTTCCGAGTGTATGATGTTTTATATGCCTCTGGTATAATCTAGAGAAGATTTTGTACTGCTCCATTGTTAATGATAGTGGATTTAAACGGCTTTAGTAGTCCCGTGGTTTTTTCCTCTCTTTCGTTTTAAGAGGTTTTCCACGCTAAAATTTTTTGTCTCCTTATTGTTGCGTGCTTGTTGTTTTGAACGATGTATATTGGTGTTTTTAGAATACTCTATTTGTCTGTATCCTCAAAGGTTCATACGAGTCGGAAAAATTAGCCAAATAAAGGTGTCATATTCTTCTTATATTGCATCTGCTCAAGTATTTCTTGATGTTGCTCTCTCTCTCATTCAAGCTGTTAAAGTTCAATCATGACCAATTTTGCGATGGTTTGGCTGATGGATTCCTAAAGTTTACGTTAAAGAAGGGTTTATATTGATTTTTTTTAAATATAGATATAAAATCAATTATTGACGGATTTTGTGTATTGAAATCTCACAAGACAACTTATAAAAACATAGAAATATTTTAGCATTTATGATATTTAATAGGTCGAAGTACTTATTTTTCAGCCCACCTCATCACCAACTTCTGGATCCGCCCCTGGTAATGTTGTTGGTGTGCATATATTTCGAGCAATATATGACATGAGATTTCAAGATCAAACTTCATTTGCTGTTTTCTTCTTTTCGAAACATATAAAAAGCTAGGGCTGTCTATTCGGTACGGGTCGGATATCCTATTCGAAAAAAGATATCTGATCCCGATTTTGCATAAAAAATACTATCAGACTCTGACCTGATTTTGTAAATCTGGTACCCGAATACCCGACTCAATTTTTTTTTAAATTTTTATATATATAAATTTATATATTTATTATAAGTATTAGTTTATTAGAATTAATAATATTAAATAATAATAGAAATTCTTCCTAAATGTACTTTTTGTTTTTGTTTTTTTTGTATTTATTTATTTTATTTTTATATTTGTATATAAATCTATATATATGTTGTATTGTTACTTATAACTATGTTAGTTATATATTTGGATATTCCCAAGGTGTTATGATAACATTTTTTTTTCTTTGTGTTCATTTATTTTGTTTTATTTTCGTACATAATTTTAGATATATAATGTTAACTATATACTCTCATTTGCCAAGTTATGATAGCATATCACGTATTTAAATGTATATGCTATTTTTAATATTAAGTCATCATTTATAAATTTCACATATTAAAATTAAGAATAATAAAAATATATTTACAATATATTAATTTCAATATATTAATTATATATTTAAATATATAAAAATATAAATATTTTTAAAAAATCGTGTATCGGGTAATACCCGACTACATGTCGGGTAATACCCAATACCCGATCTCACCTAAATAGCCTATCCGACCCCTACACCCGATTTTCGGTGTCGGGAACCAATACCGAGAAATTTGGTCGGGTATCAGTGCCGAACTAACCGATACCCAAATAGTCACCCCTATAAAAAGAAATAAAATAAACATTGGATTTATAATTCTATGTGAGGTTGATTGATATTTGATACACAAAGGAATGCCCTTCTTATTTTATTTTTTTTACCAAATTTTGTCCATATTATTTGTTATGGTTTCAATCCATTATAAGAAGTTAAAACTAAGATGAAACTATTCCAATTCTTAATATATAAGTATAGCTTGATATTATTCCCCTTAAAGATGATTTAGTGGCAGAACAAGATGAGTATCCATGAAGTCAAAGTTTGAATTCTTTTGAGGATGACCTAGTGGTGAAATGTATATTTATGTGGTCAAATATCTCATGTTCAAATCTGATAAACACATGTAAGTTTGATTTTGTTACATTTGACTTTCTAAGTATGGCGGAACCAGCATTCATGAGATACGGGTTCGAATCTCACAATAAATCGATAAACAATTGTCTCTAGTACATCTAATTTTTCGAATATATTTTACCTCTTGCATAACTATTATTACACGTGAACGAGTATGTTACACCTTATATTCTTTTATCATTTTTTATGGTTTCAAGACTATGTTGCACATGAACACTATATCAATAAATATGTATAATATAAATTAATTGTATTGGCTCTGTATGCCTTAACGAAAGAGGATCAAAGAAACTACCAAGATTCTGTTTAATAGCGCGTGTGAGTTTCCGAGCCATATATATTGAGCTAGTGATAAATAAATCAAAAAAATATTAAACATGAGTATATTTGATTGAGTTAAATTATCTACACGTATGGTTGCATGTCAGTTAGAAAGATTATACAATGAAGACATAAATTAATTTGACTTTAGAAAATGAGAATCTCAGTTCAAAGACCTGTCGGTTTATAACCACGATGCCGTGTGGACTTCAAAAAACAATCTCCCTTGTTTTTACTACACACAAATAATCTAACGTACGGTTCATATATCATTTTATCAAATATATTTTTATCAAATATAGTGTCTATTAAATAATAATATTAATATACGTATAAATAGTGCTAGAACAATAAATTTTGAGGAATTATATAAAAATATATATTTTTCCAAAAGTATGTCCTCTAGAGCCGGCAAAATGAGCCCGGCCCGAAAAGCCCGCTAGGGGTACCCGGGGTTTGAGTTGGTTTGAGCTTGAAAATTAAAGGTCCAAAAAAAATTGGGCCAAAAAGCCCGAGAAAAACCCCGACCTCTACTGGACTTCAGACGAAAAAGCCGGGTTTTGGGCTAAAAAGCCCGCCCAATATTTTATTAAATATAGATATATTATAAATTATTTAATATACATATCTATAATTTTTTAATAATATTAATTATATTTTATAGTAAAAGTTTTTTACTAATTCACGTACTGGTCAGGAAAATATATTTTTTTGAATTGCAACACATCAAAATTATGAAAAAAATAATAACTTTATAAATCATTCAAAAATAATTCATAAAAGAAATGATCTCCAAAAATATATAGGCTGATGATTAATGACCTTATAATATGTAAAAACTTTTTTGAATAATTGATCTTAAATATATATTGTATAATTAATTTATTTTTTTCTATTATTTTAGGCGTATAAGTGGAATTGACGTTTAATAATATCATTTACCTTTGATTTGCAATTATTAATTTATTTCTCCTTAAATTAAAGAATTAAAATTATACTACATTACAATATCATCGTATGAATACATAAATATGTCAAAATATACAAGAAGCATTATCATAAGAATAAATAAGCTTAATATATTCTTATCACTGATTCTTTATTTAAATTGGAGTTATGAGATTTTAATTATGTATTTAATTTATTTGAAATTTAAAATATTAATTTTATATATTAAAAAATGAAAAAATAATCTAAAAAAGCATACCCGAAAACCCGCCCGGGGTTGGTTTGGGCTTCACATTTCTAGGCAGATAAAATTTGGGACCAGGCCGACCGAAAAATATAAAAAGCAGAGCAGGCAGGCGGCCCGGCCCGACCCGCTACTTTGCCACCTCTAGTCCTCTATATCCATTTAAAAAATTTGCTACATTTCATTATTTAAATGCATTTTAAGTTAAAAAACTGAAGAATCTCTCTGATCAAATGGAAACAGTGTAATGATCGATTGAAGACAGTGTAATGATCGATCGGAGACTTCAAAAATATTAGAATTATTAAAAAAATTGAGATTCCAATGAAAAAACTTGTTTCCATCGTGAAAACTTTGTTTCTGGTCGTGAAAACCTTATCTCCGGTCGTTAAATTATCATCTCTAGTCGATCGAAGATAATTATTTTTATGATCGGAGACAATAATTTTACGATCAGAAACAATTTTTTTTATTGAAATCTCAAGTTTTTTCTATAGTTCTAATATTTTTGAAATCTTCGATCGATCGAAAACTTCATTTTCAATTTCAAACTTCAAAATACAGTGATTTTAATTAAAAAAACACAATGATATCGAAAATTATATCACATTTCACTCAAAAATACATTATATTAATAAAATAGATATGAAATATAACAAATTTTAGAATTAATTATAGATTATATAAAATAAGTATTTAAATTTTGCTCCCATAAACTTATATTACTGTTCTCGTGAGATTAAAAAAAATCATTGGTCAAAAGAAAACGACAAAGCAGGTGGAGACCACTTTCTGTTTAGAAACCAATGCAAGGAAACACAATGAATCATGTAAACACTACTTTCGATTGGAATTTTCCTCCAAAAAACTAATTTCTGTTTACTTGTATTCTCCCACAAAATCAACATAGGATGAGTCTGAAAATTTTGCTAAAGATGCAGGGATTCATCACCATCAAACTATCAATCCCTCATTAAACACCAGAGGCATAACAACAAATAAACCAACAAAAAATAATAATAATTAAGGACCTAATTCCCCTATATTTACAAGTAATCTGCAGCAAAGGACCACCACCTTTAAATCAAGAGGCCGCGGGCTGATTGGGATGCGTCGGCGTTTGCGAAAACGGGTAAAATCTCGGTCTCGCTAGCGGAAACGGAATAGCCTTCGGGATCGATTCCGCGGCCGCGTTCGTGGCCTTGGCGGCGGTCGAAGCCACGGTGACGGTGGGCGGGGCGGCGGTGGTGGCGACGCGCTCGCACGACGGGCACATGGTCAGAGTGGTTGCCGGGAGCTGCATGTAGAATGGATTCGAAGTTTTGAGAGCTCTCAATTCTTGCAACTCTTTGTGTAGTCTTCTGTTTTCTTCGGTTAGCGTCTCGCAACACCTCTTCAAATACTCGCAGTCGACTTCCGTCTGCTTCAGCTTCGTCCTGCAATTCCATTAATACACACATCAACTGCGTGTCCTATATATATTTATTTGAATAATTTGTGTTCACACCTCGCTCTTCTGTTCTGGAACCAGACCTCGACTTGTCTGGCTCTCAGATTCAGCTGCTTCGCAAGCGCGAGTTTCTGTTTCTGCCTCATTATACAGAAAAAAAATCATCAGAAAAAAAGAAATTAGGGCTAAATTAAAGAAGCTGTGAGTACTCACAGGATTGAGTGTGTTGTGTTCTTTGAAGCTTTCTTCGAGAAAAGCGGATTGCTCTTTCGACAATCTGAGCTTTTTTCGGGTGTTGAGGCCGTTCTCTTCGTCGTCGCTGGCTCGCGACGACGCCCGCTCCGCCTCCGCTGTGTCGTTTCCGGCGGCCTCGAAATCTCGCTTGTTGCCGCCGCCGAGATGCAAGTTTCCGTTGGCGAGAGATGTGTACATGCCGAAGTCGGTGTGGAAGGAGAGCCGACGCTGTTCGCCGAGGCCTCCTCCGCCGCCGGCAGCCGGTTGACGTCAATCCTTCGCCGCTGCCGGCATACCCATGTTTCCGAGGACCCATTTTCAGAGCTCCCTTTTCACGAGCGACAAAATAAATCCGTAAATTATGGTTCATTTAATCCACACCATGCCAAATTGATGTAATACTAATATACTAGTCGATAAATCATACATACATAAATACATAAACATCCGTCTACATACGTACATAAATTATATATTTTTTGAAAAGATATTTTTGAGCCAAGTTAATTTGAACCTACCATTATCAGAAGACCAGAGGCGAGAGGAAATCTGGCGAGGAACAGGAGCAAGAGGGAGAAGATTCAGCTGCAGAGGAGTTTCCTCTTGATTATCATCACTCCCATCCCCCTCCGATATATCATCTTCCTCGTCTTCGCCGTCGCAGTTTTCTTGAGATTTCTGGGCTTTTACCCGTTCTTGATTCTTGGAGCTGAGCCCCAAAGACATGCAGAAATCCAAACCGCTAGCTTTGGTGAGATTTTGGTGGTGATTAGGGGAGTTGTTCTCTTTCAAGAACCCTAGAGATTTTGATGAATCTCCCAAGCTCAAGCCCAGCTCCATTTTTTGAGAGGAAGGAAGAGAAAAGGAGGAGTTTGGATATGAGAGAGGAAAGAGTCTTTATAAAGATTCAACCTAGTCT
The DNA here is from genome assembly GCA_036937905.1 of Salvia rosmarinus. Classification (NCBI taxonomy): domain Eukaryota; kingdom Viridiplantae; phylum Streptophyta; class Magnoliopsida; order Lamiales; family Lamiaceae; genus Salvia; species Salvia rosmarinus. Next base: position 16,394,443 of record CM072813.1, on the reverse strand, counting down.
GTGTGAAATTGTTTAAATACTCTTATTTTAATCCAAACAGAGAGAGAAAGATAGAAAGGAGGGGGGGTAGGAGTAGACCAAATATGTACCAAGTCTCCTTTTTCCCCTCCCTCTCTCTCTTGCTTTAATATTTAATTTAATGATTTGCAATTATATTTTCCCACCTTTTTAAGGTTTTCTTTTTTGGGGGATTAAGAAATTTTAGTGGTGATGATTAGCATAATGGGGGTTTGACCGACATACTCATGTTGACAAAAGATCACACGTGAAAGCCCTATTTTTATCATGTCCCTCTTTCAAGATTTTGGGGGACCCTACCTAAATCCCCTTTTCATGCTTTCCAAACACACCTTTAAAAGAAATGCCGTCAACATTTGGCGCAAAATGATAGCTAAATTAGTGACACGAGTACAATTACTATATATCTTGATTATTTTCTTAATAACCTCAACATACAAAAATATTTTATTGTTTTAACATAGAAAAGGTTTAAAGTAAATTAATATATTTGTTTTCCAATGGAAGTAATACTAAGGTATAATTGATTGAGATGGTAAGCTTTAGTGTTGGAAGATTATTTGCTCGTTTAAAAGATGGTAAAATAATGTAGAATTGATTTAAATTTGTAAAATTTGATAATATTTATGTTATTTAACTGTTTATTTTCTATAATTTGGTTTAATTCTTTTTATTTATTTATTTCTTTCTTTTCTTCTATAACCCCCAAATAAATTTTATTTCAAGAGGTAATGTCAAGGCTATGCTTTGAGATAGAAAGGCTTTTAAGTATCAGAATACCATGAGACTTCTGGCATGT